>CM023486.1:35142328-35742328 GCA_013339685.2 Hyalomma asiaticum
CAAATTTCACAAAAAACCCAATACTATAGTCTTACCTTTTTTGGCATTTTTGGCAAAATTTTGAGAGACCGTATTTTTATTCAGGAAGGCGCGCAATAAGTAGAGGAATGCTCTATGATGCGGCGAAACGTATTTAGAGCGACTTCTGATCGAGTCAAAATTTCACAAAAAACCCAATACTATAGTCTTACCTTTTTTGGCATTTTGGGTAAGATTTTGAGAGACCGTATTTTTATTCAGGAAGGCGCGCAATAAGTAGAGGAATGCTCTAGGATGCGGAAAAATGCATTTTGTGCGACTTCTGATCGAGTCAAAATTTCACATTTTGGGCCAAATTTTGAGACCGTATTTTTATTCAGGAAGGCGCGCAATAAGTAGAGGAATGCTCTACGATGCGGGAAAACGCATTTTGTGCGACTTAAGATCGAGTCAAAATTTCACAAAATACCCAAGACTATAGTCTTACCTTTCTTGGCATTTTTGGCAAAATTTTGAGAGACCGTATTTTTATTCAGGAAGGCGCGCAATAAGTAGAGGAATGCTCTACGATGCGGTAAAACGCAGTTTGTGCGACTTCTGATCGAGTCAAAATTTCACAAAAAACCCAATTTCTTCGCCCCACCACGGTGGTCTAGTCGTTACCGCACTTAGCTGCCGATCCGAAGGTCGCGGGATCTCATCCCGGCCGCAGCGGCTGCATTTCCATGGAGGCGAAATGTTGAGGCCCGTGTGCTGTGCGATGTCAGTGCACGTTAAAGAACCCCAGGGGTCGAAATTTCCGGAGACTTCCACTACGGCGTCTCTCATAATCGGAGCTGGTTTTGGGACGTTGAACTCCCCAAATCAATCAACCAATCAAAGGTTTCTTCGTTTACGCCGGTTCCAATTCGACCCCTCGCAACTTCACTGTGATTTATATTTACTTAATTTGTTCATTGTCGCCAATTCTATGTACTTAGTTTTAATACGTACATGTAACTTGGTAGTCGATTTGAATATGTATTGATTGAACGTTGAAACACTCTCATCACTCTCATTTATCTTTACGCGAAAGCACACCAGTGTTACCTGCGTGGCCCTGCCAACGCTTCTGAAATTTTCGGACCAAGCATAGCGTAAACGACGTTCGCCTCGAGCCAGAGACAGTGGCAGACGCGGCCGCCCCACGACTATGCTGTACTTCGCTATGCATGCCTATGCTATTTTAGCAGCGGCTTGGACGCCACGCCACATGCTGCCTTGGTGTGCAAGGAGATTTTAAAACTTCCTTGGCGGCAAGAAGATATGCACAAATGCGTAGTTTTGCCAAAAGCGTTGCAGCGGAAAACTCGACGCACACTGTCTTTGTCTTCTTCTGCTTTCACTGGGAACATGTGCGCCCTCAAGGATGATTGATTGATTGATTGACTGCTGTTCGGTTAAGGCGAGAACGCTAATTTCTGCAGCCCATCTGGGGGGGTATGGCTAACCGTTTGTGGGGGTACGCGAAGGGGACTGAAAGAGATAGCAAAGAGAGAGAAAAGCCGTAGCGTGGAGGACTCTGGAAATTTTGACCACCTGGGGTCCTTTAACGTCCACTCACAACACACAGTAACACGGGCCTCTGGCATTTTCGCTTCCATCGAATATGCGACCGCCGCGGCCGGGATCCAACTGCCTTTTTAGGGGCGAAGCTCCTTAAGGCGTTGGCTTGTCTGCCGTAGTTGTCCGTCGTAGCCACCTCGTCTAGTTCGTGAAGTGATCACTAGATGGCGTCGTGGCGCTCGCTCCATAGAGATACATGGTAAAGGCTAGTGTGACGGGATATCAGTAGATGGCGCTAGCGCAGCATAGTTCACGAATTAAAATACGAGATGGCGCTGCGGCGCTCGCTCCATTCAGGTGTATGGGAGCGCATAGTGTGATGAGCGATCACTAGATGGCGCGCGTGAGCACGCCTCTCATTGGATGGAGGCGATCTTTCGAGATGTTTCGATGCAGTGCGATGGGAGACCGCTAGGGGTGAGAGCTATAAAATGCGCTCGCTCTTGAATGATCTCAGAATGATCACGAGATGGCGCTGCGGTGCTGCTTAGCTAGTACGTGAATTGATCAATAGATGGCGCTGCGGCGCTCGCTGTTTCGTTGTCGCGTCGTAGCCACGCTCGCACTCGCCCTCGGCGATGTTGAGGCCCGTACTCAGTGCACGTCAAATAACACCAGGCGTTCGAAATTTTCTACAGCTTCCACTAGGGCGCTCCTCATAATCATGTCGAGGTCTGGGCACGTAATACATCGGAAATTATCATAAATAAAAATTTAGAACATACAGTCCAACGCCCCATCAAAATTCTGCGCAAAATCGACCACCCTGTGGTGTAAATAAAGCAGCAACGGAGCTGGCTGAAAATATTGCATTTGAGCAACGCAGTACATCTTGTGAACCAATTAGAGGGGCCTCGATATAAAATTCCTGAAACGGACGAACGGAGGATGCGTATTAAGTTTCCAGGTGGATATTCTCTAACGAACAATTCAGGATTTGATTTAACCTTCCGCTCCGTGAAACCTCTCTCAATTATCTAGTCAGGGCTGCGTCATTTCCATCTGCAGGGAATATATTTTACACTGCATGGATGAAGAGAAAAAGAGCGCAAAGGTACCGTAATTAGGAAGAATGGCAATGTTATATAAGTGCGCGTGTAAGTGGAAAATTCAACGTACGTAGGACTCGGACAGCATCCGATGCAAATGATGCTTGCTGCCACTACCAATGGCAGCGAAATCGAAAAACCTGCTCCTATCAAGCAAAGTTGGTCACTAAAGCACCGGACATAAAGTTTTGAAATATTGCCTAAAACTGAGCATATCAAGCACACACAGTAAAATTTATGGGACCAACGCAGAGAGATGGACATTAGCTATCGCTGGCCTTTCATATTTTCATTATTCCACGCCGTGCTGCCGCAGGGAAATAAGTAATAACCGCTATCCACTGGGCAACCTTACCGTCTCGCTTGTGCCCTCCGGAAATCGTACACGAAAGGGCATTGTCGTTCTACGTACAAAAATTGTTGAATCTTCTCTTATAATGCAAATAAATGTGAATAGTGAATCTGCGCCAACGCTGGCTGTTTCACTCGCCCCGAAACTCGGCACGCGGATGCACTAAACAATTACGCGGTTATTAGTTACCGTGGTTTATTAAGAGAATAATATTGCGGAAGATAATTCGAGATCTATGGGAGAAGCGCTGGCCCTTCCGCGTGGGAGTAGACAGAATAATGAAGAAATAAGCGCCTTTTCCTTACCATAATAACTACCACCACCAAGATGGTTATGACGACGATAATGATCATGATGATTCTGGAAGCAGAGCCACATAGTCTCCAGAAAAAATGAACTCGTATCGGAAGGCGCTGGGGGCGTGTAAGCGAACTGAAGTTATTTTGTATCAAAAGGCTACGTTTGTGATACCCGAATTCTCAGCAAAGGACGAATAAACCTTTCAGGTAGCATAACTTAGTAAATTAACCTCAAATCCGCCTGAGTCTTCGCTAATCCCCCCAAGTGGGTAGATGCCAAATGTGAAGGATCATCATCATCAAGCGAACTGAACGCGTCAACGTTTTCAAAGCACGTCGATTCGTGCCTGTAGATGAGGTCGTACGTTTCACAGCGACTCATGGCGGCAGCTTTTTGTTTTGATAAGGCGATACCAGAAATATATGCGACATGCGGAAATATCTGCATAAATGCCCACATCAAAGAATATCAGGGGGTCACAATCAAACCACAGTGTCCGACTACGTATTGTACGAATACTCGTATTTTGACGTGACTGTGACTATGAAAGCCTCAGCCGACTTCACCGCCTTGATAGTCGAACTGTTCGATGTTTGTGATGGGCGAAGCTATCCACATCACAGAAAAATATATCACATAGCATGACAAAAGCGGCGTGGACAGCCGTCGGTCGACGATAAGGAATTGACCAGCAGTGAGATGCGCCGGCTTTTACACAGTCGTCACAACGCACTCTAGTGTTATCCCTGATTTTGTCGTAGCCGAGGGCTGCACGGAATATCATCTGGTCAGACAAAGGAACTGTTGAAAAAGCAAGACACTGAGCAAAGTGGAAACGGAATAAAATGACGTTTCTGGATTCGCGCGGATCCCTCTTTCGCGATGGTATGATGGCTAGCAGTGTTGCGGAATGGGGGCCTCTATTCCATTGCATTCCGGGGAATTAGAACGTGCCGTAATTCGATTCCTTTGAATTCCTCGGAATGAAAACTTAGCCTATTCCCACTACGGGAATGGCAGGGCTGTTCAATTCCGTTGCTGTAAGCATGGCTGTAGGCACCTTGATAGTTTTATTGAGTTAAGAAGGAACGCCCCGTAAAGCTGATGTCATTTGATGCGTTAAGATGGTCAAAAGTGTGCAAAACATGTTACCAAGGTCGAGTGATAGTAGCTGGGCGACATATCTCGTGTAGTACAACCACCGTACCGATCTCAAATGGGGCAGTTCTTCCGCAACCTATAGTGTTTTCAGGGTCAGCATGTTTGAATGAATGGGGACGTTTCCATATTGTATAAGGTTAAATGCTTTAATCCTAGAGTAACGACGTAGCGTATTTTTATGCTGAGAAAAGTAGTGTTCAACGAGACTAAGCAGTTTTGCCACGCGTCTGGAGCGGTCGTGAATATGGAGAAAACTAGGATTTGGTTTATGGGAAGCAGAACCCTGTAGATCTGCTGGTATTAGTTGGAACTGTCCACCACTAGGGCACCATATGCCTTTGCATCGAATACGGAACACTGAGCCTCACGGCTCGTCAGCACTCAGCTTGTCAAGCGCGCCTTGCAAGAATGGATGGTGTGAGGAGAACGTTCTGTGTTCGCCTTTGCGGAGGTATGCAATGTCTTCCTTGTTCCACAGGTTATTCACGTGTGACGGGTACTAAACTTTTCGTGAGATAAAGAAGAGGCTGTGCATAGAGTATTCGCCACTTTCGTGCGGTTGTGTCAATGGGAACCAACGCGCAGGGATAACTTGTTTTTCCCTTCAGTATCTGGTGGGATAATGCATTTTGTTTGTGCACAAACTTATGCCTCGGTTTCTCTTTTACAAATTGGCAGATCGTTCACACTTTTACACCACGCCTGCACTTGGCTCTGACTAACTGAAAGTGGCCCTAGAGAATGCATTGTGGCCTTCTACTTCGAAAAATCATGCACTCAGGCCTGCACAACTAATTTGAGCATGATATTACAGTAGTAGCAATTAAGGGTGTACCGAGGTACGTTCCTCCTCAAAGCCCTCTTTGCTTGGCGATGGAAACAAGGGTATGCGTCGAGTCATAGCAACCGAGCGAAGAAAAGATGCAAGGAACAAGAGTAACGATAAAAATGAAATGGGTCAATTCCGGAGGAGTGGGAGTGCGGGTTGACCACCTCTCAGCTCAAGACTCAGGAACGCGGGCCTTCCGGGCTAGAGCAGTAGCGGTCGCTCGCAGCTTTCTGAAATTAGGAGTGGCCACCCAACTTTATTTTATTTTTGTCGGCTCAAACAAGTGTTGCTACAACAGCAACAACACATACGGCAATTGATCACTAGTTGCCCCGCCACGGTGGTCTAGTGGCAATGGTACTCGGCTGCTGATCCGAGGGTCGCGGGATCGAATCCCGGCCACGGCGGCTGCATTTCGATGGAGGCGAAATGTTGAGGCCCGTGTGCTGTGCGATGTCAGTGCACATTAAAGAACCCCAGGTGGTCGAAATTTCCGGAGACCTCCACTACGGCGTCTCTCATAATCAGAGCTGCTTTTGGGACGTTAAACCCCACAAATCAATCAATCAGTCAATCAATCAATAAGGTGGCGGTACCACCTCTTGGAACCGAGAGTTACTGTATATGCTACCGCGGGCATCATATACAGTAACTTTATTGGAACCAAGAGTGCAGTCAAATGGAGGCTATGTTAGTTAATCTAGGAGCAGTTTTGCTTGTTAAATATCTTTGCTTCAACCAGACATCGATTAGATGCTAATTCCAAACCGGTGCAGTAACCATGGACTCTCCATGGAGTCTCCATGAAGCTTAAAGAGCTGAAATCTATCGAATGCCGTAATTTGGATTTAGTCTTGCTTAATATATCGATATTTCTTGCTTTTTTTGGAATCTGGATTGTTGTACCCAAGTTGCTTGCATTCGGCATTTGTAATATATAGTAACTTCAACTCAGATGTCGTAAGACAGCAGTTATATTGAACTGTTGTCTTCAGTAGAGAACCCAGGATTTTTGTCAAGAGGGGTTCAAATTTTCACGAAGTGCATGCGATTACATATTTGCTGCGTGTGTCTGGAAGAGGACGGGGAGGGGGAGGGGGGAAGGGAAGTGGACACCTTGCGCAATACGTCATTTCCTTGCTTCAGCTGGAGGAATTATAAAGCAAATAAAATGCCAAATAATAGTAACATCAGTGGTGATGAGTATTTTTATTATTCGTTCGGCGTTTCGCAGACACATCTTGCAAGAGCTTGACAGGGCCATGAAGACATTCAGCAAAGCAGTACAAGTGGAAAATGAAGGGAAAATTAAATAAAGCGACGCGTAGCAACCACAACATAGTTACAAACAACGTTGCCTGGCACGTGCTTAGTTCGTTGAGTGATTGTTTGTGTTTATGTCGGGATGGTCGTGTCTCACTTCTTGAGATGTACCTGGAAATATCAGTTATAATTTTATTGTGTAGAAGCTGGTACAGGAATTAAGAACGGGCTAGTATTGCACGGCTCTGTAGGTTTAGGATTCCGGCTTTCTTAAATAGTTCTGGTGGCAGAATCGGTTTGCCTGTACTTATTGAATACATACCTCAGCGCTTTCCTTTGTGCGCCTTCTAGTTTTACAACGAGTTGCTTAGTGTACGGGGACCCAATAACATTTGCGTATTCCAGGACTGATCTGATGAAAGCTTTATATGCTAAACATCTTATTTCGGGAACGCTTGTCGGAGGTGTCGTAGAAGAAAGAAATGCCTTTTCAATGCGGTCAAATCATGCGTTAATTTTAATCCAAGGCATTTATGTTCCTGAACTCGGGCCAGTGGAACGCCGTTTACGATGTAGAAAAAGTCCGAGTTACTTTTCTTTCTAGTGATAGATAGAACTGCCGTTTCTTCAGCATTAATGGTCATCTGCTAGGCGGCACACCAGTTAGTCGCCGCCTTCAAGTCCTCGTTTAATGTTTCGTGGTCCTCGTATGAATTAATTGTTCGATAAAGAACGCAATCGTCCGCGAACAGTCTGATATGTCTAGCGATTTTCGAAGTTATACGTCATCGATGAAGAATATTACAGGAGCCAGGGCGCTTCCTTGAGGTACCCCTAACTTACATTTGCTACGCGGAATGTCTGTCAGTCCACTTCCACAAATAGTGCGCGGTTAGTAAGGTAGCCGCGTATCCAGTCAACTGTAGAGCCTCTACCAAGGGTATTCTCCAGCTTGAATGTTATTTTCATGTGTGACACTCGATCGAATGATTTGGAGAAATCGAGCAGGATGACGTCTATTTTCTTCCGATGATGGTCATGACTTAGTTCCAGTACCTGAGTAACTGTAGTAAGCCCTCTGCGAAAGTCATGCTGATTTATTGATAGGACTTCCTCACTTTGTAAAAAGAACGTGATATGTTTAAGTATGATGTCCTCAAGAAGTTTGAACATCGTACTCGTAAGCAAGATCGGCCTAAAATTTGACAGTTCATTTTGGGAGCCTGATTTTTATACTGGAATTACTTTTGCCGATTTCCAGTTGTTTGTGAGGATGGAAGACGATAATGACTTATTGAAAATTATACAGAGGTACTTCGCTGTCCAGTGCGTGCATCGTTTCAAAACGGCACTGGGTATGTTGTCCGGCCCCGATCCTTCTTTAGTGTCAAGATTTAGGATGACGTTCAATACTACCGCCTCCGTAACAGTAAGGGGGCTAAGTTTGCCTTTCACGGTGGCGTAATTTTCAGGTGTTTTGCCGTCATCGGTTGTGAAGACAGAACAGAAAAAGTTGTTCAGAGAATGTTACCCAAGCCCATTTTTATTCTTGATTTCTGCTAAGGTGTCCTCGTTAGGGAAATGAGGCGATAGGCGTATATTATGCTATAATACGCCATTTTCTTCGCAGCTGAACCTGCGTTCAATCAAATTCGATGTGACATAAATATAAATAGGATGAATTATGCGGACTTGTAAATATTACTAAAGAATGCAAATCATTAAGGTTACAGTTACTGCACCTCAGCAACAACCAACTACATAACAATTACAGCATCCTAGAAGTTGTTTCCCATAACCGTTTATTATTACGCTAGTACGCATATCGCATATCGCGCGGTATGAATAGAGATACCTCCGTTAAATAGAGACCGCAAAATCGATGCCTCCGTGAGTGTACCTCAAGTCTGCGTCATAGGTTATGTTAGTGGTGCACGGTAACGTTTAAAATTTCAAAGCGCAACTTCAAATGCACACGGAGATGGCACGTACGCACTTGCAGGTAACTTGCAGTTTCGTAATCTTGCAGAAAAAAGCTGTGCCATTACAACGGCCGTTACCCTTTAAAAGGAACCAATTAAAAGCGCCAGAAATTAGAGTAACATGTAAACAATTACAAATAACTGATTACTAAAACGCCCTGCCTGTACAACACTGCGGTTATCACGCTGGAATTACATTTGTCAAAACGCTTCTTCTGAAACCACTGCCAAGCGAAATTTGGCCACGGCTATGTTAAACCACATCAGCCTCTTCATCTACACGCATCCACCGTTCGAATCTCTGCAAGGCAAAAAATTTAAATTAAATAAATTCAGCTTAATTGCGCGTCCATCACGATGGTTAGATCAAGGCAAACGCCGCCGACAACGTTGAAACCGTTTTACATGCGACACGGCTTCTTGACCTGGTCAATCTGCGACGTAACGTCGACGTAGGCGTTTGCACACATCAAGACACACTTCCGACATTGCCGAAATGCAAATACAAACACGCCACCTACAAGATGGGTTTCTCGGTGGCGGGATGCGCACGCTAATACTAAAAGAGGGACAAGACAGGTGCCATGCTGATAATTAACATGACAATTAATATAAATAATAGTAAGAAATTTAATATAAATATTAATAAAGATTAGGAGTTCTTCCCCTTCCGGGGGCGGCAAGCGAAGCTTCGCATGTGCGTTCCTCAGGCTTTCTCTCTTTCTCCTTCTTTCCACCTTTGCTTCTATTTCGCTCGCCCTCTCGATCCTTCTCCCTCTTCCCCTCCTCTCTCTCTCTCTCGATCTCCTCCTCTTCGCGCTATCGCAAACGTTCCATCAAAGGGAACGCATTCTTTTTCACTGTAGTGAAAGAGCGATGAATATTCTTTCTTCTTCCTCTCTTTCCTTGTTTATTTATTTATTCATTTTTAATTTATTTATTCATTTATTTATTTCTCTGCATTCCACGCTATGCGAATGCCGCCGCGGCTGCCGGGATCGGACCCGCAACTTCCTAGCTAACCACACAAACACACGCCGCACACGCTCCTCACAGCGCCTGAAGTGTTCTGCACCTTACACAATGCACTGCTTCCAAGTTTGGCCCATCCCGCCTTTCTTATTTGGCCTCTTTTTTTTTTCTGGCAAGATCACCGACAACTACAGCAGCTTCAGAGGTCGGTCAATGCAGGCTTCTGCCGCAGCTTTCACGATGGTGATTGTTTTCTCCTACACGAACTTCAACACCGACGGCGACACGAGTAACGCAGTACAGAATAACCTCTTACGTTGCGCAAACACACCTCCTCCACGAAATCTGGGTGCACGCTTTCGAATAGTATGAGGTTCAAAGAAAACGCCCACCTCTACGAGTTTTTGACATGTCTAGCAGCCATTTTCTTGACCTACACGAGTGACACACAATCGCTCGGCCAACTCTCCCTTCAAAGTGAAATATTCTTTCTTCTCCTGCTGCCTCAAGGTAGGTCACCGATACTTGCGAGAAAGTAACAGTAAACTTCACGTGAAAGGATCCTGCCTGGAGAGATAATATGTTTGTTATAAGCAACTGCCCTTTATTTGTAACGCTGTATGTTCAGCACTTGGTGAAGTACACATGTCTGACAGACTTGCATTGTTCTCCGAATCATCGCGGTTGGACGGTAAGGCAAAGAAGTCATATTTTTGAAAGCACCAACGCAATAAAAACATCATGATCCCACCCGTCGAGTTCAGTGTCAGCCTGAAAGGAGTTTCTGAAAAGCAGAAAACGCTACAAGCGGTACATCATGCTTCTTCTGCCCTTCTGTCTTTGGAGCGCTGCAGTGGGTAAGGTTCCTGGTCTTCATTTTGTTGGCGAGCATTCAAGCTTGTAAGGTTATTGTTCCATACTATAGGCTACAATTTTCCAGCCGAGATGCTGAGCGCCTTGAAAAATGCACGGTCTATGAAAGGCTCGAGGATGGAGAGTACGTCGTGCTATGCTATGAGTAGCTGTGCGTTTCGTATTGAGAGCCGGTTAATTGTAGTGGAGGGCTGCGGAAACTTCGGCCGCCTGGGGTTAAAGGTCGAGTTCTTTAATTGGACGAAACCGCGTCCATAGAGGAGCACAGCTCTCGCTTTACACCAGCGGCGATGGCTATTGTAGGTCGTCGCTAATAGAAGTGCCCCGCCACGGTGGTTTAGTGGTTAAGGCACTTGGCTGCTGATCCGAAGGTCGCGGGATCGAATTCCGGCCGCGGCGGCTGCATTTCGACGGAGGCGAAATGTTGAGGCCCGTGTGCTGTGCGATGTCAGTGCACGTTAAAGAACCCCAGGTAGTCAAGATTTCCGGAGACCTCCACTACGGCGTCTCTCGTAACCAGAGCTGGTTTTGGGACGTTAAACCCCACAAATCAATCAATCCTAGCTATGCCGACAGATGATAATGCCTTGAAATGTTCTTTTGAATGATTGATTCGCTTCTTTATAATGATGCGCCCTTTTAGAAAGGAAATCATAAAGGCTTACAGTTCTCTCTGCGTTCGCAATTATTTGCAGCCTTTCCTAACCAGGATGGACACAACGCGGAGGATGTCACAGTTTATCCTCTCGTGTACGAAGACAGAGAAGACGGCCAAAAGAAGGTCATAGTTTTCGAATACCAGCATTCTTTGGAATTGAAACGAGCATCAATCCTAGCACCGACGGTTCTGCTTCGAGATTACACCGAAGGAAGAACCACCGAAAAATACGTTAGTATCCACATCATCAGTTTAATTTGTTTCGTCACAATATTTCCTAATATCGACATTATAGGTCACGCACGGGAAGTATTCCGCAATGAGCAGTTATGTGTGTTCATTTCAGTGTGCGCTGACTGGCTAGAGATCGGAACCAGTGGTCTTGATTGTTGCTTGTCAGTTGGCTTTCGAGGGACAGCCAGTCGGAGCGTTGACTTTCCACCCAATGGACTCTTGCAGAAGCACTGTTCCACTTATCTAAGGAGTACCACCCCACTTATCTTCAACAGCAGGAGTACCACCTACTTATCTTCTGCAGGAGTACTGCCCCACTCGTCTTCAACAAAAGGCTATTTCCTTGTCGTTATTGTCGCCGAACACCCAGAGTTGTTTCGAGGACCCCTGGAGTCCACGAAGGCACTGTTCCGCGCGCGGACCCCTCTTTGAGAGCTACTGTTGTAAGTGCTTGGGCACATCGTAGAAAAAGACTAGGTCTCATATAATTGACAATAGATGTAAGCGCGAAGCCGTTACCGGCAACACAAGGCAGATTAGTTGGATTCATATTAGCTATCTTGAAACGCAGAAGCGTATGCGGCCACGACGCGGCGCGAGCCTGAAAACTTCGAGTCGAAAGGAACCACTTTCGAAACGAACCGCGTTCAAAGTCATGCCTCGGCCAAACATCATCCGTGTCACGCCAAACATTGCTTATTTGGCAGCTCCCGGCGCGCTGACGCAGTCCGCGACAATCTCTCCAAGGAGACGGCGCCGCAAAATTTACGGGTCGCCGGAGCTCAGAAAAGTGTAGACAGCCCTATCTTGCTGCGAAAACAACGACAGTCAAGCCTGTGATGCCCTGTGTCTGCCTTTAGCACGTCGCTATCGGAAATGACAACTTCAGCGGAGCAGACGTTACAGCTTCAGTGACATTGTGACGAAACGTCAAGAACACTCCTAATATTTTAGCCTTTTATGCACTGACTAGTGCAAGTTCCGCAGTAACCTAAACATGGTTTCAAGCCAGAAACCGGATTTTCTTCAATTTTCCTGGCTGCCTCGATCTCGATTTCTTCTTGCGAGGATGCTCGGGTGTTCTCAGTGTAGTGCATGGATAACGGCTTCAGGTTTTGGTTCAAGGCCACTCGTAGGTAGCGGACAACCGGAGCGAAAACATTTCGTCAGTAATATATCGTAAACATACTTCTGTCTACCACCGCACAACATTTTCTTTCAAGTGAGAGATACACGCGATGCAAACTACGCAGCGGCCGCCAAGTCGCCAATCAAGCCATTCCAATTGGCGGGGATACCAAGTCAGCAGCCGCGTCCGCAGCACCGACCGCGCCTATCTTGCCAAGGAAACCAATGGCGAGGACGTCGATGAGCTAATACAGCCAAACGAGCGCGAACGCCAAAAGTCACGTAGCGAATCCAATATTGATGCTGGGCAGTCGTGTAGACCGTGGTATTTTACCTGAATGGAAGAGCCAGGACCTGGCTCAATCACAACGAGAAAGACCACACAATATGGAACGTACGCAACACCGAACTAAGCGATTTGTTTGTCCAGTCGGCTGGCTGCAAGCGTATTTCAAGATGCTCTAACCATTTGCCACAAACCTGACGCCAGTACAACAATAGCCGACAAAATCGCATATGTACTCAATGGCGTCGCGGACGCTGCATTAACTTGGTTGTGTCAAAAGAGCGTTCCACCATCCAAGGACTCATTACCAAACGCCAACGCATCCAGGAGGCCAGAATCAGATGCCCGCCACTACACCCAGCTAATTGCGAGTACTGCGGCGATATCAATGTGCGAGGGCCCTCGCACAGAGACCCGACCTCTCTACTATTGCAAGAACGTTAACACTATTGGTCGAGGGGATATTGAGTCATATCAAGCACACATTCGAGGGCACTGGTACCTAGCGAGGCTTAACCAACCAATACGTACATTGCCTATCGCGAGTAAAGAAGTGGCAAACGTCGGCCCTCAGGCTGTCTGTATGTGCATCATTCCGACCTTCCCAACTGGCTATCTTAAACGCCCTGCAGCATTCTTATGCCGCTGCTAGTATGCGTTGTCAGGATGCCTGAAGGACGCTTGAGGGCAGGCCGATTTGCTGACGATGTGGACGAGCTTCCGAGGTGGATGAGTGGCACGCACCTAGTGTCATTGCCGGAGAAGGTGGACGCCACCGACTTGGGAAAACTTCCCCAACATCCATTCGTCGGAAAGTGGCTGTTACCACAATGAACCGCCACTGTAATTATTTTTTTCTTTGGCACGACCTCTTGAAACTCGCTGTGTTTCTTCACAGCGAAGCTGTGTTGGCTTGAGCCTCTGCCATCCGATGTCCGTGCCCGATGTCACCCAGTTCCACATGATAAGGAGGTTGAACCTGAAGGCAGTGCACCGTGTGAGGTACAGAGCACTCCAAGTGCTGTGGGGAGTCAGTGTGCACGCGTTTGTTTGTTTAGCCCGAACTTGCACGTTGGATCGCAGCCACAATAAAGAAAGAAAGAAAGAAAGAAAGAAAGAAAGAAAGAAAGAAAGAAAGAAAGAAAGAAAGAAAGAAAGAAAGAAAGAAAGAAAGAAAGAAGTGAGTGGCTACATTGAGGTGCGCGTTAGTAAAGCCCGACTCAACAGTAATCCGCAATGCTCCATTAGGTCGGAGGTCAGCCATATTGATTGACATGGAAGCGAAGAAAGGAACAAATGAGGGAAGACAGAAAAAAAAAGAGAGGAAAGATCAAGAACGGACGGCCTGTTTGGGACGACCATAGCTTTGCTGTTCGACTATCTTTACGGAGTTGGAAGGGGCGTCAAGGCGGTAATGCGGGCTAGTTGGTTGCCGGATCTCGCAGCCATTTGGTAGCGCAGATGAGCACACATGTACACAGGGGGAGAACACAATTAGACCGAACGAGAGCCAGACGTCAACAGATTTTACTTGTGGAAACATATATACAGATTGAACAGGCTACACATGTTGGCACGAGAAAACAGCACACAGGCGCTGGTGCCATTTTTTACCTCACCACCTTACGTAGACAAGATTTACGCCTAAATTATCACCTTCTACCACCTTGCCCCACAGGGAGCTTGGTCATTTAGGCGACAATCTTGTCAGCGTAAGGTGGTGAGACAAAAATGCGCAAGGCACCTGCGTCGTGTACTGCCTGTGCGTGCGAACATTCTGTATGTGTATTTCCACAAGTAAGATCAGTTGATGTCTAGCGCTGTCCAGCCTAAGTGCGTCTCTTGTGTCCGTGTGTGTTCAACTGCGCTACGAAATGATTGGAAGATGTGGTGTGTTATTTCTTGTCTTGTTTTATTGGTGCTTTTTTTTGCCCTTGTGCTTGCTGGGCTTGCTTACCTCATGACAACGAAAACCACATTGACTTTTACGGAATATGCTAATGTTTACTGCTACAAGAAAGGGAAATGCTGGCAACTATGTAGCTTTTCAAAAGAGCCTAGCATTTCCACTGCAAGAGCGATAAATCAATACAAATCTTTGTTTTAGGTCAATGGAGCCTACCATGAACGCCACCTTTACGAAAACATTGACCATGGAGCCTCTTTAATAGTGAAACCGCAAGGAAGAGGACGCTACCATATTGTTAGTAACTTGCCTAGATATCTTATTCGCATCCTCGGAATAGAATGAAGCTTGAAACTCCTTTCCTTTGCTCAGATGGGCTTCATTAACTCAACGCACAACATAAACCCCCTGTTTCATCGAATGGACTTACTGAGCAGAATTCCACACAGAATATCACGAATTCCCGTTTCGGAAGGATACAGCTGCCGCCACATGATAAGTAGTGTCATTTTACTCTTTTACAGACTACTTCAACGTGTTAAGGCGTAGAAACCTTACGAAGTAAGCAACCTCCCCTTATTTCTCGTGGGCAAGAATTTATAAGCCTGCGCTAGCTTTCACTGCGTTTCGGCATCATGTGCCTGTCCTACCCTTCAGTTTGAATCTGTTGTCGATTTCATTACACAAACGTGCGGAAAAATTCCAGGCTGCGACTTGTCATGCGTGGATAACGCCATCGTTGCCTGAATTATTTTGCATTCACAAGCTAAATGCTGAGTGTCACAATTTCAAGGGCAAAGCTGCAGCAGTCTTCCTATCGACGCAAGACAACTTAGTATAGTTGGTGTTCGAAGGTCATTGTCGTTCTCTCAGTCTGCTAACACAAATAAAAAAAAGGCATTGCTCGATGACACCTGGCACCGTCAATCGCGAGAGAAATCTAACATTAATCCGGTCTCCGGTCTCTCGAATTATCTTTCTCGTTTTGAAAAAAAAAGTGGTGGTAGATGTCGCAGCGAGACTCTTAGAGAAGGACGTAAGTGTTGAGATGCACTGTCAACGAGTTTGTTTGGGTTCGAACCTCCTCAGTGTGTCGCGTGGACGTAAGGGCGGTTGAATCATGCTTACCCTTTCACGTCGGACCCTGATGAATTGTTCAAGTATCTGGTAAGGACCAAAGTAACGGCCGCGAGATCTCTCAAGCTGGTCATGAAGGCAGATCGATGGTAATTCCATATCTTAAATCTACGTCGGCATGTGACGTGTCGGTAAGAAGGTGGTACCGCGGGCATTCACAGATGAGGTAGGGGATATATGGTGGTGCAAGTGGGCAAGCATCCTGGCAGGGTATAGTTAAGAATACGGTGGCATCGATGGACACAGTCGAACGGCAGAGTGCATATCCTCCAGCTATCTTATGACCATGACCACAAAGCGAACGTAGAGGCGTGCAGGCGTTTCCTCGCCGCTTTTGTTAGAGGCGAGATTGGCAGAGAAGGAAACGTCATCGCTGGTGTTGTGGTGATTCACGGCATTGTATGTCACATTGCGAGGAGGCACGCCTGCAAAGAGTAAGCACTAGTTATCCCGCAAACAGCTCCACAGAGCTGCAAACTCTTTAAAAAAAAGGCATTGCTACTTATAAATTTTCAGGTAGCAAATACTTCCAACAACATTCACTTCCTAAGTAGTAATTGCAGCTTGAAAAACAAGAAAGTAGTGACGTTACAACCACGTCATTTACTACCCTCTGCTACTACCTGTAGTTAAGAGTGGTAACCAAAGGTAGTAAGCTTACTACCATTCGGCGGTCTTTTATTAGGCTTATAGTGATTCAGTTTATATTTGCTGTTTGCGTTGGCACATCAAGTCTATTCTATTGAAAAAAATACGATCAGATAGAAAATGAGCGGTACGGCATTGTCCGGTGACACTTACTGGTGCTAACTACATCTTGTTACATTTATTAACGATCGCTTCATGTAATTAGCCCTGCGAATACACGGAACGTAGAAATATTAAGGCGACAGTAGAGATAAACACATGTTTGAACCAGAAACGGCAGCAGTACAGGACATTCAAGGTATATGTAAATGGTAGCGAATCTTCCATGGAAGCCAATGAGTTCAGCAAATGACGGCTTATGATCAGTCTGTGGGGCTTAGCGACATCTAGGTAAGGACCAAACACTTCCGGTAGAAGTAAAAGTAAGCGGGATATGACAACATATCCAGCACAAAAAAAAAAACATGGTGACATCATGTCTGTCACCGATGGCGCGAAGTTCGCTTCTGTTTTTTCTTTAAATGCGAAGTATTTCTTGGAAAACGTAAGCGTCTTTGACCGAATGTGTCTATTATCTATGCCACCTACATCTCGGTACCGTCCTGGTCGTCTTGTTCGCTTGCTTTTCCAGAATATTTTCACGGTAGGGCACAAATGTATGGCGTGCGTGGGTGACTGACCCTTACTTACACCGCTAGCATGATACACTCGTCACGTACGCCATGATCAACGACACTGCAATCACGTGTGATCGGCCTGTGGTATGCGCCACGGGTGTTTTATTTTTACGTAGCCTATGTCAATCAGGGACCAACTAAAGTAGACATCTAGCATACCATTATAGCGCACTTAAAAATAAGGAAGGCACTCCGTTTGTCGTAGCTTGTGATAGGAATATAAACGTAAGAAGCACACAGGCACACACGCAACCGACAAAGCAGTAGGCGATATCGAACCGGATCCCCGAGGTGCGAAGCAAGCACGTTACCACAAGGCTGCGGTATACATAATGAGTAAGCCTATTACACTGGCAGTTGTTTTGTGGAGCGTGAATTGCGCTTCTAATGTGTCTTAAGCGCTATCGTAGCAATGTAATAAAGAATAAATATCTTTTGCCATCACTCAGCATTTTGTCGAACTTTTCTCGATCCCGTAGGAATACTTCTAAGGACGCTTATGACACGCACATAAGCGAACCGTAGCGTGCATTTCACCCCCACAAAAGAAAGGTATGCGGTGCGCACGAGCGCCACCGTTGCGTCATACGATGAGCTACCACTGTGTCACCGTCGCGCTGTGAACGTTCGTGGTTAGCCCAAGTCGAGCACGCACTCACTCACGCTCTTTGCAAAGATACTGCGCGTAAGAGATGGCCAAATGTCAAACACATTGTCGTAGACAATTTCGCCGCTGCTTCGCACGACAGCTATTCCCTCAATGCATGGGATCTGCGGGATTTACACCTGAACATTCTCGGCCTTTAGTTAATGGTCGTGCATTCAGTGCAACAAGGAAGTGCACGAGCATAGCCTGGTCCAATTTAAAGCACCCCATGTTCACGCAAAAGCATGCATTAACAAATCAAAAAGTTCCCGCGGCATATAAAGAGGGCGGAAAGCACAAGAGCACTTTGTAGCTGTTGTAGGCTCGTATGTCGACAGATAGGTATGGTCAAAGTTGCTCCAGCTTCTAAAGAAATGCTTCGCTTTTCTTATTTTCAAGCTTTACGCTAGTGCTTACTGTAATATATTCTTTATTTCCACTGGACTGTGCCAAATGCTACGTAAAGAAAATTTTCAACACCAAGCACATGATAGGCTAGGGATCCTACCCCGGCTTTCCGGATTTATGAAGCTTTATGAAATGTTGGCCCGTGTCTTATAGCAACTCAATGAAATTTAATTGCACGTTCCGCCTTATTTTTGTTGTGTAAGTCTGGTATTTGAACTTCCTGAGTGTGTCTTTAACCTGGTTTTTCAGTACCACCAGATTTGCATTTGGCTAACACGAGTGGTCTGTAATACGTGTTCCTATTTTTTGTGTGCTTTATCATTTTCTGTGAGCCGCCTAAGCGACGTCCCCCCCCCCGCCCCCCCCGCCCCCCCCACCTCACTCGGTGCCGCCCACTAGCGTGCCCAATGCCAGCTGCAGCAGGGCGTAGGTGCCAATTCGGGGCATTGCATTGCACCCGTCAACAGCTCCATCGTTTCAGCGTGCTCACTTGTTCTGAATAACATTTAAATTGCAAAAAGACAAATCAGTTCTACGGACGCCACCGAGATGGAGAAGCGAAAACGGAAACCAGGATACAATTTCCTCAAGCGGGGCCGTTCTGAAGAATACGTATGAGCTCCTTTTGTATATATCTTACTGCAAAGAGTTGTCTAATAGTCTCTTGCTTTCGTAAATGAACAGATGCAATGGCGCGCGCAATGTGACTGTGTGGGCAGGTGTTGTAGTTTGGTAGCTTGCGCTTTATTCAAGAGCACCTGTTAGTCGCCTGCCTACTATTGCATCGCATAAAAGAGCGAGTTTTTACGAAAGTCAAATACAATCCTATAAATGTAATACTATCACTGTACGTCAAGCACATTTCCAGGGAGCTCCAAAGTAAAAGGACAAATTATTTATCTGTTCGTATTCGTGTCGTACATTTATCTACGTCGCGACTTCATTAATCTGACTGTTGGATGGGCGTACGTTCTTGCCACGGTCGTGCGCAACTGCACAACGTGGAAGTAGTTCATACGCGAGTGTAATTGTGCCATTTCTCTATCGTAACTTATTTCAGAAGCCGCATCTCGCACAAGCAAGAAAACGTCCTTCCCAGGTTCGCCCCACACTTCAAATCAGCCCGCCTTCGTCTTTGAATTTCCTACAAATGAACTTATCTCCTCGCTTTTTTTTTTTTTCACTTATCAGAAGCAAGAGAGGAAGCCGTTCGACATGTCATTGAGCTTTACCCCATTAGTGACGCCCTTCACACGGAGACTCTACTAGAGCAGAGGAAAAACCCGCTGGATTACGTACTGGTGTTCATGAATCGGGTAAATGTCACATTACCGTGTACTGCATTGTTTCCCTTTTGCCCCGCCGCGGTGGTCTAGTGGTTATGGCACTCGGCTGCTGATCCGAAGGTCGCGGGATTGGATCCCGGCCGCGGCGGCTGCATTTCGATGGAGGCGAAATGTTGAGGCCCGTGTGCTGTGCGATGTCAGTGCACGTTAAAGAACCCCAGGTGGTCGAAATTTCCGGAGACCTCCACTACGGCGTCTCTCATAATCAGAGCTGGTTTTGGGACGTTAAACCCCACAAATCAATCATGCATTGTTTCCCTTTTGCGATATATTTGAAAGCTGCACGTTCATTATACTAAGTGCGTGGTTCTGGGAGCTTTGAAGGGTTTGTAAGCTACGCTGAAAAACATTGCACGAACAGCCAAACAACGTTTTTAGCGGCCCCAGCCGTGACTGGGTGCGCAGCACCGACACAACCTTGACAGGCGTACCATGCACATCAAATGAAATGCGATAGTTATACCGCGTTGCAGCCGAGCTCTCTTGCCCCACCATAGAATGCCGGGTGATCGCGTGGGGATTTAATGCTGTCATAATAAAAAGCAAGGTTATAGCTTCAATATGATATTGAAATAAGCCAGGTTGGTGTGCCCAGCACTCATCGGTCGCGCAAATGTTTGTACGAAACATCCACAAGACGTGATGAGGAAGTCCATAGTGGTTGCGGTTTAGGCTTGTTGGTAGCGATGCATCACGTGAAGCATTCCTTGTGTCCGTCCCATTTATGCGCTCTTTCATGCATAATGCATCACTACCAACAAGGCCGAATCACAACCATTTTGAATTTCATCTCCACAGGAGTTGTCTAGGTCTGAAAAACTACAGAGGGACAAATTAGAATGTGTATTCCAAAGGATGAATAATGCGAATACCGTAGGAAAACAAGACATTCTAATGGCAGTGTTGGGCTATGAAACAGGACCCTCACGTTTCGAAGCCAAGTGCCTTAACCACTACGCTACACACGCGCGCTTGCACGACGCTGGATTGATGCTTCGTAATTGTTCCTTCTGCTAAGACAAGTGCCTGTTTCCCCCTGTCGGTGCACCGACTTCTGGAACGTATGTGTATCTTTATAGTATCTTTTTAGAAAAGGCCACAGCTTTGCTGTCTGACAGATTTCACGGTGTGAGACTGGTGTCACTTTTTCCTGCTTGCCTTGCGCGTGCGCTATGTACCGTTATGATATGGTACGATTGCACTCACTTGATGTTTCTATTAGAGCATTCAATGCTGTCGCAAGACGTCTTACGCGCGCACATCACGGCCTCTTATCTAGAACTTGCTTCCATTGATTATATTGATTACAGGTGAGCCAGTACTTTCAGCAGTTAAGTCCTCCTGTCTGGATAACTGTGTTAGGACACCAGAAAACATACACGGTATGTAGAGAGCTACGTACTCTTTCCGTAACTAATACCATGAAATATTTACAGGGAGACGTCGGATATGTAGGCCGTACAGCAAGTGGCGATCTGCATGACATGAAGTCATTGGAAAAACTAAAGGAGTACGCTTCGAAAATCGGTATTTTGATGCAATCGGATTTGGTTGTTTTGTTCACAAAGTAAGTAAATTACGCTCTTTCTTCTTCATCAATGAAACTCGGTAGTAGTTCTGAACAAGAAATAGGGCTTGCTTTGAGTCGTCCGAGATTCTTCCTTGCTGATAGCTTGTTTCTTTTGTGGTTCTTATAGGCCCGAAAAGCTTTTTTCTCGAGGTTCCTGTGACCTTGAGCCAAAAGCCGTTATCCAAGAACCAGGAGCCGTTATCCGGGTACTCAAATAAGGACATCTGTGTACCCGGACAAATGCCGAAACCGATCGGACTTCACAGTATAACTACGATAGTTGTGCTCACAGTGAAGCACAAGGCCATACAAAACTTCATTTCACGTAACTCTTCATATGGCAACATTTGCCCGCCCATGCGAGGTAACGCTCCACAGCAGAGCGAAAGTGTGGAGCATGTTCACCGGTTATTGACGTAGGTCGACTATGCACATTTTCCCCACAGCTCACCTGAGAGCGCACCTGAAATAGCAATCCCAGGTGACAAATCAATACTTGAGTGTATACCTTCTGCTGTAGAAGTGGCAATAAAATACGAAAATTCTCCTTCAAGAATGACATAAGAAGAAACGTAACATACGAAGAAACTTCTTTAAGAATCCTGGTTGAGTTTCTGCGCTTCACTAGCACAAAATGAACCGGTCGTCATGTGGTCCGAGTGCCGCGTTTCGACCGCACAGCAGTCCACATACTCTAATGTTTGAGTGTCCTTAGAGGTTCCTGGTGATGCTCCGCAAAAGCCTCCCGATAACTTCCCGCCACCGAGATAAAACTATGTGGGACTGAAGGGTGCGCTGTCTGCACAACCTTCGCAGGGTGAAGCCGCCCCCTAATTTCTTTAACGTCAGCAGTTTCTCAAGCAAAATTGAATTTTTTCGCAAGTCTTCGGAACGCATACCTGAAATCCTTCATCATCTTCTAAGGCCTCTCATGGTGGATGACAATTTCATTATAAATCAGTTAAGTACCATACATACAATAGGCTCAATGAAGAAATAACTTAAGAACTTGGAACGCGACAGTAATGTCTACTCGGACCGATATTCATGGCTTTCAAGATAGATTAGCACATTTTTTCTGGATGGGATATTGTAAAGGATACCAGGAGTACAATACCTTACGGACTTACGAAATACTAACGCATGTTTTTGTCGTATTGCTTTCTGGAGTCCCGACGGGACTTCGCAAGTTGATGCACATTTTTTAAGCTTCACAGACGCTCCTTACTGCCACGTGAGGAAAAAGAACTTTTAATCCTGCGAGTTCGAGTAATGTACGCATGAAGTGAGTGAGGCCGTGTAATAAGCAGGTTCTTCAACCTGGTACCGCGATTCACTTTGCTGGCACGCATCACCTACAAATGCAGGTCGGCACGCATGTACTCTACGAGGCCATCAGTGGTGTTAGAAAAGGAAGACTATTGCCTTTTACTGTGAGCAGTAGCTTTGAAGCGCACGAGGACAGAGACAAAGGAACTGGACAGGACAGCGCTTATACCTATAGCACATCTCGCCAGCCATCTTGTTGACTTTCATAACATAAATGTAAAGCACGTAAGCCTACTCACGTAGCCCCTTTCATGAACATCATCTATTCTAAATGAATGTCGTAGCTCTTGAATGTCAATCACGGGACATACCGACAAAGAAGTATGGACCACTTGTTAAGCACACCAGAAATATGGGTTCTTCCGTGAGCGGATATTGATTGATCAATAGGTGAAACGAATTATCCGCTCGTGCAGATGTTGCACTTCGTTTCCTGACATCGATCACGTTCTCAGACACCAGCTGTTGCTGTGCGCTTTGTGCGACCTCTCTAAGGGATGAAAGCAAAGCTTTTTGACCCTCTTTGGAACGGGTAAGGACAGCGCGCTTACACAAGACGTTGAAAGACGACACACATGCGCTAACAACTGAAGTTTTAAATGCGAAGCGCTTCTTAGTGAACTTCGGCAACTTAGAGCGTATCTATCTATCTATCTATCTATCTATCTATCTATCTATCTATCTATCTATCTATCTATCTATCTATCTATCTATCTAGCCGCCGATTGTGTTCTCTCCTGGCCGTTTCGTTAATGGGATGTATGTTAAAATTGGTATGGCTCAACATGACTGCATAATGAACATAAATGACAGGTCACAACATGAAATTCATGACATGCATGTCATGAGCGGCATGATTGACGTGCCAAGGTCTTGGTGGCTCTTGCGGCAGTTTCGTTAACCTTATATATACCAAAATTCGTATTGCGAGAAGACAATGTATGACGACCATGGGTGACACGTTTTAAGAACATGAAAATCGTGGCATGCATATCATGAGCGGCATCCTTTACATGCCACGCGTTTCGTTAATGGGATGTATAGCAAAACTGCTCTCCCACAACACGACTGCATGAAGAGCGTAAATGACAGGTCACAACATTAGAATCATGACATGCGTCTCATGAGCGTCATCGTTTACATGCCACAGCCTTGGAGCTCTTGAGGCCGTTTCGTTGACTTCATAAGTACTAAAATCGGTATAGCGAGACAACAATGAATGACCAACATGAGTGACAGGTCCTAAAGTGCAAACTCTGCAATCAGAACATTGGGCAACTTCCTCGCTGACTACTTCCCATGACGCCGATTCCCACAGTGCGTGGGATCTGCAAGTTTTGATTATTTTTCTGACACCTAACCTACATCACGTATCAAAACGATATACATACAAACAAGGTCTGAAGCGCACTCTCTAGGCAAGCTTACTCAGCCCCTGATAAAAAACGCAACTCGTTATCCAGTAGGGCTACGGAGGGAGCACTGACACAGCTGTCCTTTAGATGCGCGATTTTTTCAGCTTCGATTATGTCACGTGTCGTCTTGTCGCTCCGTTTACGCTGCACTGGATAAGGCAGGCAGGCAGGCACAGAACTTTATTTTGGTCCTGAGAAACTGCAGTTGGATGTCCCCTTCTAGGGGGATCCTGTAGCAGTTGCGGGCCGCTCCCAGGCAGGGACAGGAAGACCGTGGCCCTCCGCCCTCTCGCAGGCTCTCTGGACAGCCCGAAGTTGAACCGAAAGGTCGCCGCTTCTCAGGGCTTCCTCCCAGTCCCCTTCTTTGCTGAACTCTGTGTCACGTAACGCAGGACATTGCCAGAGCATGTGAGCTAGTGAGCAGTAAGCCTCTCCGCAGTTCGAACAATGCGGTTCAACGTTGGGCGAGAAGTTACTAAACCTGCCTCTCGAAGGGAAAGACCCCGTTTGGATAGCTGGATAACGAGTTGCGTTTTTTTATCGAGGGCTGAGTAATCTTGCCTATAAAGTGCGTTTCAGACCTTGTTTCTTTGTACATTGTTTTGATACCAGTGTGTATATTGAGGTGTCAGGACAATAGTTGTTACTGAATAGTTGAACCTTAGTTGTTAGAGCATTTTTGTCGTCTTGTGTTTCTTTGTATTGTGTAAGCGCGCCGTCCTTACCCGTGGTGAACCAAGTAGCTCGAAATGTGTTTTTCAAGTTTTTATTCTTTAGTAGCCTTCCTTGTTTTGGGTTTGTGACCGTTAACTATTCATCGTGTACATAACGATAGGGCGACGAGTCCAGGGAGAGAAGTCGACCACCTGAAGAGCTCATATGAGCTATATCATGTGCAATCAATTATACGCTGTCTTATCACTCCTCCAAACGAGCAATGAACATCTCGCTAAAAACGATGCCAAACAGCGAAAGTCGCTGGAGCCAACGTCCCGACGACAAGTGGACTTGTCTTCGCCAGGATGGCAAGTTGCCGTCTTGACGAAAACAAGTCCACTTGTTGAAGCGTTGGCTCCAGCCCTGTTTGACACCGTGTTTAGCGATCTGTTCATAGATTCAAGCCTCCATCTTTCTCTGAGCGTCTCTTCTAGTTTGGACTCGAAAGAATCAGTCACCGCAGTGTATTATGCAGACGTGCTCAGTTTTTCGATCCGTGATACAAAATGCATTCCCTTGTGTTTTCTTTTTTTTTTCAGGAATGCGTTAGTTCGTGAGAGTACACCATCAGTATTAGGTAGGCTTCCTACTTTTCACAAACATTGCTCATTTCATGTATGCTCGTGCAACAACTTATTACACCATGCTGGTGTCAATACGCTTAGATGCCTAAGCTTCGACAAAGAGGCAAATATTTGCGCGTGTACGTGCCGGTAAGCATAGTTGTGCTCAAGATCGCTAGAAAACATCACTCTACTTCTCGGAGCAATGCTTAACAGCTCACCTGAAATCATACGTTACAGATTGCACTATTTAATGTAACATACTCAGCGTATCAGCAACTAGCTTAGAAGCTGCACTGTGCATTCCCTTACGAAAATGCTTAATGCGTTTTTTTAGAAAGCCTTTCGAACTTGCTCGATAGAATCCTATGGTATTTATTTTGACGCCCTATAGAATTTTTCTATGGAGTTCCAAAAGTTATTTGGCCACCGCATTCTTGTGGAAACTTTATAGATGTTTTCCTATAGAACATATCCATCGAGTTCCTTTTAAGATCGTACAGACATATTTCAATAGAGAATTATACCGAGCTCTTTTTGAGATTGTAAAGACAAATTTCTATAGAGATGTTCTACGAGTGTTTCTTTAGGGTGGTAATAGAAACCTTTCGTAATAATGTTTTGAAAAGAAAACTTGCTTGCCACGTTGGGGGATGTCCTCTCGAGAGGATACTGTACTCAACAGAAGGTGAGGTCGGGCGCTCTGCTTTCCTTAAGGAAAAGCGATGGTCCTGGGTCCGGCAGTGGGATTCGAATTTTGTACCTCTCGCACTGGGCGCCGATACTCTACCACTGCGCCACCGCTACGTTTGCTTTTCGTTGCGTCAATTTTAGCCATATGCTAGTCGAAGTCAGGGTAATGAAATGAGCATATAAGGAAATGTAGTGCGAAGGGAAGGTAACCAATGGTCGTTAAGGGCGACAGATTGGATTCCAATGGAAGGAAAGAGCGGCGGGAGGCAGCAGGATGCTAGCTGGTCGAATAAGTTGAAAATGCTTGCGACGACAACATGGCCGCAGTTACGACATGACCATGTCAATTGGAGAAAAATATGGAAGAGATTTTTGCCCTGCAGTGGGCGTAAATAGGTCCCTGATGAAACATTTTTTCATAAGAATGTTACATGTATTATTACACCGTCTACAGATCCTTTATGGAGGACATATAGAAATGCATTCTATAGACAGGTTAATCGCCGCTGTTGTAGGTCGTCGCTAATAGAAGTGCCCCGCCACGGTGGTCTAGTGGCTAAGGTACTCGGCTGCTGATCCGAGGGTCGCGGGATCGAATCCCGGCTGCGGCGGCTGCATTTCGATGGAGGCGAAATGTTGAGGCCCGTGTGCTGTGCGATGTCAGTGCACGTTAAAGAACCCCAGGTGGTCAAAATTTCCGGAGACCTCCACTACGGCGTCTCTCATAATCAGAGCTGGTTTTGGGACGTTAAACTCCACATAACAACACATAACAACAAGATTTCTAAAGGTACTCTATAAAGGTTACTTTATAGAATTCAGTAAATACATCCCTTATAGAGAGCGTATGGTGAACCATTCTATAGAAAGAAAGCGTTAAATGTTTTAAAGATGCTCTATAAAGGTTACTTTATAGAATTCAGTACATAAGAGGTCAATACGCTTTCTATTGTGCGTGAAATGACGTGTTTCTATAGACAGGAATTTTTAGACTTTCTATAGTCGTCCTATGGAAAGCATTCCATAGATGGCGAGTTCCTAATGAGTTACTTTAGACTCTATAGGGACTCATTAGGAGTTCTAAAAAAAGTCTAAGTCCATTTTCGTAAGAGTGGGACTCGATCCTAAGCTAATGCACGCGGGCTCAATATTCTGGCCACAACAGCCACACATTGATAGGGCTGCAGTGTACTTAAGTAGTAGGCTAAAGACATCTGGGTCGTCGAAATTAATATACGTAGCACTGCTCAACTTATTAATGTAGCGGCAGGACCAGGATGTTTTAGCTCGGAAGCTTAGCCGCCTTGTTCTGCTATAAGTTTTAACCTTGCACTATAATTGAATGAATCAGCATAACCGACAGCCTGCTGTGGAGCGTCAGCCCATAGCACGTAGCTTCTCTGATCATTGCCACCCTCTGCGGCCACTCCAACGCGCCACATTAGCTGCGCCCTGTACCGTGTGAAGGAGAGTGGAAAAACAGGACTGCGCCCGGCATGACCCTCCTCTCAGGCTCTACGGGTATCGATGAGTTCTACAGGTAGTTACTCACAACGCCTAATGTAAATTATCTTATTTGCGCTTACTTATGCAAGTTCGCGACGACTTTGCTTCTGCGGAAAATGATACCAAGGCGCTTGATCGTCAGAAATATTGACGGAAACTGTTTATTATGCACTCATGTTTATAGCACATGGGAATCACATGTGCAGTGCTCACGTAGAGGATCGTTGTGGACACGGTGGGCTGAAAATCTAAGCACAAATGGCGAGCCATTAAAATTGCGAGCAATTTCTCATATGTTCAGAGCTCTACTTAGCAGTGGAGAGATATACGCTTGCTGACAGTTCTGCAGAACAAAGCACAATGACATTTACTTACGCGTACAAGCCGGAACACCGATTCTCCCGTTGGGTCTGTCGAACAGAAGAAGGCAGGGAGGCAAGAATAGAACGCAAGGATGCGGGGCCCCTAACGCTTGGAGCACCTAACACTAAAGCTCTTTAAGGTTACAGTGTTTAGGTAAAACGACAGCCAGACTGGAGAGGCGCGAGCGCTTGTGCAACGACACCGAAGGCTGGTCCATATGGAAGTGGGGACAAGTTCGATTTAGATTGCCAAAATTTCTAAGGCAATGCGGGTTCGCCGCGATAAGGAGAGGGAGATACGATGAAGGGTCGCCGCGCTACTCCTCCTCTCACCTCTCCCAGGCTTCCAAAGCAAAGAAGACACAAAAAAAGATCATTTTCAAGATACGCTGGTGTCGCAAGCTTGCAAGACAATGTCTTCTTTGCCACGAAGGCATGCGTTCAAGGCTTCCTCTGAACGTCAAATACCATGCGAAAGGGGTCCCCTTAGAACGAGTCAATGGTGGCTTGACAGAGTCGCGCAATGCGTGCGCGGCTGCGTTCATTGGCTGAAAACACCCGCCGTACGTGGGGGTGAAAAATATTAACTGGCCGGTAATGCAGCCGCTTGTGCTTAGAGGACGCCGCCAATGCCGTCGACCACGAAGAAAACACGGTTTTATTTGGTGCCGGTGATGCAGGTTGAGCTTGGTACCGAAAAACTCAGAGCATCACGGCTGCGCTGACATCGAGATCATGACTGCCGTGCGCAGCCTCTATAGTACTAGAGGCCGCTTTTCCACCCACCGCTGTCCATTGAGTGTGGCGGTCGATGACGCTTTCGGTTTATGGTGGGTCTGGACCGTGCCGTTTTTCTCTAGATGATAAGCCGAAGTGTTGCGCAAGCGCGTGCCGTGGGATTGAAATGGCTTTCTGGTGGCCGGAACAGCTGCGCTGCTGTACGTGTGTGGCGTGATGCCTTCACGGTTTTATTAACAGGCTTTACAAGTTCTTACCCAGATCCGAAGATTTTAATGCGATAGCAATTATGTGGATAGTCTCGACGGATTTTTTTTCTTTTTTGCCGTCTCCGTCGCCATCGTGTCCCGTGTAAAGTCCAAATTTATAACAACCCCCTGCGCGTTGTACGTTGTAACCGCGGGTAAAAGCACGCGAGCGGGAACGACGAACGCGGCTGCAGCAGAGATCAAACAAGTCCGGCCCGTCGCTCCGAGAGCGCATGTGATAACATCACCCCGCTCTGGAAACCAGCGCCGAAGCGGAGAGCAAGCGCTCCACCACTCTTTAACGAGCATGAAACGACTCGAGGGGGTGGGGAGGAGCAGCAACTGTCGACTTCGCGCGGTCGCCATCGCTGGCGCGCGCGCTGTCTCGGCAGCCAATAGACGTGCTGCGTACTGCGTAGCAGCGCCTTGGTCACGTGCTCCGTTCCAGGCGTCGCGCATATCGTCGTAGCGCCGACAAGGCCCTCGCCACATGGCGGTCACGAGAATGTGACTACGATTGCGGGAAGGAGCGCGCTCGCTTGATGCCGCTGTTTTGGGCCAAGTTTCTCGATGGTGCAAAGTGGACGCTGCTGAGCGCCATCGTGCGGTGTGAAATGCGTGCCAGAAGACATCCAAACATCACAGAGCTTGCAACTCTGCTGGGCCGTTGTCTTAATAAGCCCACGTTCACTACAAGCCAGATTACCCCTAAAGCTGCTAGCCTTACTTCGTATGTTACATCATGCATTGCTATCCCATTCATTGCTTCGCCCCTCTGGCGAAATGTGATATTTTGTTGATCGCTGGCCAAACAAAACTGTCCGTGATAACATTCTGCGATTCTCTAATGCCAGGTGGGTTTAACGCGTGCTAGGGATGAGGTAATGGCCGCCGGAATTGCCAGGCACGAAGACCAAGCAGATGGCTGGGATGTCTCGTGCATCGCCAATGTTTCTTGCGTACGGACGAGGCAGTTTAGCACGCTGCCGAAACGAGCGTCCCCGCAATGCTCGGCTCACGATCGTTTTACTGAGGGACGGCTAGCGCTTGGAAATCCAAAGCGCGAAAAAATTCGAAAGCAAGGAAACTTTGCCGAAGCTAACGTTATGATAGCCGAGGATTTTTTTTTCTTTTTTAGGACGAATATTAAAAGCTCGTTGTCAGTCAAGAGGAAGGAGGTGCAGCCTTCAATCGTCATACTAAAGTTCCTAGATATTTTTTTCCGTTTTTAAGTAGGGACAACTGCTCTCTCTCCCGGCACCCTCTCGCTCAAAGCCCGCGTCGGCAGCCATGTTCTTCCTAAAGATGTGGAGCGGAGCACGCGCGCGCAGATCGCGCCAGGCCATCAACATACGCGTTTTTATCAAATATGATAGTGGACGTGTCATATGTAAGGAAACGCCTACTGAAACGCGCAACTTTCTTTGACGTTCTCTCGCTGCAGCATTCAAGTAACAGCTTTAGGAAGAACATGGCTGCCGAGAGCAACGCCGACCAATAAGATGCGCCAATGGCACATCAAAGCTTTTCGCTACTTAAACAAACGGAAAAAAAATATCTAGGGACCTTGGGTGAAACAGATCCGAAATGCTCAGCAGTGTGACGGATGGCCCACATTTCTCTCCCAAAGACCCTGAAGCATGCTACTAGGTTTTGTGCCATTGCGTATATTGCGGACCGCGTCCAGACAGCTACGCATGTAAACTCACATACCTGCACAGACTACGCAGTAGAGTGACAGCATAAACTATAGTCTGTTTCAGAAGTTCTGTGCAGCACTGTGGAAGCTACAGCCCTCTTCAGCCAATCCAGAGGGCGAACACATGTTAAAAGTGTCCTTGCGCGGCTTGTTATCGGCCAATGACGGGGCTGCAGTGGCAGATGCAGCCCTGCAAGAAGGAAGATGAAGCGGGGTGTGCGTGGAAAAAGAGGAAAAAAAAGAAAAAAAAGAGACAAGAAAAAGAAGGCCTTATAAGCACTGCTGCTGTCTGGTGCCCTCCAGTCACCCCTGGAGAAGGGCCCGAGTGGGACCCGAAACGTCGGGTTTTTGTCATCTTTCGAGTAAACAGTTTTTTTTTTTACTTTTGATGATTATAATTTGGTTGGTGTCCTCTCTTTTTTCACCTGTAATTTCGTCCCAACCAGACAGATCTCTGTCAAATGTTCACCTTTAAATGGCATTTCGTCTCGCCTCGGAAGAATTCTGCGCTCTATGGCCTCGTAGCCTTGGCTCTGCTGCACGGAACTCCTGAAAGACTATACATTTTGCTGTGTGCTTTCTCCTTCACCTACAGCGAAGCTTTCAGGGGACAAGAATATCCGCCGCCGTAGGATGTCACGCACCCAGAGCTGCAGGTTCACCAGAAGTCCGAGAGATGGCGCCATCGCCTCGCAAACCTTGAGTTTCAGGGAGAACAACGGGAAGCTGAACATACGTGCAATTTAAATAAGTAAGAGACGGTTAGAATACTGGTGGCAGAAAACTAGAGAGAACTGACAAAAGTAATTATAGGGGAAAATAAGGACTTTCTGCCATAAAGGGCAGAGAACTCGGCTATGAATTTACGTTTTTGCTATAGTATGATCGATTTAATTGAAGTAGATTTAAAAGGCATGAGGACAACTCAAAGATAGAAGGAAAAAAAGAAATGTTCTTAAATTTTTTTACGAGCCTGGTGGCGCACATGTCACCGCCCCATTACAAAGTGGACGCTCATAGCATCCATTCATCCGTCCTCGTTGATATTAGCAAGGGCCTGAGGCAGGGATGTCCTTTGTCGCCGCTGTTATTCATGCTACATGGTTAGAATGGAAACAGCGCTAGGAGATAGCAACATTGGTTTTAATCTGTCACACAAACAGGGCGGCGTGATGATTGAGCAGATGCTCCTAGGTTTATTTTATGCTGACGATATTGTCTTATTCGCGGACAGTCGAGATGATATACAACGGATCGTGAATATATGCGGAGAGGAAGGCGAGGCTCTAGGGCTAGGATTTAGTGTAACAAAATGCGGATTGATGGTATTCAATGATTCCAATGATCAGGCGGTGTCCATACAGGGCCAAGAAATACCGACAGTAAGCGAATACAAGTACCTTGGGGTATGGGTAAATGAGGGTGATAGATACATGGAGGTACACGAAAAAGCCTTGGCAGCAAAGGAAAAGAGGAACGCTGCATAATGAAGCACAGAGCGTTATGGGGGTACAACAGGTACGAGGTGCTGGGGGTCTGTGTAAAGGGGTAATGGTACCGGGGCTTACATTTGGGAACTCAGTGGTGTGCATGAGGCCAGAGGTACAATCAGGAGTGGATGTGAACCAAAGAACTGTGGGACGCGAGGCGTCCCACAGTTCAAAGTAATCTAAGTCTACTGTAAACGGCGTAGCTGTCTCAGCTTGGCAAAATGCCGATGTGATCAGGGTGAGAGGAGGGAAAGGACGAAGTGAGAGGGTGAACCACCGCACAGCCATGTACAGTCCAGTGTGCCAAGGGCAGTGAAGGGGAGGAGGAAGGAAAGGAGCAGAGAGCGCACTTTATAAAGAGATACAGAAAGAAAGATAACGAAAAGCAGAAGGAGATCAAACACGAAGAAATAACTCAATCTACGTTCGCCAGCTAGTGGCTCTTGCGTGCCAGCAACGCTGTATGCTCAGACTACACAGCTATGGAACTGACAGTCTTTATTTCTTTTTCCTCATTTAGGAATTGCCTACCGTGGAGGAATCTGCACCGAATTCAATGCTGCTATCTTTCGAGATGATGGATCAACATGCTCTGGGGTGTTGTCAGCGGTTCATGAAATCGGACATTCGTAAGTCTACAAGCAAACAGATGTGATCGCCTATGGCAGCGCTCTCGCCTGCTTTCATGTTGCTCTGTAACTGCCCTATAAATCCGCCTTTTCCACACAATTCTTAGAGAGGCCGCGAAAATAGATGTGACGAAACGAAAACTACATGAGCTACAGCAACCTAGCGTGCCTGGTGTCGGCTGTTTGAGCAGTCTTGATATGCATGAAAAAGAAAGTGCAAGGCATATTGTGTTTTTCATAGCATATATATATATATATATATATATATATATATATATATATATATATATATATATATATATATATATATATATATATATATATATATATATATATATATATATATTATATATATATATATATATATATATATGGAGTGAGATAGCAGATTCGCAGTTACCGTTTATTGCCAACAGTTTCGACCGCGGACCCGATCTTTTTCAAGGCATATATACGCCTTGGAAAAGAGCGGGCCCGCAGTTGAAACTGTTAGCAATAAACGGTAACTGCGAATCTGCTATGTCGCTCCAAATACGTTTGGCCTAATGAGCACAAGTTCTCATGTATATATATATATATATATATATATATATATATATATATATATATATATATATATATATATATATATATATATATATATATATATATATATATATATATATACAGAGATAGAGAGAGAGCGATAGGGATGCGGTCAAGGGCTCGTTTATTTGTTAGAAACAAAGAACCAAGAAACATATAAGCGTAGGAAAGCATAGGGGAAGTTATTCAAGTTCCTAATTGTGGTATTGTAATTTTGAAGTAGAAAGGACTTAAAGTGGATGGAAAGATATGTATGTATGTATGTATGTATGTATGTATGTATGTATGTATGTATGTATGTATGTATGTATGTATGTATGTATGGTAGCAGAGCTCGTTAATGTAATTGCGATCATTTCTTTTCCAAGCTCCTACAGCAATAAAAAATAATCGTTAAACGTATTTGCAAAACTTCTGCGCCCCTTATAGTTCTGTTATTCCTAATTAGCTAGAGCTCGTCTGCCTGGCGTTTGCATCGGTTTGACCGCGTTTGCATCGGTTTGACTAGGAGGAGGCGCTGGCCAAAGAGTTTCTTACTTACACACTGGAGAGAAATCTGGCGCTAGTGTCTACGGCGACTCGTTCAGCGGCGCTTCAACCACCATGGGAATTACGGGAAGTGCAGGCTTCGGATCTGCTTCGGATGGATTTCGTTCTTAAGACTCGCGACGATTGTTTTCTGAGCTTTAAACAAAAATAAAAGGAAATATTTGCAATTAACACTCACTTTTGTCTCTAGTATGTAACAATTGATAAACGTTGTTTGCATAATTGTGAAGTTGAAGGAAAGCAAAGACAAATTTTCTCACCAGGGTATGCATCATTCGACAATTTTGCTCTAGATGTGGCGCCACGAAGTGATTAATTATGTTTTTTGCATCAATGTAAACAAACATGTGTGTTTCCCTCTGCAAAATATGCAGCATGCATTGATGGAAATAAAAACAATGTCATATTTAGTGAGAAGTGTTGAGCTTTCAAGAGAAACACTAAACGTATCGTCAGCTTCGGCGTCTGTTCCGTCCGAGCTCGGGAACCGCGAGCGTCTCTCGCAGACGCTGTTGCGAACTGCACGCGTTTGGTCTTTTAACAAGGTTTCTGAAGACTACCGATACAGGTGACTGTTTCAACGGCTCAGGCGGCAGCTGCATACCTGTGGCCTCCTGACAGGTCTTTTTTTTTTCGTTACCGATTACTTATTGACTGAAGCGCGCGCGCTGCTTGTCGTGCTTTGCGCGTATCCACTATGCAACAGCAGGCTGCAGCTTGGATGCAGCAGCCCTTCATATCACAAGTAAGTCTGTGTTTACAATTAAAACGAATTCTTTTCACCGGTGGGTGGATCGAATTTGCCGACGCAAGCGTCACTATGCTCTGCCCGCCCTTTTCTGTACACCGCCGCAACACGGCAAGAAAGTACATGAACGCGGCTTGAACGCCCACGCTCGGTTTTCGCGCAGGCTTTCTATCGAGAGTGCACCAGACTACTAACGAGAAAATACCGAGTGGCGAGCATAATGAAACAGGCTGGCGGAATCGCGTAATGTGGCAATGCGACGCTAGTTTTTCGCCATTGTGTGTTGCACTAGATTTGGCTGTAGTCGAGGCTGTTTATCTTTCTAGCTTTTGTTTCTCCCGAGTGCGTTGCACGCCTCGAACAACCCCGCCGCAGGGTACGCGGGAAACAAAACCAAAACTGCAGAAGTAAATGGCTTGTGCCCAGTTCGCAAGCCAACGCGAACCAATCCGAAGCCTGTACTTCCCATAATTCCCATGATGGTTGAACGATCGCAGCGCCAGATGGCCCTCTAGTTTATAGTAAGAAACCCTATGGCGCTGGCCAAACCGATGCAAACGCGACACCTATTCCAGCGCCTCCTCTAAAGTATAGAGGAGGCGCTGGTTTGACGCTAGCAGACGCTGCCTGCGTCAGCGTTGTCTCGCGGGAGAGGGCGCATTCTCGTTCCTTGCGAACTGTAAAGCGTTCATCGAACAAAGAGCGTTTCCATAGTCAACGCACGCCGTTCGGAGAGGAGAGGAGGAATGTCGAGAGGAGATGAGATAAGGAGAGGAGGGGGAGGGGGATGCGCATGCGCAGTGCGGGTGTGGACGCCGCACGGCGGATGGATGGATGGAGGCAGGGAGTGACATAGCCCCGACCACAAAGTGCTTCGCATCTAAAAAAAGGCCAAGAGGGCTATTGGACGTTTTCCTAAGACGTATTGGTCTCATATTTTTTTCAATAAAGTGACTCAAGTAGACGTGAACGTTAGGCGTGCGATTAGCATTTTTCAAAAGTAAAGGGCTAAATGCAAGGCATCTAGCATCTGTCCACACGAAAAAGAACGAAAAGAAGGAACGTTATATATTTCGATTTGATGGGGGAACATAATGACACACGCACGCACAATACATTTGTATGTAGAGAGAGAGAAATGAGTAAGAGCATCACAAAGACGTAGAAACACACGCACACACAGTTGGAAGTCTGCGCTCATGCGTATGTGTTTTGACGTCTCTGTGGTGTCTTCTTCGCGCAGTTAAAACCTGTTTGCCAAATGAACTAACTAGCCCAACAACATGCCTTACTGATTCATAACATCAGTATTAAAATAAATGTACTCAGATAAATTGACAATGATTTACCTACCAAAACTACACACCTTATTTCATAGCTTCGGTGCGCGCTGTACACACTGCAGTGCCACAGGTGCCATTTAAATCTTTTCCTTCGATTTCATTGTTTGCGATGTTTCCCCTGCTCTCATTTATATCTTTGACGATCGTGTTGCCTCAGTATATAAGATACGATTCTCGTTGTTCACATTCTTGCTTCGACTTGCCGATTCTAGTGTTAATTTACTGACTGAATAGTTTAAGGCGTTTTGAGAGAGGCACGTTTGGAACAAGTTTAACATGGTCCTTACGGTAGTTGAACGGTGGCCTGAATGAGGTTTCTGTTTATTATTTGATAGGCTTGACGTAAGCAGATATTCCTTGCGCCGTATTAATTACACACTTAAACGCTAACTCATATCGGTCTCTGAACCCACCTCAGTGGGAAAATGTGTTTGTATAAGACTTGGATGACATGATTCCGTTGTGTCCCCACCGGTCACTATAAGCGTTCCTTTAAAAAAGTATGAGGCATTAAGATGACGAAGGACGAGAGGGAGAGGAAACACACACACATGCACAGACACGGACACCTTGCTTATACCTTGACTAATGAAGTATTGCCCACTTGCGGATAGGCTGTCATAATGTTGCCATCACATTGCTCTTTTCCATGACGGTATGCATTTACAAACGCACTTATAGAACGTTTTTGAAACGCTATAGAACTTGCAACACTTATAGAACGTTTTATAGAACACTATAGAACGTTTTTGCAAATGAGTCACGTTTACTTTAGGCGATGTGCCCGCCGAATTAAGTCTAAAGTATGCGCAACGGTATTTCGGTTCTTTATTCGGTTTTCTTCTTGTTCTGTTATGGGCTAAACAAAGACGCACACGAACTAAACTGATGGAACATAAGATCTAAAAACGGCATCAACTCAGAGCCGTAAATGGAACAAATAACAGAGCGCAAATATGGACAACCGGAACGAATAACTTGCTTCGCTTACAATGACTCGTTCCACTTATCTAAGCTAACACTAAAAGTGACCACATCCACTGTTTCGGATACAACTCGCGAATGAACCCCCATAAATTCCTGCGTATTGCAGTTTTACCTGGAGCACTGCTTTTTCTGGAATCCTCGTTGAACAAGGTTAGAAGCGCAGCAATCGCTTTATTAAAGGTGACGCGTTCTTATACGTTCTATGCTGAAAACAAGTGCTCCTGCTGACCGTTACCTCACACAGTGGATACGGTTATTTAGCCACAATGCAGTTACTGTTATACCGAGCTAATGATGCAGTCATGCACAATTAATGCTCCTCATTGGCGTATAAAATCATTTGAGAAGAGTTTTTATCAATTACAGTATTCTGTTTTCTTCCTGTCCCCATTCCGCCTGCAGGCTCGGCGCTGAACACGATGGTGTAGGCACCTCATCAGGCTGTCCCGCCGAAGATGAGTATATAATGACTCCGCTGTATACCGAGAAACACCGTGATGAGTTCTCACATTGTAGCAAGGATCGAATCAGCGAGTATTTGAAGTAAGTTATTTCGCCATGCGTTTCGCAACACGTCATCAAACCTCGCATGCTTGCTGAAGGGACAGCGTTTGCGACGCTTGCGGCCTGAATGTACAACGAGACGAAATATACAACGAGACGGAATGTCCATTCGCGGACTTTCAGTCTCGTTGGACACTGAGTCTCGGTCGGATATTCAGTTCCGGTGGACATTTAGTCTCCCTGGGCATTCCGTCTCAGTTCGATATTTGGTCTGGATGGTTACTCCGTCTCGTTGGAGATTCCCTCTCGGTTGGACACCCCGTCTAACAGACACTGGACCACGTTTAAGTTTTTGTGAACTGCATGCGCGTGGTGTTAGAAAAAGCTATTCGATGGTACACGCGCAGAGAGCTCCAATGTCATGTGGTCATGTGACCTTGTGCGACCTTCTCCTAATGATAATATTGACACCTACGGTTGTTTTGGTTTGTTTAACTGGAAAGCCCTTATCACTTTCCTCTGGCACGCGCGCTTGTTGTTTGCGGCGAGTGCTGTTATCACTTTCTATTACGCGCAGCGCAGGCCGCGTTTATCTTGCATGTCGTTTCGGGAACAGTGTTGACCGTTCTTGAAACTTTCCATGCCTGGCGCGCGCATTTGAGTATCTTCTAGAATTTCAGAGATAATTCGAGAATGCGTTATGAGACATAATATGGCTTTCTAGAAGCTCTGCAACGGTGACCATGTAGCACACTTTATGGTCATTGGACATGGACAACCTGTCACTTGGCGTAGCTTTTGCGAGTAAATAGGCGATTCGAAGCCGTGCTGAGATTAATATCAAGTTATCCCGCAAGGGGGTTGCCGTGCTACTCAGGTAGCGCACTTAATAATCACTTGGAGAATTATTACACGCCACTTCCCCTGAATATGGCTATAAGATTGGTAATGCAAAAACACAATTTATGGTATAAAGCCCTAGCCAATATATTTGCAGATACGCATAAGTCCAGCAGAGAACATTTTCATTTTGTTTCATTTTATTGCACCTTCAAGGCCGAAGTATTAAAGAGGCTAGTGGGTAACAAACAAAACAAAATGCAAAAATATGGCAGATCCCACGTGCAGTGCGAATCAAGGAAATGCGAAGCACGCATCAGGAACGTAAAATGGATCTGCGTTATTCTCTCGCCATACTGATTTTGGCACATATGAAGTTAACGAACCGGCCGCAATAGCGCCCATACTGTGGCATTTATACCATGCCGCTCGTGACACGCATGTCATGATTGTAATGTTACGACTTCTCATTTACGTTCGTCGTGCAGTCGTGTTGTGCCATAGCAATTTTGGTATACATCTCATTAACGAAAAGGGTGGCATGTAAATCCTGCCGCTCATGATATGCATGTCATGATTTGCATGTTCTTAGAACGTGTCAGCCATGGTCTTCATACATTGTTGTCTTGGCATACCAATTTTGGTGTATATCAAGTTAACGAAACGGCCTCAAAAGCGTCAACACCGTGGCACGTAAATCATGCCGCTCGTGACATGCATGTCATGATTTTCATGTTATGATCTGACATTCATGTTTGTCATGCAGTCATGTTGTGACTTTTCGTATACATCCCACTAATGAAACGGCCAGGAGAGCACCAAGACCGTGGCATGTAAATCATGCCGCTCATGACATGGATGTCGTAATTTTCATCTTATGACCTGTCATTTATGTTCGTCAGGCAGTCATGTTGTGGCATACCAATTTTCGTATACATCCCCTTAACGAAACCGCCAGGAGAGCACCAAGACCGTGGCATGAAAATCATGCCGCCCAAGCCGGCTGTCTTGGGCAAGCCAGCAGTGGAGAACATGAGGTGGAGATTGGCGAATATATTGCCGATCTGGCAACACGGGCTGCTGTGATGGCCAGTAGCTGCCTGTGGGCGCAGAGCGGGCAGCTGCGTGCGGAGGTTAGTTGCCCTACCCTCCGCACGCAGCTGCCCTCTATGCACCCACACGCAGATAAAGGCCTTGGCTTGGCGACCACAGCAGCGTACGTGAGTGGAACTGGCGTAGGAGGCGGCTTTTCCGTGTGCTAACTTTCCTGTCTCTTCGGATCCAACCTTCTCGGCTGCAGTAATTGCGGTATGCGTATGCAGGGCTCGAAGTGCGTCATGGCACGTTCGGCAAGGTATGTGCCCGGCTGATGTGTGCGCACTGTTTGGCGGAGTGATTCCTTCCCCGGGGCACGCCAAAAGAATCTGCAAGGTTTTATCGTCTGAGTGGTATCAACGGGCAAGGCTACATAGGGATTGTTTGCGTGTGACGTGCGAGTTGAACAGAGGAGGGCAGCGCCAGATAGGAACTTTCAAAGAATGGAGCAGAACCACTGAAGACATCATAGAATGTTTGAGGTCTAATGTCCGGCCTTCGTTGCCAAAGAAGAAGGAAAGGAAAACTACGAGCCTCACCAACGGACAAGGTTGTATGCTCTTGGCGACAAACCCATTCCCGACCACATCAAGAAAGTTTTGGCACGAGGACTCAAGCACGGATAAGAGCCGAGGTTGTCGCCCGCCGAGAAACTAGGAGCAGCGAGGTCGGTCGCCAGATGCGTCGCAGAAGACGAACGGTCCATGTGTCAGGGCGAGTGCGTTGACTGTATCACCAGGACTGAGTGTAAATCGAGAGTTCAAGACAAGTGGAAACCTGTGGTAGACTGTTTGGTGTATGAAGATTTAAGAGCTGTGGTGTCGGATAAAGAAGGGTGCTTCGTGATTCTTCCAGGCGAGATGTTTTCGCAGAAAGGTTTTGAAGCTATTGAAAGGAACTTTGCGCCGATCAAGGACAAGGCCTTGTCTCTTATGCGAAGAGCCCTCAAGCTGCTTGATAGCCTGAATTTGGAACGTTTGGCGCCTAAGGTAAAAAACGGCAAGAAGCCACAATTAGAAGTTTTCTGCAAAAACACATAAACCAGGCATTCCGTTTAGGACTATTGTTTCAGAGGCGGGGACCTGGCAGCTTGTCTTGTCGGAATATCTTCAGGTACGTCTGTCTACATTGAAGTTGGAAGGCCTATTCCTGGTCCCAAACTCTGAAGCCGTTGTTAAAGTGCTGAAGAAACAAGATTTCCGGGAACATTTGGTTTTGAGTATAGATGTGACGGACTTATATTACTCACTACCCCATAACCAGTTGATAGAATGTGTTAAATCTTGTATATACATGAGAATGATGAATCTGGATTCAGGAACGAGTGTGGTGTTTCTATTGAATCCTTTTTGGAAGTGTTATCGATGTATTGCAGGTCCACTATCGTAGGGTGAGATAACATGTTTTTGCAACGCAGGGGGGTATGTATAGGCTCCAAGGGTGCTCCTGTTCTTAGCAACATTTTTCTTAGTTTTGTAGATAGGGCTGTGAATGAGAGGTTACAGAATGAGGTCAGTTTAATTTGCAGGTATGTGGATGACTACTTAGTGGTAGTAAGAAGTGATAACTTTGCACAGTTGGCTGGATCGGTTCTGCAGGTTTTCGAAGAATGTGGTTATGGGTTAAAATTCCCTATGGAGTTGCCTTGTGGGAATACACTACAATTTCTAGATTTACAGTTAAAGTTTGGAGGTAACCATGTGTGTTGGCGGTATAACCCTAGGACAGGGAAGCCTCTCCTTGATTACGGGTCTGGCCACTCGAAGTTAATAAAAAATGGCGTGGCCTTCGCTTGCTTGCGCGCTGCTCTGACACGCTCGTGCCGTATGACAATGTTAGATAGTTTTTTAGATCAGGTTGACAGATCAAGGAAGGCAAGGCATCCGGATTCCGGGCTCATAATGACCACCAATAAGCTCATCAAATGGGTGAAGGCTCAAGAGAAAGGGAACGATGTAGACAATGAAGACAGAAGTACCCAAGAGAAAGTTGCCGTGATTTCTTACGTTCATAAGATGTCTCATGGTCTTAAGAAGGCAGCAAGGCGTTTTGGGGTTAAGGTGGCATTTTCTGCGCCCGTCAAGACCGGCACCATATGCACAGCTGTGCAAAAGAATTTTGAGAGCATGAATAACAAAAAACCAGGAGGGTGTGGGATTAAGCGTGAAGAAAATAAGTGTGCCGTTCCTTGTGCCATGTAGTTTATAATATTCCGTTGTCCTATGGTGCATCTTACATCGGCCAAACAGGTCGATGCCTGAACACGAGATTAAATGAGCACAGGTCAGCAGTAAAGAAAAAAGAGCACGTTCACTTGGCCGCCCATTGCAAGAAATGTGAATGTGATCCCATCCTTACTAACACCAAGTATTGTTTTCAGACATAAAAATCGCACAATAAGGGAGATTGTGTAAGCCTTTCTTATAAAAAAATGGCGGAAAGAATTGCGTTAGTCAAGCGTCGCTTAATCTCTTGGATAAAGAGTTCAGGTTTTCGGAGGACACTTAGGGACAATCAGTCGAAGCCTGGGTGCGCTTATTCGCTTTTTCTGACATGACTCGCCCATTATGGTTGACGTGTTATTCCCCCCTTTATATATGTGCTATCTTTTCAATAAAAGTTCAATTGTCAGTCAGCGCTCGTGTCGTCTTTTCTTGTCTTCGGTCCTTGTTTGTGCGCGCTGTTCCAGCATGAGGAAGACGCAAAACGTCAGCCACTTGTTCATGTATGACTTGCCAGGGCTCGGGAGGCAAGTGTGACTCGGACGCTTGAGGGGCTGGCAGAAGAGGCCGTTGTCGTGCTATTTCCTCCCGTACAAATTGCTTGATTTTGTGGAGTATCGCTGAACTAGAAGGAGCCGCACAGCGGTGCTTACGCTAAGAGCTGAAAGCCCAGCGTTCGGGACGAGAGCGCGGTGCGTAGAAAGCCGTTGTTTGCGCAGCTCTTCTTTGTCCACAATTAAAATACCACAAGTAACTTCCCCTATGCTTTCCTAGGCTTCATTGTCTGTTTGCTCATTAACTTGTTTCTAACAAATAAAGAACGAGCCCTTGACCCCTTCCCTTTCGTTTCTTCTTAGCTATGGTAATTCGTGAGTAGATCTTGACGCCCTGAAGGTTCTTTGCGAAGTTGATATGAAACGCGTCATCTTCCATGCCTTTTAAGATGTTCTTTAACTCTCTTTCTTCGACCATTGCTGGGTTAATGCGGCGGGACAGGTAGTTCGTAAAGGGCTCGCCCTCATGTTGGGCGTCTCAGCGAAGCCGCTGCTCAGCCCGAAGCTTGCGCACGGCAGGGCGACCGGAGACTCCTTGAAGTTTGGTGCGACACGCTACCCAAGTGGCAACGTCTGTTTCATGGTTCCGGTACCAAAGATGGGCGACTCCGGAGAGGTAAAATGGGACGTAGCTGAGCTTATCAGCTTCGTTCCACTTCTTGTGGACGCTCATTCGGTCATACCATGAGAGCCAATCCTCCACGTCATGGTCGTGATGGTCACCAGGACAAACGGCCGGAGGAGGTGCCTGGGGTGTCTAGGTAGGCCCAGTCTCCTCAGGCATTGGAGATGCCACACGGATCGTCCTGCTACTGAGTTCCAGGTCTGCAAAGGTACCCCGCACCTTCCACCAAATTCCACGAAGCGTCTTGGACATGAGTGTTCGCAATGAGCACAGCAGAGCAGCGAACGACATGTAGCACAGCGCTGATCGAGCACCAAAACCAAGTTCTCGTCGTTCTCTTCTTCTAAGCCACATGCCCACTGCTACTTTATCTACAGTGCTATACATGTATATGCCCCTTTCATCTTTTAAGACTGCGTCAACAGAAGCTTGACCCTGTATACAGTACTGTTGCGACTGGCCTGCTACAAGACCCCTCCAGCGGGTAGCGTGGTGGTGAGCGGATAAGACGAACCGCAGGCACTGGGAGAAGAGAGCCGAGGAGGAGAGAGAGTGTGAATGAGTAACTCAAGAGGAGCTTATTTACATGGCTTACATGATGGAAGGATAGCACCAAGAGTGCTCTCGGCGGCTCGTTTCATACCGGTTGAATCCTCTGGATCCCTAGTTAGGGAATGTGCCTTGATTAAGCAGGTCATAGCACGAATGCCCGTTTGAAGGGGTCGTCCGTCCGACGCCCACGGTCATTGCCTCCTAGTGCAAGTGGGTCTCTACTTCACCCACTCTCCATCCATCATCCAGACAGGACCCGCCTCGAGCGAAATGGAGAGTGTCCCTTCTGGATGCTGACAGGTCTTCGACGAATAGTGCAATTATAGTGTACACCTGCGTGCGACTCCTCGCAAACACGGCTCACAAAAACGTCCCCGGCAGAAGCACCCAACTTGGCGCGCAAAGTCGAAGCGTTTGCACGCGCAAACACACACACGCGCGCGTATTAGCAAAAGCAGTGTTATCCGGCGGCACCACGCCGTCGCGGCCACACCTGGTCCAGGGGAAAACGGCTTAGGTGGATGGCGAACACATTCACCACAGGCTGGGTTCCCACCGCGCCCAACAAACCAGAAAGGCTGTTTTCGGATGGGTGGCGGCAAGACTTGCTATATGGCTTTGTAATGTAACGACACCAACTACCAACTATTTCGTTATTGCAGGTTACAGCGTACAGACTGCCTGAGACATCGAACAGCAGGAGACTTACCCGTGTTGCCTTCATCAAACGAAAAGAAGCCATGAGAGAACGCAGTCGAGTATTCTTTGTGTTAAAATGCGTTCTTCTGTTCCTGTTCTGTTGGTGGGTGCAAAACACCTACTTTTCCCACGGACTACGTCAAGCCCTGATGGCTTTTTTTCACGGTCCTCAGCATCGGATGTATGTTGAAATAAAACCGATTTGATTTGAAAAGCGGAATACATGTCTTAAATATAACGCATCGTCTTGAACGGTGAAGAATATCGCATGTTCGTCAGAGCATCCCTCCCAAATTCTAAACGACACTCTGGCTTCGTGTCCTGTTTCCGATTTGGATGTTTCACACTAAAATTCTAAAGGGAAAGCAGAAACCTCTCATTTCGCTCAAGTGAAGTGTTTTTTATGCTGCCCGACTTCATGTCATGATAAATATATGGAGCGAGATATTACATTATTAACGAGAGAGCGCTGAGGAGTTCGTGTCGCAGAAACTTCGGTGTCGGTGTAGGCGTCCGGCGGAAATGTTCATCTCGAGCTATTGCTATCGAGCTATTTGGGGCTATTGCTATTGCTCTCAAGCTATTTTGGGGTGGAGGTCAGGGCGTTTTTACCTCCTCCCCAAAATACATAAAAAGATAACTCGGGTCGATCTATTGTTTCTGTGATTGGAGCCATCACAAAAATATTTCTAGCTACGTGGATGGGCTGATCAAGGAAATTCCGCCTACATTTCCTTGTACATTAAAGACACTAGCCGCTTTTTGTCCGAAGTACTAGAGCTTTCCGTGACAGATGGCAGCCTTCTCGTCCCCGTGGACGTGAATTCGCTGTACACAAAAATACCACAAGCCGACGGCATCAGGGCAGTTGTGCACGCATATGCACAATCTTCACTGGACAAGAAAGTAGACGCTCAAGCATTGGAAATTCTTTTAAAACTGGTTTTGGAACTCAATAACTTTGAATTCGATGCCAAACACTTTGTCCAGATTAGTGGCACATCAATGGGAACAAAAGTCGGCCCCAACTATGCAAACATCTTCATGGGCGTACTAGAATCCGAATTTCTAGAGAGCTGCGAACTAAAGCGCCTGCTATCCAAAAGGTTCATTGATGATATTTTCCTAATTTTACATCACGAGGAAGCTAAGCTGTTAAAATTCATATCAAATTACAACAATGCCAATAAAAGTACCTCATTTTCTTCTACATATTCGGCCTCGCAAGTAAATTTCCCAGATACGACAATTATCTTAACGAATAACAGGCTTTTAACCGCTGTCTACAAAAAACCAACCGATAGGCACCATTAAATGCACTTCCACAGCAGCCACGCAAAGAACTACAATACCTCCATCCCATACAGTCAGGCCCGGCTCCGCTTTAAAAAAATACGCTCTAAAGAAGATTTCGCATCAAGCTGCGACCAGCTCCGAGTGGACCTGAAGCGCCAAAGCTATCCGTGGTCTGTCGTTGAGGATGCCATCAAAAAAGCCGAGCAACAAGAACGCGGTGACCACATTCGCAAAAACCGCTCATGCCAAATCAAATAAGTATATAAACCGCACACTGACGTACTGATCTCCTGCACTTAACATTTATTCTATTTTACAGATGCATCACAATATCCTGTTGTGATGTATCCTGTTGTGATGAGAGCGAGAAAATGCGGCAACTCGTTCCAGAACCGACTCGTGCAGCCTACGGGCGAGCAGCAAATATACGGGACACAGTCATATCATCCACATCGACACGTGAAAATAACAAAGGTTGCGAACCCTGTCACAAACCGAGGTGCATGGTCTGCCCTGTGATTAACACCATTGACGTAGCGCAATGTAGCGCTTCTTCTTTTTGTTATGAAATTCAAGGTGAACTCAACTGTGACACACGCAACATCGTCTACTATTTAAAATGCAGTCTGTCGCGTACAATACACTGGACAAACAGAAACTTCCTTCAGAATTGGTTTTAGTAACCATAGAGCCCACGTAAAATCACTGCCGGAATTTCCCATTTCAAAACACGCAAATATCATTGTACACCCATTCGAAAAATTTAGTCACTATCCTGTGGTGTAGCCTAAAGACGAGCACGGGCGCTCCTTCCTGTTGTGCGTACATTAAAGAGGGAATAACACCAAGCGATACTTAACATCAAAGTAACCAATAACCGACATCAAATCAGCGTTGCTTTATGTCAGAGCCGGCGCCTTCGGTGACTGTACCTGTTGTCCGTGTCAACTTGAGATATGTGGCGCTCTGTACAACCTGTTCCGTCGTTTTGACTCACTTTTCAATTACTGCATTTCCCTTATAATCGTTTATTCAAATATTTTTTCCACTTCGCTCACATACTTTTCCCTCCTTTTATTGATAACACCGATCATAGAACAAAACATCGGGCCTCCTACCACATATACTCCGAAAGATACGTATATGCATAGTTTATAGTCGGGTACAACTTTAGAAGGCAGCGGCATTTTCCTCTCAAAGGCGGATCAATACGAGCCTCCACCAATAGGCGCGCACTTCAGGTGACGTCATGAGCCGGACGGCCGGTGACCCCGCCGTCGGGGAACATGCCTAACATGGCTACGGAACATGGCCGCCGTCGCTTCGGACCAGTGTTGTACACGTTCCTCCAAAACAGGAACGAAAGCTCGTTCCTCGTTCCTTCCTAGTTTTGTAACGAGTTCCCGTTACAAGTTCCTTTAATCTGAAAGGAACGCGTTCCAGTTACATTTCGGAAATTGGAACGTGTCGTTACATTTACGTTACATTTGAGTTTTAAGATTCAGAATAGTGTCGGAAAATTGTGAGCTCAAATTAAGGGACTCAAACACTTTAAATTCACTTCGAGCTACGTACACTGCGGAACTTGAACCTTACCGGCACCAGATTATCTGGAGATAAAGATATGAAAATAAACACTTCTAGACATACTTTCAGGGAGCACCGAACGTAGTCACGACATGTTCACAGCGACTTTGACTCTAGTCTATTACAAGTGGAACACGTAATGGGTCTTCCAATGAGCAGTCAGAATAGTGTACCACAGATGTGCAAATAGAAAGTCACCCACATTCACCAATGCATCTGAGTAGCAAGCCCGCATTTAACACTAAAGGCTATAAATACTGTAGAACTGTCGATTTACATCGGCATATAACAGCTTGTGCTTCACCCACGCCTATAAATACTGGAACAAGATTTCCCGATACGTCGTCATCATTTCCTCCCCTAAACTTCTTCCCTCAATATTTGTAGCCTTTTTAGTGGTTTAGTAGTCTAATTGACAGTTCTGAATATAGTATTTTGCTTAGTTCTCACAATTTTAAAGCATTTGTGATACTGTTCTTTCGATCTTATTTATGGTGGTGCGCAGAGTGTGTCGATGTGAAGAATTCAAACTGCATGATCAGTTGATGAGCTTACCGACGACTTTTACAACGTGGGAATTTTTTTTTTCTTATGGCGTCCTAAGGAGTACGCTTTGTCTGTTCAATTTGTACAGCAGCCCCACTATCATGCAATGGCGAAATGACATTGATATGTGGGGAATAAATAAATAAATAAATAAATAAATAAATAAATAAATAAATAAATAAATAGCGTGCATCATTTCATCAGACACCAACCAATAAATGATGCCTGCAAGCAAAAATGACATATGTCACGCATGAAAGGTTCGCAACAGCACAACAGCACAACCAAAGTAGCAAAAACTTTCGCACGTGCTACTGAGCGTGGCTGTAGTTCCTATGAAATCAAGACATAGTAGAAATACGTAATGTGAGCACGAAAGTAACAAATGGGCCGATTTACACGTAGAACACAAAGCTGTCTTTTCTTTATGCGAATAGGAAAGAACATTAAATAAAGCATACCTGCATGTGCTTCTTTAAGTTTCTTGCCGATCTGCTCTACACTCCACTTGTATTGTTTGATGGAGCACAAGTCATACATTGGGCTAAACACAGGCGTGCGATGTTATTCAGCCGGTTGAAATATCTGGGGTAGCCATGGCCAGGGAGCAATCTGTAATTCCACATCGGCACTCATTGCAAACAGAATCTAGATGGCACAGGAGGCAAGGTGGTCTTCCGTGATTTTCGAATGCCAAGTGAAAGATCTCTACAGTGTGGCCAGCCTTCAGAACCAACCCTTCTTTGCTGTTCAGACTGGCTCAAATAAAGCGAGACTGCTGTGCCTCCCTACATCGTTGGTGCCGTCGCGCGCGCTTTCCTGCGCACCTGCTGGCGCCTGAGAGTTGCTTCGCCATAACTACTGCCCTTTCGTCGACCCCTTTCGTCACAGCAGGAGGGCCAAGTTTTCCCGTTTTCGGCGGACGTTGTCGCCCCATCAGCAGAGGCCGGCAGCGTGTCGAGTAGAGTACGCCGCGTTGAAGCGGTCTTGCTACACGACTTTCGGAGAATCGTACAATCACCCACTCAAGCAAGCCGGGAGCGTCCGTGGAAACACAGCAGCTGATCTCTTCTCAGCGATCTTCAGCTGGACGTTTGACAAGAGGCCACGCCGCCCTTTTGTTAACAGGTCCCGGCCGACTCGGTCGTGTTGGCTGGCCCCGTAATTTTGTTCTCCAAACTCTCGTGGTTTACGTTTCCGTCTCCTAAGTGTCGCCAGCCCACACACAGCTACGTTGATTGAGACCCTGCCTGCCTGCTAGCCACGTCACGTTATCTTGGTTGCTTTGTGGGGTTTAACGTCCCAGAACCAGCTCTGATTATGAGAGACGCCGTAGCGGAGGGCTCCGGAAAGTTCGACCACCTGGGGTTCTTTAACGTGCACTGACACCGTACAGCACACGGGCCTCAACATTTCGCCTCCACAGAAATGCAGCCGCCACGATTTGATCCCGCGACCTTCGGATCAGCAGCTGAGTACCATCACCACTAGACCACCGTGGCGGGGCGACACGTTATCTTGACTTCACAACAGGGTGCCTCCGTGCTCCCTGTTGTCTCGTCTGGTGCTCGTCTGCTTTGCCGAGCGGTCTGCTGCGTAAAAAATGCCATTGACGCCGAGGCCCACACGTGTGAGCCGTAACTGCATTCTCAGAACATATGCACTGAGCAAAGTTCGAAGGGAGCCTTGGTGGCGGGATCTGAAAGGACGAAAGGAATTTCGCGGCTGGCTGCGGTTCGGCCTGCGTTGCCGTAGACAGCCGGAAACTTTTCGTCCAGCCACATGGTGCGGCTACAGTAAAGGAGTAACGAAATACACTTGTGGTGTGGTGGTGTGCCTGCACTGGCGAAAGAGAAGTTTCGCCCACGTCGAAGCCTCGAGGAGGAAGAGTAAAGGAATAGCGTTTTGCGTGTGCTTTTCTTTTGAGTGAAGGAGACTGCTAACAGAGAAGCGGGGACTCGAGGCTCGGCCTCAGCGGTTGCATCTCGGCCTATCCGCTTTGCATGTGGAACGTCTACAGAAGGAACGTCGTTCCCTCTGCCGTTACTTCGTAAATGTAACGCGTTCCCGTTACAGTTCCACCAATTCTAAATGGAACGTTGGCGTTCCTTCGTTCCTCCAAAAAGGAACTAGTTCCAGGAACGCCGTTCCTTGGAACGGCGTTCCGTACAACACTGCTTCGGACTGGGCCGAGTCGCGCCAACTGTGTGCGTCTCCCTTCGTCAGAGTGAATTTGAATTGTTTGTCGTGGTCTGCCACCCGAAAAATGCGAATCTTTAACTTCCTCCCTCACCCTGAACACAGTCCTTACGCTGACACCGAGCATGTCGGCGGCAAACTTGCTCGTGCCCTCCACGCTGTGTTCAGGCTCCCTGTTGCGCCAATACTTGTAGCCAGGGGTGGGCAAAGATACTTTGAAATTGTATCGCGATACGATACAAGATACTCGGGCAAGAAGTATTTCGGATACAGATACAAGATACCACCTCAATAATTGTATCCGATACGATACTTGCCATTTGTATCTTAAGATACTTCGATACATTTATAAATTTCATATTATAGGCATATATAATGCAGCAGAAAACGCCTATGAACAGGAGTGTTTGCTTCAGAATTTCAGAACTGCGACCAACCAAGTTTAACTTGAATGAAACATGTGTTAGTATCTCAACAACTGTTCTTTTCTGGCTATAATTATATTGTTTTCATTCCCAAACAACTGATTGGGGCTCTTTTGGCTGCTAAACATGACAGCTATGTATAAGCTACGCTGTCGGCGGTTTTTTGTGGTTTTTGTAATTCATGGATGTCGATGCTCTACTTGCCAACCAGGTAGTGGTTTCCCACCAAATAACAAAAATGGCGATGCAAAACCTCGGCACGATGCCGCAATTACGACTTTGAGTTTAACCTGGTCCGTACGCGTATACCGTTTACGCAGTACCGGACCACGGGACAAGTGTACAGGAGTAACAACGCTCGTAGCGACATATTTTGTGACGGATCTTCTATACAGAAAGGACACAAAACCGCAATGACTTCCTAAATTCTAGTTATGTGCTCGCGTAAAGCGCTCGTCATCGACGGATTCACGAATGTGCAATTTTTGTAATAATTTCTCTCTACGAGAGAATTCCAGACATCGTAGCGGTACAAAGTGTCGCAGGATACCTCCGCTACTCATACTCTTGACATTGATTGCGCGAATTGCCTTGTGATTTGTGACAGCGAAAAAAACAATGTGACTCAGAAAGGATGGATATATATATATATATATATATATATATATATATATATATATATATATATATATATATAATAGAATGAATCGTGCTGTAACATTATTAGTTACGATGTTTCTCAGCAAAAGGTGTCGTCAGCCTACCAAGAAAGATCACACACTGGAAATTTCACTGCTTGTGGAAAATGTCATGAAAGAGCTCGTGGGGACGGTCACAATAATAATTGTTGAGGTTTACATCTCCAAACCACGATATAATTATGAGGGATGCCGTACTGGAGGGCTCTGAAAGTTTAGACCATCTGGTGTTCTTTAAGATGCTCCTAAATCTAAGTACAGTACTGCACGGGATTCAAGTATAACGCCGCTATCGGTTTTCGGCCTTTACGGCCGGGATTCGATCCCGCGACCTTCAGGCCAGCAGTCGACCGCATTAACCACTAGGCCGCCGTGGCGGGTGGTTATAAGCGTTATAAGCTTAGTGGCGGCAGTACCTGCTTGAGCAGCGGACTTCTGCCAGTATTTCTAGTGTCGCGCGGTGATGTTCCGACATCAGTATCTTGTATCTTAAGATACTCGATACATTCTTCAATGTATCGAAAATACAGATACTGATACACGTCTTTCAAGATGTATCGCGATACAGATACAAGATACTGAAAGAGTATCTAAGATAGTATCTAAGATACATGTATCTTCGATACTGCCCAGCACTGCTTGTAGCAGTGGGAAATCATGTTGCGTGAATCATTGTTCAGGATGTGGCCGCTCTTGTTCTTGCCGAGGCTCCTTGGTGGTGTGGCCACCGAGGCGTCACAGAGCTCGTTCGGCAACAAAGGGTCGCGTTCCGATGGCACGTCGCTGGGCTCCATGGCGGAAAACTGGCTCGGAACGCCATGCGCGACCTCACAAGATTGTAGATTCGCAATCGAAAAAAAAAAAGCCTAACACATTGAAAAAAAAATAAGCTCGTGCAAACACACAAAAATTATATATGAATCTTACGCTATTAAATCAGCGACTGCTTTATAATTACACGCCTGGTGCCGTCGATTCTTGCTCCGGAGCAGACGACGCACAGCGTTGTAGTAGGCACGGAGTTATTTTTCTCTCGCGATGCGGCATGTGCTGTAGCATTTTTACCATGACAGTTTTACCAAAGCACTCGTCAAGATACGGAAATCTTATTTTATGACGACAAATACGCGTTTTAGAAGCAGCCACAATTTTTTGAGCGGGACGATATTTCTTTAGTCGCGGAGGGAATTGGCTGCTGCGCTTCGGTCATCTGGGCGGGGCCTCTCCTGTATTCTAAAGTTGTACCCGACTATAGTCTCAGTCCTTCATATATCTTTCTTTTTCTGTGGCCTGCCTTACAATCCTCGCGGCCACTTACCCAGGATCGCCTCGATGCAGTATGCCGAACAGGACTCATTTTTTTTTCTGTTTCTTTTCAGTGGTTCCGCAGAACACGTCACATGCACATCACCCCTGTCTTTTGCCGGCGCTGCCTCAAAATTGCCGCTGTACGCGCTTTCGAAGAAAACGTGTTGGCGCCCCTCTGTTCCCCACCATTTTTCCCCACTCACTTTCTCCAACCACTTAGCAAACAGTTTCCGTCGTTTCTCCTATGACTATCCGCAATGTTCGTAGACTGTCACGCCGCACCACGGCGCACGACAGAAATGCCACGAGGAGGATAGCCAGACGACGCGCTGTACTGTCCATCGTCGCCGCACCTTTCTGTGCGTATTTGCGCGTGATGCCTAAGATGCACAACAGTAACTGCATGTGCTCGTGCCCCAGTGCACAAATCGAGCTATTCACAACGAAGTATTTCAACATTCCTTCCTGCATTCCTTTCCCCCGCCTTCACGGGCAACAGTTTATTTTTATATTTTATAATAAAGTTCTGTTCTAGCTCTCTCTATTCCTGTAAGATCGGCTGCGAAATAAGGAATGGATAGTGAAATTCGCATCGGAAAGGCTGTGACGCCGCCGATGAGAGCTTACAGCGCACATTTAGCCCCGGTAATTTCTTTTGGACCAGTATGGGTAGGCGGAAATCGCTTTCGCTTTTTGGCTAAACCGCACAGTGGTTAGGCTGTACGTCGCATTTATAGTGAGAACGTCGTTTCTGTGGATGCTCGCACCTGCTGGCGTGGCAACGCGGCTGTTTTTTCACATATTACGCATAGTCGCACACACCAACGAATGCTTATATTTCAATCAATGCTGACATCGATTCACATCGTTGGCAAACGGACATTTTTGATCGCGATGTGGGACGATCCTGTTTAGGCTCTATCTGGAACAGGTGCTGGTATGCGCTCATTGTTGATCGTGGTCAAGCATGATACAATGATCTCAAGACGAGCGCCATCTGCGCATCGCGATTCGGCTGCGAACTCCCGATTTGGCCGACGCCAGCGCTAAGCTATATCACGATTAGGCTGAGCCATGTAGCAGCGACCACCGTTGATAGCGATTAAGAAATGTAACCTTTATTGATCCCAGTCGCTATCAAATGTGCCCGTACTCATTTGATTCATTTGTGGGGTTTAACGTCGCAAAACCAGCTCTGATTATGAGAGACGCCGTAGTGGAGGTCTCCGGTAATTTCGACCACCTGGAGTTCTTTAACGTGCGCTGACATCGTACAGTACACGGGCCTAAACATTTCGCCTCTATGTAAATGCAGCCGCCGCGGCCGGGATTCGATCCCGCGACCTTTGGACCTGCAGCCGAGTGCCACAACCACTAGACCACTGTGACGGGGCCTTTACGTACTTCGGTAGCTGCACTGTGCAGACAATAGTGTTTAAAAAAATATCATCCAGTCAGTTGCGATCTACAGTGACAAGCTGCGCCCGTGTGACACCAAGCAGTTTGTACGATTTTCAACAGGTCCTGAGAGTGTCTTCGCTATACACGCGAAGGGGGGCATGCACCCCTCTGGATCAGCAATTGACAGTTTTCGGTCACAAATTTTTGCCATTTCACTGAGGCTTCTTCGTGCTGTGCAGGCTCTGGCTTGTGGACAACAGGTAAGAAGAGGCTGCTCTCAACAGCTCTGCCTTCACAGAAACTTCCAAAATGGTCGCTAATGAAATCGGCTACGCAAAAGGAGGCTAATTTGTGTCGGACATGGTGAAAAACCCGTTGAAGTTTCCGTACGACACGCAGCGAACGGCGTGCACTCCGGACATGCGGAAAGTCTATCCTCCTCCAGGCAGCCACCTTGGTTCGAATTGCGTGCCACCTTGGTTCGTGTATGCTGTTAGCGTGCACAATGTTATGCATAAAAGGCACCGTCACAAGAAAGAACGACGAGCCGCGCAAACTTACACAAATATCATTTGTGAAACGTCGCGACGTTTTGTGTATTGCTGACTTTTGATGGTGGATGTACTTTCACTGTGGGAGTAGTTCCACATGATGAAACGCGCGGACCAGTTCTGAATGGCTTCAAGCGTGTATCGAATAAGAAATCGTTGAAAACGACGAAAAACTGGAAATTCAAAAAAAAAAAATATATGCGCCCCCTAACACCCCCTCTAGATAGATCCGCCCCACCAAAAAAAAGGAAAAAAATTGTAGGCAGCTTTCATAAGGGGCGCTAGGCTAGGTCGCAGCTGAGCCGCTGGCCTTCCCCTCTTCCGTACCCCATCCTCGCCTCTTCGGTTTTCCAACTCCTTGCATGACCGTACTATATATGAGTAAGCTACGTTTCCCTCTCTCCACTCCTCACTTACATCTTCCTCTCCCTCACACCACTCTTCTTCAACCCCACCTCCCTTTCCCACACCCTCGCTGTACTACATACTGCGGCGCTGGTGGACTTACCCTCCTCATTTCCCTCTTCCTCACCTCAGCTTTTCTTGCCCACATTCTTTTTATACTATACTATAAAAGGCTATCTTTCTGCTTTATTTCTGCTCTTCTTCTTTCCCTCATCATCAGACCCACTTCCCTGTCCCACCTCTTTGCTTTACATTGCTATGCTTTGCCATTCACCACGTATAGGGGCTTCTTTCCAAAGTATCCTCAACCACCGGCGTGGCTCTGATAGAACACCCGCCTGCTACGCGGACAGCCTTGGTTCGATTCCCGCTCATAACGGTCTAGCATTCTTGAGACGTTAGTATAACCGACTCGAAGGAATTATAAAGCATGTTGGAGCTAATGCGCTCTGATCTAGTCGCGCGAAATGTTGAGTATCTGCGCAGGAGAACTGTATCAATTTTACCGGACAGGACACTGACGCTTTGTTTACGTACCCTTCTGGCGGATATGCGGTACGCCGATTTTTCTGGGGGCAACCGACATTTTACCTGGAGCTAGACCGGCTTCACTGTTAGAAAAATATTTCCCCCTATCCAATAACTCAGTATCCAACCTTCCACCCCCCCAACCCACCCCTCGTCCTGGTAACACCACGGCGGCAAACGTCTGCCCTTTGAGCTTTACTATGGATCGGTATTGTTCCAATGCACTAAATTTCGAGGGAAGGTCGAAACATGCCTGAATTGCCGCATAATTGGACACCGCACCCACGTCTGCAGCACGTCGCTGCAACAACTTTGCAGTATGTGCGGGGAACAACACTCTCTACCAGGTTCTGATTAGCCACTTCACTGCACTCCGAAGTGCATTGTTTGTAGGGACGCCCATGCAACAGGCACTAAAGCATGCAATCCGCGATACGCGGAACAAGTAAAGCCGAAGAACCGTAATTCCAAAACCGGACAACAGCGCGAGTCAAGACAACGTCAAGGCACCTCACCTGAACTATAAATGCAGTGCTCCACCCGTGACTGCTCCAGCTCGTTTCCGCCTCTGCGCGAGAAGTCGCGGTCTGCACCCCCGAGGGCTAAGCGACCGCCAGATGCGGGAAGACGCAACCACGCACGAGAAGCAGGTGAGCTGGTTAGCCAGGGCCCCCCGGGACAAATCACGGAAACAGGAAAAGACTATGTGACCTCCCATTAGAGGAAATTGTTATGGCCACTGGAAACATTAATAAGCACCTAGATGCTATTGATCAACAGATAGCAAATAATCAGGCCACCATTAACAATTTCGTCGCCCATCTTCCAAAATTTTCCTTTAGTAACTCGCGCTCTAGGGCCATGGACTATCAAATGACAGACACTACGGGCCGCGGCAATGTGCTAAAACGTCCTGCATCTTTCAGTAAGAAACTCCAAGCCAGAAAGATGGCAGAAGCTACCTAAAAGGGTCCCTCATCGGAATATTTATCCGTGCCAAATGACGATGCCAAATGTATCAGCTATGTCAAAGAGCTGGAGCAGAAAGTTGAACTAATGTTTGTCAACTTCACTCCCAAATCATGCAACCACTTGAGTCCCTTCTATCAATGCAACCGTGCTCCCGGCACAGGCTATTCAACCCCCGTATTTAGCACTCCCTTCCCCTAACCAACACGACTCTGCACCACCGGGCATTTGAGATATGGCAGTGAAACTGCAAAGAGTATCGAAACAAAAAGCTAACATGCATTTCTACAACCAAAACCTTCAACCCACACCAATAGTATCGCTCTTCAACGAAGTAATGCCATCGTAAAATTATCAGGATACAAAGTTTTCCAGTCTCCTATCGATGAGTCTGCACAACGGCTCCCCGCACCAGTGGACATTACAGCAGCAACGCCGGAATTTTGTTTCTCACGCAGTTTTTTGGATTCTGCCACGGTTTGTCCTGCGGTTACGCCGGTAACGCTGCCTTATCGTCCATGCTGCCTAATCTTCGACACGATCGCAATACTGTCGTTAGGGTGCCTATGGACTGCCCTGTCACGTCGCTGGATGTTGACCCTGGTATGCTACGCAGCTTTAGCGAAGGATTTCCACGTGTTCCAATTGGCCGCACGCTTGGCCGCGTCTGTTGTCAGTTGCAGCTGCGTCAGTCCCGTCTCCGACGCTTGTCGTTACGCGGTCATCGATGCTCGAGGTGCTCCACCGGACCACCCTCGTCGTTGCGTCAGTCTGTCGCGTCGACGTTCCTTGCCGTTCTCCTCCTGATGCCGAACCCCGCAGCGCCTCGTCAGTCTCTCAACGAAGTCCTTCGGCTTTGCACTCGTTCGCTGACACACAGCGCTCTCGTGCCGCTCAACTTCTCGCTCCAAAGTTGACTGGCAGTCTCGGAATGTCAATACTGCTTCAGGCAGCTCACCAGCAGGTCCCGAGGGCAGCGGGCGTCTTGTCAGCTTCGCCGGGCTTCAGCACCTTCCTCGCTGCGGGCTATCCGATCCTAGGGTCGACTGCGCCAGTTGATTTCCTTTCCCTATCTCCACTATCTTCAACACTAGCTAAGGAGGGAAGGTGTTTGAAGGTTCGAATCGGCGCCCCCTCGATGGCTCGAGTACATGATGGTAGCGCGAAGGAAGAGCCGTTGCCCGGTAAAAAGAAGCTTTATTACACACTCAGTCGTCTGCCCGGGCCCAAGCCCGAACCTCCGCTCCCGCTCACATCCAAGGCGTCGTCACTTCAGTCCTCGGTTAGACAAAGAGTCCCCCAACAAGCCAATCACACTTGGGGGTTGGCATCACGCAAACCAATCGCACAAACACTTTTATGACACACACGGCATTGGTCAAACATACGTCACAATCTACAACACCCGAGGGGATAGGTTCACTGCGCAACACACGTCATTTCCCTCTCTCCTACGTTGTCGCCTGTGTCTTAGCCCAGACGACCGCCGGCGCTGGAGGCTCTGCTCGAGCTAACTTGCCCGCGCACCACGTCTCTTTCAAGAAGCCGCCACACAGCCGCGAGAATATTTGGAGGCCCTGTCTACTAACGATATGTCATTTTTCATCTCGCCCAGTCATCATATTTCATTTTAACGGCCTTCGTCGTTAAAACCCTGCACGCTTCGAGAACCGTAAAGGCCGAACCACACGTACGCTTCTGTACGCATCCACGCACGCGTCGACGCGCGAAACTCTGCCGCGCCTGGCACGGAATAGTGGCTTGCAACCGCACGTCGCGTGCGCCAACGCGCGTTCACTCCGGCTATGCAGACGTCGGCGTAGCAGATACCGCTTCGTGCCGATCTACTGATACAGCTTCACGATGTAGGCCTCGCCACAATCCCATGGCAGAGGTGGTGCCTCTGTATAGTATAGGTGTTCTGTGGCCACTCCACACCACGAAGCACCGCTGGCACCGCTAGACGAACACAAGCGCGCATTCGATGGCGTCGTGCACGCTGTAGCAAGGTGCACGATAGGTCGCGCACCACGAAGTGCAACCACGCCCACGGTGACGGGAAGCACCTGAACCCAATAAGTGCTTTAGTGTGCCTAAATGTCTTTAAACAGTGGTCAAAAATAAATATATGAGTAGAAGCGTAATTGTAATGCGTAGACATTTGCTAATTAAGCATGAAAAGCAAAGAACAAACAATCGAACTGGTGCACGTCGTAGTTGCGCATGTATACAGGACTCCAAACGCGTGTGGGACGCGTGAAATCGAGCGCGGATATCAAGCCGGGCTTGTTCTCCGCGCCTAGACGCGCCCAGATGCGCCTGCGCCATGTACGCATGCGCAGTTAAGCGAATGCGCGCAGTTGTGATTTTTTCGAAGCAGTTTGGGACTTGTGTGCTGCGTAATATAATTTTGGGACTTGTGTGCTGCTAGTTTCATCTCCGGAAGACCTGATGACTGCAGGCAACGCACGTGACCAATGTTTTCGCCCATGGCAAGCACGGATATGTAGATCCATTGTGTGGCGCGGGTGTCGATCTGCGATGGATTTGTTGGCGACGATGGAGCAATTTGAAGGTAATTATTTCATTTGTATTTTGAGTGCAAGCTAGTCTGTATATCCCGGAGGTAGAAGTACCGCGACGTTGTATCATAGGCTAGATTGTTGGCACGATGGAACATTTTATTGTAAACAAGGCTTCTCGTGTTGTGCTGACAAGATGGCTCAAAGTGCTTGTATGTTTTCTGCACAAAGCTATATCTATATTTATTTCATTCGACCGCGTTGTTCTGTTAAACTTTACAGCGACAGTCTACCACAGGGTAATGAAGGGGAACAACGTGTCATCCACCATCACCAACGTCATGAAGCTCCTTTCTGAAGAAAAATCGCGACGTATATGATGGCCCAACAAGCGGTTTGCTGCACCCACTGAGGCAACGAAGACATAGTCTGATAGCGCACATAAAAAATAAACTTGTTGACTGGCCGAACTGTCGTTGTTCAGCATAGCCGTGCATGCGTGGTTGCTCATTGGCACCTTTTGTGCTGGTGCCCAAGCGCTGCTACTTTTTTCCAGCCGGAACTGATACCAACTGGTCCCAGATGGGACTGCTCCCAGTAGGACTGGGACCAACTGGTTCCAACTGGAACCAATTCGAACTGGGACCAACTGGGACCAGCTGGTCCCATTTGGGGCTGGGACCAACTGGGAATTTCACCATAAACCAGTTCAACGGGGACCAGTTGGGACTGTTGCGACTGGCCAGCTGAATTAGCCGACCAGCGGGTAGCGTATGGCGGAGCGGCGGAGACGACTTGCAGGCACTTGGGATTCGGGAGCCGAGAACCGAGGCAGAGGTTGAGGAAAACTTAAAAGACGTTTATTTACATATTTACAAGTGCGTTCTCTTCAGAGAGTTCTTTTCTCTCTGTCTATCTCTCTCTGTCGATCTCGCGCTTTTTGTTGCCCGGACTTCTCCACCATTGGCTCCTGGGCGAGGGAGGAGGGAGAGGATGGGAGGTCTCCACACTTGACCCGCCCATGGCCGTAATTACCAAAAGTCCGGGAAACGACGCCGGAGACGATCACATCACACGGCCACGTGCACGTGCGGAGACACACACCGGCAAACAGTTTGTGTGGCCCGATGCCGATAAAGTGGGCCCTCGCTGGACGGATCACTTCCAGATGTGCCGGACGGGGTCGACTCTTCGGCTCGGGACCAGACGTTCTTCTCGGCTGGCCTTCCTTCGGTGCTAACTAAAAGCGTTCGCACACACGAAGCACACCCGCACGTGCGGCACAGAAACTCATGTCCCCTGGCGGCGCCACACCGTCGCAGGCACACCTGCAGCAGCTTTGTAACAGCTTCCCCGGCGGCGGGCTGAGACCTCGACGTACAAGGGTCAACACCCTTGTGGGGAGAGGTCGTTGAAGAAGACGCTGATGCGCTGATTCCCAGCAGCTCTGCTCGGCCATCTCCGGTACCAGGCATCTCGTCCAAGGAGTGGTCTCTGCTCTGCATATCAATTTCTCCGGAACACAGCATCAAACCAACTACGCCAGAGCCACAACCGCAAAGCAGGCAAGCGCCCGGACCCCTCTCCTGAGACCCACCAGGCTTTTTCCCCAAAACAAAATCACTTTTCGCCATACTCATTACAGCAGCAGCACTTCCAACAACCTGAAATAGGCTCCGTTGACTCACAAACACAAGTTGTAATGCCACACAACAACAACAAAAAAGGACAATGGTAAATCTAAGCTACAGACACAAAAGAAGGCAATACACCCAAGCCAGAGTACTCGGCGCCATCGAGTTCCTAAGAAGCAGCGACGTAAGCCGTCAGCATTGCCATTCAATTTGCCCTTTTTTTTTTGAGAAATTCTAAACAGTACAGCAACAGTAGCAAGCTCCAGCGCAGTAGTCGGCCGTTCTTAAATGACATTGCAACCACCCGAGAGGACAATGGTGCGCTTAAACTAAGAACTCCGAACCCGCGTGCTACCATGCAAATTTTTCGTACTGCCTTTACCATATTACCGCATTCCTTCTGTGAATGCTCTGTATGCTTCCTACCATATCGTCAGTTTATGTCTAGCACATGAATCGCGTCTCACATGAATTTTGAGGCTCTTATTCAAGATTCTGTTCCGACAAAACGAATCATCTTCCCGTGCGTAGACAAAACAAAACTGTCGTGCTGCATTGAGCTATGGCTGAGTACGCAAATGTGCTCTAGATAAACAATTACAAATATGTACAGCAAAACATCTTAAACACTTCACATTCGACATCCGCCGTCACACTTATTTGCTAAACAAGCTCCTCCTCCGCGGATGTAAAATCGCTCTAGCCGTTGCGGTCACAAACCATACACATCACATCTGTAACTTCCGCAGTATAACTATCCCCGTTAACGTCCACACAGGACATCTGCGAAGCAACAAACAAATAACTCCCGCTGGCATTACGAGCTCAAACTCACAAAGAATGCATAACCTACGGCTCACATACGCACATAGGCTAACTTGTAACTTGCGCTATTTACAAACTCATAGGACACACCCTGACATGAAAATTCTTTGCATTGCATCTCACTGACACGCAAGTCAAATATTGAAGACTATCAAAACTCTTGCGGTCATACGAGTAGCCCTTCAAACATAGCCCTTTCTTTACTTCCAGGATTACATCGCGAACATTTGAGACGATCTCACACGTGTCTCTAAGCTCCCAACAAACAACACACTTTCCACTGCTTCTTCACAATGGCTAACAACTCAAACAACAATATTCGCGAAACAAATCGAACGTCTAGAAGAAAGCTACACAACAAAACTCGCAACAAGTTACATAATGACCACTGATCGCGGAGATCTCGAGACACCATTCCCACAACTAAGAAAATCAAAACAAAAGTGTTCTAAGTGTCTCCATTCACGGCATTTGACCACCTATGTCTGTCTGGCCCTTTTTAGCCGTACTCGCGGGGGACGCGCACTGAACGTTTTTGTCAAACAGGAAGCACGAAGGATGACACATGTGTTCACCTCACTGCGGGGCACCACAACCGTCGCCAGCGTCTTCCCTCCGCGGCATTGTTCGACGGCTTCGCGGAGGGGCCTTACCCTGAACTCACGCGACAATTTACCGTGAAGAAGGCGGCGGTAGGATAACGGCGCCTGTCCGCGGCTGCTGACATGCCCCTCTGACCGTGTTCGATCATAGTGCGCTCTTTCCCTTCTCGCTCGTCGGCTCGCACGCGTCTTAGCCCAATTCTGCACGCGCGAAAAGCGCACCTTTCTCGCTCTCTTGCTTCCTCGCTCGACGTCTGGTGTCAACCGCCCCGCGCTCCCTGCGGCATTACTTTTTCTATGACGCTTTTTACGTCTACTCCTCTTGCCTCTCCTTTTTGAGCCCTTCACTCGCATTTCTTCACTCTGAACAATCTCACTGTTCTTGCTAGCCGACCGATTCACGCAGTCCAATTTATTTACTGGCAGCTGATCTTTTCTATTGCCTTCCCGACTAACGGACAGCCTAGCACGCTTCGAAACAGTGCAGTTCGGTGTACTTGAGCTCCGCAGCTCGCATAACTGAGCGCTATCTGCACCTGCCTCGTCCTCCCTACAGTGTGCTTCGTCGCACTCTGCTAAACATGCACTGGCTTTCTCGTCTAGCGAGCTGACATAATCTTGAGCTTCGCAGGCAAGATCCACTTTCGCGACGCACTCCCTATGTATACGTGCCAGTTCGTCTGGGGCCTGCCTAGACGCTTCCCTCTCATCCGATTGGCACGATACCTCGCCGCGTTCACTTTGGCCATGAACGGCCCCAACTACGACTTCGGCATCGTCAGCAGCTGACACCTTCCTTTCACTCGTGAGCGTGCTCTTACCCTCACACGTATCTGCACGAGCTTCCGCGACACTCCCTAGTGATGAATGCGCCAGATCGACCACCGCTGGCCTAGCTGATTCACAGACATTCCACTTGCACATCACCTTGCCGCGTTCACTTTGGCCATGAACGGCCTCAACTACCACTTCGGCATCAATAGCAGCTACTTTGATTTCTCTCGCGAGCGTACTGCTACCATCGCCCGCATCGGCACGAGCTTCCGCGACACTCCCTAGTGATGCATGTGCCAAATCGACTACAGCTGGCCTATCTGATTCACAAACATTCCATTGGCACATCACCTTGCCGCATTCACTTTGGCCTGGAACGGCCTCCACTACCACTCTGGTATTGTTAACAGCAGATAAACCTCTCACACTCGCGAGCGTGCTCTTACCCTCACACACTCGGGGATTGTTAACCGCTGATAACCCAGTTTCACTCGCTAGCGCACTGCTACCATCGCCCGCATCGGCACGAGCTTCCGCGACACTCCCTAGTGATGCATGTGCCAACTCATCCACATCCCATTGGCACATCACCCCGTCGCGCTCCATTTGGCCTTGAACGGCCTCAACCGCAAGCGCGTCATGTTCACTCGCTGATGAGCTTTCCTCCCGCATGAACACGCTGCTGCTTCTACGTGCGCTAGCCTTTTCTACGGCCCTGAACGGCACCGCACTCGCCACTACTCCGCACCTTTCGTGCTCTACATCTACTGATGCACTACCGCTTTGCTGCTTTGCCTCGAACTGGGGATCATTCAACCTCATTAGCAAGCTCGACCTAACCTGCTCGTAGTCATCCGATTCCTCCTTTGACAAACGGGCAATTATATCAGCAGCCTCATACGGTAATAAGATAAGCAAACATCTCGGCCACAATCTCTTGGTAACACCCGCCTTCTCGCACGTTTGCTCGAAGTTTACCAAGTACCGACCTATGTCCTCTCCGGAGCGGCAGGGTTGCATAAGGTCCTCCACGTTGAACGGCTTTCGTTCTACCCCGCTAGATACTTTGCTCCACTCTCCATTCCGAGCCTTGAGCAGCACGAGTTCAAGACGCTCCATTTCAAACTCCATCTCCAAACGGCTCCTCGCCAAAGCTCTGAATGTATTAACTCTTTCTTCTCTTTCCCGCTTTGACTTCTCAATTCTTTCTTCCTCAATCAGCTCCAGACACTCTGAGAGCTCGTCATCGTCTGCCCCAAGGTTCTCGATAGCCTCGATGATCTTTGGCTTTCTAATTAGCTCCCGAACCTCCAAACCCAACCTTTTCGCTAACTCTAGCAAAAGCGGTCTTTTGAATGCCTTTAAGTTCATGGTTGCTGCAAGTGCTGCTAATTCTTCACTAACACACAAATACTACTACGTTCCCGTTCTCAGATTAACGTGGAACAATAGCTACCGAAATTACCATCTTTGCTAACACAAATCAAAACAAAGCCTGGTAAAATCTCAGTGAAGAAAAGCCAAGCACTCACCACCCTACAGCCATGATCCCGGCGGAGTCGATTCCGACGCTTGCACCATCCGTTGCGGACCGCAAGGATCTCCCATGCCGATGTCGGACCTCCGGGTAACGTGTGGCGGAGCGGCGGAGACGACTTGCAGGCACTTGGGATTCGGGAGCCGAGAACCGAGGCAGAGGTTGAGGAAAACTTAAAAGACGTTTATTTACATATTTACAAGTGCGTTCTCTTCAGAGAGTTCTTTTCTCTCTGTCTATCTCTCTCTGTCGATCTCGCGCTTTTTGTTGCCCGGACTTCTCCACCATTGGCTCCTGGGCGAGGGAGGAGGGAGAGGATGGGAGGTCTCCACACTTGACCCGCCCATGGCCGTAATTACCAAAAGTCCGGGAAACGACGCCGGAGACGATCACATCACACGGCCACGTGCACGTGCGGAGACACACACCGGCAAACAGTTTGTGTGGCCCGATGCCGATAAAGTGGGCCCTCGCTGGACGGATCACTTCCAGATGTGCCGGACGGGGTCGACTCTTCGGCTCGGGACCAGACGTTCTTCTCGGCTGGCCTTCCTTCGGTGCTAACTAAAAGCGTTCGCACACACGAAGCACACCCGCACGTGCGGCACAGAAACTCATGTCCCCTGGCGGCGCCACACCGTCGCAGGCACACCTGCAGCAGCTTTGTAACAGGACCAACTGGGACCAGTTTGGGTATTTTCACCTGGGGTCACAGCTTGACATCCGTATACGTCCTTTGCGGCCGCTCCGTCAGATGCGACCGGAGAATGTTTTTGTGTACAGTCGCATTCGGGCCACAATTAAGGCCGAACCACACGTACGCTTCTAAGACGCGTGCGATGCGCGTGCGCTTAAGGCCGAACCACACGTGCGCTTCTGTACGCATCCACGCACGCGTCGACGCGCGAAACTCTGCCGCGCCTGGCGCGGAATAGTGGCTTGCAACCGCACGTCGCGTGCGCCAGCGCGCGTTCACTCCGGCTATGCAGACGTCGGCGTAGCAGGTACCGCTTCGTGCCGATCTACTGATACAGCTTCACGCTACACGATGTAGGCCTCGCCACAATCCCATGGCAGAGGTGGTGCCTCACAAAGCCACTCCACACCACGAAGCACCGCTAGACGAACACTAGCGCGCATTCGATGGCGTCGTGCACGCTGTAGCAAGGTGCACGATAGGTTCCTCCGCACGCACACCTCACTTGACCGGCTTGGCTTGGCTGGCTTGGCCTATCCTGCCGCGCCGCCCACGTGTGCCGTACGAAACTAACGTTGCGTTTCAGCATTTTTAGGGAGATGTCAAAAATGCTTCTGTACGGAACTTTCGCTGCACATTTGCGTATGCGAATTTTTTTTGCAGTCAATAATAGACATAAATGTGTATACGACCGCATCACCATACATTGATTTAATTTCCAATGCATATGCTGTGCAAACTTGATATATATTCCGTCTCCATGAAAACAATTGCAGAACATTAATCCGAACACACATACAATGTATACATGTGCAGCCTCTTTCAGTCCATTTTCATACCCCAGGTAGACAAAATTGCCAGGGCCCTCCACTATCATAATCATGTCGTAGTTTTGAGATGTAAAACCAATTATAAAATTAGTCTATTTTCAACTACCCATACATGCACGGATCTTGAATTGCTTTGACCCAAGTGTCCCTTTTTGAAGTATATAGATCACCGCCAAATACATGGCGCCCAGTTTGGCTGCCAGCAGATGCATGCACATGTGGTCCCAGCACGACATCCTCTATAAAGTTTATAAAGGAGGTCGTGGGTCCCAGATGTCCCAAAATTGGGACCAGATGCAAGCCTGATGGTCCCAGTTTTCTCCCACATGGGGTACCAAATTAGCCCTGTCGGGTCCCAGATGGTCGCCATCGGGTCCCAGACGCGCCCCATCGGGTCCCAGATGGTCGCCATCGGGTCCCAGATGGTCACCATCGGGTCCCAACTGGTCGCCATCGGGTCCCAACTGGTAGCCATCGGGTCCCAACTGGTCGCTATCGGGTCCCAACTGGTCGCTATCGGGTCCCAGATGGTCCCCATCGGGTCCCAGTTGGCCGCCAACGGGGACCGGTTGGTTCCAGACTGGGACCAGTTAGGAACCAACTGGGACCATTTGGTTCCAGGCTAGGACCAGTTGGTCCCAGTTGGTACCAGTTCATTACCAGTTACACATTTTCACCTGGGACTGCCCCAGACGTCGTGCGTCGCTTCGCTCCCTCTCGCGGCTCGCTTTCCATTCAACTCTTTATCACTGCCCTCCGACGGCTCCCCCGCTGGGTCGCCTTTCTTCCCTACGTGGAGTCTTCCGCGGTTCTTTTCCGCAGAGCCTACATGTGTCCCTCGTTTGTGGCAATGCTCCACCGAGGTACGGGGAATCGTTCTGCGCTTTGAAGTATTCGCACAGCTGGACCACCAACACCACGCCGACCCTGCATACCTTAGACTAGCTAACATGTTGAAGCTGCCTCCCAAAATAAGGAGCAACCAGGAAAACATACATTCAAACTTTGCCTGAAGATAGACTGAGCCTTAAGAATGTCTATTTGGACGTTAACGATGCCATCAAGAAAATCTGTGGGAATGAAGGACAGGAGAAGCTTTTACATCTCCAATGTGGTTACTGAATTGCGCAAGATTGTGACACAACCCCACCGCTATGGGCAATCACCCAGCGGTGATATCGTGAAGATAAAGGACACCGTGAATAGACAAGACTATAAATGTCCCCTAGAAATTCGGGGCCCAAAAGGAAATGGGCATTCGAACGATCATTTTGCACGTGGGAAAGAGCGTCAATGAAGGACATTACATGGCCTACGGTTACGACGACCGTTGCGAGCGGTGGTTCTCGTTTAACGATGCTTCCGTGACCGCCGTCGACATAGACCCTGTACTGGAAGCGCCCACCGTGAATAAAAATGCGTACGTATAGTTGTGCGCATGAGGAAAAAAGAAGCACCTCAAGCGGAGCAAGGCAGACCGCTGCTGTTATTCGTCAAGGTATCTATAAATTCTCTGCTTGCTGTGCAATAAAAAAAAAAAAAAAACACCATGCCTGCGCGGAATCGCAGGACAGTGACAGCATAAGCTGGAGGAGCGATCTTCTTTGAGGCCATTGAAAATGCTTGGCGATCTGGCCAATTGATCGGGCCATCAGGTATATCCAAGACCCAAGTCAGGTTGCTGTCGGGGCTGCGCACGTCGCCTGCCGCGTGACGCATGGCACGATACGACAAAACTGCTTCATGAGGTAGCGCCTTGTAATAATGATGATGTTGATGATGCCTCTGTAACGGGTGCAGAGCTACAAGGCATGCACCCCTGTGTTCTCTCAAATGATTCCTCGCACTCGTTATGCAGTCCACTTTCCTCGGCGCTTAGTGGCGTATTACTATTTCGCTACGTAACATTTCATTTGTTAATGAGATTCCTCGGCAGGCTTTATACCTGTTTAGGTCCTTTAGCGATGATCGCCGTCGAATGAGATTCGGGTTCTCGCGTATGCAGATGACGTGCCCTTTTTTTTTTTTTTTTTTTTTTTTTTGCTGATAAAGTAAGTGTAAGAACTACCCTCAGAATTACAGAAGAGTTTTGTGCGGTTTCTGGAGCTAGCGTTAACTATGAAAAAAGCTCAGGTTTTTGGTGTGGACTATGAGCCCCAATGCCGTCACACAATGCAGGCATTCAGTGGAAAAAAGATCTATGCTACTTAGGTGTCGCTCTCTCACAGTACAGGAATAGCAACAGTCATTGGTCGGGGAAGGTTAAAAAGTTATGAAGTAGTGAGCTCTTGGCAAGGGCGCAATTTGTCGATGTTCAGCTGCGCTAAAGTTTGCAACGTGTTTTTAGTTGCCCGTCTCATGTGTACGTGCTGCAACTACTGCACTGCGCACGACTTCGCATTCAGGCATTGCATCGTGTACTCGCAACATTCATTTGGAGCTCGGGTTACGAATCTATGTGGTGCGATAATCTGTTCCTCCCATTTAAACGGGGTGGTCTCGGATTAGTCCATCTCTTCGCCAGGCAAATTGTTTCTCGCCTGTTTCTCTTACACGAAAGCGACCACTCGTTCTTGCGTGAAATGTAACAGATCGGTTTAGTTCATTACCTTCCTAAGGTAGTAGTGCCGTCACATGCCGCAGCTATATCACAGGCTCCTCGGGGATTTCTCAAGGAAGTCGTTGGCTCATTTCTTTTCCTGAACGCTAGGCTTACCCTGGAGTAAATTTTTACCGCCAGCCCAAAAACGATTTTTGCTGCACTGGTAGACTCGATTTTCCCAGATCCTCTGTATCATTTACCTTATTTAAATCGGCCTTATCAGGATGTACTTAGAAGGGTTTCAAAAATGTTTGTACCTCCCGATGTTAAAACATTTTTCATTGAACTTCATTCGGAAACTCTCCCTGTTAAAACCTGGTTAAATTCGAGGGGCTGCTTCGTGCCATGGTCCACGAACTGCCGACTCTGTCCAATTGATCACTGTTTTATTGATTATACAGACGCAATATTTTTTGGGACATTCTCCAGCGGACTCTTGAGAAGGATATGGACATTACTCCGCACACGATTAGGTTTCTACCGTTTAAAACGATTGCCGGTCCACCCTATGATATGTTCGTAATACTTGGTTTGTACAGCCTATGGAGATCGAGACTGTGTGATCGCCATGCCGAAAACCCGCGTTGCACTAGATCAATCTACCAGGAAACCGTGGTCTATGGAAGAAGTTAATCAATAGTTTTGAAGTTAATCAATAAGCGTCAGACGGCCGACATACGAAAGCATAATATGGAGCGGGTTGAGCACGCTCTAAAGAACGGAAGGAGCCTGAAAGCGGCGAAGAGACGTCTAGGCATAAGCGAAAATCATATGTATGCATTAGGAGACAGGCGAGGCAATGTGATCACGAATAGATGCAATAGTGATAATAGCCGAGGAGTTTTACAGATATCTCTACAGTAGCCGCGATAACCAGAATAGTGAACGGGGAAGCAGTTTAGAAGAGGCTGACGTTCCACCAGTATTGACAGAGGAAGTAATCAAAGCTCTGAAAGAGATGCAAGCGGGAAAGGCACCCGATGAGGATCAGATAACAGCAGATCTCTTGAAGGATGGTGGGAAGATTATACTGGGAAAACTAGCACTCCTGTATACGCAATGCCTAATGACTGCGAGCATATCGCAATCTTGGAAATATGCGAACATCATCCTAATCAATAAGAAAGACGACACAAAGGACTTGAAAAATTACAGGCCGACTAGCTTACTGTCAGTCGTCCGTTAGGTATTCACCAAGGTAATCGCTAACAGAATTTGTGCCACCTTAGATTTCAGTCGACCTAAGGAACAAGCAGGGTTTCTTAAAGGCTACTCAACAGTAGACCATATTCACACTATCAATCAGGTGATAGAGAAATGCGCGAAGTATAATCAACCCCTATATATAGCCTTCACAGATTACGAGAAAGCATTTGACACGGTCAATACCTCAGCAGTCATGCAAGTATTGCGGAATCAGGGCGTAGACGAGCACTGCGTAAGACTACTGGAAGACATCTACAATGGCTCCATAGCCACCATAGTCCTCCATAAGGAGAGCAGCAAAATACCTATAAGGAAGGGCGTAAAACAAGGGGACACAATCTCTCCGATGTTATTCACAGCATGTTTACAAGAAGTATTTACAACACTAGATTGGGAACAGGAGGGTGTAAGGGTTAATGGGGAATACCTCAGTAACCTCAGATTTGCTGACAATATAGCCTTGCTAAGTAACTCGGCAGATGAATTACAAAGCATGATTACTGACCTAAACAGGCAAAGTATAACAGTGGGCTTGAAAATTAATATGCAGAAAACCAAAGTAATGTTCAACTGCCTTGGGCTAGCACAGCGATTTGAGACAGCTGGCGAAGCATTGGAAGTAGTAAGTGAATATGCCTACTTAGGCCAGGTAGTGACCCCTGAACCGAATCATAAGGCTGAGGTAATTAGGAGGATTAGAATGGGGTGGAGTTGCATTCGGCAAACATTTTCAGATAATGAATGGTAACTTGCCATTGTCTCTGAAGAGGAAAGTGTATAATAGCTGCATCTTACCGGTACTCACCAACGGGGCAGAAACTTCGAGGCTAACCAAGAGGGTTCAGCTTAAATTGAAGACGACGCAGCGAGCTATGGAACGGAAAATGGTAGGTGTAACCTTAAGGGACAAGAAAAGAGGGGAGTGGGTTAGGGAACAAACGCGTGTTAGGGGCATATTAATAGACACTCAGAAGAAGAAATTGGCGTAGGCGGTCCATGTCATGCGAAGACAAAACAATTGTTGGTCATTAAGGTTAACAGAGTGGATTCCTAGAGAAGGCAAGCGTGGCAGGGGGCGGCAGAAAGTTAGGTGGGCAGATGAGATCAGGAAGTTTGCGGGGATAAATTGGGCCCAGTTAGCACAGGACAGGGTTAATTGGAGATCCATGGGAGAGGCGTTTGCCCTGCAGTGGGTGTAGACAGGCTGATGATGATGATGTAAGAAGTGTGTACGCTGCCCAAGAACTGCCGCCCGACTGGATGCACTTGCTGGACGCCTGTGTGTGTTTGCCCGAGTTTTGAGTGAGTAGGCTCTCTCTCCCTGTGACCTCAGTTTTCATTTCCATGTAATAAAGAAAAAGAAACAGGCGCAGCACAGTGGTAGATTGCCCGACTGCCACGCAGACAGACGTGGGTTCGAATCCTCCTCAGTCCTGGTTATTTTTTTCTAAAATTGGCGTGATAGTCGTTACGGTCACTGGCGGCGGCGGCGGCGGGCAACTATGGCGCCAAAAGCGGCCCTTGTTGCGATCACATAACAGCTTATACCCCTGTCACACTGGACATTTTAATGTCATTTGAACGCAATGACATTCGCATCGAATGACATTATTCCGCTGCCACACGGCGACATTTAACATCATTCGAATCGAATGACTTCTGAAATCGAATGAGTTCGAGCAACTCATTCGCAGTGGGACCGAATGTGTACTCTCTACCCCAGAGACAACGTAAACGTGCGGCACTAATTTGTGAAACGTCATGTGAAAATGGTATTGCTTTAGCGCTTTTGCCGATATTCATCATTTTAAAAAGAAAACAGCCAGGCAAGCCGTAACAAAATGTGTTTACTCTCGACATCAGCGGCGTCTAACAGGCTTCGGTATTTCGCCACAGGATGCAATCGCGAACGAACGCCGTTTGCTTGAGCGCAGCGCTTATTACACTGCGTCTTAATTTAGCGTCTGTGTTTGTCATTAACGCGCTTTGCTTGCAAAAACAGTAAGTGAATGGTTCGGCTGCTGCAAGTCAGCGCCCCCTTTGAGCGCTGCCGTATCAGCTGCAAATTATTCTGTTGGTGTAATTCAGTGAAGCAAAGCCCTGCGTTTATTTTAAATAAAATAGGACGACTTTTCAGCCACTCTGCACTTACGCTCTGCAGCTTTTAGGTCCAGTTCCTTTGGAACTATTGTCACTGATATCGTAAACGAATGACATTACTTCTTCGTGTGTAGCACAACCACGGGTCGAATGACATTCGCTGCACCGAATGTCATTCGAATCGAATGACGTTAAAACGTCTAGTGTGACAGGGGTATTACGCTGTAAAACGTTCTGAAGTACCGAGAGTGTAGGTACTAGGAACGGAGCAAGAATTCTTGCTCCGTGCCCAGTACCAAATACTTCTTTCTCCGTGGTACTGGGTTATTCCTTGCCAAACATACTTCGCTCGACCCTACCCGATTCTATTCTGAAAAATTGTGGAGAGTCTGTTCAGTTCATCGTCTACTATTGCGAAGTATTTTCTCGAGAAAAGATTTCCGCCAGCGTTGCCGTAATGGGAGAAACATATATCACAAAATAGTGCCTATTTAGACGGGAAACCTGGCGTCGAGCTCAAGGGAAAGCCAAAGAAAACAACAAGAAAAGTGGCGCGCACGGAAGAGGCGCCCCAGGTATGGTGGCTAGAAGCGGTTCTAGCCGCCATCAAATACGCAGCCGCCATACCCAAGGTCACGCCGAATCACCAAAAGGGGAAAATGTCTTGCGCGCGCCGAGCACGCGCAAGACAGACGTGGGGAGAGAGAGGAGGCGGGGAGTACACACCGACGATCCTCGCGCAGTAAGAGGGAGGGAGAGGCGCCGGCCAAGTTACGAAGAACAGAGAAAGGGCAAGAAGGCTTCCAACGTTGTGCGTGCTTATATCACGTGGGCCGCACCGAAACTTCCAAAAATGCCTTTCCAAGGCCACGGGCCGCGGGTAGTGCAAGAGTACAAGTAACAGTAGCAAAAATCGACGTGGTGTGTGACTCAGCGAGACAGCCGACAAGCCCTGCCTGCAAGCTTCGAGTTGAGAAGACGCCTCGAGTTGCTTGGTGAATAGGACTCTTTTGTGGTTTATTCTTTGTTACAGTGCATGAGCTTGTTCGTGTTTGTTAGTTTCGTGTAACGTTGTAACCCATCTGTGTTTGGAAGAGCCGTGTCTGTGTACGTTTTGTATTTGTTTTGTTTGATCACACTTGGCTCTGACTCGGTCTTTGAACCACTGCTGGCGTCTTACTAGTGTGCTGAAGGGGACCAAAAACCTCATTGTCCAAGCTTTCGTGGGACCTTATTCGAGGAACCAAGACGTTGGTTCTTGGAATTATTTCCGGCGATCGCGTCCCGTACCTCACAACGCGAGATTGGCGACACATATTATAGTTTGCCGAAAAATGCTCTCACATGTACAATATTACACAGAACGCCCTGAATATCATCTGTTTGTAAAAAGAGGAGTAGCGCTTGTTTCTTCTTTTGATAGGCCGCCGCTACTTCATCTGACGATGTGAATTGAGGAGAAGCAAAAGGCAATTCCGTGCCATTTTTTAGAGTTTTAATAAATTCTACAAAGTCTGAAGACACAATATAATAATATCTCGTAGCTGGATACTTGGCATTACGCTCCTCAAAAAAAGTGTTGAAGTCGACAACCGAGCGCTACTGAAGTGGAAAGGGTGCAAACATTGAAAAATGTGCGAGACACCCCTCCCCCCCCCCCCCCCCTTCTCAATGTTAAGGCACACTTAGGTTGGTGTGGCAGTCCAAGCAAAAATACATGCTTGTGCTCATTTGGAAGAATATACAGAAGAGATTTATTTGTGAAAGTTTCGTCGGAGTGCTTTCGTTTTCAGAGAGATAGGTAATGAACTTTACTAGGGTCCTCAATTAGAAGTCACTCTAGCCCTTTTACTGAGAGATGACAGCAGGCCGCTCCCACGTTTGACGGGAAGGCCAAGCCTCACAGCTGCATCGTGGGCTTTCTGGACTGCCTGGAGCTGATGGAACTACAGTCGTGACTCTTTATCCATGATTGAAACGTGTCTTACAAGCTTGCTTGAATAATGTGGTGGGGTAAGGAGGGGCACTCCCAAAGCACGTGGTTAAAATGGCTGTACCTTTCGCAGTTGTCTGTAATTGATTGATTGATTTGTGGGGTTTAACGTCCCAAGCAGTCGACTGTAGATGTAAAGGCTGGGATACGAGTGCGTTTGGAATAACCCCATTGTAACCGATGAAGGACGTGAAAGGCTTCGGTGGGTCAAGGGAAGTGCCCTGCGAGCAAGTTGATAATGTTGTGTGACTTCGTTAAAGGTGGAAAGCATGTCCCTAAAGCGGGGGCGGAAAATAAGGGTGGTTCCATCGTCGCCACTATCGGACCAGACCGGTCGTGGGCCCCAGCTGCGGCACCGACCTCAGTGAGCCCAGGGCGGCAAGCGAGACCTCGCGCGCGAGCATGGGCGAATTCATTTGGGTTGACAAGCTCCCCTACTTTCGGCCCTGGGCGGGAAACCAGGTGGCGGTGTGAGGAGCAAGTATTTTTCCTTGAAGTATCTTGGCCCCAAGGCGAACGCTCTCGCTGCCTACCTCAAGTCTATGTACACTTCCGTTTTGCTTGGCTCTAAGAGCACTAGCGCTATATGGCTAGGTGTTCTGCCTTTACGAGCGACGAGGTAACGACTGACGTGGCCGGAAGTGCCCTGCCTTTGAGGAAAACTGAGACTACCTCAAACCGAAAGGTGTGGCTAGCGGAAAGCTCCTATTGAGCGGCAGCGACAAAACAGACATCCGACATGTGATCGTGTGCGTGTTTCAGGAGTGCAGAGGCCCTAGACAACACTTTATACCTGTATTGTGTTTTGGGAGTACGTTTCTCCGCAGTGCATAAACTTTAGCGCAAAAATTGGAGTGAGGTTAACGGCTACAAAGATTTTAAGCGAGAAAAAACTTATGTTGAGCTCCCCCCCCTTTGTTCCTGGGCGCCAGCCCGGAAGTCCGCTTCGCTGCGCAGCATCACAACACTAAAAGGAAACATGCGACGGCGGCACGTGTGAGCGCTAAAAATGTAGAATAGGGAATGTCGATGGAGCCAACATTTCGACAAGTGGGTTTGTCTTCGTCAAGACGGCAACAGTTGCCGTCCTGATGAAGACAATTAAGTCAACTTGTCAAAATGTTGGCTCCAGCGGCATTCCCTGTTCTACATCGTTTTTAGTCTGTTATCGATTCAAGCCTCCATCTCCTCCTGAGCTCCTCTTTTAGCTTGTACTTTGGACTTATAGTTTGCTACTTTGTGTTTTTACGTTCGGACAAGCATTGTTCGGCTTAACCCAACCAATGAAGTGTCAGAGGAAACGAAAGCTGGTTCTTGCATGTAAGAGACACCAGGGATATACTTGGACGTTATTTTTTATGGCAGTTCGTTTCAACGTGCCTTGCGGCATTTGCGCATCGGAGCTGAATGATGCTTCAGATTCGTACGCTTAGCTCCGGCAGATGTTGGCACTGCTTCGGTCACCGCTCAACGAACCAGGGACATGCAGTTCTAGAAGAGCTGGCTTTCACACCGCAACCACCATACTGCGCCGAGGATACAGTGCTACTAGGCAGGGGTACAAGATCTCGTCTCACAGTAGCAGCACCTATACCAAGAACATACACCCAACGTACCATGCCGCCAGAAGGCGAGCGCGAGCTATAAATGTACGCAATCGTTTTAGGACAGATTTAACCGTGCACTACACAGATGCCAGCAGAGCCAACAGAGACTCACACGCTAGCAGTTACCCAACAACAACGTCATAACGGCCACAGTCTTGACTCGATCCACGTGCGTGGCCAAAGCGGCTGCAATAGCCATGGCCATTGCAGACGCGGAACACAGAAACGAGATGGCTGTCATACTGTTCGACTCGCAGTCGGCATGTTGCCTTTTTCTAAAACGGACTATACTCAAAATTGTTTGTAGAATTCTTGGACAAACCTTGACAGAACACCACGTTATCTGGTGCCCAGCTTACGAGAGCTTGGAGGGTAACGTTTCGGCAGACAATATAGCTCGAGGGTTCAACAACCGAGCTGCGGCAAAGCCGAACGCTAAACTTCTTTCAAGCACTTGTGACATTGTTCTACAAAAGCGGGAAGAACGCAGAGTCTACGCTCGTCTGGACAAAGCGCTTACTAGCCCTTTGAGGGTCCAATTTTCATGAAAAAAAAACTTTCCCGGATGGTCAAATTACTTGATTGCGGTTCTTGAATGTACAAAATGTATAAAGTCGGGAATAAATAGTAAAAAAAACAAAAATTAGGAACAGTATTTTGGTATAAGCATCACTCAGAACTGCAAAATATTCAATAATATTTCACAGTGTCGTATCCCTTCAAACACGGGTCTACGCACAGCGCCTTATCGTGCTCTCCACACATAAAATGCATGTATGTTCTCCTCTTAGAGCGATCAGTTGTGTTGGCACACGCATGACATCTTTGCTGAGTGTGGCTGCCTCAGGCAGAGGTTGAACTGGCTGAATGCAGTTCGTCGTCCGATGAGCTGCCCTCTACTGAAAAAAAAAAATCAGGCTCGGTGAATGGAGCAAAATCAGTGTCGAGAAGAGTCATGTCGGTGTCAAGAGAACGGGCAGTGTGTTTGGCCGTATCGCCGCTTCGCCATGCATCTGAAGAACTCGACCGGAACTCAGTAAACAAGGAAAGCGAGCATGCCTCGTGAGCGGCATTGATAAACAAGCTAACAGCAGTGCCAATAAAGATAGAAATCAACTTACACCGCCCCTGCAAGGGAGTGCCTATACCAAGATAAAAATCACGTTTCACGCGCCTCCGTTGCCATCGCATGGCGAAACCAAAACCTTTAAAGCGCTTTGTCCCAGAGAGCGATATCATACCTCGTCAAGTGTTCCGTGACCTCATGAGTGGCGCTGATAAACGGGCTAAGAGCAGCGCCAATAAAAGTGGAAATCAACTTCCGCCACCCCTGCAAGGGAGTGCCGAGAAAGATCAAAATCAAGCTTTGCGCGCCTCGGTTGCAATCACGCCGTGAAGCAGAAACTGCAAAAGGGGTGTTGCCGCAGACTGGCGCAACACGCTGAAGCTAGAAATCAGTTTGGTTTATCTCCGCAAGAAGGTAGCGACGAATTTCAAACACTTCTTGTAAGTCCTGAGAGGTGGCAGCACCTCCCAGCATGCATGTATCATTATGGCGCGAAATTTAAAACGAAGGGTCGAAACCGTACGACCGTACCCGTACAGCAAAGACCTTGCAGGACAGACAACCACCGCCGTACATACACGGCAAAAACCTTCAAAGGGCTAGGCAGCAGAGTAGGGACTGGTGAAGCACTTAAACAGCTTCCCCAATTTGCATTTACTAAATAAAATAAGCTCATCTAGATATCCGGACGTCCGTCCATGGTGCCAACATAAACCAACTCTTCACCATGTGATGTGGGAGTGCCTGGCAAGGCCTCCAGAAATTACGAACCCGCGTATTATGGCCCAACCCCTCATGTTACAGGACAGGGGTTGTTACAAGACACCCCACCCTCAACACAAGGTGCAGTCAGGACCCCCACTCCCCATGATTCACGCCAGTGGCCATGGCATCAGGTAAAGAATGAGCAGACCATGGAGTGGACAGAAGAAAATAAACATGAAACAACATTTGTCAGAAAATCTTTACTGAGATATCTCACAGGAAACAGCTGAAGAACTGCAAAAAGAAAAATTCACAAAAGCACAGACAGGTAGCAAAGATGAGCTAGCACATCTGTGCTCACATTTTAAAAATTCCCTATTTATCACAAAGAGAAAGCAATGGAATTCTCATTACACCCAGCAGCACCACTACAACAAAGTAAAAAGTCAGCCTTTTACTCACATGACTTGTGAAAGCGTGGTGCTAACAAAATGTTGAAAGGCGTCACTTTTTTTTTTGCAATCTGTTAAGATCTGTTTGTCCAGACGACATAATTGATACGTACATGTGTACATGCAGTGGCAAACTACAAGAAACAACCAGCACCAGTGTAGCTGTTGCGCATATATGTCAAGTAGGCACCTGCATGGCACATGTACGTACAGTACCCAATTCCCCACTTGATTTGAGATTGATACAAGTTGTTACCAAAGGATGTCTAAATTAGAACTGTGCAAATAGCACAAGTCTGGGTGCAAAGTGAACTCGAATATTAATGTTTAAGTGCAAATTGAATACTTTTCAAACGATGTCTGGAATTTTTTTTTTAATAATTCAGTGCTAAACTACACAGACAATGTACAGTTAAACATGGGCAAAAACAAGGTGACTGTAAAACTAGTACACTCCCACAATGTTCTAGAAACAGGAACATTCGAGTCACTGTGCAGATCCATGAGTTCACTTTGCCTCAGCACGCAAATGTAAGCGTCACCGCAGGGCACAACTGTTGGCTTTGCTGCAGTACACCGTCTCATCTTTGCCACATCACACAAATATTAGCTTCACTGCAGAGCGCTATGCTGCAGTACACAAGCGTTACGCGGCGAAGCCTACTACATGCAGGAATGCATCGCTTGTCATAGGACATTGCACATTTTGTCCTTTAATTACAAACTTTGAACAGCTCTAATAGTAAAAGCTAAGTGCAAATTGAATCGAATAGCAAATGCTATTAGAAAATTCAAATGTTGCATACCCCTATAAGGCTGCCCATAATCCGCATCCTGAGAAAATGTTTTGAAATGCGTACTGAGGTGTAGTTCTGCTCCTCAAGTATATTTGGTGTTGCACCTAATAACAAGGTCAAGTCAAGTGCACCAGTAGGATTGGTGCAATGTCGAAGATATGTGAAACCTGAGAATAATTTGCAGTAGAATAAAAGATGAAGCTCAACTAGTGAAAAAATTCACGTCCTAGCTTGTAAAATAATACATAAACCCGTACTAAAATCTGAATCCAGAGGTAGTTGCAACTACATGCCATTGCTCCTGCAATTCAGCACAGAACAGCGACAAAAAAATTAAGACGTGATAGAGACCTGCAATCGGTTCTGTTCTCAACAGTGATTATGCGGCAATTTAGCAAAATATGCCTTAAAACATGCTGATATTACGGATGTTAAGTAAGAAAAGCCTCAGCATAATGAACAGATATAAAATGATAATACTGTTGACCTTAATGAACGTAACAGATATAAGGGTTTTATAAGCAACAGTAAAATGGGGAAGTATAACAGGAATATGAAAGTAATCGAAGAAACTTCTAAACAGCAACATGCAAAGCAGCAAGTGAGCATATTGGTTCTTTGCTTGGTCATTTGGCAGCAAGCAGTTGATCTTATAACAGCAAATGCGAAACATAAAAATAAATGCTTGTGAGACTCTACGCATAAACGACACACTACACAATCCACGTAACAGACACTGCAATAAATGCGCACAGCTGTCATGCTGTGAAATTGTGCTTTCTTTTTCTTCTTCTTTTGTTCGAGCTGTTAAAGCAACCATTCTGAGAACCTGAAAACCTGTGACACTAAAACACAATCCCTCAAGCTGCAGCACTGGAGGCACAAACTATTTTCATGGGATAAGCAATGTTTCATGGAAAAAGATACAGTCGAACACGGATATATTGAACCCACATATATCGAATTTTCGGGTATATCGAACTCGTAAGTTATCCCCTTGAAAATCCTTTGTAAAAGTATAGAAATTCGCACGTTTATATCGAACGGTATTTTTACCTGCCTTCGGATATATCGAACGCCGCGCGAGCTGGAAGGTGCGCTTCGGCACTCGCAGCACCCGGCGACCTCCGCGCGGCCCCACGCCTCTGCCGACACCCGAAACGTAAGTGCTAGAGGGCTCGGACTTCACGGTCTCCAACTTGCGGAACGGCTTTTTTTTTTTCTTTTTTTTTCGTTTCTCTCTCTCTCTCATGCTTTCTTCGCGTAACCGTCGGCTCGGAGACCAGGAACGAATGAGCTGACGTCCTCCTCCTTTCGCCTTTTATTTTTTGTTGCTGTTTTGCGAGTTTGATCTGCCAACCACAGCTTGCACCTTTTGCTGTTGTCCTCTTTGCTGTTGCTGTTGCATTCGCCGTTGTTGCGGCGACATGGAGGGAACCGGGCTGTCGCACCTGGACAGCCTTGATAAGATCGAGACTAGCGTCTTCAACTTCATTTCGAAAACGAAGAAGCAGGCCAAGATACCGTATTTACTCGCGTAATTTGCGCACTTCACGATATTAGAGCTCCGAAAAGGGGGTGCGCAAATTACGCGGATATTTCGCAAGCACGTTTGAAATAACGTGTAATATAATGCAACTAGCGCGGTAACTCTTTTTGATACGATCTAACGTAACGCTGCAAAACGTACGGCTGCTCCAGGGAAGGCGCAGCACGTAGAAGTGTTTACGAGCCGCTGATGGCTGCCAAGATAGCGCTATCAGCCGATAGCCTAGCGACACTACCCCCCCTCGCTTCGCGTCTTTTCATGCTTGTTAAAGACGGGCGGGGCCTTTCCTCCCCGCATCGACGGCAGGTGTCCCGATCGGGGTGATGTTATCACATCGGCCCTCGGAGCGACGGAGATAGGCTGGGCTCGTTTGATCTCTGCTTCAGCCGTTTTCTTCGCCCCCACTCGCATGCTTTTATTCTAGCGTCCGTACTTTGGGCTTCTGGGGCTTCCGGAGAAAAGAATCGGAAAAAGGGGCATCGCACACGCAGCCCCTTTTGCGTTTGACTGCGCTCGCCTGCGCAGCGAGGGGCGCGGCCGCGCGGCTGTTGGTCCGTGCGTGTGCGCCGGCAAGCTGGGAACGGGGAGCTCAAAATATGCGTTTTTTTGCAAAGCTGGCTAAATATTAGGGGTGCGCAAAGTATGCGAGGGCGCAAATTATGCGGGCAAATACGGTAAGCGGTTTTTTTTCACGCATATCAGACATTCTGTTGCGGCGTGTGTGCGGAATTAGTTGTCATTCTTGAATGCGCCTATTGTAGGTGATGGTCCCCTACAGGTAAGCTCTCGGGGCCTGTATTTTTTTTTATATCGAATTTTTCATATATCGAACTAATTCGCGATCCCCTTCGAGTTCGATATATCCATGTTCGACTGTATTGTACCCTCAAATATAACTCAACTATGTTCCGCAGGCAGTCATACTCTTTGCAATTCGTGGACAATATAAGAAAATTCGCAAGGCTACTTATTTTCATACTAAAGATTACTGAACCATAAATTTCACTGCATAAAATGACAAACCAGCTAGGTTTTCTTCAGAAGCTGCTCGACAAGTGTGCTGTGAGGAAAAATCAGCCAAGCTAGGACCATGACATGATTTTGCCTTTTGGACATCTGAAGCCCAATCAAACCGAACATAACTGCGTTAAAGAGAGGGCCTCTAATATGTATCATTGCTGGCTTGAATACTACGAAAATGTTAAACATTGCTAGTTAATGTCACAGCTCAGCTAAAAATGGCAATAATGGCTACCATTACTATAATGGCAACCATTACTACATGAACATAACACAAGCCAAAAAAGACTAGACAAGTAAATGCAAATGATCACAAGAACTCGCTCAACAAAATGCAGTACCAGAGCACTCTGTGACACTTGTGGCACGTGAGGAGATGCTAACGAGAGGAGACGGATTCAGTGCATTCATCTTGGAACACAATGTCCTACTTCATACGCGAATATATATATGGAGGAGAAATGCAATCAGGAACGTGCAACAAGTCTTTAAAGATGGCAGAGTTATAGCGTAAACAGCCTACAATATACAAACACACACGTCTAAATCGAGTGCGTTATGGCACATCATGCCCTTGTATGAAAACTTCCACATTCATAACTATTATTGTGACAAGTGTCCAGTTGCACTATGCACTACTGGCCCACATAGCAGATTAGGCTGGGGAGATTTGCCCCATATAGTGGGCAACATCGCTTGTTGTATGACACCTTGTGTCATACACAGCATATTCTGCAAAATACAACTATATGTGTTTGGTTTCGGACATACCAGACTGTAAAGTGCTTTCACGAGCAACACTATTTGCAAATAGACTACCAAATATAAAAAGAAGCAAAAGAAAAACTTGCATTCATGCAAGCACAGTATTCACTGAACCTGAGGCAACCATGAGCTGTAGCTGTACAATGTCTTACGTGAAATTATGGAAGACACTGGTCCCTGACACTTCCCTGAATAGATCTGGTTGCCACCACAAGGCTATACAACAGGATGGTTTCACGTGAGCCTTGGCAGTAGAAGGATGAGCAACAACAAAAAACAGGATGTGAACATTGGACGAACTTGTAGGAGGGAATGTTCCATACACAGCAACCTGCTGCCATGGTCCTAGAAGCTCTGGGATGACCTCAAGGCATACAGATGCTGTGCCCTGCAAGATTCAACAAGAATGCAGGAACTTTCAAACTCTTTGGCAAAAGATACAGTCAATCGAAGAGGACTCTTTTCTTTTTAAGAAAGAGAGACGAAGCCCAATAATGATCCAAAGATTCTAGACGCATCTGCTTAGGAAATGTGGCAACAGCTTTGAGTTTCACTGGCCAAGAGCTTTTTGGAGCAGACCTTGTAGAAGAGGTTATGGCGGTTTGCAGTAGTTGCCCTATGTTCTTCCCAAAAGGCAATAAGTGGAATACTGCTTTTGTTACGGGTATATTAAGAATTTAAAAAGTCACTAGAATAAATACAAAATGCTGGTTTGGCCTTAGAGCCACAATAAAATGACAACACAAGTACAGCAGAATGCTTCTTGACAAGAAGCAAAATGCAAGATGGTAGAACACCACTACAGAAAATCGCCCCCAAATGCAACGATTTCCAAAACACCTATGCTAACATGCAAAAAAAAAAAAAATGTAGCCAGCAGTCACCAGCAGTTATTCCTAATTAGCACAGAAGACAGTCTAAGATGACAATGTACCAAATACAGACAGTGCTATAAAAAAAGAGAAGTTAAAGCTCAAAAAACAAAACATTCAATCTTTAGAACTTTAGAACAGCAAGCACTTTGAACTTCGACATAACACAACAATTTTCTTTGTTATTTCGATAAACTGAAGTTTCACTGCTGCAACAAAAGAAAACTGTGTCAATAGGTGATATTATAGGCACCAGTGGTCAAATGCACATTAAGTTTACTAACAGCACAGTTTTCATATCGCACAGCAGAGCTGCAGTGGGCACTGCTGACGACAAGCGCGGTCATAGGCCCTTCTCAGCTATCTTGCAAACAAATTAAGTAGGGGTGCGCAAATATTCAAAATTTCTAACAGTGTTCAACTAGTGTTTGCTATTCAATTCAATTTGCACTTAATTTTTACTATTCAAACTATTCAAAGCTGGTAATTAAGGAAATAAATTCACAGCATATCCACGGAGTGAATGATGATGAGTGGGCGAAGCTCCGGATGTTCATCGTAGATCGTGCCGAGTTCCGGATTAATTTAGTTAACGCGCACGCTACGAATCCTCATGGTTCAACTATGCACAAGTGAAATCTCGCACCGGCACTTCATTGCAAGTCAAGATCCAGTTCCTATATATATGTATGGGTGGCCGGTGAACGGTTCTCTAGCTCGAGCAGCCGGTATTTTTCAATCAAGAAACTCGCTAGAAGACGCTGCCTGCGTCAAGCTTGTCCCTCGCGGGTGAGGGCGCATTCTCCTTCTTTGCGAGCTGGTGGAGCGTTCGTCGAAGAAAGAGCGTTTCCATAGTCAACGCGCGCCTTTCGCTCTCTCTCTCTCTCTCACAAGACAGCAGATGGAAGAGTGAGAGAGGTAGCGCGCTGGGAGGCACGCGCCGAGCGCGACCACGAGCTCTCGAGCGCGAGCCTCCCAGCGGCGCGAGGTGGCTACATACATAAGACGACGACTACTACTACTACAGAGGAGGGAACGACCCACACCCTAAGGAGCTTCGCCCCTAAAACAATACGCTCTCTCATGGCCCCTTCCCACATGTAGTGTAGTGGCCCTTTCTCACATGTAATGCGCTTCGCCGCATAACACCTGTCTACTGCGGCGAAGTTAACGCTTGCATACTACGGTGAAGCTAACACTAACATACTGTGACGAAGTTACCTCAGCTTTCTCTTGCACAGTTCACTGCTGGGCTGTCCTTCAGGACTTTGGAATGACACTGTGGGAATACACTAGTCATGCAATAAATTTTTCGCCCATGTTTAACAGTATATTTCTCCATAATTATAAATGGTACATTTAAAGAATATTAAAAAATATTATTCAGGAATGATTCTATTCGACTTTCACTTGAACATAAATATGCAAATTCGCTTCGCTCTCAAAATTTTGCTAGCCACACAGCTCTAATTAAAAACCACTGGTTTTACCATTTATGGTGCCTAATCTATGCCAAATGAAACAATAACTTAGAATTATGAAGCACAAGGGTGTGATGCAGGTGTCTCATTTTTTCAGCCACTCAGCAGCACCATCTTGGTGTTTGATAAACATGAATGGTAGGTCCTGATGCCAATAACATGACATCATTTTTATGTACTTCATATTTAACAATACGATCATGCGTGGCATATACAGTACGGATATAACGAACTATCGGATGTAACGAAGCAACCGCGATTCCCCTTGAAATTCCTATACATGAAATTGATATTGGTTATGACAAACTAATCGTTATAATAAAGTAATTACCGCTCCCCCTTCAACTTCGTTATAACGAGATTTTACTGTACCAGCATTTCTCAGCCTAAGGGTATCTGGATATGTGCTATAATCAAGTGATTGAATGTTAATGTTGACAGCCCATATCAAACAAAAACAGTCAAAATAGTATAAATTTTATGACAGCTCCAGCACGGACTGCACATAAAAAAACAAAAAACAAAAAAAAAACATGCCATTTGTTGCAACTGGCGATTTCAATGTGCGCAGTGCACAAGCAGCAAGGCACAGACAAGTGTATTACAGTCGAACCCACTTATAACAATCCCATATATAACAATCTATCAGTTATAACAACCATATTTTAGTGCACTTACGATTTTCCTATGCCGCCCATTAAACCTGCGTCCAGATGTAGTGAACACTTTTCTAAGCGTCCTACATTTACAATGAACATTTCAGAGACTCAATCGAGATAAGAATACGCGCATGTCACAAAATAGTGCCCATTTCGTCGATAAACCCGGCATCAAGCTAAAAGAAAAGCTAAAACAACAAGAAAAAGAAAAGATGGCGCATGTGCACGTGCGGGGGGGGTGCACCCCCGGGGTCGCGCCGCAGCTGGCTGAACCTTGAAGGAGGGAGAATTTTCTAGAACGCGTCAGTGAGTCATGTTGTCACTCCACGCGAGTCAGACGGAGGGAGAGAGAGAAGGCGGAGAGCGCATACAGACGCTCCTCGCACCGTGAAAGGAAGAGGCATTGTCCAAGCGGCGAAGGATCGAGAAAAGGCAAGAAGGTTTCCTCAACCTTGCACGTGCTCGGATCATGCGGCCGATACTGAAACTTCAAGAACAGCTTCCCAAGGCAATATAAAGAGTCAACCACGAGCCGTGAATAGCACTCGTAGTCGCATGTGACTCAGCGAGAAGAAGCAAGAAGACGTGAATCGAGGCTGCTCTGCAAGCCAGCCAATGAGCCCTGCCTGCAAGCTTCAAGTTGAGAAGGCACCTCGAGTGACTTTGGTGAATAAGACCCTTTTGTGTTTTATTCTTTGTTGCACGTGCATGAGCTTGTACATTTGTTGTTGGTTTCGAATAATGTCGGTAACCCGTCCATGCTTGTATTGTGAAGAGCCGTGTTTGTGCACACTTTGTGTAACTGCCTGTTTGATGAGTATATATTTATTTGTTTGTTTGATCACCGTTGGCCGCTGCTGGCGTTTTGCTAGTGGCCAAAGGGGCCTGAAACCTAACTGAGCTTTCACGGGATATTTTTCGGAGAACTAACACGTTGGTTCTTGGAACTACTTCCGGCAACTGTTGCCAGTGTCTCACAGCTCAGGATCGGTGACAGCGGATACGAAATGAAAAAATGCCTAAACTGGCCCTCAAAACAACAGCGGTGCGTGCTTGTGCGTGGCTTGCCTCGATCGCATCAGTGAAGTGTTGTTGCCTTGAAATTTTGATAATGCGGAGTTGATTAAGAAAGACTGCAAGCTTGTCTAAGAGATCCGGTCATTTTCCCATTTGTGCCCATAGAAACTCATCCTAGTCAACATCCAGCCTGTTTGCATTGCTCGCATCAGAGGCTTCAGGCACGCAAAGACGCAATGCAGCTATCTTCAATGAACAAGGAATTTTTCTTTGGATATGAGCTTGATAATATAAGCGGCAACTCCCCATTTGCAAGTCCACATACAACAAACTACTATTATAACAGCCACTTTTCACAGCACTTTCAAGTTCATAATAAGCGGGTTTGACTGTATAAAAACCGACAGCAACCAACCACATGGCATGCATCGTAAATAAACGTATCGCGACAGAACGTATGCAACAACAGTTGTAATGTTGGTGCTTTCGTAACGCCATTTCTGGTTGCAGTGCTGGCTATACACACTTGGAGGAATGTGATAAAATTCCTGTATGTACCACTATGACCTAGCATGCTTCCATCTAACTTTGCTCAACCCTGCACGAGCACAGAATGCTGTTAATGATATGCACATCAATGCACCCTAGTGTACATCTTCCTATTTCGACCACCTGGGGTTCTTTAACATGTCAGTGCACGTTAAAGAACCACAGGTGGTCGAAATTTCCGGAGCCCTCCACTACGGCGTCTCTCATAATCAGATCGTGGTTTTGGGACGTTAAACCCCAGTAATCAACCAATCAATCCCTGCGATAAAACTGTGCTCTATAGCAAGCACTGATGTTTTGCAGCAAGATGAGGTACCCTTCAGGCAACACAGTGCCTAGTAAGCCCGCCTTATGCACAAGACTAGTACAGTTAAACCGCAGTAGAGTTATGTTTAGTTTATTATTTACAATATACTAGGCATGTGCGAATAGTAATATTTTGGTTCGAAGCGAATTCGAAGCGAATAGTCCTTGGGGTCGAATACTTTCGAAGCGAATTCGAATAGTTGTCAGGTGTCCGAAGAACAAAACTGAGCAGTTCAAAGTTGGTTTATGCAAAAATTCTTTATTTTTAAGGTTGCAACATACAAAGGAATCACAGATAATCCTGTAATAACATATCTTAACCAGTAAAAAATTTGTATGTATATAGACTAGTTGTAGAAGATGCTCCCTTCTACACAGATAACAAACCTACAACACACACACATACATAAAACATCACAGAAAACCATTTGGTAATATATTTCAAGTAAAAAAATAATGGCATTTAGACTAGCAGCTCCACAGGCAGTGAAGAAGATGCCACCTTCTACTAGTTAAAATGCTACATCACACAGAAAAAAAAGACCGTTTGATAACATGTTTCAATAAAAAAAATATCACAGCTCTACATGCAAGTAAAAGGTGTTGCCTTCTACAGTTAACAAAATGAAAGTCAAAAATTATCATGGAGAAAAACTAGTTGCTCCACATGCTGGGGAAGAAGGTGCTCCCGTCTGCAGGTCACAATGGCACCCGCTGTCGAAAATAACCTTTCGCTTGTTGTCTGGGTTGCTGGCACTGAGAGGTATCTGCGGGCTACCCTTACAAGGGACGGGTGAAGGGGCTGCCTTTGCTCTTCCACCAATCGAGTGGGTCCTCACAGCGAGGGAGGAGGGGAGCTCTCAGGTAGTTCTGAACATCATCTTTGATGGAAGGACCAGTTATCTTAGAACCATCTGATGCAATACTAGCAAAGGCCCCCCACACAGAAGCATCTTGGGAGCTATCTGAACCTGTATCACTCTCAGTTGATGCTTCGCAGCCTAAAACTTGCAGTGTTCCCTCTGCTGCTTTGGTAAGAATAGCGCAGGCCCACTTCTTCTCTGCCCTTTCCGTATAGCAGGCATCCTTAAACCTTGGGTCTAGCAACATCGCTAGGGCTGTATCCTCAGATGTCTTGACACCAGGAAACCTTGCCTTGATGCTGCGTGCCAGACTTGAAGCAATTGCCGATGACTCATCTGATTGAGCTGTGTGCCGAGCAAGTACAATGCCAGTGCACTCCAGCAATGGAATTACTTGGGACAACGTGGGATATTTGTCCCCAGATAGCTCTGTTGTGGCTTGAGCAAGTGGATCGAGTACCTTCACAGCGGCAGTCATCAGCTTCCATTCAGCTGCAGTGAGGTTATCAACCGCATCGCACTCCGAAAGCTCCACGGTGATTGGTTTGCGAAGCTTGAGCAGCCTAGTCATCATCTGATGCTCGCTATTCCAACGCGTCGGAACATCTTGCACCACTTCCAGGGCATTCAGCTGCATTTCCCTTTGTACTTCCACAAGGCGCGCCCGAGCCTTTGAGCTTTTCTTATAGCGGCCAACGATAGCCCTGGCCTTCGTGCACAGTTGGGAAAATCCAGGTACATCCCGCTTGACATCACTCACGCACAACTGCAGCGTGTGCCCGAAACATTTTATGCCTATCCAAGGCGACTGTGTAATTGCTGCAGTGAAATTTCTTCCATTATCTGTAACTACGTACACTGGTACAGTACCTGGATCGGGAAGTGCCCACTCCTCCATCACACTTTTTAGAAACAGCACCAAGTTTTCGGCTGTGTGAGCGTCTGCCATTTCTGTACATGCCAGTGCGTGCACATGAAGTTGAAATGAGCTGTCCATGATGTGGCATGTTACCGACAAGTAGCTTTCATTAGCACGCGATGTCCAACTGTCCGTTGTTATTGAAATGGCCTCGACTCCACCGTCAATCACCGCCTGAAGGCTGTTCATCAAGTTTTGCTTCTTCGAAGCATAGAGCTCCGGGATTATTGCTCGGGAAAACGTTGTCCGCGACGGCACAACGTACTCGGGCATAGCAGCGTTCATAACGGCCACAAAGCCCGGCTCCTCAACAACACTGTAGGAATGCATCCCGCGCACTATGAATCCGGCAATGGCCTTTGTCATTTGCTGTGCTTTTGGCGCCGTATGTTTCAGCTTCGGCTTGAACCGGTCAGCAACTGAGGGCTGCTGCACGTCAGGCTTAGCAGTAGACTTCACGCTTTTCCGCGCACAACGTTCCTTTTCGTATGTCACGAAGACATCCGGGTGCCTCTTTAAATGCGTCGCCAGAGTCGTCGTAGTCCCCGTTGGCGTCTTCAGAATGGAGTGGCACTTCAGACACTGAGCTTCTTGGCCAGGCGGGACCTTTACAAAAAAGTTCCATATCGGGTTGGCACCCGTGGACGCATTGGCCATGTCACTTGACCGAAGTAACTGATGCACACTGAAGTTCAAGCGTGGAGTGCGATCAACAGCTGCTCACTGCACGCGTGCCACACGGTAACCAAACAATGAAACGGGAGCCTTGACGAACGTGCGCGTGTAAGATGGCTACGACAACGCTCTGAATGTGGCTTAGCTTGTCTTGGCTCCAGATGTAGTCGAGATGTAGGCCTGATGTCAATGGCACTGCGGCTTGCCAAACGAAACCGAAACTCCTGATAGAACTTGCACGCAGTTTTGAAATTCGTTCACCCCGAATACTTCGAAATATCGGAAATTTTAAATTCGGGTCGAAGCGAATTCGAATACTCTAATATTCGTTCGAATATTCGAAGCGCTCGAATATTCGCACAAGCCTACAATATACACATGAGTGGACAAAATGCCAACTGTCCCAGCAGCAGCAACACGTCTTGTCTTTGACTTCAACTGGCAATCACTCAGCAGTGCCTGTTCCGTATCAATATAATGCTGGCCCTGCAATGCAAGCAGTTGTATTACAAATGGTCTGAGCTGTAGTCCGCTAACAGAAAGGACGACAGGTCAGATCCACATGTGTTTCCGATGAGTGGGCTAGTAAAGAGGCACACATGCTTAGATATCAGCAGAATGGAAGGATATTGTCACTCGCTATTGTTTTTCTTTGAATCATCTCATACACTGCTAACTGTGTTATACTATGACCTATGTCCCCCTCTCCCTACAAAATGCCTTAAGGCAATGTAGATGAAGTGTAAATAAATAAAATAAATATTTTGTTAGAACAACTAACCTCAACGAGTTGAGCAAACCAGCGTGCCCTCTTAGACGTAGGGTTGCCAGCCGGGAAACAGGCGGCTCAGGTTGCTTGGGTCCCTAGCCTGCTGTATGAGCAGGTTCACCTGCCCTGCCACGCTCAGGGGTGCCCCCTCCTCGAGGCCTTGCAGCTTCTGCTCCAACCGCAGCAGCATGCGCCGCGCCAGCCGGTTGTCACCTGCAAAAGAGTATGAGCTCTTCAGTGGGCTAGACACAAAGAAAGGATAGTCTCTTCTGAATATCGCAACGCTAGCTTTTTCTGCCATGCAGTGCGGCCAAGTAATGCCATCGTAATCGATTTTGTAAACAGCGTTCACAAGAGTGGCTTGCCAGCACTTTAATATGAAAAATGTAGACTCGGCCCCTCGTGATGTAAACCAGCCCAAAGATACGAGCCCTAGCACACGCAGCTGCAGTGCCGCTTACATTTGAATTAGAACAGGCACCACCATTACTCAGGCAAACGTACAGTGCAGAAAAGCACACTTGCAAACTTTCAAAAGGGTCTACTAAGAAAGAACTAAACTTACCAGACTTGATTTGTCCAGTAGGCTGCGACTAGTCTGAGCTTTCATGAATCTTTTGTATCAAGACAACCTACAGCTTATGCACTTTCCAGAACTAATGCCAACCCGGTCAGAAACACCTGAACTCTTTCGTAATACTGGAAAAATGCCTCATTTTTTCAATGCATACATAAAATATTTTATTTTTTCTGAAACATTAGCCATATTAAGCATCGCCATATGTGCAATCAAAGCTCATTAGCGTGGCTCCTTACACACAAAAGGACACTTCTATGAGAGTTGCAATCATTCTGCATTTACTTGCCAAATAAACAGAGAAGTACACAAAAAAATATATAAACAGGACAGCAGTGAGTGAGTATACTGAGGTACAAAATTATGTTTAGTATTCTTAAACGCACACATTGTTCCTAGTTTGCTCAGCTATTACTTTAATGCATACTTTCAAACCCCACGATAATAAAATCCCGCAACAATGAAATTCTCACAACAAGGAAACATTTCACAATCCCCGGCCAAGGCCTAAGGGATTCAATGCATTTCGTGTCTTTCGATAACACAACGTCGCGAAATTGCAATCCTGTAATAACGAAATTCGGCAGACTGTCAGACCCCATGGCAACTCCAAGTCCAAAGAATATACTCAGATGTACCTTCTGCCCACTTAAATTAGAAAATAACACCACAGAATGCATTCATGGGCATCGCCATTGTTGAATATTGTGCGTGGCGCGGTGAGGTCAACGAAGAACTAGGGTATGTAGTGGATATATAGCTTGTGTGCCTGGGTTTGGTCTTGGATGCCATGTTCGGACGGCATCGCGCTCTGCACCAATAAAGACTGCAGAAAGGACTTTTCCACATTGTTTTTGGTGCCGAAACCTGGGAAGCCAGTCTTCACTCCCACGAGCTGTTGCTTTAGATCTGGGACGTCCTTCTGCAGCCAGGCCGTCATGGAGCATGTCAAGCACAAGTGGGCATCTCGCCACTCCCAAAGCACAAGACTAATTCGTGAGGTAAATGAACTCCTACAGCCTGAACAGTTTGACCTCTTGAAGCTTGAGGTGCTCCATAACCGATTACAGGCGGTGAAGATAAAGTTATGGGCACTGAACGGCGAGCTGAAAACCTTGCTGATGGACGAGCAGGTGGCCAAGGACTACGATTCCATCATGGGGTACGAAGGCGCTGTTACTAGCGCATTAGCTTTGCTCAAGCATCGCATGAACAGGCTGAAGGTTTCCTCTCAGAATTCGACAACACAGCGGCCTGCAACAACAGATAAGGGACAAGCGACGACCTCAACTACGGAACCAACGCGACCTCGACGAGAGCTTGGTGCACGACTGCCGAAGTTGGAACTTCTCAGATTTGATGGAACCTTGAGTCGATGGCAGCCATTTCAGGACCCATTTCGACACTCCGTGCATGAGAAGCCGAGTTTATCCAACGCTGATTGGTTTCACTACCTCGTTTCACTTCTCGATAGAGCTGCCACTCAAGCAGTAACCAGAATGCAAGCCACCGACTCATCGTAGACTGACGCACTGGACATATTGAAACAGCAGTTTGGAAATGCGAAGCTGGCTGAACAGCAACATTTCGACAGGCTCCGGACTCTGAAGTCCGTGAGGTCATCGGGCGACATACCAGGCCTGCAGAAGCTGTACGACGAGGTACAAGTCAACAAGAGAGGACTTGCAAACCTAGGGGTGAACGCAATGTCGCTGCTATACTGAGCGAGATCCTCCATAAAGTAACACCTGGAGATATCATTGTCAATCATTACAAATGGGAAAGCCTTGAGTGAGGCGCAGTTTCAGGTATGGTCAGCACTGAAAGCCCTTCCAAAATTGAGATGGCACGATTGCTCAATTTTCTTCAAATTGAAGTAGAGTGCTGAGACAGAAGCATCCAGATTACAACTGCTAGAGTAAAGCATACGGATACATGTAACAACCAGAGCTTTCACAAGGTTGCGACGACGCCGTCCACCAGGGTCCTTCACAACTTGGCTGAAATGTCAACCAGGTCCTCCTTCTCCTGTTCCGCAAGCTACCACCCTACAGAAGAATGCACCAGCCGCCCGAACATCACCGAAAAAGAAATCCTCCAGAGACACCAGAAGGTCAATGGCATCACAGGAGATGACCACATTGGCTCTATAGATGCTGCTGATACTGAGCTAGACCTTGACCCTAAGGAATGTGACAGGCAACGGGAGCTGTGAGCACAGTGCTGAAAAGTTGAAGCCGGAAGATGCGATTAAAAAGGAACTGGGAGTGGAAGACTGCGACCAACGGCAGAACGATAAATGTGATGAAAGTAATGAGGAATTAGAAGGGGATGAGCCAGCCTGGACAGAAAGCTGCTACAATACTCATTCTGGCTACGAGGGTCATGATGGAAATGACCTAGGTGATTTTGAGTTGACAGTTGAAAAGAAAGCTAATGGTCAGGCAAGGCCCCATTCCGCGAAGGCTGTCGGCGGGAAGAACCTGCCGTATTTACTCGAATCTAATGCACACCTTTTTTCCGATAAAACGGGTCCAAAAATCGTATGCGCGTTAGAATCGAGTGCGAACGAACGGCACCATTACCACATCGCCGTCGGCATCAAAATGGCCACCTCCTACGAGGTTCGCGGCGCTGTCTAACGGTAATCGGCGAAAAAGCGAAATAGTGGCACAGCGGTCTTTGGTGCGCATAGTTTCTGTAGTTTCTATGTCGCTGCCGGTCCCGCACTGAATGATGCCATGATGCACATGATGCGTAGGCTGGCGATACTTGCCGCGTCGGCTTGGCTGTCTTGCGGCCAACCAAAGTCGATACGCCGCCGATGCAATCTCTGAGACGCCCAGCCACACTGCTTTCGGTAGCATTCGCGGGTAGCCGTAACGGGAGATACGGCTGCCCAGATACGAGGGAGGAATGCGACGATCAGCCATTTTGCGTACGGTGATGAGAAACATCTATTTTCCCGTTACGGCCACTGTGAACGCTACCAAAGGCTGCTGCGGCTGGGCGTCTCAGAGATAGTGTTGGTGACGTAGCAACTTCAGTTGGCCACAAGACAGCCAAGCTGAAGCTCCACCCCACGGAGAAGACTGAACAGCTTTTCTAAGAGAGATCATAGTCGTGAGCAGGACAACACAAGAAACAAGGCATTGGACATGTGAAATCGCCTGTCAGAATGAACAAAAGAACTGGTGTTTCATAATAGAAAATGCCTGAAGTGAAGCATTCTAAGGGTATGCTTTCATCAGGAGGACATCTTGGAATACTGAAAAGTTAAAACTCAAACAAAAGTCAGAAACTTGACTTGCAAACCTGTGTTGCAAGTCTAAATCATTCCGGAGCTTCTATAAAGCTTTCTGTGAACTTCTGGTAGTGCTCAAAGAGGCTCACCCTGATTGTGGAGCTAACTCTGGAGAGGGGCGCCGAGGGGGGGCATCGCCCTCAGCCTGCAACGCATGCGGCACGTTCGGGGCTCAAGGTCCACGAGGAGAGCGGGTCGTGCAGCAGGACCTCCACCACAGTCACCAGCAGCTCCCGAGAGTCGCGCATCACCTCCATGGTGCGCTCGCAGCATCTGGGGAAACAGCCATGCAGTTATGTAGGTATGACATTAACATTGGGGGAGCTGCTGCTTAGGAAAGTGGGTAAGTGCATGTGGAAGAGGCACAAACAAAATTCATATTAAGGAAAAAACAGCATGAACGATGACTTGCCCAGCTTGTTATCCTGATACACGAAAAGCAGACAGCCCTGGTAACCAACATTACTTGGAATTTCCATGCATTCTGTAACTGTAAAGCTGATTCAAACAGCCTAACTTGACAGCAAGATTCATGTTAGGGAACAAATGGAAAGAGCCACTAAAGAAATGAACCAGAGTTTGGCAGGGATAATAATTGGTGTTACGTTACACCACAGTCAGATGCCAACACAAGGAATATGGACCTAATTAATCATCAGTTATAACAGAGTAGATTCTAAATGACTTATGAGGGATGATCTTATATTTATTCTTTTGCTGTTCATGAAAAAGTTCCACTGACTGAACGATTAAGCATTGCCGTTAATGTACTACTATGAGTAAGCATTTATAATGACTTTTGAGACGTAATGAAGCTGATTTTGTGTCAAATTCCACTTCATTATGATGAAATTTGACTATTTATAAAATGGGCAGACATACTGCTTGGTAAAGGCCGGTCCCCACTAGTGGCAAAAGCAGGCATGGCGAGCTCGCTGTCGCGAGTGGCAAGATTCATAAAAAGCGGCAGAAACATGCAGCAGCTGCTCGAATGGGTCGGTATCCATTTTTTTCGGCAACCGCAAAACAAGCACCAATCAGAAGTGAGCTGTGCAGGCACGGTGCCACCTGTCTGCTAAGCGCACAATAACGTGCAGCCTCTGAGATTGGAAAGCGACATGGCCATTGTAAAATCTTTGAGGCCACATCCAGAGCGTATACAGTTTTCATTAAACCCACTCACACCAAGACACCGAGCAAGAAGCATCTTCGCTTGACCTGTGTGAATAGCAAAATTTTTATGCAAAGCAAATTCAAATATTTATGATCAAGTGCAAATTGAATTGAATATTTTTCGAATAATTTTCAAATACTTTTTATAATACCATGCCAAATTATGGAGAAATGTGCTGAAAAGGATGGGCAAAGAAAGCATGACTAGTGTACTCCCCCAGTGTTATTCCAAAGTTCTGAAGAACAGCCCAGTTCCAATAGAGAACTGTGCAACAGAAAGCTGAGATAACTTCACTGCAGTACACGAGTGCTAGCTCTCCCGCAGTACATGGGTGTTAACTTTGCCACAGTATATGAGGTGTTGGCTTAGCCGCAATACACGAGCATTAACTTTGCCGCATTACACAAGTGTTAGCTCCGCCGCAGTACACAGGTGTTATGCGTTGAAGCGTGCTACATGCGGGAATGGGCCACTTGTCGCAAGACAGCATATTTTTCCCCTTAATTACTAACTTCAAATAGTTCAAATAATTCGAATAGTAAAAGCTAAATGCAAACTGAATCGAATAGCAAAGGCTATTCGAAATTTCGAATATTCACACACGCCTAATCTTCACTCTTCGCAGTAGCAGCTTTCTTGTAGTGTCACCTGCCGTAGCGCTAGAGACATATGCACGGTGGACGAAATATAAAATTGGCTGATGAGAGTTTACGTTTTCACGAGACCTTTTAAAGATAACAAGATAATTCAGGTCGTCAGGCCGTCTTTGAATGCCACGTAGCCACTTATCGCAAAACGTCAGTCAAGATTTGTCGATGTGTGCGTGCCGAGTACATGCTCACCACATGTGGCATGTTGTGCGTGTTTTTAACACTAGTGGGAACCGACGTTAAGCAAAATAACCAATCATTGAGACAACCACCGAGAGGACCACCGAGCACCAACGTATGATTTTGATTGGATTTATTTCTTTCTGTATATTTATAGAAATCGAAGCAAAATCAGAACGCTCTAGAGCATTACAGAGCCTTTTGCTTCGAAATACCATTCAGCACAAACACATTTTATACAAAATTTAAACACAATTGGTGAAGAACACTTCGTACCATGATTCGATCAGCTAAGCTTTAACTATACATGAATACCATCACAGATATATGGAATGCAAACTGACATTAAACAGCAATAGAAGATAAATGTGTCATTAGAGCAACATATAACAGAGGGTGAAGTAGGGAACTAATCTGTAGAGATATTCGCAGGTAGCGAGAACAAAAGAAGAAAAATAAAAATAAAAGATAAAATTGCTCTCAACACAATCAGAACACGCTAACACACAAAACAACACAAGACAAGTAACACATAAAAGTGGCAATTCATCTAAAACACAAGTATTATCCATATTCAATGCAATTATTTAGGAGAATTTCTTTACACTTATTTTTGGAAATCTTCTTACTTAGGTAAAGAATGCCATCCCCTTTGTCGAGGAAATTTGCTATTTCATAGTCAATATGTTGCTGACCATAGATAGTTCTTATTTTCGATGTTTTCATGCTGTGTGTACGGAGGCAGCACTCAACGCACTGAGAACTATACATGGTGTAAAGTTTCTTGCTTTGAATATAAGAGTAACTTAAAATAATAAATTTAGTTGGCCTGTAATTCTAGACGTTTAGAGAATATGGGACGCATGCTAAGGCCTTGTGGGTGACCATAATATCCCTCGAATATTCTTAGTACTTTCTTTTGTAATGTAATGCTTTATCATTTTGAGCTGTCGTATCCCAGATTAAAACACAATAACTTAACCTGGAATAAAACTGTACATAATATAACGCTTTCTTGAGCCAAAGTGGTAATAATGAACTTAGTTTGTAGATACATCCGATGCTTTTACTTAAAACTAGAGTTGCGCGAACCGAATTGAATGTTTTTCAAATAATTTTCGAATATTTCTTTACTAATACCATGTCAAATTATGGAGAAATGTTCTGTTAAACATGGGCAAAAAGATTTATTGCATGACTAGTGTAGTGCCACAGTATCATTCCAAAGTCCTGGGGAACAGTCCAACAGAGAAATGTGCAACAGAAAGCTGAGGTAACTTCTCCGCAGTGCATAGGTGTTAGCTTCGCCGCAGTACAGGGTGTTAACTTCGCTGCAGTATAGGATGTTAATTCCGCTGCAGTACACGAGAGTTAGCTTCGCCGCAGTACACGGGTGTTATGCGGCGAAGCGGACTACATGCAGGAATGGGCCACTTGACACGTGACATAGCATATTTTTCTATTCGAATTTTACTATTCGAATAGTTCAAATAGTAAAATTTAAGTGTGAATCCAATCGAATAGCAAACGCTATTCGAAAATTATTCGAAATTTCGAATAATCGCACACCTCTGCATTGTCACAAAATAGTGCCTATTTTGAAGTAAAACCCGGCGCCGAAAGGCCGAAACAGCAGCAAGAAAAACGGCGCTCGGAAGAGGCGCTCAAAAGTCACGCCGCGCCCACAAAATGCCAGAATGTTGTAGAAGCTTTCTTATCGCGGCGAGCGCGCGCGCGGGACAGACGTAAGGAGAGAAGGGAAGCGGAGAGCACACGCCGACGCTCCCCGCGCAGTGAGAGAGAGAGAGAGGCGCCGCCCCAACCAAGAAGGTTCGAGAGTGGGCGAGAAGGTTCCCAATTGTATGTGTGCTCTAGGTCACGTGGCCCTACGGAACCTTCTAGTACCCTTTCCCAGGACTATATAAGCGGTCGGACACGGGCCGCGCAGGAGGGGCGAAGAAGAGACGAAGAGAGAGAAGAGCTGCAAGTAAAAAGAAGAAGCAAGAAGTCTGCGTGACTCAGACGCCGAGCCAGCTGACAGGCCACCTGCAAGAAGACGCCGAGTGTCTTGGTGAATAGGACTCTTTGTGTTTTGTTCATTGTGCAGTGCATGAACTTGTTCGTGTTGGTTGGCCTTGTATAACTTTGCGACCCATCTGTTTTGAGTTTGTGAAAGCCGTGTTGTGTACGTTTGAGTGACTGCCTATTTGATGAAAATATATTTGTTTTGTTTGACCACCCTTGGCTCTGACTCGGTCTCTGAACCACTGCTGGCGTTTTGCTAGTGTGCTAAAGGGGACCAAAAATCTTATTGTCCAAGCTTTCGTGGGATCTTTTTCGGGGAACCAAGACGTTGGTTCTTGGAATTATTTCCGGCGATCGCGCCCCGTACATCATAGCACGGGTTGGGTGACATGCATAAAACATGTGTCTCTGGCTCTGTTTGTGGCACTGTTTTTTAAGTCCTGAGTATTAAGTCCTGAGTACGTCATAGAAAGCAGGACATTTGCAATTCATGCAGGCACATCGTTTCTAAATGGAGAGCTTTCCACATGACTTCTAGTTTGGCCCAGAATACAGGCCACATAGTCAACACAGGACAGAATTTTGTCAAGAAACTCAAGGATTTTTTTGAGGAAGACTATTTCAAGTCTTTCAAGGGGCTTGAAAATGTGCTTTTTCAGCTTAATGGGCATCAAAGGTTCCCAAGGCATGTATGCACCCTGTGATATACACTAAAGTCGCTTGCAAAATCCACAAGACAAACATATGATGCAAAAAATGTATGTATGGTGTACTCTGTAGTTAACATTGTGTACATGACACCACCAAACAACTAGGTCTGCTGCAATGCTGTACCTCCTAATATAATTCCATGCATCAATATTTGCAACTTTTAATGTGAAGGCTTACAGAAACATGTTGATAGCTACTGTATCTACATGACTGTAAGGCAGCTGTTGAAAAAAGAAAAAAATGCGTGAGAGAGCCAGAAAAAAGAAGCACTTCTAGGAACCACTAGTAGCCTCCAAACAAGCACCAATGTCGCACTGCTCACCATCAGGATTGCTGCTGCCGATTGAAACACCGGCTCTTTCATCAATAATCAACACTTCCACAAGAGCCATGCATGGCAAATGTGGAAACTGGTGTGTGCAGTAACGGTTAAAAAAGGAGAAAACTTCCTAACAAGGGTATGTAAAAACCATACACTTTTGGTAGATCCAGAAAGCAAACGTAACGTCATACCCATGCCATGGCATCCCTCATTTCTATCTTGTCTTCCTGTTAACGGCGGCAGACATTTCGGCTTCAACTGCAAGTCGAGCCCCCAACTTTAAAGTCGAAATTAAGTTAACACAGTTGACTTAGAACTGTGCAAATATGGTGCATTCAATGACCAACAAGCTTGCCAAGGTCAGCTCAAATGAGTTTGAACAGGTGAAATGGTACTTCCATGATCGGAACAGGAGAGAGTGCATGTGAGCGGCACCTACCTTCGAAAAGTTCCTTCCACACCACAGATGCCCATACCATCCACAATGTCCCGGGTCAGCCGGAATGGCACTGTCTCGGGTGTGTTGAGCACACGGCCTTGTTCAAATGCAACACCTGAGAAGATCAAACGTTTGTTTCAAAACACAAAATGTTGTGCCACCCCACTCTCTCCTGTTTCTGCATTCAGAGTGCAGAGTTCATATCCCCATGTCATGATCACCATCTTGATGTAGGCATAAAATCAAAGCAAGAGAAAGACTTTTGAGAAATCATTTTTTTTTAATAGAGGCTAGTAATGATTAGAACAACTTGCCTTGTTCCTGCACCGATGTATCGCACTCTGACCTCTTTAAAAACATAGCAACTAGCCTATCGTTGCGTTATTGCTTGTACCGTGTAAGTAGCAATGTTGTGTACTTCTATTGTGTTTGTTCCCATCTGAAATATTCACTTCAGTAGTACCCTGAAGATAGAAACAAACACAACAATAACAGGTGCATAAGTACAAACTGAAGGAAAGAACTAACGTTAAATCCGGGAAACTGAACAGACAAGTAAGCATTGAGGAAAAGTTCTGTCAAATGTGAAAAATGTAGATCTATCGTGCAAAATGAGCAAGAGACGAGAAGCAGAATATGAAAACAGAGTGGTAACGTGAACTGCCAGACACTGTAAGGTGATGACAAGACATCGAGGAAAGGTTGTACTCACCGAGATCGATGTGGATCAGCTCTGCTGAATGCTTGTCCACAAGAATGTTGGCACAATGACGGTCTCCCAGTCCCAACACATAGCCAACTGCATACAAAAAACATCATCATAGTAAACAACAGTCACAGAACCACCAATCAAGATTGTGCAAAAGCATGTTAAGAGTGTCTCGCAAAAATTCAACATCAACAGGAAAGACACTACTGCCAAGAATTACTGTTGCAGTTCAAACTGCGATATCTGGCTATATCTAGCGGCGTGCCATAAAAAGTATAAAAATGGAATTCTGCAGTTGTCCTTTTGCAAGTGTGCGCCGGTTTCAAGCAGCCGAGCAAAACAATTCTCAGTGAAAAAAAAATTGCTAATTTCTTCACAGTAATAAGAAATCACCAGATAAGTAAGAACCTAGCATTTTGACAGAAGCACTTGTCAAGGCTGCAAATGGTTCATCGTCTGTGCTTGTGCATACCTCCTCGACTGCCACTCACAATGGTGAAGAAGAAATGGCTTGAAGGCAAAAAAGAGAGAAGGGGAACGGATAAGTGGGACCCAGAAACGGAGGTTCGGTGAAGACCAAGGGGAAATGTCTGCACTGAGCTTTTTCAAATAGTAAGCGGTAATTATGAATGACAGAAACTTGCAGGTAAGAATGACATCGCAAAAATCTACAGTTTCACACCACTTCCAATAACTACCTGCTGAAAAATGAGAAAGCTGCCAAATCACTTCCTCTTGGTCAGTAAAGTTGCATATCCCCTTCAGGCATGTACAATGATGGACCATACGTTAATGTGTAAAAAAATTTAAACAATTTTATCCCAAAGAACCCAATATTCCACTGCATGAAAGAGAGGGTGATTATATGCCAACTTGTGCATGTTTTAGTAATTAGCTATATACGGAGTTCGTTCGTTCGTTCGTTCATTCATTCATTCATTCATTCATTTATTTATTTATTTATTTCCAAATACTGTTGGCCGTCCGGGCCGTAACAGGGTGGGTACACTGAATTTACAAGGAGGAAAATAAAGTACAATATAATGAAAACAAAACAGCAAAAAATACATATTTCAAACACAAATATGAAGCTGTAGGAGAAAACAAATACAACATACATACAGACATTTTTACAGTGTTATAACATGCAATATAAGTAACTACAGCATGAACTTTCGGAATATCATGAGACTGTACATACAACACTAGAAATAGTCAATTTTATAACAGGTTTTTAAAGCGCTCTTCAAAACTTCCAATGGTCGTTGAACTTAGTACAGTTACTGGCAAATCGTTCCACTCTTTTATCGTTCGGGGAAAAAAAAAGAGTAAGCGTACACATCAAGATAGGATTTTGGAATCGTGTACAAAAATTGATTACTTGATCTGACATTGCTGGGTTGCCTCGGAATAAGATATGTTCTGGTTTCAATATTAAGATGGCCTTTTGATAACAAGAAAAGAAATTTAAATCTAGCAAGCTTCCAGCGTTGAGCCAGCGTTGGCAATTCAAGCAACCGAAGCATTTCGGAAATGGAGTCATCTCGAGAGTACCGAGATAAAATAAACCTTGCTGCTTTTCTTTGGATCTTTTCAAGATTATTTATCAACCCCGATTGGAACGGGTCCCACACCACGCTAGCATATTCTAACGTTGGTCTCACGTAAGTCAAATATGCAAGCAGCTTGACGGATGGTGTTGCTAGCTTTAGCTTACAGCGAAGAAACCATAACTTTTGTCTAGCGGCTGCACAAGTCTGGTTTACGTGTGGTTTCCAACTTAAGTCTTTTGATATTGTTAAGCCTAAGTATTTTATCGAGTCAGCTTCAGTAAGAGTGGTGGAATTCATTTTATAATTACCTTTTATAATGTGTTTTTTTCGGTTGGAAAGTCTGAGCATGACTGATTTTGATTCATTAATTTTCATGTCCCATTTAGCGGCCCAATCTTCCACTGTATAAGAGCTCGCTTGAGTGACGCCTGATCATTCTGGTTATTAATTTCACGATACATTAGGCAATCATCTGCGAATAACTGTACAGTTCTGTCGTCGCCTATATCATGAGCAATGTTGTTTATATAGACCAAGAAAAGAAGGGGCCCTAAAACAGATCCCTGTGGTACGCCTGAGGTTACCTTTAAAAAATTAGATTTGCCACCGTTTATTTCGACGTATTGTGTCCGACCTGTAAGGTATGAGATGATCCATGCAACAACTTCATAATTTATATTCATGTCCACTAGCTTATTTATTAATTTTGTATGCACGACCCGGTCAAAAGCCTTGGATAAATCTAAACATATAGCGTCTATCTGTTTTCTGTTGTTTAGAGCAGTTGAGAAGTCATTAATTGTTTCTACCAGTTGTGTGACGGTGGATAGGTTTCGTCGAAAACCGTGCTGATTAGAAAAGAAAGCTTTCTTTTCTTCAAGGTAACTATAGATTGATTTTGATATTATATGTTCAAGAAGCTTGCAGAACACACACGTCAATGAAATAGGCCGATAGTTCCCAATGTTTTGCTTTTCACCAGATTTGTGTACCGGGACAACTTTTGCAACCAGCCAATCATCAGGAATCTGTTTCTGTGCTAGCGATGCCTTAAATATAATCTCGAGATAGCGGGCTACCCATTCCGCATAGCGACGAAGAAACACATTTGGTATACCGTCTGGTCCTATAGCTTTCTTGTCTTTAATATTAAGCAAAAGTGCTACAATGCCTTCATATGATACCTCTATATCAGGCATCGGAGAATCGTACGGGGATTCTAGCGCGAAGGGTGAAAAACTTTCTGCAGAACTATGAGTAAAGACAGATTGAAAGAAATTATTGAAGCAAGTTGCAATACGAGAGTAGTCCGACACAAGTTCATCATTAACCACAATGTCCCTAGGACCTTCGTTGTCTAGTGACAGATGGCGCCAAAATCGGTGTGGATCGTCCTTCATAAAATTGGTCAATGTCACATCATAGAAAGTTTTTTTAGCAGCAGTCATCTTCGTGCGCAATGCAATGCTTAGCGCCGAAATTTTATCAGTGATATTTTCTTGATTTCTTTCTTTCACGGCTAATCTTCCGTTTTAGATGTATGATCTCTCGTGTTATCCATGGGTTCCGTTTATTTTTTTTCTTCTTACGCATGGGCACAAACCTATTGACACAGTGAAATAAGACGGTGTGGAGTGTGGAGATAGTGTGGAGGCAATCAAGTTAGACTTTTCCATAAATACAATGAATCCTCAGTCTGATAATACATGTGCTATTTGTTACCTATAAGTACTCTGGCTGAGCATAAAATAATAGGGGTGTACAAATATGTAAAATTTACAATTATTATCGAATAGCCTTTGCTCTTCTGTTCATTTCAGCCTTAACTTTCACTATTCGAACTTGGTCATCAAGGGGCAAAATACGCTATTTCTCATGACAAATGGCCCATTCCCACATGTAGCACGCTGCGCCGTATAAAACACACATACTGCGGTGGATCTCACACTCGTGTACAGTAAACCCTCGTTAACTCAGACTCTGACATCTCAAATTATCGGACAAGGCGAAGTTTTTCCCTGGCACGGTGCCAACTACATTGGTTTCTCAATCCTTATCTTGAAATGCCAGTGCGCCGAACTCCGGATATTTCGAAACTTAGACTGTGAAGATGCTGGAACACTGCTATGTTTTTGTACTTTTTTCAAAGCTGTGGTATTGCAAAAAAAGTGAAATAGAACAAGTACTTTGTAACGATGCCTTTTCGATCTTGTTCAGCAATCAGAGTGACGGCCCGCTCATGTCATCAACACGATCAGCCAGCCATGAATGGTGCATGATAAGACTAGCATAGAATAAAGCATAACACATTGCTACAAAATATCGGTCTAGGCCTGCAATTATGTGCCAATGCCTTTAGCAGCTTGATTCTACCTCACCCTCATCTATGGTTGTCGGCCATCTGATCCCATTGAACACAGGCAAAGTATCACATTGACCGGTCACGAGAGCAGAGTGCATGAAGAAGTGGCGTTGGAAAATGCGTCTTGCCAATGCTGCACGCCCGCCACAGTAATTTCCTATCAATTCAGCAATAAGGTTGGGTGTGTGCCTGCATGCCAGAGGCAAGCGCCTTGCTAATTGTAAACACACCAGCCACACAAGGTCCAGTGCTCAGAGGCAGCTGTTGTGCGTGGTTGGACTGGCGGTGGCAAGCGTTTTCTCAGTGTTTGCTCACGACGTGCGGCTTGGAGGTTTAGAGATACAAGTTTTGAGGCCTCAACTTGTACACTACCTCGATAGTATTGAAAGCCGGAAACAAGTTGTAGATGTTAAACTTTGGACAGCGCATGACCTAGCCTAGGAAATCTAATATGGTGGTGCAAAGTCAGTAGCTTGCATTTGTGGTGGTGTCAGCAGCTGCTGCTGTATTATCCATCTGTTACGCGATGGCTTTTCCAATGCAATTAATTTTCGTGCTTTGTCAATGGTCAGAACAGTGCTCTATGGAGGTTATCCTCACTCGAAAAACTCTGGAGAAGCAGGCATATTTGCGAGATTTTCAGCATTTACACAGTTTTGAACATGGTGTCAACAAACACCTGCATTTCTACTTATAGAAGGTGTGCACTTGACGTCATCCACGAGGACCGCTAGCAACACGGTCACCATTTTGCTGGTCCCACGTGCACGAAACTCGCCGCATGCACTGTGTGCGAGTTCCACACCACCTCTTGATGACAGCAACCCCTAAAAACGTCCTACGACACATGCAAACGCGTGGACAGCATGTACGGACGGACTTGCAAGAGAGCAACCACCCGGCGATAGTGTCGCCGCCTCTCGAATCAAGGCTCAGTGCATGCCCCCTATATGTGCGAGGTTCTCCACTGCCTCTATACCACCAATGTGTTGGTACCTAGGTCGCACATAATATCGCAGAAATGAATTAAAGGTACCGCTTCTGGTACATTGAGCTCTTGTGAGGAAGTTGGCGGTCACTGGCGCCATATTGGAAAGGTGCCATATTGGCTTTACACGGTTGCGCTTATATTTTTGTGTATTTGGCTATGTCGAAACTCCATCTATCTCAATATGTTTTCCAGTTTTTACAACTTCAACTTAACAGAGTATTACTGCACTGCGGAGAAGCTAATAAGTGTACTGCGCAGTGCTGCAAAGCTAACACATGTACCCACCCTGGCGAGGTTAAAATTCATGCACTGCGGCAAAGCTCACATTCGTACACTGCGGCGAAGCTAGCACTCGTGTACTGCGGCAAAGTTAGCACTCGTCTACTGTGGTAAAGCTAACACTTGTGTACTGCAGCAAAGTTAGCTCATGCGTATGTACAGTTCTTCATTGGACTGTTCTCTAGGACTTGAGTGTTCTTTTCTAGGGACAGCACTGTGGAGGTACGCTAGTCATGCAATAAATTTGTTTCTTTTTGCCCATGTTTAGCAGTACATTTCTCTATAATTTGACATAGCATTATTCAACAAATATTCAAATACAATTACAAAAATATTCGATTCGCACTTGATCATTAATATTCCAATTCGCTTCGCACTCAATTCGCTTCACGAACATGGTAGCACCTTCAGAAAAATTATTGTAAGCAGCTCTAAACAGTATACTGATGTTAAATTAGGCTATATTGATGGCTAGAAATGTTGAATTGATACAGAAGTCAATGTACATTGCTGTTTCTTGGCCATTGGTCAGTGGAGCTGGCTAAATAACATTGCAAGCACTAATGTATAAAGGGAGCTTAAAGGGGATATGCCTTGTGGAAACTAATGAAACACATCACTTAGATGATATTGTTAGTTTCTTGGACTAAAATAACTTCTTACGCCACTACAAACATGGCTTTAAAATGTTTCTGCATGAAACACAGCTCCTCATATTTACTGACGACTTGCAATAGCCTTTCACACAGGCAGGACTACTGACAGCACCTTCTTCGACTTAGCAAAGGTATTTATTTGGTAAGGTTAACCAGCAGCTGATTCTACTAAAACTACGCCACTTACGTACTGGCGCTGTGATGCTCCTCAGGGATATAGGAATCTCTTTCTGTATACAGTTTGCTTCCTCCCATGATAGTGACGGTCAGGTGTACCTGACTAGCTCACTACTTTTCTGTATGAATTATTCACCTGATGGTCTGATTCCTCCTGTTTGTCCCTTCACTTACAAGCGCATTATTCATCCCAAAATTAGTAAAAATTTCAAAGAGGAATGCTTTCTCGTGTACCTTAATTTAAGCAACCTCTGGATAAAGGAATTCTAAATGTAAAGGGATCAAAAGTTCCCACAATAACATGCTTTCCTCAACTGCTCACAGTCTTCAAATGCAACTGCATTTGAGGCTGCGTGGTACTGTAAGTATCTTGGCGTACACAACAGATGCTTTATCATAGTCTGATCATGTCCACTAAATAATATCCAAATCAAATAATACACCTGGTTACCTAACCCCAAACTTTTACAGTGCCTGATCATCAATGAAGAGGTAGTTACGCGTCACTTATGTTGGACTTGTGTTAAAATTTACCTCATCACTACGGCATCCCAGCTGGCAACACTTGTCAATGCACTCAAAGCTGTTCATAATCACTCATCATGCTCAATACTGAAGAGTCATCAATGCATAGCCCATGTGACTACCATGAAAAGTTAACCATACGTAGGAAGCCAAAGCATCTTTTAAAATAATCTGCTATCACAAACACACACTCAAATCATGGTGGGTGCAGCATGCCCCTTTCACATCATCTCACTTTCATCAGGTTAATAAGGTTCATATTCCTTGAGCTAACATATTCACATTCCTTTCTACCCAACACTAGCCATGCTTGTAATTGCTTGGCTACCTCAACTGCCAGGACTGTTGCTAACCTTCATGGGTTCTACAAACTGAACGACAAGTACCTTAGAACTTTTTTCCCTTGCATATGTACGTGCACCACATTGACCTTTACAACCCCACACTCATCCTTTTATGTACTTATTCAACTCTACGTTGCTTTCGTGACAATCGTTTTCGTTTTCTGTGTAGTGAACCTTCAGAAATTCTAAGTACCTTTCTTCTTTACAATGCTGTAATGCTAGTGCACCTTAAGAAATCTTAAGCACGTTTCCTTTCAATGCTATTAGGCCCTGAAAGTAAAATAAATAAATAAATAAATAAAATAAATGCTCCTACAGAACCAGTGCCGCACTACTGCCCTGTCATTTGCACTCCTTGTAGCGGTATTTAAGTTGTTTCCTTGGCTTCATATTACTGCACATGACAAACTTCAATTTGTTTTGTACACTCAACATCACACACATGAAAGCAGGCGGCCTGTGTTCCGAGGCTGCCTGTGTTGCAAGCTGTAGTTTCACCATTTCTTACATTCTCCTTCACCCATTCTTTGTGTGCTATTATTAAAGATGAAGCTTAACCAACCGCCGTTAGCAAAGAAGCATGCTTGCCTACTGATCCAGTGGCGACACTGTGAACGTATGCCCTGCGTCGCTCAAACCAACGGCTGGGCTCTGGGAACTGCTCGAAGAAGAAGTAGCGGAAAACTGGGTGAAAGTTGTTGCAGATCTCTTGATAGACACGCAGGCGCTCTTCCGTGGAACTCTTGTGAACTTTCTGCAAACAGGACGAGGCTCCGCAATGAATACGGCGCCGCAAAAAGAAAAACTAGGTCTTAGGAAAAGACGGCACACTGGTATGAATCACCCTTTATTCAGTCCCATTTCTTATGTATTGTGTTAGCTCAAGAAGCAGCATTAACAGCTTGCCCTAGTCAGTTCTCTCTGAAACGAAGCCGCCATATCGCACGAATGTGGCTGTAACTGAAGGCATGACACATCACCCCTCATATTGACCAATCCCATTCACACTTTCACATTTGAAACGTGAATGCTAGCAAATTCGTATATTGATGTTTTAGGGCAAATTGAACCAAATATTGTTTGAATAATGCTCAAGTATTTTTAATAATACAGTAGAACCTCGATGATACGATTACGGTTGATGCGAATTTCGCGATGATACGAATTTTGATGTTGTTTTGGACGGACTACGTTGTATAAAATGCGCCGTCATTCGGTGTTATACGAACAGTTTCCCCGGCCATTGCGGATGATACGAACGCGCGAAATGACCGCTTCACGCGAGCGACTGACTCAGATTTTTTACCACAGTTTTTTTCCGCGAGTTCCTTACGACTTTGGACCGAAAAATGGCAGCGAAAAACAGAAACATTTTGCTTTTCGTCGACCAGTGTTCGTCCCATCCCAAAGACTGCAACTTCAGCAACGTCGCCGTAAGGTTCCTGCCCGCAAACACCACGAGCCGTCTACAGCCGCTGGATGCGGGAATGATCCGAAATGTGAAGCACCATTTCAAGGGATTGCTTGTGCGGTGGCTCCTGGCGAAAATTGAGCGCAAGGATGATAACTCGCGGATTAGCCTGCTTGATGCGTTACATTTCTTGGCCATGTCCTGGGATAATGTGACCCAGGACACGATCGCGAACTGCTTTCGGAAGTGTGAATTTTTCGCAGAATCGGATGCGGCTCCGACGGAAGAAAACCAAGAGCCTGACGACGATTTGCACATCGAGGGTTGGGAGAACCTTGAAACTCGAGCTTCGGCGCGAGACTTCGTCACCGCGGACGACAACGTAGCGACCTGTGGGCTGCGATCCATCGAAGAATTGGTCGACGAGGCAAATGATACCGAGTCTGAGGGTGATGGTGAAGATGCCGGCGAGTGTGATCTCCTACTGTCAATGTCGGAAAACCTTGACGCCCTCAATGTACGGCGTCGCACCGTAAGCACTGGCAGCGTGAGTGAAGAAACCGAAGCACGGTTTTATTCCTTTCAGGCGGCTTTCTTGAGGGACAGCGAAGTTAAAGATGTTCAAAAGATCATCATGGACTTTTTCCGCAAGTACAGTAAAACCTCGTTATAACGAAGTTGGGGGGGAGTGGTAATTACTTCATTATAACCATTAGTTCGTTATAACCAATATCAATTTCATCTATAGGAATTTCAAGGGGAATTGCGATTGCTTCGTTATATCCGATAATTCGTTATATCCGGGTTCGTTATAACGAGGTTCTACTGTAGTTGACCCCAGTAAAGTTGTTGTTCATCTTCATGATCAGCTTTAACTTGTTTTGGTTCATACGAATTCGGGATGATACGAATATTTTACGTGCTCCCTACGAATTCGTATCATCGAGATTCTACTGTACCATGCCAAATTACAGAGCAATGTACTGCTATACATGGGCAAGAAAACCAAAGTTATTGTACGACTGTAGTGCTCCCACAATGTTGTCTCTAGAAAAATAGCACTCTAACAACAGTCTAATAATGCTATGTGTTAGCATTAAAGCCTAATATTAAAACCTAATTTCTATTAGGCTTTAATATTTTTATATGACAGCATGTGCTGCCCCTTAATTACCAACTTGAAATAGTTCAAATAGTAAAAATGTGAGTATTGAATCAAATGGCGTTTTTATTACAGTTGATCCCAGACATATCAAACTCGTATATATTGAATTATTGGCTGTATCGAACCAGTTGAAAAATCCCCTTCAAAATTCAATGCTAAAGTAGAGGGATGGCGCGCATGTATACTGAACACCTGTGGACCGCCACATTTGATACATCAAACTTTGATCTGTGCCGATCCCCTCAAATGCACTCCTCCTTAAGTAAGTTGATTATGTTTCAACTGCGGTCTGACGTCTCGCGATCCATATTGGCGTACAATGGTCTCGAAAATGCGGTGTCGTTGTGTTACTTTGGGGGGTTTCACAGCGCTTGTCAGTGCACTAACTTGTCCACTGCGCTAATTTTAGATTGTAATACACAATAGCAACATTTTTGAAACAGGCTGGCACGCGAAAGCACCAAATGAGCTCGATACAAAGTGGCTGTGACTCCCGCAGACTGCACCAGCAACGTCGACCTGCATCAATGAGATGTGAACATGGTGATGGCTGTCCTCGCACTACCGCTTGGTAGTTCTCAAAAGTATAGCCTTCAAGATTGGGGCCGCATGAGGTCATCTCTGTGGCACTGATCTCATAGGCCATGTTTTGTTAGTTGCGCTATAGTGCTTAGAATAGCCCTATAAATGCGATTTGCGTGCTTGACATGTCTCCCAGATTACCCGGGAGACTTCCAGATTTTGACCGTTTCTCCCGGTTTTATTGGTAACAAGAATACCTTCCGGAAATACAGTTGTTCCCCATTTCAATTCGCTTAAAAATTTAAAAGTGATTGATCTTAAGTATATTACAGGCAATATTAGCCGTTGATATTTCATAGATGATGCATTTGTGTACACAAAATCTATCCCACAAGTTATCTCGCCTTCAAAATGGTGCGTCAGTACGGCTTTAAGTGGAGAACGTCTGTCGAGACAGGGCATGCAACCGCCCCTCTCCCACTGGCGCCCCTTATCGTCCTTCGCCCAACGAAAGCCGGTCTGGGTGTTTCCTCTCTGCTTGCGAAGCAGGCGAGGACAGGCTTCGCACGCGGAACGATGTTATCGCATGAGCCGGTCGTGCTACGCAGACGGCCGGGTCGTTTCATCTTGCTTCAGCCGCGTTTTCCCCAGCGCTAGCACGCTTTTACTCGCATGTAGGACATTCAATGCGTAAGCGATGTTATCGATTTGGACTTTGTACAAACAGAGTGGCGACTGCAAAAACCCACTGACAGTGTCCATGTAATTGCTATGGCAATACCCCCCTCTCCCGTTGAGTAAATCTCCCAGATTCTGTTTCTCAAAACTTGGCAGGTACGGGTTTGCTGCAAAGCCATAAATGCCATCATCATTGCCAAGTTAATGTTTGCTTTGGCATTTTGGTGCTTTGCGTACTTGTTGCGTGCGTCTCTTTCGCTCGTCGTCAACCTGTTTAGAAATTAACTCCGTTGAACTAAAGATTGACTTCCTCTGGACGTGACGTACGATGACTGGTGGTTCAGGCCTAGTCAAGTGAAGCTTTGTTGCAAAATGTCTCTGTAAGCGCGCTTTGTGGTGCAAAGTTGTGACATTGCGTGGGTAATCGCTGCTGACCACAGCGCTGGATGCATCAATGAATTGCGTGATTTATCAGCATTCCTGGTCATCCTCTTGGACGAGCTCATAGCAAAGTGACTTCCTTAGCGCCGGTGACAATGTGCAAGCAGTTTATGATCGCACCTATTTCAAGATGTAGCTGACGTTGCCGGTACCGTGGGATCAGACCCGACCAGTGATGAACATTTGCGCTGCTGATAAATGAGTTTGTACCGTGCTCTGAGAACTTGCGTTGGCGTTCACAGTCATTCGCTGCTGTTGTGGCACAATGGAAGGCACTGGATTTGCTGACCTGTAAGGCCCCAGGATGGCTTGACGAACTTGATGGCTTACAAGAAGCTTACGTATTCCTTTTGTACGAAATAAAATTCAACTGTTTTCATGCTGATCTGTTGCATATTATGAGCAAATCGTTAGTCTACTGCTTGTCACTATCTTGGGAAACAAACTTGGGACGTGTGCTGTTTTAAGACGATCTTCAAGTAGGCATATCTGGTATTTCGAATTTTGCGATCCCCTTCGAGTTCGATATATCCAGGATCAACTGTATTCAAAATTTCCAAATACTCACACACCCCTGATAGGAATATGTAGTGCCCAATGTCAACACATGTTCACAAATACATCGAGTACCTCTCAGAGCAGCGGAGATTATCTGCTCGATCAAGCGCACCGATTCAGTACATTTTTGCATTCCTTAATGCATCACCTTTGCTTATCCAGTAAGTGAAAAGTGTTGAGAGGCAAAAGGCCCGACACACTCGCTCAGTTATTGTAGAATATACCAAGACATAAAACGATCAATGGTGTTCTTGAAACAACAGTGACAATGTATGGTGCCTCTGCTTCAACACAGACTTTTGAGCACGAACTTCCGATACCCTTGAAATGAAATTGAAAGAAAAGTGCATGCCTGTATGCACAGAGCATTGAAACATAATTCGAGTATCAGTGGCACAAAGAAATAAACTTCAAGTAAATCAAGACTTAAAGGTGCAACCCAAAAAAACCAGAAAACTAAATAATTGCATGAGTTCAATACATAAAACAAGCCTGTGTGTTACACTCGAAGTCCTGACATTTCAGGACACAATATGTCAGGTCAACACTCTGCACTGCAAATATAGTGAACTACGGCTGTGAAACAACATGCATGCGTCTAGATGTGCAAGCTGCTTGAATGAAGAAATCACCGTTTGCATGCTGTTGGCACTTCCAAAACAGTCCGGAATTAATTTTTTTTTTTTTTTCCAGATAACCTGAACAGCACTCTAAAATGTCATGCAGTAATTCGTGAGAAAAAGGAACTGCGACTGCTGAAGGTGCATGCGACAGCACCTGCACGGCAGCTCAAGCCTAAGGTTAATGCTGATGATGCCCGCAGACCACAATCGCTTGTGAGAATAAAGTTGTTCCTAACACCTATAGTTAGCTGTGCTGCAGTACATGAGTGGCGTGTGGGAAATCATACTACATGTGGAAATGGGCAACATGTCACCAGACATAGCATATTTGACTCCTAATTGCGAACTTCAAATCATAAAAGGTAGGCGTGAACAGAATCAAATAGCAAGTGCTATTCAAAAACTATTTGAGTAATTCGAATGTTCACACACCCCCATTAACTGTGGTTCAGTTAAGGAAAGGGCACCATTTCCTGCAGCCCATGCAGAAACATGGCTGAGCATTCGCAAGGGTGGGGGAAAGTAAATGAAGAGCAGAAAGGAGAGAAACGCCGCAGTGGAAGGCTCCGGAAATTTTTACCACATAGGAAGTTCTTTAAACATGCACTGACAATGCACAGTACACGGCCCTCTAGCATTTTCACGTCCACTGAAAATGCAACTGCCGGGACTGGCTCTGGAACTTGCGTCCCTCGTGTCCGCAGCCAGGCACCATAACCATTATACCACCACAGCGGAGTAGTTTGGAATGACGGAAAGCCCAGCTGGCAGGTAGGTATTCACCTAAAAGCCTGTTCACCTAAATGTCAGTTAATAAAAATAGTTTAAGTAATCTGTCAAAATATTTCATCTTGAGCCGTGTTCTCAGATCACAGCCTCCGTTTCTCAGCAATTTCTTCAAATACTTAAACATGATTATCAATTACATCTTGCTTCTCGGATTTCAAGTAATCACAATATAAAAAGCTTAATTGTGAAAAAAAAAAAAGTACAGCAGTGATAGGTAAGATTGGGGGCATGACACATTTTTGTCCCACTTGGCAGGGTGTGTGTGCAGAGTCAAAACCAAGAAACACCTCCAAAGAGCACCACTAAATGCAGCAGCACGTAAAAAACTCGAGTGTGTTACAGAGTACAGTAACACCTCGTTAGCTTGAACTCGCATATCTAAAAAAATCGGCCAAGACAAAATTTTACGCAGCACCGAACCTTTTCCTATATGTCCTACGTATTTGCTGCCCTTTATCTCGAAAATATTTTTGAGTCTGACTGGAGATATCTCAAAATCTTAACTGGGGGAGTGGAAAGAAAATTCCACCGCTCGAACATTTCACAAGATTTGCGCGATGCTGCCACACCTGAATTCCCTCTATTTTTTTTTTAGCCGTGCCTGCCACGAAGTCGATGCTTTCCACGAATGTGAAGTCCGAGCCTAGCAACATATCAACTTTGTCAAGACCCTCTTCCGACGCTTGGCGCAGTTTGTCTTGTTCGCTTTGTGCAGTGCATGTGATTTTCTTTAAGAGGTGTGATTTCTGTTGAATCTGCGCAACGCACGCGCTACGGATTTTTCGCTGACTGTGAGGAGCAGCTACTTAGTGTGACTGCGGCAAGCATGGCGTCACTAGATCAGTACGAGTCGCTCACACTACAAAGGAAGGTTGCCCTAATTAAGGAAGTGGAGAAAGGAGGCCAAACGAAATCGAGCATCACGAAGGAATTCGGCGTCCCTCTGTCTACGCTAGCATGTTCGCTCAGCAGCTATCGCCAACTGCCTTGCGCACGCTGGGTTTACGCGTGCTGCCAGTTTGCCAGAGGTGGAGACAGATGACTTCACAGACTGTGAGGAACTTTGTCAAGAGGTCATCAAACTTACCGGTAACAGTGCCGCCCAAAGTGACGTGACTTTTCTCGAGTATGCGCTCTGCGAGCAAGATGTGCCAGTGACCAAAGAAATGACGGACACTGAAATCGTTCAAACGGCCACTAACGGAGGGGATGGTGGAGACGACGCTAATGACGAACCCCTCGAGAAGTGCCGACATCTGCCGAAACGAGAAATTTGCAGCACTTGCCCCAAAGTAAGGTCGAGTGCAGCAGCAGGGAAGATCGGCTCACGCGATGTGTCAAGCAGCTGGAGGACGCCTTCCTAGGCCCAAGTACGACTGCAAAGCAGAGCATGGCAGTGCAGCAAAATCCAGCCAGTTGATGTCTCTTGCATGTTATTTTTTTCTCTTCCAAACCTTTGCAAGAAGGAGGATTAGACACTGCTACTAAAGAGCCAGTAAGTACAGTGAACTCCCGATAACTCAAAGTCACTTAATTGGAATTTTCGGTTAATTGAAAGTGAAGTCGGGGTCCCATCAGTTTTGCATGCAAGCCAATAGAAAAAAATGCTCGGTAATTGGAAGTTAGAAGTCTAAGGTGTCGGTTAATTAGAAGTTATGTCTCAATCTTATGGCTCGAGATGGCCGTAATGTTCGAGAAATTCCGCATTATTAAAGTGAAAAAGAGCTTTGCGTGCTGAATTTACATCGCTAGCATCGCAGCTGACTACAGCTCCACAGCTCATGAAGCATCAATGTTAGGTACTGGCGGCATCGGCATCGCAGCTGACGACAGCGCCGAAAATGATGAGGCGGCAGGGTTAACCCATCCGCCCTGTGCAATTCGCATGGTCGTGTTAATGTGCTAGGCCTATCTGTATGTTTCCTCGAGTGTTAGTGAATCGGCCCGCCAGCATCGTTGCACAGTCGTGGCAATGGCAACTCGCAGACCTTATCGTATGCTTGACTTGTTGATGAAAGTTAACATTTTGAAAGAAGTTGAGGAAGGAGGCAATGCCTAAGCAGGACATCGCACGGAAGTACGGCATCAAGACTAACGCACTTTCGAACTTAAAGAACAAGCGCTCGATACCCGAAGCATTTGAGAACGACCAATTTAAAATGCCGCACGGAAGAGAACATGCACCGGTGCCCACCTGGAGTTAGAGCAAGCGTTGCTCATTTGAATTAGGGAGACCCAGAGGAACCAACTTACGCTCAGTGCGATATCGTACAGAAAAAGCCTTATCGCTTGTGGCCAGGTTAGGCATTGAAAACTTTTCTTTGTCCGATGGATGGCTGTACCAAACGCACCTTCTCGAGCGGATGCTTTTGTGCATGGATAACTCCACGCGGTGTGAGGTGAGCCTCCTCAGTGCTCCTCAGAGCGAGCATGGGGTCACGTTAAACAGGAGATGATTGCGAACTGCTTCAGGGCCTGTGGTTTTAGTGCAAGTGCCTCGAGAGATGGAGGTGGTTCGTCTTCTCCAGCGTGGGAAGCGCACACAACCGAACTTGACGACGATAGTCTGCAACCAGCTCTCGGTGCACGTCCCTTTCAGAGAATACGTTGCCGTTGACAGTCAAGTTGAAACGTTTGGTGCGCTGACGGACACTGAATCGGTCCCGGCATAGCTCCTATAGGATCCCATGCATTGCAAACCCCGCTGTTACGCCGCCACTGTGGGCCTGTTCCCGCATGATGCGTTGCAACCTGGCACGCCGTACCTGCCTGGGCACCGCTATTTTTATTTGACTTTGGATAGACTTGGTTACGCTTGTAGGAATCGCCGCCCGCTGATGGCTGCCGAGATAGCGCCAGCGCTATCCCGGCAGCCATGCAATCGCTTGGCAGCCGAGCGAAACCCCCCGCCCCTCGCCTTTGCGTCTTTTCATGTTCGTTAAAGACGGGCGGGGCGTTTCCTCCCCGCTTCGACGCAGTGACGTTATCGCCTCCGAGCGACGGAGATGGGTCGGGCTCGTTTGATCTTTGCTTCAGCCGTTTTCGTCGCCCCAACTCGCGTGCTTTTATTCTAGCGACCGTACTTTCGGCTCCGGGGGCTTCCGGAGAAAAGAATCGGAAAAAGGAACATAGCACTCGCAGCCCCTTTTGCGTATGACTGCGCTCGCCTGCGCAGCGAGGGCCGTGGCCGCGCGGCTGTCCAAAGTTTGCCCGTGCGTGCGCCAGCGAGCTGGTTCGGGCCGGACGGCTAGCGCAAAATATGCAAGGACTTTTTTTTTGTAGGGCTGGCTAAATAAGGGGTGCGCAAATTATGCGAGGGCGCAAATTATGCGGGCAAATACGGTAAACAAGCACTGAAGATGGAACGTGAAAGCGCTATCGAGCGATCGCGGACGCGACGCGACCAGCCGTACTTGCAATCAAAAACCACGCGCGGGGTGCCGGAACAAGATGTGGTGAGTGACGGGGCGACTTGCGTCCGAAATTTGCGCGTCACGCTGGAACTAAGCCTCAATGGTCACAGTTTTGATTGCGATCTTTGAGGCCATACTTTCTCTCATCGGGGCGTCGGAGGCTATAATGGCGCTTTCATTCACTGCGCTTGACAGCCGCGAACGGAGTCCGAATTATCGAATTTAGAGCTAGAAATCATCCGAAAATACTCGAGATCGTTCGGCCCATCGAGGCTGCTGACGAAAGTGACTTGGACGATGACGTTTCAAGCGAGCCGCAACCTACGGCTGCTGTTGTAGCTGTGGGCCTTGCCCTTGCGCAGCAGTTTTTTGCTGCAGAGAGCAACGCCTAGGAAGCACTCGGCCACGTCTACAGCCTGCAGAACTTGCTCACCGCGGCGAGATGCCGAAAGCAGAAGCAGACGTCAATAACCGATTTCTTTTCCAAATGAATTAATAAAAATATCCGTTTTTGCCCCCTGTGGTTAATTGGAAGTTCATTTAACTCGAAGTTTTTCGCGGTCCCCATCAACTTCGTATTAACGGGAGTCGACTGTAGCAGTGATTTTTTCTAGAAAGCACTCGATTTTTCCCAGCGATTTGCACAACTTTGCTTATCTGGAAAATCTGCTTATCTCCCCGGTTTTTACAACATCGAGTTAACGAGGTATTGCTGTATTTCACATCTGCACAAAGCCATGCCACTCTCGCATCTTTTCATACCAGAGAAATGGCCTTTTTGCTCAAGTGCCATAAGAAACAACTGAAGGCAAGCTGACCTGCATAGCAGCACGGCAAGCCATAGCTGTCCAGTCCTTTGGCTGGTAGCGCTGATGGGCCCCGGTGTTTGGTGTGAGCAGGAACTCCGAGAAGGGCTGAGTCCCTTCGCACCACTGCACCAGGCCACTGCGGCGCGAAAGTGGAACCACCTGGGTGTGGCAAAACAAGTGAATTCCTGTTAAAACAAGCTCGCTGAAGCCAAATTTAATGATCCACAGAATATTTTGGGAACGTTTCGTTGGTTTTTCAAGGGCTCGGTGTGGGAAAGGTCTTCATGTACAGACTGCGCACTCCTGAAATGCCGTCTGCACTCACCTTCTTCAATTTTGCAAGTTTGGGCAGCAAGCTAGTTTTGATATTGATAGAAACTGCGTCTGGGTCACATGTGCTGGGACAATGAATTCTGCAAGGCTGCCAGATCAAAACCACACCAGAAAAATCGCCCACGAATCGCAATGAAATGAAGAATAAATCCTCATTTGCAGTGGTGGCTGCTAGCAGCAGTCCAAGTTGGTCCCAAAGTGAACGGTTACAAACAGTCACTAATGGATACATTGGTAATGACTGGTTTTGCACAGTCACTAGCTGCTCGATTTTTCAGTTGCACGACTGCAGTTGCAAAACTAGTGAGCCAATCAGATGCCAATCGGACGACAGCACTGCACGGCCGGTGGAGCTGACAACGAACCAGGTACACACATTATATGCTATTCCAATACTACACATGTAATTATAAACTCAATAGTGAAGCCGAGTCGAAGTATTAGCTGCTATATTCTCAAGAGGCATTGCAGTATCTGCTGTGCATCTCACCTTGTAGGTGCGCATGGCCAACCTTCCTGCTGTTTTCTTCTGAGCAAGCAGGCAGTTGACGAGGCCAAATGCCTGCTGCATAACTGCATCCTGGCGCAGGTCATCCCGGCCCTAGGAGAAAGCACTTGCTTTTAGTGGGTGCTGAAGAAGAACACGCAAATGAGGCATAATAGAATAAACGTCACCTCGAAGCAGCTCATAAGGCACCCGCTTTTTTAAGGGCTCTGTTGCAAAGAGGCCCTCGCATGCTGAAAGTTCCTCTTTCCCTGCTTTCATAGTTGCCTATTAGTTTTCTTTTTAGGTCGTCACTTAGCATTCCCTTCATGTTAACCATTACCGAATAGGTGTGGTGCTGGCTCAGGTTATTCAAATTAACTAGGGTTAAGAACTTAAGAGCTCTTCCTAATGGCAGTCTTATTATAGAGTGGGAGATCAACAATGTCCCCAAGGACATGGTGACCAGAGATGCTAGCTCAGAAAGCAGCTCCACATTTCTCCTTAGAGCCTCAACGCAGAACCCTTCAGTAAAATGGAGATGATGCATTTGAAGGTAGGTGGACAGGTAGGCTATGCTGCCAAAACCCACTACTTGACCATTTGAAAAGAATGCGCGGCACTGCAGTTATGCGGCGAGAACAAAAGCCCTCTTTCCACCAGCTATTACTGGCAGAAAATAGCAATGTGCTATAGCACCATTTGGAACCACACATGCCATTCCACACAGGATATGTTCCAGTTTTCAGGCTCTATTGCTTCGAGACCGAAATCAGCAATTACAAAAGTTGGAAAATGTTGATAACTGCAAACATACCTCCGAATACTTTGTGATACTCTCTCTATGCGCACCATCTCATAAAGATAATCCGATATAAAGAGCTGGTAAAATCATTTGCACAAAGGCAGGTGCTGCCCACCTTAACAAGCTGCTTGTACTCGCGGCCATCTTGACTGACACACGTGATAACCTTTGGCTTGTTGATGCCTCCGCACAGCTGATACTGTGATGAAAACTTGTGGATTCCGGGCAGGTTGCGATATGAGCCACTGCGGTCCACCTGCCAGCCAAAGAAAAAAAAAGGAAAGAATTTTAATAGTGCCTCAATTTATTTGCTAGCCATTCACTCAAAAGACCCATGTCCAAATGGGCCAAAATATTTAATTATTTTGGTCATGAAAATGCCTTTTGTAGGATGTTGTTTGGACAGCAGTCATATGTCTGACCACAATGGTGACCTCACAGAATCAATTTCAGTGGGCACAGAGAAGAGACATGGAAAACCTGGTGAAGTCAAAACTGCAGCCCAAAATACCTTTTGTACATGAAAAACCATTTTGTGAAATACTGTAAGTTGGAGGGTCAAGGAAAGAATAGCTGCCATTCATTTACTTGTAGCACAAGACTTTACATAAAGCACAAAGGTCTGAAAAAGAAGCTCCCGGGTTCACAAAAAAAGAAAAAAAAATGCTTTCGTCCATGGTTTGAACCTGGGACCAATGGTGTTCCGGGGCAGTGGCTATAATTCGGAACTGACCAAGGCCTGCAACTTGCTGTGCAAGGATGAATTATTATTCAACAAATTCAATTAACTTGCCCTCACGCTGCCAACTGCTAGCCTCCTGGTTAGCTCTGGTGCTCAAACAGTGTTGCATATTTAGGTCAACGCATTGTCCCACGCACGAAAAGTCTTTTGCAACTCCAACAGATTAGAACTGGCCAAATGAAACTGTCATTTGGTTGTTGTCTTTATCTCTTTTCCTTTACCAGCAAGATGAACTGCTTAGATCCGACAGTCCTGTCATGGACGTACTAGTTCCATGCCCTCCTCTTCTTATTGCCACCATCTTTCTTTTTTTTTTTTTTTTTGCACAGATTTCAAACCGGTAACAATGATGACTTGTTATGAAAGTCATCTGTATTCTGACAGCAGAGTACCTGCAAGAGTGCACTGCTTGAGTACTTTAACAGCCTAGCTTTTCAATGCTGATGCTGCACCGTGCGTTCGATCTCACAGTGCTCCTCATGCACAAGGGTAGCACTTTTGCCCTTGACCCACAGCTACATGATGGTGAAGTGTAGAAAAGGCTTAGCTCGATGTTTTGGGTTTCATCCCTGCAGCTGTGGCTGCATTTCTAAGGCAAAAAATGCAAAGAAAAAAATAAAAACTCACTCTTGCCCTCAGCCCACTGCTATGGGATAGTGATTATGCAAAGGCCACTGTGCGATAACGAGTAGACAAGTTTTAGCCCAAAGTTGTGGGCTCCATTTCTGGAACTGCAGGGACACCGCTTGATACTCTTACCCATTACACCACAATTAACAATCAAAGAACAACTTCGCTGTTCCGATGGTTGTCACGGTGTGGAATTGGCTTGAATTTCTTAATTGTAATTAAACAGCTATGCCTTCCTCTTTTGCCTTCACATGAGAAATCCTCACCTCAACATTTTGTGTCAGCACAGGCATACAATCCATTGGACCCAACTTGAGCAGCGGCGTGTCTCTGGGGAGTCGAACTGCATCTGGTGGGAAAGAGGTTTCCTCTGGTAAGAAGAAAACTGACACGTGCTAAGTGGCGCCCACAATAGCCAACCACTTTTTATTCATCAAGAGGTTGTACAACTTCAATCGGGCATTCTCTGCATTGTGTTGCCACACAGGTATCAACTGCAAAGTCCATTCTTCTGCCAGGCAAACAAGAACCAGATCAAGCTCAAGGCAAGAAATGGAGCAATGAATCTGTTCAGCCCCTCTCAGGTTTACTTTCTTATTGTACTAGCATGCCTCCAAGTAACTTGTCTAACAGTAATCTTCACGAAGCCTTGATAAATACAACACTGGCAGGAGAATTAGCAAGCGTGTGCTAGCAACCTTATCATTTTCATAATTCTTTAAAACTGATGAGGCATCATACAAGAGACATGTTCACGCACCCATAAACAGACACACACGTACAATAGCTGGTCGTAGTTGTCTTTGTTCCATTCTGTGTACTCCCAGATAAAAGTGCACAGTTGGGCTGCGCAAAAAAATTTATTCATTTTTGTTGCGTGTGCCCTACAGCCTCACAGTGCTGACAGCCTGTCAACAACCCACTGTGTAATCACCGATTGCCACGTAGGTAATACAGTTACATCAAAGCAAGCCATTGCTCTTCATCCTCAAGCCATCTACTATGCATCAGCTCAGGTGCAGTTTTACTTTTGAAACCAGAGGTGCACCAGTGCTTGCTCTCGCACCCACAAAAGAAGCTTGACAATATGCAGAAAAAAAACAAAAAGCAATAAAAGAAAAGATACTGAACTTTGGATGTTCAACAACTCATGCAATAAAATCTCACATGGTAAAATGGACAATGGACTATAAAAATAACTTGAGCTGTGCAAACAACAAAATTTTGTGTCTGGAGCAAATTCGAATATTTATGTTCAAGTTCAAATCGAATATTGAAATAATTTTCGAATACTTTTTAATAATACGATATATAATTATGGAGAAAGGTACTGTTAAACATGAGCAAAAAGAATTATGCCTGAGTGGGGTATTTCCCACAGTGTCATTCGCAGGTCCTCAAGAACAGTCCAACAGAGAACTGTGCAACGGAAGGCTGAGCTAACTTCACCACTTTACACAGGTGCAACTTCGCCGTGATACACGAGTGCTAGCTTTTCTGCAGTACATGAATGCTAGCTTCGCTGCAGTACGCGAGTGTTAACTTCACGGCAGTACATAGGTGTTAGCTTCGCCGCAGTACACGGGTGTTATGCAGTGAAGCGAACTGCACGCGGGGATGAGCCACTTGTGACGAGACATAGCATACTTCCCCTAATTACCAACTTCGAATAGTTCGAATAGTAAATGTGCAGTGCAAATAAAATCGAACAGCGTCCACTATTAGAAGATTATTTGAAATTTCGAGTATTCGCAGAGCCCTACAGACAAGCATCAGTGTTAAAATGCGCAAGATCAATGCTACACCTTGCATTATGGTACCTCAGCTGACAATGGCCATGTTTTCTAGTTTGCTACATTCCACACTCACATGTACAAAGACCACATGCAACTGAAGACGTGGCCAGCGATGTTGTAAAAAATGAATACTTCATTATTTATTTGTTACATACTGCCGGCTTTCAATCAAGGCCTTAGGCAGGAGTGGGGCAGAACATGAAGTAATATTCTTCGAAGCAACGACATTGGCAAGATTTGCAATACAAAGAAAAGGACAAATTCTACAGCAGTCAGGACTCACATAGTACTAAGCACTCACTTCAAAAGTACTCACACAGTACACAGTATTCACAAGTACTCAAACTGTACTCGTGTAACACAAAAAGTTACGTAGTCCAAAACTTGAAACCATTTATTTGAACGCACCAAAGTGGGAACCGACAGCAAGCGAGTACATGACGTAACATGACACCTCAAGCATAGTGACGCTTATGGAACTTCATTTCTGATCGCCTGCAGAAAAGAATCAATGTTGGGACGTTCAACCGCATCAGCCGATAAGGCGTTCCACTCAGCGATTGTCTGAGGAAAGAAGGAGTACATAAAGGTGCTTCATCTGCACTTCAGCTCGGCCACCTTTTTTGAGTGAAGAGACCGAGTAAGGCGGCTGCTAATGGCAGGTGCTATGAATACGGATGCCAAGAAACAAGAATTTCGTTACACTGACGTTCGTTTTATAAAGAAGTGCGTACTGGCTGTGGTAATGCTTACTTTGTCCTCGCTGCACAGCAGGTGGATCCAGGTATGCCAGATGAATGTACGCATCCATGAGCTTCTCGAGTGGCCCCAGAATCTTGGAACAAAGGCCATTACCCTTGCGTAGCTGTGACACGAGGTAGCGTGCGCCCTCAACACGATCCTGTTCAGGAAAGAATATGTAATGTTGCAAGCTGTGGAGATCAAGACTTGCTCATTGCTATGGCGCAGCCATTTGCCTAATTATGCCATCCCCATGCCCAAGCTGTTTCTCCATGTCAACGGTGATCTGACATGTGCACAATTCGCGTCATGTTTGCCCTGTCGCCCAGGCATGAATCTCGATGGTGGCGTGCACAAGTCACACGTGATGCTTGCGCATACTGAGAGAAGACATCACTCACTCCGCAGACCTTTTAAAATGAGCACGTTACATATATCCCGTCTATCAACTCCTTTGGTTGAGCATCATTGAACTGGGTTTGTTTACGGTGCCTTGCACCTGTGTCAAATGATCACCTTTGAGCTCTTTGATTTTGCACTTCTCGCTGCTCCCAGGCTGCCAGAGCCAGACAGAGCACATTCATTTTTCTCGGTTTGCTCCTCTCTACGTGACGCCCTTCCTGTCGGCATTTATTTTTCTCTGGCTGGCCAGAAGCAGCCAGAGAAAATTGTCCTGGTAGCTCTCTGGAAGATCTCTAGCTAGCAGACGTCAAGATTTGATGACAGCGCTTGCTCGCCACCATGTTTGCAGGGACTCGACAGATTGCAGCGCAGGCGCTTCAGGACTTCTACGTCCAACATTGTGTTGTAAATCTCGTTTCACCATGCAGGATGGTGTGAGTACGCGAAGCTGTGAACAGTTGGGAGATTTTTTTTAATTGCTTTTCTTTTCCATTTTTGTCCTGTGAAGCTCCTTTCCATGAAAAGCACGGCGAACCCTGGCCTTGAAATTGCAACTGCTTTGTGTGAAAAATTGACGACACTCAGACACGCTCGTCGCAACGCGCCTTTGCGCTTATCTTTTTACAGTGGAACCCGTTCTTAATTTTTTTGCATTTATGCTAAGTTATATTATATTTCTGTAGTTCGCAAAATGGCAAGTCACAGGCACATTTTACACTATTGGATGTCTGAAAGAGTGAGTGTGATCAAAATGGTTGCGTTTCAACTTTGCCTTTGATACTAATATATGCACTGATTGAATAATATAAATGTGCGACACTGCTGTTCTGTGTGTTTTCCATATGTCTCAGATGACGTACACACTGTGCTAGGTTACGCAAGGCATGTAAAAACAGAGACTATGTAAGGCATGCAAGAACAGAGATCAAGAGAAATGTTTATTTCTTGGGATGTTTCTTTTTCCTCAAGCTATGGTATTTAGACCATACAGTGCACCTGCCGAGACCAACTAGCACGTACAAGAATACTACATCGGACGATGCAAGTGCCTCCTTAGTTCGACCAAAGTGTCAGCTCATTGATCGGCAAAGAAGCACCATGAGCCAAAACGAGTCAAAGATGTGCAATACAGATTATCATTTTCTACCCAAATGTACTCATAGTACAGTAATTATTTCCATTTCGATCATCAAGTGAAGACAGAAAGTGAACTAATTACTGACGGTGGGCGATGTGATCTCTCAAACTGTCGCCTTCCGAAACACGATCATGTTCATGCAATTTCGTGTCAAGGCACCAGACATGTTTCGCAGTGATTGTTGCACTGTGTAAAAGTGAGCTTGTTAAGCCCTATCCACGTTAACAATGTGGTGGGTTACTTCACGCCACTAGTGCATGTTTAACGATGACAACAATGTAACACAGGTTCTGCAATGATTCATGCAAGACCTTGAGAACATAAATGATTGTACATAACAATACGCAATCACTTGAGTATATCGTGTCATCTCTTCGGCAAACCTACCGTATTTACACGATTGTAAGTCGACTCGAATGTAGGTCGACCCTCCTAGAATTGCATCCCTCCAAAAAAAAAAAGGAAGAATGAAAAGAAGAAGAAGAAAATCAAGTGCGTTTCACATCGCGTGCACCCTTCACGCTCACTGTCGTATTGCTGGTCATGTCGAAGTATACGGGTGTTTGGTCGGCATTGCAGATCTGGCCAAGCAAATACTGCTGGGTGTCACGTAGTCTAAGGAAGTGCGTATGGAAGGCGAAGACTTTTCCTAGCATGCGGCCGGCAACTTTTGGCACATGCTGGTGCGTCGACGCAGAGAAAAGCCTGCCCTGTTCATAAACTTCAATGCCCAAGCCCTGCTAGCTTTGAACCGAGCCTTTCGTATCCCTGCCTCAGAAGCATAGACACGGGCTTGTTGCGTGATCATATCACAGGTGACCAACAGCGATCAATCACGTAAATCAGTCACGTGCGCCGCAGGCTTCTCCAGCTCCGGAAAGCGTACAGACTTTGGCCCGCGAAAGCCACGGTGCTTGGAGTCGCATGAGATTTCCTCGCGCTGAAGCCGCCACTGCCGCACCACACGTTCACTAATCCCAAACTTGCGTCCTGCTGCGCAGTTGTTAGTCTCCTCGGCATGGAGAATAGCAGCCCGTTTGAATGCTGCTGTGAACGAGCGCCGATAGTTCTCGGGGCACTCATGACAGACGGGCCGATCCAGCACAACACAGAAGCATGCGGCGACGCGACCACTTAGAAAATCATATCGCAAAACGCAGCTCTTCTGGCTCTTCCGTCAACTACCAACACCCCCATATGGTGGCTCTTCCATCAATGACTAATACGCCCACAAGAGCCGTGCGCTTGGTAGGTTTTAAAAAAGAACAGCTTTTGTATAAAAACGCGCAATAACCATGCGCTGTGGGCTGAGCGGGAAACTTTATTCGCAATTATGAGAACACATTCGCTGCGAGATGACTCCATCAAAGCCACCGGCAGCAGCTGCCGCGCGATACCAAAACAAACATGGCGGCAGATGGAAGTGGCCGCTCGCGATTTCCATTTATTCATGAGTGCATTACTCGCATTCAAGAAGCATTTTGTTCGTCTCAAATAAACAAAATGAGTACTAGCGAGTCCTTTGATTCAATGCACGGCGCTAACGTAGCCACAATCATATCACGTTAATACACTTCCGAACACGACGGTGGGAGGTTAGTCGCTCTAGGTATGGTGGTCAAAGGGCACAGATCGGGAATGCCAACTTTCAAAGTCGGCATCACCTTTACTTGCGCCAGAATGTATGCAATGGTAAATTAATACGCTACGCTTCGACCGTTACCATGGAAACGAGGGCGCAGAGCTGTCTCCACCTAGCAGCACCCATAATTTCGCGTTTCTCTTGCCGTTACTAGTGGCACACGGTTCGACTTCAATTCTAAGTAGACCCCTCAACATCGTATTGTCAAATTTGAAAATAAGGGTCGACCTACAATTGTGTAAATACGGTAACCACATATTTCCAAGTGGGAAAAACAAAAGTGGCCGGCGCGATCATGCAGCACAAAGTTTCAGCCAGTGCCATGTTTGTTTCCATTCATGCAGGCCAGCCCAGCATTTGACTTTGCAACTTTCGGCCAGCTTTGGTTTGTCTCGGGTTACCAGCACATGTGATTTCCTGTCAGAACCGGAACCAGCTAACTGTTCTCTGGCTGCCAGCGGGCAGTCAGAAGTGTGAAAATTCGAGAACCCACTTGCGCTATCCATTCCAAACTTTTAGCCGAAGAGTGGTGCCTCGTGCCCGTGCGTGGTCGTACTACATCAAGCCGCATTTATCAAAGGCAAACACAAGTGAAGGTTACCCCAAACTCTCAAGATCAGGCCCCTCTGGTCTACAATTGTGCCAGCGCGCAGCACAGTCACAAGGGGATTTTCCCTTAGCAGTGTGGTGATGTGCTAGCCGTTCCCTTTGTGCTGCATTTTCGCCAGTGGCGTGGCAGCTTCTCGCACCACGTTTTGCAGCGGGCATTGTGCAGTGTTTGTGGTATTACCGCAGGCAAACAGAGTGTGGCGTTTCATCTAAGAGCAGTACTGTGTGCTTGCCATGCCGCACTCGGCACCTTTGCGATTTGAACACATGTGTGCGGCAGTGCGCTAGACCCTGCTAGGTGGCGGCAAAAGCGGCCCTGTTGGCTCGCTACCAAACCCATGCTAGTTGTGGTCCAGTCCGTATCTGTTTCCCTTCCGTATCTTCCACACACACCCTACAAAGTGCATGCAACTCAAGTGTGCCATGAAAGCAACAGCCTTTGAAGAGCACCCTGTCTTCCAATTTAAAACTTTACTCAACAATTTAGAATAATGACTATGTGAAAGGCAATTTCTTAACATCACACAACGCTTTCTAGTTTGACCAGCCATGCAATTCAACACATAAAGCACTAAAGTAACATTAAATAATGACATTCTGAATGACGTGTAAAATGCTCACGGATGGAAATGGGACAATTTAGGACTGAGCAATACATATACTTTCATCTTGACCATATTCAGTTAATGTAACATTGGCATAAAAATTACTCGTGGATTAGCACCAGAACCAGCATCAGTGGCTAGATTTATAGACAGATGACATGATTGTCCCAAGCAACTGTGCACACTGGTTGTTATTATGCAATGTCTACAAGTTGCATTTCCTTCTGTGAGCACTAGGCATGAAAAAAAATGTGCAGTTTAGAGTGCACAAAATCTACTGTCACACTCAATCTGATCCCATATACGTACCATCTTCCAAAGAGAATGCGTAGGTCTAGAGTCAAAAAGCAGTACGTACAAGTTCACTTTTGTATTTTTGCAATGGGTAAACATACTACATGAAAACATATTTGCAAGACATTTTAAGAGAGCACAAAAACAGCCAAGATAGCATCTGTCCAAAGAACTCCCCACAGTTTTCCTGCTCACTATGGCCAATGTCATTCTTGCAAAGCTCGCAGTAAAGTTAGTACAACCCCTGTAGTGACATCAATCAAGGATAGGGGAGTCACGTAAGCTTCTTAAAAACACGGTACGCCGGTACAGGTCAAGAAAAAGGTGGTGTCTGCCCATCAAAGGACCCCCCCTACAGGCAGCGGTGCTGCTCTATCAATGTGATGTCACGGAAGACCGCCTCCATGCCGCACCCTCATTTCTCTCTTGAGCGCAGCGCGGAGACAGTCCGCCCCGATGTCGCATTGGCAGAGCATCATCAATGGCTGGAGGGGGGTCTTTTGATGGACAGATGCGTCTTTTTTCTTGACTTGTACCAGAGTATAATGAACAATATTTTTTTATCATCTCTATGATGCATACCAGTGGATGAATAACAGAACTAAATCATGAATGCTTGTGTCAAACAATAACACACATGTCCATGAAAACTTGACACATCATACCCCATCTATGACACAGGGAAATGACTAGCAGGTTTAGGGAACCACAGAAGCTCTTGTGGATGTTGCAATACCAAATATTTGGCAGATAATTTTATCATCAATACTGAGAAACACACTGAGAAACTAAAGAAAACTAACGTCAACAATTCCCACAGTGTCAGTGCAATAAAATAAATGATGTCATAGCCCAGCCTCACCTCAGTCATTTTGGCTTTCTTTGCTTGTCGAGCAGTAGCTGTGGAGTCCTTGTCTGCGTTGCACAGTGCCAATACCACAGGCAAAGTCTGGTACGGGTGGTCTCGCACCACACGTCCTATTAGCTGCAAGGTGAAAACGTCACTTTATGCCCGGGATTTTTCGCCACAAAGCACATGTGGTAAAAAACAAAGAAAGCTTACTAGACATGTTCGTCTATGAAATCTCTAAGTGACTGTATATGCACTCCAATGTGACCACTTCCATACAAATGCTACGAGCATTTGGTTTTTCGATCTCTTCATTTTAGCGAGGCGTACAAAAGCCACATTCAAAACTCAAAACCCAGTTTTGTCTTTTTGACACCCTATGCCAACAGACAAAAAAATTAGGCTCAAAAATTTCTCAGCTCCCCGACTGTTTCCTAGGCTTTTTTACCTTTGTGGTTTGTTCATTCTTGTCTGATGGCTCTTTTACTTGATGTCGTTTCTCGTGACGTCAGCTGGCCAGCGGCTCAGAATCCACGGCCTTGAGCCCACAGTACAAATGCTTTGAGCCGGTAGCACAATTCCTTCCGATTATCACGATTATCAGCAGAACAACACCACTACTTTGCAGTAGGTGTTTAACTTACTGCAATATTTTAAACGAAACGACCTCTCTCCAAGTTCGCCCATTTTGAGCTAAAAGGTGCAGTACCTGCTCACCATTGTGTGTACCATGAATCACATCGCTACACATCGTAGAAGGAAGTCAAATTTCAAAGTGAACATTGCCTACTGTTCTCGCCGCATAGTACTCCAAGAGGAACAACGCTCTACACTGGTATCGGCATGCGATGAAGGTTATGGTTTCATTGAGCGCTTGGCAACCTGTCCAAACAATTCAGGAGGTGCCTTTTCTGGCACCTGCCTCCTCGGTGGGGACAAGCTGTTGCAAGCACTTCACATGGCAAGAGTATCATATCAGCAGTGACTTTTGCTATGATTTCCCGAGACGAGAGTCACTGCTAATATGACTGCTAAATAAAAAAAAATCCCCTCATGAGGCTGAACCAACCTGAAAGAGGAGTTGTGGAAAGGTGCTTTCATCAGGATGGCTCATGCGAGCAGCCAGTTGGTAGATGAGGGGCACAAACTTGTGGCTTTCCAGTTTCCTGAGGCCCTCCTGCAGGAAATGATACAACTGCAGATTGAACTAGACACTGCCCACGCAATGAGAGAACACAGCAGCTATGAGCTATCCAATGATATCAATACTGCTTGAAAAAAATAACATGACAATGCACAAGCCTCACATAATGGGATGTCTAACAGGATGGATTTGCAGGCTAGTTGGTCAAGCATTGTGGACAAGCATCGGAAGCACATAATGCTTGATGCGGATCTTAACATGAAAATGCATTATGCCAGGCTCCACCAATAAACCCGTTCTGTGCACAGCATTCCCTCCATACTCAAATTTTCCGATTAACCAAAATTTCTTACAGTCCCGACCTAAAAATGTGCCTCTTAACCCACATTACTCAAAGTGCATCAATAGCTTGGCTCGCTTAAAGCAAACCAGTGGGGTGCCGTGCCACAGTGATCACCCTTGTTGCAGTCACCAACATGCACGGAGGAGGACGGAGGGAGGCCTTGAAGTCACCGCTTCAAGGCCTCCAAGGCGCACCACTACAACTATGTGCCCATGACCACTCATCCTTCTTTTTAAAGGCTTGCAACCTGTGGAGTCGGGGTAAGCAGCAGCAAACAGTTTGTGACAAAATGGGAAAATCTACCACCATGCACTGTGTGGTACATTTTCCCATTTTGGCCCCGAGGTCAATCAAGCAGTCAAGTTGAACTTCCTTTGTACTGGTGCTCATCAGCTGCATACTGCATGACTGTGTGATCACGTTCAGTTCTGTTGTTTCAACTGCACATGCATTTGGATACATGCTGCAGAATGCGTGATTGTGCGTTCCTTAAGTGCTTAGTTAAGCATGCCATGCATCAGTGGCAATGATTAGAAATGGCCCCTCCAGTCTCTGGGAAAAAAATGTTCAACTTTTGTACAGAAAGTTCTGCTGACAAAACAAGCGGGAAAATGTGGGTGCGAAAATCTGATATTGCTTAGAAATTCAAAGGATCACTATTCATCAACTGCGTTGAAGAATGAGAAAGCTGTGCTGGATGGCTTCAAAAAGAGGCTCTTAGTGAACTGAAAGAGCAATCAAAATTCAAACTATCCCAAAGCATAAAGTGAACTTCTACAGCGGCTGGATAATGCCAGAAGTGCCAATCTCGCCGTACATGGGCTTGCACTTGCCGTAGCAGCCGAACTGCAGTCACCAACAGGCCCAATGATGATGGCCAGATTTGCAGAGATCTCTATGGGAATGTGCATAGATTCGCTGGCAAAAAAAGTGAAAGGCGACCATGATTCATATCATGCCAGCCTCTTGCGACTGGCTGGTGCTCATGTAACTTGCGGTCAATGAGCAGCCGTCTTTAGGCATCCAAAAGCTCAGTGAAAACCAAGCAACCCATCACACGATGACCTATTTTGTCGCATATTGTGTCGCTTTGGATCAGGTTTAACTGGAATCAAGGCAAATGTTAACCGCACATCACAATTTCACCGACACTCATGCTAAGCTTGGTCCAGATTAGTTCGGACTGTATAGCAGCAATCAGTGACTGTTGATGGTGTTCAAAAAAGGCGATCCAGATCAGTATTGAGTGTGATAAAAGTGACCAGGTGACACCAGCATCATTCGTACTGGCTGACACTGCTGCAAGTTATGACGCTGCAGATGCCAAATAATTGACATCACTCAGGGCTGCACCTCCAATCAAGGTTCGTTTCGCTGACTTTATCACTTCTTGACTACCTCGCAACTACAGAGCAGTGTTAAACTATTGTGGCTTTCATTAAGTGGTAGCTTATATCTAATGCCTGCTTATATCAAGTTTTCTCAACTTTTTTTTGCCAACCCGTTCATTTCATTTTAGCAAGAGCTTACTGTAAATGCTTGCCTGAAACATAACCTGTGAATGCGCTACTTTTATTTCTCCTGTTTCGTGCTTGCAACCAGCACCCCTTGCAGCTGCCCGTTGTAAACACAGCAATGTTGCCCTGACACGCAGAAGCAACTTTCACAGCTGCTGTGCTTGCAGCAACAGTCACGTGTCTACACGTCAGAGGTGAGCACCGTCACGTAAAGCTTCATTGAAACGCCTTTTTTTTACAACCCAACTGTCGGGGTTCTCTTTCCACCCATTCCATGCAAAAATAAATCATGTCACACCAGTTTGCTCGAAATTAGGGGTGTGCACATATTCATACTTTTGAATAGTTTTCAAATAGCACTTGCTATTCAATTTGATTCACGCCTACCTTTTACTATTCGAAGTTTGTAATTAAGGGGAGACGGTCCTCGGAAAGGACTTCCTTTACTTCTTGGCCTAGGACTCTGAGATTCCTACCGCAAGTAGAGTTTGTGATGCAGATTTCAAGACTGTAATGACATTTATTGTACCTATAATGGTTAGTTACAATAGCTATGATAACAAAATACAGGGCTTTTTGTGTGCACTGTTTAGCTTAATGAAAATTTTCACACAGCGTTCCAATATGGCTCATTTTGCTGCACATAGGCAGGAGTGCGTCAAAAACTACCTGAAATCTGAAAATGATATGCTCCATTTCCAGTAAAAGAACATCAGAGGTGCCCGTTGTATACTCCACATTTCCCTCACTGGCGTTTCAAATTACAAAGCAAGAATCCTGTAATAGGAATCAAAATTCTGTATCAACATTCCAAGTCATCCCCTGAAATCGTTGTGGTAATTTTGTACAAACGCATTGTGCCAACAGCCAAACTCTTTATCCTTACCAGACCAACACTGGTGCTCTGGGTTAAGTACATAATTTAACACGTTTTAAACATGCACATTGCTAAAGGTCAACACAACTAAACATGCGAGTTTTAAACCGGCCCCTGCCCATAGGCCGTGAAGTGGGCACACAACGAGTGAGTGGCCTTCCCCAGCTGACGCTGTGAGCACTGGAGGGCTGGCCACCAGCATCACTGTCGCACCCGGCGGCACACTACTAGTCTAGTATTCTAGCCACCCCAGCACTGATGAGGCCAGCAGGCCTCAGTAATGACATAACGACACCATGTTGAGACCTTGGCACAGAAGCTGCCCAGGGAGGCGCACACATCACTAGTGCACGCTTTGCAGCTAAGTGAGTTGAAAAACAGTACGTAAGGTTGCCAGTTGGTAAGTTGGAAAAGTTGGCGAGCTGGTGAGGAGGAGGCCGATACAAATAAGCCCACAGCTATCTTGGTGCAAGGGGCTTCGCTTATTTTGTGATGTAAATGATCTGATAGCGGCATAGCCTAATCAGCAACCCAATGTCAAAAAAACCATTTCAGGAACTCTTTAACTTACAATTGACGTCAGATTTTCTGGTTGCTCGAAATTTCAGAAAATGTGCGGTTCCCCAGACTCATTTGCGGTGGTGGTGAGTTTCCTGTAGAGCCAATGTACAGGGATGGCCAAAATTTCGAATGCTAGCGACCTTCGTCGTCCAATTTTCTGGACCTTTTACTAGTGCTATGCAAATAGCAAAGTTCTGAGTGCGAAGAGAACTGGAATATTATTATTCGAATGTAAACTGAATATTTTTCAAATAACGTTCAAATATTTTTCACTGATACCATGTTAGATTACAGAGAAATGTACTACTAAACATGTTCGAAAAAAATTTATTGCACGTCTAGTATATCCCCACAATGTCGTTCCTAGAAAAAGAACTGCGCATAAGCATGAGTTAACTTCCCTGCAGTGCACGAGTGCTAGCTTCACCACAACTTCAAGTGGTACAAAGCAAAGCAGACCAAATGTGGGAATGGGCCACTTGTCACCAGACATAGTACATTTTGCCCCTTAATTGGAAACTATGAATAGTTTGAAATGCAAAATTTTGGATTGAATCAAGCAGGAAACACTATATTCGAAAATTCGAATATGTACACATCCCTATTAGAAACACCATAAAGAGCTCTTTTTACAGCCAGCTCATTGACATACTTGCTGATTTGCATGACCATGAGGCTCCATCCCTGACTCCCCGCCCCCCATCTGAGAAATGCCGAAAAAGGGTGCCTTTTCTGCATGCATTCCTTTTTCTGAACTGCTCAAATTTTTGATGTTCTCCAAGTCCCTTGGAAATTCATAAAAATCTGATGTTCCCTGCATATATCTGCAGAGTTCCCTGTTGGTCTGTTCATTAGGGCTCGACTGTCCTTTATTCTAGGTACACGGTGGGAGTACACTAGTTTTTGCCTACATGTAGCAGATTTTCTGTTCAAATTAACATGAAATTACTTTTAATTATTCGAGTGTTACTTGAAAAATATTCTATTCAATTTCCATTCAAACAATAATACTCGAAATTGCTTTGTACCCAAAATATTGCTATTCATGCTGCTTTAACATGCAATGAATCCACGAGGTAGCAAAGCAAACTGTCAAGTGGACGAGACTATGTTCTCAGTGATGATACAAATATATTATGAGTACCTGAAGCAGGGCATTGACCTCAGGCACAGCAGCATTAGTGACCCAGAGAGAGACAAGCCGAAACAAGCGCAGGTCGTGCCCTCCGCGCAGGCACTGCAAATAGTTGTCAATGGCTTGGAGGAGGTGGCGCTTCCGCACAGCTTCCAGGCTGGCTGCCTCGCCCCGGTCCAGGTTGCTCTGGCGCTCCAGTAGCCGCATGGCATGGGCATCCTCTCTGCACAGCGAGAAAATGGTGATTTCCTTTAAGCATTGAATCATCGTACGAATAGTACAAATATGGACGTACATGCAGTTTTTGAGACAGTCAGTACGTCGGTTAGCGTCTTGTCGTGCGCATGTGGTAGGCTCTACAGTCGACCCTCGCTAAAACGAACGCCGCTTCAACGATACTTCCGGTACAACGAAAAATTCTCGGATCCCTGTCAGCAGTCCATAGGAGTCGATGCATAAATATGCTCGCTACAACGAACACATCTTTTGTGCCGTTCTGCTTCAACGAAATTTGACGATGCAATTCTAGTCTCGAAAATTCTATTTGCTGTGCAGTAAACACAATCCCAAACACTTGGGTGCATTTCAGATGATAAAAATACGTCTACAAAGTCGAAATTGCGTGCTGGAACCACCAGAAATGGCCGCTGTTGACTGCATGGTTTATTACCGATGTCTACCATGTCTGTTGAGATAGCGCGCGCGACCACCCCCTCTCCCAACAGCGCCCCTTTTGGTCCTTCGCCCGACGAAAGAAGGCATGGGCGTTTCCTCTCTGCTTGAGAAGCAAGCAACAACAGCCATCACGCGTGGTGCAGTGTTATCGCATTGTTCAGGCCGGGTCATTTCATCTCTGCTTCAGCTGCGTTCGTCCCCAGCGTTAGCACGCTTTTACTCGCGCGTAAAACACACGATGCGTGGGTGGTGTTATCGAGTTTGACTTCGTACAGAAAAACGACAAATGCAAAAACCTGCTAACAGGTTTTTCAGGTAATTCCCCCACCCCACGGTAATTCCCCTTAATTCCCCCACCCCATGGTCGACATTTTCTTATTGTCCAAGACCTCCCCCTCGTTGTGTACTGCATTTACTCGAATCTAACGCGAGACCCTTTTGCCTATAAAACAGGTCCAAAAATCGTACGCGCGTTAGAATCGAGTGCGAACGAACGGCGTAACCATATCGCCGTCGGCATTAAAATGGCCGCCTCCTACATGCTTCGGGCACTGTCGAACGGTCACCGCAAAAAACGAACTAGCAGCGTGGCGGTCTTTGGCGCGCGTAGTTTCTGTGGTTTCTATGTCGCCTCCGGTGCGTAACGATGCCACGACGCACATGATGCGTAGGCCGATTGTACTCGATCACCGTGCCGGCTTGGCTGTCTTGCGGCCAAAGTCACTACATCGCTGATGCAATCTCCGAGACGGCCAGCGGCCCAGCCGCAGCAGCTTTCGGTAGCGTTGGCGGGTGGCCGTAACGGGCAAAAGATGTTTCTCATCACCGCACGCAAAACGGCTCATCATCGCATATCCTTCATATCCGTGCTGAGCTTGAGCCTCTCAGTCGTGCATGCTGCGTGACGTCCGAGATTGCATTGCAGCAACCTCAGAAACCATGCCCCGATCCTGCTCAGGCTTAGCTGCGCCAGCCTGTGCAGCACTCATGGCAGCATGCGGCAGCAGGCGTGAGGGAACTGCGACAGCACGGAGAAAAGCAGCACCGCAAGTAAATGATGTTGCCGCCGCTTGCATGTGGCTACGCCCGGCAGCATGCGGCAGTTTTGTCGGGGCGCATGCAGGAGTTATGAATTGGTGCGCCAAACGTCTTCGAGACGCCAAAGATCAAGTGAAGCGGGCATGCCACAGCGCGGCCGTTCAAGGGACTGCAGGGGTCCAAAGTTGGCGGTCTGTTTATTATGCGAGTGCGTTCATTACGAGAGTACAGCATTCGTTTTTATGAATGTGAGGAAATTGATTACTAAGGCCTTTTTTTCTTCTTTTCTTTTTTTTTTTTTTGTGTGTGTGTGGGTGCGCATTACAATCGATGTTTAACTTCCTTTATTGGTCGTGGGAAACGGGTGCGCATTACTATCGAGGGCACAGTAAAATAGAGTAAATACGTAAATCTCCCGGATTCCGTATCTCCAAACTTGGCAGGTATGGTTTCAGTACTCACGGTTCCGAACCCTTCCGACTACCGCTGTGATGCCGCATGCAAGATTGAGGCATGAAAGTTTCATTGTCCTACCTAGCTCAGGTCAGTTGTACTTTTTCGATTTCACAACAACGAAATTTTCGCTTCAGCGAAATTTTTTCCGCACACCGTCAATTTCGTTGTAGCGAGAGTCGACTGTATCACCATAATGATGAGTCGGTCGCTGTTTACTTAGTTGATGCCTACTGAGAGACATTATTTTGCTGCAAGAAACACACATGCTCACAATGACACCTTGTCCATGTTTCTACCTTTGTGTGTGTAGCTGCGTGTTTTGGGGAAGAAAATCACAGTTTCACCAGAAGGGCGAAGCAATGAATGTGACAGCAATGCATGATATAATTACGAAATAAGACTAGCAGCTTTAGGGGCAATCTGAATTGTAGTGAATGTGGGCTTATTAAGTAAGCACGCAGGTGTGTAAAGTACCACGTGACGGTCACGCGGCAGAGACAACAGCCCAGCAGAGCTGCGGGCTAAGTCATGTTGTTTTGACGTCTTCTGGCACACGCTTCACACCTCGCAACTGCACTAAGCGGCGTAGACTTTGCACCATTGAGAAAATTGGCCCAGCAGAGCAGCATCAAGCGAGCGCATTCCTTCCGGCACTCATAGATGCATTCAAGTGAGCGCTATGTGGCGAGGGAATTGCTGGCGTTGCGATGACATGCGAGGCGCCTGGAACAGAGCACGTAATCAAGGCGCTGCTACGCAGTACGCAGCATGTCTGATGCTGCCGAGATAGCGCGCGCACCAGCGATGGCGACGAGGTGAAGTCCACAATTGCTGCTTGAGCGACACCCCCCACTCCCTCACACCTTTTGCCGTGTCCCAGTTCCCACTTCAGCTGCCGTGTCCCGGTCCACCAGTAGCATGTATTAGTAGCATGTAACCTGCGGAAGCGAGCAGGTCATTTTAGGCTTCTGCACTAATGGTCCATTCCTCGGGCCATCAGTGCAAAAGCAAGGAGGAAGCCTTCCCTTTTCCCTCCATTCCTCAACCGCACGTGCTCCATCCCCACAAGTACAGTAAAATCTCAGTTATAACGGACCTTAGCAGACTGCCGAAACCCATTCATTATTCTGAAGTAGCATTATAAAGAAAACCACGAAATTACCCATGACGACCGAAATCTTGCTAACTAAAGACATCCCACTTTCTGTTTCCAGTTCAGTATTTCCGCTTCTTCCTCTTGGAAAAAAAATACTCATGGCGACACATATGTTGGCAGCACCCACGTTTGCTTTGCAATTGTTTATAAGTATATTAAAAATTACAAGACGAAAAGCTGAAAGCATATGGACAAGCAATGTTGAAAGAAATGAGAAAGCAAACGAGGTGTCGTGCTCATCAGAACCTTTGCCACAGCAAAGAAAAAACACAAGAGAAAAAAACTTCCGACAGGCATTTCGTAACTGGGGTTTAGGCTTTCTCTTCCCGAGCCTTCCAAGTCATGCTTCCTACCTCGATGCTCGTAAAGCCTGAAACATCAGTGCTTCACAGAAAGAGGAAAAAAGGAAAGGAGAAGTCCCCTCCCATCTTTTTGTTTTATCTCTCGCACCATCTGGTGTTTTCGGCAGACCAAGCAGCAAGGCGTCCATACTGTGTTGTCTGCCAGCCTGCCACTCCAGTTGCGGTGACCAATTCGCTGAAATTGAAACGTCCCTGGACTTCAGAATACGAATTCATTGTAGTGAGGCGTTAATATGATGCAGAAATAAATACAGAGATTATTCTGCAGAATTCAGTATTCTGAGGTATGTTGTAGTGAAATAATTTCGCATTGGAACTACAGGACGTCAGCTCGGGATTTCTGAAAAGTTGATTAATGTAGTGTCCTTTTAACGAGATTTTGCTGTACAAGTTACCTTTTAGCGTTAACAGATGCGGGGACCACTCACTGTTAATGTTTTTTGTCACAGGGAGTGTGCAGTACTCATAATCTAGAAGAGGGTAGCACAGGTAACCTTCAGCCAGCCTTCAATGAAAAATGACTTCAAGAAATCGATCATAGAGTGCCCAAGCAAGCTCAGAAAGCAAGCGAGCGTGTCAAATCCAGCCATTCTAGGTACACGTTTGTAGGATAAACCCTTGTGTAGGATAAATGACCTTGGAAGAATGTGCTTAACAAAACACGTTGCTGGGCTAGTCGGTCACACATGTTGCTTGAAATATTCAGCGCTACTTTTTAGACGCAGACACTACAGCGCCCGTCCTGTGTGTTTACTGTAGTGTCTGCGTCTAAAAAGTAGCGCTGAATATTTCAAGCAACGTGGAAGAATGTGCTTGGAAGTAAGCATGGCCTAAGTGACACTTTGCAAAAGTCTGTTAGGTGCTTTTGTACACAAATAGTCTGCAGATGAAAACTATAGAGAATGCTTTTCTGGACTTCAGGTGCATTTAACCCTCCACATTGCAACAAAGGTTCTTGAGTGCCACGAAGGCTTTCCAAAAACGTACTGTGTGCATGACGTGCCCCGTACCGTGTTCTGTGGTGCACACAGAAAAAGGGAGCTGGACAGCAGTCACAACTCAATGTCAGTGTTGTACCAATCATGCGGAAGGCGTCCCAGCAGAGCTGGGTGCAATTTTAGTCAATTTAGCATATTCTGCATGTTTAGATGCAGGAACTAGTATTTGTATCAGACTATTAAAATTGGCACGGGAGTTCCATTCCTGGTGTTATCATATTTATTCACTCCATGAGCCCCTTATTTCTCGGAAAACTTCAATTTAGGAGGAAGGTTTATTATACAAGAGAAAAGAAACGTTATGACAGATTTATAAGAGCTGAAATTTAAGTTTCACAATGTGGACAACTGGCTCTCAAAACAACCTTCTAAAAGACCTGTACAAAATATACGTAACAATTTTTTAAATTCATGCTAATAGCAATAGCCAGCTATTAAATGGCACTCGCACTCGCAACTGTCGTCGCCCTTCTCACTTGGCCAATTTAGGCACATGAACCTTGCACACCAGCCGCTGGCTTTAAGATCACGAGCAGGAATGCTATGATTTCTGGATGCGGCCCGCACGTGGTTCTGAATCAGTTCATGGGACACTGCATAGCCTTCACTCTGGGGCCTCTTGGTACAATTTGGAACTCTGTATTTAACAAGAGAGAACTTGCCTTGTTTTGGCCCTTGAAATGAAGTGACCCTTCTTCGTAACGTGAAGCTCGCCCTCTTGTTTTTTCCAGGCAGACACATGCGCTGGATTGACATTAAAATAGAGCCCAGAGGTACAGCACCTATGTTCCTACAATACTCGCCGACTGGGTTTAAAGGGCCACATGGCAAATTTTGGCTATAAACTTGACGTTCTTAAGGGCCCAGTAGGGAATGTTCCAACACAAGAATTTTTCAAATTCGTCCATCATTAGCAGGGATAAAACTGTTTCAAGCAGTGTGCAAAACAGGATTTCGGGAGGTGAGAGTCACTGCCAGTATGACACCCTCGCCACATGGCCATGCTGCAGGACAAAGGAACAAAAGGACAAAAAAGAAAAGAAGACAAAGTGCACACCATTGTGCCCACAGCTGGTAGAACCCTCTGAAGAGCAAGCCACCAGAGCACCGCCTCTTCATTGGGCAATTCATGTTTCGGGTTGCCAACGTGCACTCTCGCCGAGCGTTACGAGTCGTGGTTTTTAGTGACACAGAGGCGTTTCATGGCCATGCAGAGCACCGCGGCAGTGCGGAGCATCATTCTCTCCTCTCAGCACACATTTCAAACAGATGTCAACATTCCATGTTGTCTGGAGATACTTTGTGCAAAATTTCATAAGCACTTGCCAATTCCAAGTGCCTGAAGGTTTGTGCATAACATCCAGACAATTTTTACATGTGTACAAACTTTCAGGTACTTAAAGTTGTTAGATATTAATGAAATGTTGCACAGGGTGTATATGAACAACATGGAGTGTTGGTATCTATACAGAATTATTGTTATTAGAGAATTTTCGTTTTATAATTTGAAATGCATATAAGGGAAATCTGGAGTGTACAATGGGCACCTTTGGTATTTTTGCTGGAAATGTAGCACGCATAGCATGTTATTTCTACATTTTAGGTAGTTTTCGGTACACTACTGCCTCTGTGCAGCAAAATGAGCCATATTGAGATGCTGTGTGAAAATTTTTACTGAGCTAAAAAGCGCGCAAAAAAGGACCCAATATTTTGTTATCACAGCCACTCTAACACAAGAACCATTACAGCTACAATAAAACTTATTGCAGTTTTGAAGTCAGCATCACAAGCTCTACTTTTGGTAGACATTCAAATGTTCTGTGCCAAAAGCAAAGGAAAGTAATTTTCGAGAAGCATCTCCCCTTCAGTGGGGAATGTTTCAGGCATGTTGGTTACAAAAAAACTAGGCGAGCAAGTTGTTTCACAAGTGAGGTTTTCATGTGAAGTCAGGTGACAGATGGACTCAATGCGAGAGCAGGCAATGACATTACTCACACAGACGTGCGCTTGCCAGACTCCAGGATGGATGATGACTGCTGCAGCAGCTCCTGCTTGGCCCTGAACTCAGGTGAGTGCAGGTACTGCTCAATGCTCTGCAACTGTGAGTCGGCAAACTGAGCCAACCTCAGGTGAGCGGCCCACAAGGCTTCCTCCGCACGACCCGACAGCAGGTGTACGGCCTGTCAAAGGAAGGGTGTTGACATGGGTAGGCCACTGAAGCTGGAATCCCATAAGTCCCTCTGAATATACCTCAGGGAACTGCCAGCCATGCTGATGCTCAATGTGGTCGTTATACTGTGGGGATAAGTCTTTACCACATGGTCCCTCGTATCCCCATCAGTATAATTCAGCTTGTGGACTTACCATGGTCAACTCTCAATTATTCAAACTCTCATACTTCAAAGTTTCAGTTAACTGAAACAAATTCCAAATTTTCAGTTGGCCTACTCTGTTTTCAATGGATTTAAAAGCTGCTTATTCAAATTGCACAAATGGACAATTCTGTTAATTCACACTTATTGCTTATCCTTACCAGAAATATTGGTTGCTCTGGTTCCTCTATAGGTGAACATTCATGCTCATACATTTTTTTAACAATAAGAAATAAAGCCAACTGCTGGCCAGCACTTGTCAAAGCATTCAGAACCACTAATAGAAACAAGTAAAAAAATCCACGCATCTCCACTGAAGTGAATCATGCGAGTGGGTGAAGCACTGGGGATCGTTCAGTGTTACCATAAATCACCCATGCCATCTCGGTGTATAATAGACAGTGGATAATGTGGGGAGCTATCAAACAATTTATGCGTGTTGTACGCTAACTTGGCAGTCTTTTGTTTCCTTTTTTTGTTTTTGTTTCTCTCTCTCTCTTATCGTGATGCCAGGCAACATAAGGTCGACAGGAAGCCACTGCGCAGTTTTCATGGTTGCGCTAACAGCTACAGGAAAAGGAAACTCTTGTAGGAGGAATTACACGATGTGCATGACTAGACACGGACAGTTCATGGCTGCATATGCTTCAAGTTGTATAATTTTCCTCTGGACGATGAGAAGCAGCATTTATGGATTTTAGACGGGGAAAGCTTTGCACACCCTAGAAGTTCTTGGGCATACCAGCACCCTTATTTAATTTTTGGCAAACATAGCACAATGAACTCAACCTGTTGTTATGTGGGGTTTAACGTCCCAAAACAAACTCTGGTTATGAGAGACGCTGTAGTGGAGGTCTCTGGAAATTTCGACCAGCTGTGGTTCTTTGACGTGCACTGACATCGCACAGCACATGGGCCTCAACATTTCGCCTCCATCGAAATGCAGCCACCACGGCCGGGATTCGATCCCGCGACCCTCGGATCAGCAGCTGAGTGCCATAGCCGCTAGACCACCACGGTGGGGCATGAACTCAACCTTGGCTATGACCTCAAGAAGCGTGCCTGACAAGTCCCACAACAGTCGATCAGCTCGGCGTAAATGAAAAACGGCAAAGACGTACCCTTTTACTATCAGATAGTGTTTCTTCAACATATAATATGCACCTTACTTTGCCCATTACAGGGTGAATTTTTTAACGACAGTGCATTCAGAGAACAAACAAACAAAAAGAAAGCACAGCTCACTTCATCATGGGTTTCAGCACTGTGGCACACTGCATGATAATGAACACCGCTATATGTTTTGCAGGTGGAAGAAACTCCAGTCACCTTCACTGTTGGGTATAGTAAAAAAAAACGGACCGCAGCGTATAGCCAGTCCTACCACAATTCCTGCAATGTCTCGCCTGCGAACTCCGCCTAGCCATTCGCCAGAGCAGACAGCCTTGGCTAGTCGTGTTCCTTATCACCCTCGTTCCCACCTTTCCCGTTCCTTTCGCGTGACACAAGCACTAGTCCTTGCCTGTCGGTCATGTCACTGAGTGATCAAAAAAAAAAAAAGGAAAAAGAAGAACGCCCGAGGGATGTAACGAAAACCAGCCACCGCGCGCCTAGGCACGATTCCGTGTACCAGCAGTAACCAATGTGAAGGCGCAAACAAAGCGTAACCCCCCTCCCCCGCTCCTTACCCCCTTACAAAAGTACAACTTGGGAAAAAAAAAGTTCATCGTATCCCCAGAGGGTGTCCTGCTCAGCCAGAAATGTGAAAATGTGCGCGCTTGGCAAACAGAAGGACCTTGCCGTAAATATATGGCACAGATACTTTCACAGCATCCTCTGTTAATTAAAATCAATGACCATCACAGGCACAAAACTTATCAGAACGTTGTGTAGACTCATTTTCTATTTACCGAGTCCCAATTTAAGCGAAACTGAGCGTGCCAGAACTAAAAAAAAAAACAACCAAAACTGCAGCCACCCCCATACCAGCCATGCAAAAGCGAGCATTCACTCAAGCCAGTGGGCTACCAGATCTGAGACAGCTCTGCCTGCTAAGCAACATGGCGGCGCCCACGAGAAAACAGTCTATAGGAAGTCGGCGAGGAATTTCTGAAAGGTTTGTTAATATTGAGCAGTCATCAATGTTGTGTTCATTGTAACAAGACTTTACTGTATAAAAGTGCAAACAAATGCCCTTTTCGTTGGCTTGCACTGTGGTGCGCTGTGTCCTTTGTTCCTTGAGCATTACGGATACCTTACACCATTACAACATTAGAAAGTGCAGAAGTAGTGATGCATTGGTGACTGCCGCTTCTGGTGCAGGATGCACCAAAATCCATGTGTCATGCCATCTCTGCTTCCATTCTGCGATTAGAGAAAGATTGATTTGAGGCTACAACACAGACAATGCTTTACCCCTGTTAAATGGGCGCTTTCAACTGCTGTTGCGTTCGACAGCAGTTGACACTGACGCAGCAGCTTAACTGACCAGCAGTTTACCTGGAGCTACATACACTTTCCATGCCCAGCTTCAGTTAAGGAACTCCCGACGCACCCTGAGGTCGAAATTTGATTATGTAGCAGCAGTTGTCTTCAAGTCTAAAACGAATGTGTTGACACAAGGACCTTTTCAAAATGGTGTCGTAATAGCAGAGTTACAGGCCTCTGGTGATTGAAAACATGACATGGGCTCATTCCAATCTTTGTTACGCTATTCTCCCCTCAGATGAGCTACATGCCACAGCAAGCACTCTCATTTGTGCCGTGCCAAGCCTTGTCACAATGTTTTTCAAAGCAAACTTACCTTATCAAAATACTCCTTTGCAATAGTGTCGGAGCTTTCCAGGCGAGACTCAGCTAAACATTCTCCATATAGCTGCAGCACCTCGGCGTATGACCTCGTGATGCTGTCTGTGCTGTCCACCTGCAGAACAAGGTTCATTTCATATGTTTCATGATGCACCACGAATTGTTTAGCATGAAACTGCAAATGTGAGTTTCTTGCACCAGGTCGCTCTCTCAATCACAATGATACACAGTAATCTGCCGTTATAACAAGCTCGCTTTAATGAAAGTCTATACCAGTTCTAACCCAAACCTATGTATTTTAAGCTGAATTACTCAAGGTGTTGTTAACATGGTCTACTTAGGGCGCAATAATAACACACTGTCCCACAAAGCACCATGACACTGCGGAGGTGACACTGTCCATCCCTTTTACCAGAGCTCACTGAGGTGGGAAGACAGGGACCTTGGAAACCTTCTGGAGGACACACTGCCACGATGCAGTTTCCCGACCGCCTTTCCTCCTCATTGCACCTGTTACCCATGTCTGAGCGTGCAGATCCAGTGAGCACGACAAAAGGTAGTGCATGACGAAATGGTCAAATGTACTACTCGCTGTAGCGTGTGCATGCTAGCTCAAGGTCACTCAACGAACTCAAATGACTGTGTTGGGGAGTGTCTGGTGCGTCAATGCAGCCGCATTCACTTATGTCAGAGTTCAGCAGCGGTCTGTTCCCTCACTTTATTGCTGACCGTGTGCATTTGTTTCGATGCTGAACTAGTGCTTCAGTAAACGTGCCCCAAGTGAGTGCTTCAGCGACCTACAACGAAAAGTGGCTCCACCGATCTCCGCACAAAAATGTCAGACTTTAGAAAGTTCTGCTGACTAAAGAAGTGAAGAAAGGTTGGCAGAAACTGACATCACTTAGGAATTCAATGTACTGCCACTCATCAAATGTATTGAAGACCAAGGAAGCAGTGCTGGATGGCTTTGAGAGGAGCTCAGTGAAGTGAAAGAGCAATCGCAATTCAAAATACCTTTTTCAGAGTAGAAATTGCCCTGCTGCGATGACCAAAAAAAAATATTACACCATCTCCCGTTAAGGGGAACCATGTGTGGATGCGAAGCAGCGGGAGGGTGGTTAACTTGAGCGGGAGATGATGTAATTTTATTGAGAGGACGAATGAGAATGTATAAGAGAAGAGAGAGAACGCGATGGTTGCGTGATGGCCCGAGCGCTCATCTTGTCGCTGCACAGGAGAGGCAATGAGGCGCGCACGCTCCGTCATTTTCATACCGCAGAACTACCGTGGTGGCCCCAGCAAGTATGCACCTGTCGCACCACCTGTCGTACGCCTAGAGACTAGAGGATTCCTAGAGGAGAGAAAGGGGGGAGCGTAGGAAAGGAGAGAGAGGAGATGCACATGCACTGTGGGGGTGTGGGACGTGGGTGCCGCTCTGTAGAGTAGAGAGGACTCCTAGAGGAGAGAGAGAGAGGCAGCGTGGAGAGGAGACAGAGGGGGAGGGGACACGCATCAGCAGTGGGGTGTGGACGCCGCAGGAGGGACAGAGACCCCATTATAAGCTGCCTCGCATCTAACAGAAGTGCAAATATCCGCACACATGGGCGTGCACTTGACATAACTGCCAAAGTGTAGTCACCAGTGAGTCTGGCGACGATAAACTTCCAGCGATGTCTGTGAAGCTATGCATAGAATCGCTGGCAAAGAAGTTGAAGCCGACTTTGGCTCATGCTGATGTTCCATGGGCACTTTTAGTCACGATCAACAGCAATCTGGATCAAGCCTGATCAGCATCAAGACAGCCACTATCTTAGTGCTGTGGTTTGGTTGACGTCACTGCGAATCTTGATCCGGATTACTTTGCATCGTGTAACAGCTATCAGTGACTGTTGATGGTGTTTAATAAAGTTGGCCTGAATCGACACTGATCATGATTAAATGTGCCTGGGTGGCACCAGCATCATTCCCAATGGCTGACACTGCCGTTCCTGTTGTCCCTTTAGACACAGACGCAAAAATATCTGACACTGTTTGTGGCTGTCTCTTTCTTTTTTTTTTTTACAGCTCAATAAAGGTTTGTTTCTCCGAATATACCATATTTTGACTTCCTTGTAACTGTAGCGCATATTAAACAAGACTCTTATAGCTTTTAATGAGTGAACACTTATATCCAATTCCTATCGAATATTTTTCATCGTCCTGCTGACTTCACTAAAACGATGGATCACTGTAGCTACAAGAACACATGGCTGTGTGCGTGGGTCATCTTTTCCATTTTGTTTCATTTCCAGACATGTTTTATACCCAGAGCAACGTGTGTCACGGAAGTAAACACTGAAGGAAGCAAAACTTTTCAAATGTTCATGAGCACTTTCAAATACACAAATGCACTGCTTGACCTGTGTGCCTTTACAGTATGCCATGCCAGCTCATTCAAAACGATGAAAAATGGGGATGTTAGAGCCAACGTCTGAGCAAGTGGACTAACTTTCTTTAGGGCCCTGATAAAGACAAGCCCACATGGGCGGTTCCATTGCGAAAAGTGAATGGGCTAGTCATTTCTCACTATTTCATGTTAGCACAGCTCACCACCACTCTTCTGTTTCATCTTTCTATGCTGGGCGCCCACTGCACAGTTAGGCATAACCTCCAAAATTGCCATGACACTATCTCGAAGGCCATGCTTTGACATCAAGCTGCTGCAGTCTCAGAGGCCACGCTTGACCACACACAACTGGGCCAGCCAGCACAGCACACCGCAGAGAAAGAAAGGATGACTGCGATAGTATGGAGAAGGGCAGCACTGCAAATAGATGGTGTGCTCTGCTGACTGCATACAGATATGTGTGGCAGTTTTTGCCTGGATGCGAGAGTTTTGAATCAGCCTGCTGAACCATCGGTATCTTAGTTTCAGAGGCAAATTTAGTTCGTTATATCTACTGGCAGGCCAATATCACTTCACTAAAATGACATTTCAAATGTATACATCTCTATAGGGTTCTCAATGGGTATTTCCTTTATTTTGTTACAGTGAATTTCTTATAATGAAGGCTGCATACATATAGCTTTGCTGAGCACTGATTTATGAAATACCAGAATCACTAACAGGGGATAAAAAATTGGGCAAGTTGGTATTGATTTATGACAACTATAATAAGGATGGGTGCACTTAAAACGAGAACAAAGCAAGACATGGAACGACACGAGTGCTGTGTTGCACTTGATGAATACAATGTCAATAAACTTTTCAGTTGAAAGTCAATGCTCATGCCGTGTCCAAGTCTTGCTTTGTTAAGTGCAATCTTGCTTGATAATCTCCATGAGCCATAATCATGAAGCAAATGGTGCAACAATACGAGACTGCCTCGGCTGATCAGACCAACAGTGATCAGGCAGATGCTGCCTGCAAAGGAATTATTTGTAAACCATTGTGGTGCATCGCATTAGGAGACACTGGTATTAAGGGGACAGAAAGTACCTCATGCTGCTGACTCAGCTGCCTCAGCAGGGTCCAGAGGGTGTGCTGGGCTTGAGTACAGTCGCCCTGTGCCAGCTGGATCCGTGCCTCCTCCAACAGCCATCGGCTTGCCTCACGTGGGGCACAACACTCCAGCTGCCGGAGTGCTACACGTGCCAGCTGTAAGGTGACGATGCTCATTCACCCCCCCTTACACCGTAAATTGAACGGACTGGTTTGTACGTAAACAGCACCACGCAAATATTCAGCAAAAGTTTCTTTCACAAAGAATTTCACAAGAATCATGTGCGGCCAGCGTACAGATCAATTCAACGAAATAAGTACAGCTTGTCCAAGCATGTGGACCATAAATTAAAATTTACAAAAACAATCAACTGGGTAATTTGGTAGGATGTAAAAATAATAAAAAAGAACTTAAAAGTAGGGATGTGTAAATGTTCGAAATTTCTAATTCGCTTCAATTTGATTTGCACTCGACTTTTACTATTCGAACTACTCATAGTTGGTAGTTGAGGGATAAATTATGCCATGTCTTGTGACAACAGGCATATTACCACAAGTAGTACACTTCGCTGCATAACACTCGGTTGTGTACAGCGGCGATGCTAACACTTGTTAAATGCAATTAACTTACACTTGTATAATGGGGTGAACACCTGTGTAATGCAGCAAAGTCAAATATTAAGTCGATATGTACTGTTGAAATACCACACAGGAATGCCGTAGGGCTTGTTCTGTGCCAAAAAAACGGCTAGTTTGAACGAAAATCATAGGTTCAGATGTGCCATTGTCTCCCTCTGCTGGCCAACAGTCCAGTCAGCTGTGCGAAAAGCAGGGGCAAGCTGGAGAGAAGGAGCATTTAGCTATCTTTAGGGTGCCCCAATGCTCCCTCTTGATGGGCAAGGAGAACATCAAGGCACTCTGTATCTGTGGAGAAACCTGTTTCTATGATGTCGTAGCCGGCCCCACTGAATACCACTGCCTGTATACATCTTCACGCAAATTTCACAGAATATCCTGCTGGTGGCGCAAGCTTTGTGGTGCATTTACCTAAATTTCTCAGTGAGGAAAGCAGTAGTGTAGATAATATTCACATTTCAGACATTCTCAAGAACTCGCCCACCATTCCAAAAAAGAAAAGTTGTTTAACTTTAGCATACCTTTAACATACGTGTACTGTGGTGAAGTAACGCCCCTGTACTGCAGTGCGGTTATCACTTCTGCACTGCGGTGAAGCTAGCACTTGCACACTGTGGCATACCTAACACTTGTGTACAACGGCAAAGTTGACAGTTGTGTACAGTGATGAAGTCAGCTTATGCATATACACAGTTCTTTGTTAGACTGTTCTTTAGGACCTGACTGTTCTTTTTCTAGGGACAACATTGTGGGAGTACACTAGTGCAATAAATTTGCTTTTCCTTGCCCACGTTTAGCAGTACATGCCTCACTAAATTGTCCGTGGTATAATATTTAAAAAACTCGAACATCGTTAAAAATATTCAGTTTGACTCCCACTGAAACATTCATATTCAAATGCACTTTGCACTCAGAATTTTGCTATTTACACAGTTGTGGTACAAGTGAACAGTCACCCTCTGAGCTATGAAATAGGCTCCAGCATGGACATCTTTGTGCACTAGTTTTTTTTCCACTATACCCCACATCACTTGACCAAGCAGTCAGTGAAAACTTCTCATCCCAGGCCGCTGCAATCTAGGCTTTCTTGGCACATTTCTCACTAAGCTGTCTTGGGGTGGCTACCATAGCTGTGGGCAGGGTTCTCCGTTAAGGGGGCAAAGGTTAAGTAACTAGAACGCCCCTCCTCCCTCCTAATTCCCTGCCCCTAAGGACATTGAGGTCAAACCGCAGAGCAACATGAAGGTGTGAGACAAATTTGGTGACCACCTTCAAGAGATTTAGGAGGGGGGGGGGGGGGGGCTGCCTGTCACAGAGTTTGTTCTATACCAACTGTGCAGCAGGTTCTTTTATCTTTGAGGTGCCCGCGGTGTCGCCTCAAGACACCCAAAGAAGGACAAGGCCGTTTGCATACCACATTTAATATAACACTAGAAACCAACACATATAACAAGCACACACCGAAAGAGGCATCACATGGATACACGAGAGGCAAAGTTATGTAGCACGGCTTAAATTAAATGGAATCCTAAAAAACCAGTTTTGAGTTACAGTCGACTGCACAGTACAAGCACTTGTCCCACCAAAGTCAGCGTTAGTACGCAGGCCTTGGAATGGAGCATGGCAACTGCTAAGAAATGCTGCAGCACTCAGTGTCTAGAAGCACGAGAACCAATGGCTTGAGCAGCCTCTCAATGCTGCAGCGACAAATACGGGGTGCCAGTGCTGAAGGCGCACCCTAGCCAACAGCTTCGCCTGAGCTCACACCCGAAGCTGACAGCTCAAGCCTGTCCACAGGCACGGGAATGCCTTGCAGCACAGCTGCATGTCGAAGAGGCTCGGCCTTGATCATTTGGTACCCCGTGGGCACCTTGGCTCGAGTCCAGAACTCGACGGCTGCCGAGTAGTGTGGCCAGCCCTCTTTGCTGCTTCTCTGCTACTCTCCCTCCACTCACCAGTTCGTGTAGCTCTTTTTGCTGCCCCATGTACATGGTGGGCCTTTATTATTGGTGCTCTTCTCCCTTCGTGTTGTCTTCTGAGTGCTTCAATCAGAAGACAACACGAAGGGAGAAGAGTGCCATAAATATTTGAATGCGCTTCACACTCAAAATTTTGCTATTCGCACAGCTCTAAAATTTATTCACGACTAGTGCACTCCAACATTGTCCCTCGAAAAAGAACAGTTCAGTCCTAAAGAACAGTCGAAGAAAGGAATGTGCATACGAGTTAGGTTTACCGCGGGCAGTACACGAACGTTAGCTTTGCCATCGTACACGAGTGTTAAGCAGCGAGGCGTACTGAAGGAATGGGCCGTTTGTCACCAGACAGCATATTTTGCCCCTTAATTGCAAACTTCGAAAAGGTCAAGTAGTGATACTCCGGTGCAAAACAAATCGAATAGCAAACGCTATGTGACAAATATTCAAAAATTCGAATGTTTTGCACACCCCTAATATTCAGCTACAGTAGCACTGCAGTAATGCCAACAAAGCCCTCGGTATCACTAGAATGCAACCGGCAGCAGATGACATAGCTGAAGGGCGCTTTTTCAGGATGCTCAACCATGTTGGTCACTTGCCAGATTTTTCACCATCACTGCTCCTCTCGGGGATCTGCTAAAACATTGTACCGTTCACCAGAACCTCTTGTAGCCTTCAAACAATGGCCCCAAGCTTGTGCATGGCTGTACACAACATCATATTCCAGACATCAATGTGCGCCGATGCAAGTTCCTCCAGTCTGGGTGCAATATTCCTGCAGGATCGATCAAATAAACAAAGACGAGCAGTAGCTTTCACATGAACGCCAAGTAAAACTAACACCTAGCAGCCCGAGCTCATGAGAGGGAGTAGTTTCATGTACACTTCAGTGTTTTTCTCACCGTGCTGCCAAGTGTTTTGTTTTGTAACTTCAAAAGGGGGGATGACAGAAGGCACCACACTTGTCTAAGCAGCTTTACAGTCGCACCTCCCACAGGCACACATTCAGCTGAGCACCATGAAACCGGTTTTTTTCATATCAAAGTAGGTCGTTCGTTGGCAAGCTTATGGTAGGCCACCCACAGCTCAACTACAGCCATTGTAGAGTTCATCTCCTCAGATCAAAGCAGCCCAACAGAATAGTGGTGTATGGCATTGATGACAGTTGAGATAAGAAAATGCCACAGTAAACCACACTAATGTGTCATTGTGATGATGCCATAAGGTGATGCATCTTGAAACCGACAGATCACAGTGACCTTAAATTTTACTGAACGGTTCCCAAGGTAAATTTCATTATTATGATTTGGTATGAGTTATCTTTATACCGTATTTACACGATTGTAAGTCGACTGAAATGTAGGTCGACCCCCATAAAATTGCATCACACACACACACACACACACACACACACACACACACACACACACACACACACACACACACACACACACACACACACACACACAAGCGCATTTCACAGAAGGAAAATTTATTGTTTTGAACTGAGCTGTTCGTATCCCTGCCTCAGAAGCATAGACACGGGCTTGTTGCATGATCATATCATAGGAGACCAACAGCGATCGATTGTGTAAATCAGTCACGTATGTCTCAAGCTTCTCCAGCTCCGGAAAGCATCCAGACTTTGGCCCGCAAAAGCCATGGCGATTGGAGTCATATGAGAAGATTTCCTCGCACTGAAGCCGCCACTACCGCACCACACGCTCACTGATCCCAAACTTGCGTCCTACTGCGCAGCTGTTAGTCTCCTCGGCATGGAGAATAGCAGCCCGTCTGAACGCTGCTGTGAACGAGCGCCGATAGTTCTTGGGGCCCAGGGCACTCATGACAGATGGCACGATTCAGCACAACACAGAAGCATGCGGCGCCGCGGCTGCTTTGAAAATTGTACAGAGACGCTCTTCCGTCAACTACGAATACCCACCATACGGTGGCTCTTCCATCAATGATTGATGCTCCCACAAGAGCCGTGCACTTTGTAGTATTTTAAAAAGAACAGCTTTTGTATAAAAGCGCGCAATAACCATGCGCTGTGGGCTGAATAGGAAACTTTATTCACAATTATGAGAACACATTCGAGCGACATGACTCCATCAAAGCCACTGGCAGCGGCTGCCGCACGATACCAAAACAAACACGGCGGCAGATGGAAGAGGCCGCTCACTATTTCCATTTATTCGTGAGTACATTACTCGCATTGAAGAAGCATTTTGTTCGTCTCAAATAAACAAAATGAGTGCTAGCGAATCCTTTGATTCAATGCACAGCGCTAACGTAGCCACAATCACATCATGTTAATACACTTCCAAATGCGACAATGGGAGGTTAGTCGCCCTAGGTATACTGGCCAAAGGGCCCAGATCGGAAACGTCAACTTTCAAAGTCGGCATCACCTTTACTTGCGCCAGAATGTATGCAATGGTAAATTAATATGCTATGCTTCGGCCATAACCATGGAAACAAGGGCGCAAAGCTGTCTTCACCTTAGTCGCGGACAACTTTTCTTGGCAATGAAGGGAAAGCTACGGGGGCGGAGCTACTGCACATGTACTCCTCCGCGATGTAGTCCGGTTCGGCGCGCGTTTCAAATTTAGTTTCGGTTGTGAACCTTCCGTATCTCCTGTGACGGCCGTTCGATTATTCGAGCGGGTCTGCTTTGTCTGCTTCGACAGCCATTTGTTCATCAAATTCGTCACAAGCTCCTGCGGTGACTTGTCGGAAAAGCTGGAGGGAGACGAGCGCGCACCTGATAGTGGGGAGGCCATTTTGACAGTGAGGACTGACCTGCACGTAAAATGTGCGACGTTCTCACACGTGCAAAAACGCGAAAAGGCACTGTGTAAAGTAAAAAAATTATAAATATCTCCTTAATGCGAGCAGTGCCTCTTTTCAAAGAGCGTCCTGTAGAAAATAAATCAATGTTGTTTTCTTAATTCTCACGCAGAAAACATGGACGAAATTGTGGGACTATATTCTTAAGTGACGAAAGGGAAGGGGTCAAGGGCTCGTTCTTTATTTGTTAGAAACAAGTTAATGAGCAAAATTTTAACTCATTAACTTATATTCTTAAGTGGTAGCACACGCGTAGTTTGGCTCTGTAGCCTTCCCTCCATTGCCAAGAAAAGTTGTCCGCGACTATAGTAGCACCCCTGATTTCTCGTTTCTCTTGCCGTTAATAGTGGCACACGGTTCGACTTCAATTCTAAGTCGACCCCCCAACACTGTATTGTCAAATTTAAAAAAAAGGGTTGACCTACAATACACAGTCTTGTCCACTTTAATGGACAAGACTGCCTTACAGTAAATGCCTATTTATTTGTTCCCAAGTTTCACTCACCGCTGGACGCTGGTTGATTCGTGCCTGTGCTGCATAGTGCGCCAGAGCTGTGACACGAGCAGCCTCCGCCTGCGGGCTCTGCAGTTGGCCAAGCACCACACTCTGGAGCCACAGCACTGGCTCAGCTATATTAAACTGCACCGCTGGCTGCGCTGCTCTCTGCTCCCACCTGGCCAGCAGGCCATCCTCAATCCTGCGACATTTTCCGTCACATTGAATGGACCATAGCAACACCAAGCAAAAGATGGCAAAAAAAAATGCAATGTGTTAGCCGGTCATGGTGAAACTCTGCTTACATTACGTCATGCACAAATACCAAGACTTCTGTTGCTCCAAAACTTGTTGTGAAAATGATCTGAAAAGATCTATAAGGGCCACAAGTGGAGCATCTCATTAAATCAAGGCGGGTGTAGACAACATTTTACATGGGGACATGTAATTTAAATGCTTTTGTTGCATATTTGGTGTTCCTGCTTTTTACTAGCAAAAATTGTGCATGTGTTGTGTACGCCTAACTCGACAAGTTACTTCAATAAAGCATTCTTGGTGATAGCATGCTTTTCATTCATTAGGATATGATAGGCTGCAGTTTGTCGTTAACGCCTCAAATGACATGTGCATTGCAATTGCCACACCGGATTTTGAAGAGTGTACTATGGGGTACAAGCCTGCTCGTTTCTGTCAATGCCTCTAATGCCTCAATTTGCCTCAAATGTGCACCCAACCAACTTTTCAACGTTCCCTATGCGATTTTGCACTCAGCAGGAGTGATGTTCCCTATGCGTTCACTGAGTGCAAAGAAATAGCACTCAGTACACATTCGAACCTAAAGTACGAGCAAATGCTAGCCAAATAGCACTAATGGGATCTGAATGTACCTCTTCTCTATGCTGTATAAGCATACTTATTAAATCTTCATGTCTTACTTTAGATCTCTTGTCTGGAACTTTCCCTATGCGATTTTGCACTCAGCAGGAGTGTTTGATCTTGATTTGATTTATGTATTTATTTTTGATTGATACGCACACACTTCTGATATATTGTTACGAATCTATCTTTCGTTATCTGTTCCCAATCCTCTAAGAGCCTGTTCAGGCTTACAGTAATAATAAAATAACAAGGAGTAGTAAATGGGGCTAAATGGGAAAAAAAATCTGCACAGGTAGTGGCCTGAGGCAACCTCACTCTCTTTGGTTGGGGACCAGAGTACAGTCCTACAACGAACGCCGCTTCAACAAAATTTCCGGTACAACGAAAAATTCTCGGTTCCCCGTCAACGTCCATAGGAGTCAACACATAAGTAATCTCGCCACAACGAAATCATTTTTTTTTTTGTGCCGTTTCACTTCAACGAAATTTGAAGATGCAATTCCAGTCTTTAAAATTCGATTAGCTGTGCAGTAAACACAATCCCAAACATATTGGTGCATTTCAGAAGATAAAAATACGTCTACAAAGTTGAAATTACGTGTTGGCACCACCAAAAATGGCCGCTGTTGACTGCAGTTGATCACCGATGTCTACCGATGCCATCTACCGATGTCTGTCGAGATAGCACGCGCGACCGCCCCACTCCCACCGGCGCCCCTTTTGGTCCATCGCCCGATGAAAGAAGGGCTGGACGTTTCCTCTCTGCTTGAGAAGCAAGCGACGACAGCCATCACACGTGGTGCGATGTTATCACATTGTTCAGTTCGCACGGTGGAGACAGCCGGGTCGTTTGATCTCTGCTTCATCCGCATTCGTCACCAGCGTTTGCGCGCTTTTGCTCGCGCAGTAAAATATACGATGCGTGGGCAGTGTTATCGAGTCGGACTTTGTACAGAAAAATGGTGATTGTGAAAACCCGCTAGCAGTGTCCATATCATTGCTATCGCAATAACTCCCCCACCCCACGGTCGACAACTTTTTTTTGTGGTCCAAGCACCCCCGGTTGAGTATCGTATTTACTCGAATCTAATGCGCACCTTTTTTTCGATAAAACAGGTTCAGAAATCAGTACGCGCCTTAGGATCAAGTGCGAACGAACGACAATGTTAACCAAAGTTGCTATGTCGCCAATGTAATCTCTTGAGATGTCCGGGCGCACCAGCTTTCAGTAGTGTTCGCGGGTGGCCATAGCGGGAGAATAGATGTTTCCCATCGCTGCATGAAAAACGGCTCACCATCGCATTTCTCCCTCATATCTGTGACGAGCCTGAGCCTCTCACTTGTGCATGCTGCATGACTTACATCCAATATTGTGTCACGGCAATTTGAGACCATGCCCCTATCATGCTTAGGCTTAGCTGCGCCAGCCTGCGCAGCATGCAGGGAACTGTGACAGCATGGAGGAATGCAGAATTGCGGGTAAATGATGTTACCGCCGCTTGCATGCGGCTCCGCCCGGCAACGTGCGGCAGTTTTGTCGGGACGCGAGAGTTATGAATTGGCGCGCCAAACACCTTCGAGACACCGCGGGTCAAGCGAAGTGGGAAAGCCACAGCACGGCCGTTCGAAGGACTGCAGGGGTTCAAAGTTGGCGATCCGTTCATTATGCAAGTGCGTTCATTATGCGAGTACGGCATTTGTTTTTATGAATGTGAGAAGGTTGATTACTAAGGACTATTTTTTTCGTGAGTGCGCGTTACAATTGGTTTCACTTCTTTTTTTGGTCGCGGGAAATGGGTGTGCGTTACTATCGAGGGCATGGTAGAATCGAGTAAATATGTAAATCTTCCGGATTCCGTTTCTCCAAACTTGGCAGGTGTTTCAGTACTCGCAGTTTCCGAAACTTTCCGACTAGCGCCGTGATGCCGTGTCCCGTGCGCAAGATTAGGGCGTAAAAGTTTCATTATTGTACCAGCTCACATCAGTTATATTTTTTTTATTTCACGACAACAAAATTATTGCTTCAACGAAATTTTTTCCGTGCACTGTCCATTTCATTGTAGCAAGAGTGGACTGTACCTGTTAGTCATGAAATTTATTTCTGCAGACAAATTAGCCAGAGCACAATTTAACCTGGTAGACATTAACTTTCCTATTAGCACCTTCTTAGGGAATAAATTTTGTTGCACTGTCAAATTCTATTATACTTTAATATTGGACCTAAACGTAAGTAATTTACCAAGAACATCTAAATTTGGAAGTAGTTCACTAAAAAAGACCCTTTTATAATTTTTTTGAAAATCACTGTGGTTGAAGCCAAGGACGGTTTTTGCCATTGTACTTAAACAAACATTACATTTTAACAAGTTACAATGTGTCAAATGTGACCAACTTGGCTTAGTGAATGCACCGCTCATAACAGGGCGAAAAGTGGTCCCAGGTTGCTAAAAAATGATAGCATCCATCATAATCACAAGTAAACCTTTTAATGAGAACAAATGCATCGTCAGGTATGATGCACCAGGATTATTCCTGTGATACGGCGCTTAGCAAACATAAGCGCCTTTTTCTTTTTTAGCTGCTAGCAGTTACTCAACACACCGCTACAACCTTAGAAAATTATGTGGGTGTCCTGTGATGAACCTTCGAATGAACCAATGTACAACAGCAACCAAAATTCCTGGCATGCACTACAGATCTTAGATTAATTGAGCATATGCACACAATGTCACAAAGCGAAAAATGGGGTCATCATGAACTGAGGTGCAACAATTCAGGTCTTTGCATTACTTTCAAGCAATTTTAGACGGAATATTTTGTTTTTGTGCTGCGTTGCGCATTCAAGCTGGCAGTTCAGCGAACATAACAACTGCCGCCCTCTCGCTCAAAATCACCCAAGGTATTGATGACAAGCCATCGTGGCAAAAATGGCATGATAGCTTTGGTTGTCACTAGGAATGTGCGAATATTCAAATAGAGTTGTTAATCGAAGTTTGCAATTGCGGCACAAAATACTGTATGTCTGATGACAAGTGGCCTATTCCCGCATTTACTACACTACGGCACATGACACTCGTGTACTGGGACGAAGCTAACACCTTCGTGCTGCGGCAAAGCAAGCACTTGCGTACTGCGAAGAAGCTACCACTCGCCCACTGAGGCAAAGCTAGCAGTCGCCTACTGCAGCAAAGCTAGCACTCACGTATTAGAGCAAAGCTTGCACTCGTGCATTGTGGAGAAGCTTACACCCGCATACTGCAGCGAAGCCAACAGTCGTGTAATGCGATGAAATCGGCACTCGTGTGCTGCAGCACAGCTAACACTCGCGTACTCTAGCAAATTAAAAATTAAAATACAAAGGTCACACACTGTACTGCGGTGCGACTACGTTGTGTAGTTCTGTGAAGCTAACAGTCACGTACTGCAGTGGCGCTAACACCCGCGTACTGCGGCGAAGCTAACAGTCGTGTATTGGAGCAAAACACAATAAAAAACAAAGGTAACCTCGCACACTGCAGCGAAGCTAACATCCGTGTAGTACAGCAAAGCTAACACTCGTCTACTGCAGTGAAGCTAGCCCTCGTGCACTTCGGCGAAGCTAACAGTTGTATACTGCGGCAGAGCTAGCGTTCGTGTACTGCAGGGAAGCCTAATGAACCCAACAAACGTCACCCCCACATACTGTGGCGAAGCTAGTAGTAGTGTACTGCAGCAAAACATAAAAAACAAAGCTAACACCCGCATACTGTGGCAAAACATTAGTGCACTACGGCAAAGCTAACGCTCATCTACTGCAGCGAAGCTAACCCTCGTGCACTGCAGCAAAGCTAAAAGTCGTGTACTGCCGCGAAGCTAGCGCTCATGCACTACAGCGAAGTCTAATGAATACAACAAAGCTAACATTCGTGGACTGCAGCAAAGCGAACAGTCCCGTACTGCAGCAAAACCTAGTGAATCTAACAGACAAGCAAGGTAACGCCCGCATGCTGTGGCAAAGCTAACACTCGCATACTGCAGCAAAGCTAACAGTCCCATACTGCAGCAAAGCCTAATCAATCCAACAGAGGTAGCACCCATGTACTGAAGCAAAGCTAACACACGTACTGAGGCAAAACTAACGTTCATGTACTACAGTGAAGCTAGCACACGTGTACGGCGGTGATACACACTGTAGCAAAGCTAACAGTCCCATACTGCAGCAAAATACCTAATGAATCTAACAGACAAAGGTAACACCTGCATACTGCAGCGAAGCTATAACTCACGTCGACTTACATTCAGCTTAAGGGGGGGAAGAGGCGCTTTGACATCAAACATCTTTTTATTTAAGTTAGGATGATGAAAACTTCAGTGATCATGTATTTACATGTGTACATATCAAATATGAACTCAGTTTTTAAGTACCCCTTACCACTAATTTTTTAATTAATCACTAATTAAAATTTCATTTGATCACCTTTTCAATAAATTGGCTGTACGGATCTCGCTGAATGAAACATCATTGCATTCTACAGTTATCAGAGAGTGCAAAAAGCAAATCTTATTGTTCTAGGTTTCCTACGATGGAAGTTATGGAGCTTCAAAGTTCACCATTCGATTACCGAGAAATAATATTTTTATTATTTTATCTTTTGTAAAAATTTACACTTTCATACAGTAACATGATACTTTCTTGCACTCAGCAAACATTCAGCTCTTCAGCAACACAAAAATAATAAAAATTGAGTGTGCCAAAGCTGAGAAACTCTTGTCAGAAGAATAAAAAGTGGCCAAAAAATTGAAACTGAGAAAATAGCAGAAAACAAATCTTTGTTTATTCACGGAGTTCTACACAACTAAAATTACTTTGGTTTGCACGCAAATGCCTCAGAAGGCACCGGGAGTGTAGTCATGCAGACCTTTTTCAATAGAAACAGCCCCATTGCACCTCCGTCACTTTGTAGTGCTTCCAAGCAGCTTATTGATCGCGGAGAAGTCTACGATCCCGTAGGCGGCCGCTGACGGGTCAGAGTCCTCGCGCGCTGCCGCAAACGCGCGGAAGTTGCCTATAAGCGGGAGATCTTATCTGCAGTCCGTCTGTCTTGCTGCGCACGATCGGCGCTTGTCAGGAACGTAGTCTTATTATTTTGGTTCTTTTGCAGATAAGATCTCCCGCTTATCGGCAAATTCCGCACGCGCGCGCTACCGCGAACGTTCGCAGCTTGCGCGCGCGCGCGGAAGTTGCCGATAAGCGGGAGATTTTATCTGCAGTCCGTTTCTCCTGCTGCGCACGATCGGCGCTCGTCAAGAACGTAGTGTCGACACTTGTGCCACGCTGCCTATCGCCGACATCGTCCGAGGTGGCCGCCGCAACGGGTGGAGAAGTCGGCATTTCGTCGCGTTCCGCCGCCACGCCGTCCTGCGCTCGGTGCGCTTCTGATGCACCCACGCCGCGATCCCGCTTTGCCCCGGTTCTTTTGCGCTTTTTTTTTTCCAAATTTACGCGCGCTTCGGAACTTTCTATATGGTTTCACCATGATGAAAGGATCAAAACGTAGCCGAGAGCACAGGCCTAGCTCACTCCCGGCGGCCGCGGCACACTTCGTCTCGCTCGCGTGGCGCTGTGCCGGTACGCCGCCGCAACGTGCAGTCTTTGGAGTGCGCGGGTAGGGTAGGGCCAGTTTTTTTCCTTCCTCCGTGGGTAGGGTAAACCGATGAGAGCAACAGTCATATCACAGCGAGATGAGCTTGCCGCATGTGCGCGTTGACCTGCCGCGCGCAGCAGACGGCGCGGGGGGCTCGGCGAATCGGAACGCGTGATTCAGTCACGTGCGCTCACTGCACCAATAAGCTCACTCGGTGGGACCATTTTTTGACGCGGATTTTCTATGTGAATTCTGAGCGCACGGAAACGAGCGCGGAGGGATATTCAAGAAAAAGAGCGGCTCTTTCGAATGACACCAAGATGGCTGCCGTAGGGAACGTAGAACGGCAGTAGCACGGCACCGAAAAAAGCCCCTTTTTCGTGCGGCCATCGCTGAAAATTTAGCTCGCTGATGTGCATAAAATGCTTTCACGGCTAAAATACTGATCTAGGACGTATGAAAATTGGCGAGGTTATGCATCAGTAGCGGCAGAATCCAAAAATAACATTTTCAAAAAATCGAATTTTTCTCGCGATTTTCCGTCTCAAAGACCCGCTTCCCCCCTTAACTCATAATTATGTAAATATGTACGCCCAAGTATATATTACTCTATGAGTTGTTTGAAATCTTCTGAAATCAGGTTTGTATGAAAGTTCAAACCTTATTATAACAAAGCGAGATATAACAAAGTTATAAATATAGCCCACCCTGAAATTCCCACACATGTGCATGCATTTAAAGCGTCATTTTAACACTGTAAATGTGACCTTTCAGTAGATACATTGTCTCTAAAACAAAAATCCCCATGTGTTCATGCCAGGAACATCGCTTCCCACGTTGTTCAGCAGCCTTTCAGTGCAGCGATTTAAAACTCCCAAGCCATAACAAAAATGTTGGACATTGTTGCACGTAAGCAAGGGCGCATACCATTCGCACTGCTGCCTTCTTCCGTGCTATCACATCCCCAAACACCACTGTCACTCCAGCTTTTTCTTTCTCTCGCTACATGGGCCAACAGGTTAGGTTGTGGCCTTCAAGGCTGCAACAACTAGATGTCAAATCATGGCCTTTGAGATGTCATAGTGACAATCTAAAAGATTACATATTAATTGCACTCAGCAGGCCAGTAGTACAAAGAGGGCTTCTCGGTGCTCGTTGTACTCTCCTTTCCCTTCCCATCTCTTGTGCTGTTAAGACTTGGCTATCATGCTATAACACGCCCAATTGTACATTATTCTGGTGAGAATGAGTAGCCTAGCTACTTCTCTTATTACAGGTGTCCACGAATGCTATCAAGCACTGACGTGTGGCCTCCAAGGTCACATCGGCAACATAGTGATAGGCCACAAGCCAGCCAAACTGGCATGGCCCAAGGTTGGTTGGCTTACACATTGCGTACGCCATAGCATACTGAGGCAGTGGCAAAGACAGCACATTGAGTGGTCTGCCGTTTACAACGGGCATTATTTTGCTGGTGAGTGCCAACAGCAGCACTATTTTTCTGATTTCACAGCAATGTGGATGAGCCATGCACTAAATAGAAGCCAAAGCCATTGAGGAACACAGCCACCATAAAGGCTGTTGAACTGAATGCCAAGCAGCACAGTGCCAATGCCGTAGATTTGTTTGTTTGTTATGAAATTTCAATGCATATATGGTTCAAAAGCATCACTGCAAACCACAATGTTCTGTTGCACACTTTCATATTCTGTTGCACACTTTCCCATCTGCGTCATGGCATCACGTGGGTGTGGTCATTGCTTTAAATATGCGTGTGTTGCTAAATAAAATTTAGTTGTGAGACAGCGCTGTGGTTTGTGTCCCTTCCTTCTTTTGTCCTCGTGTTTTGCGCTGACCATCAATATGCACAATGTCATCTTGTTCTTTGCATGCAGAAATTGCAGCTAAGGGCGTAAGAGCAATAATGGTTATAACGAAATAACCGATATAACAAAATACGCCCTTGTCTCCATTCAACTTCATATGACAAGGTTCAAGTGTACCTGAAAAACATACAGTACATAACAGAGTACAGCACATGATAAAGCATAATAATGCAGTACATAATAGAGAAAACAATCACCTATGGAGAAGAGCAGCCCCTTCCTCAAGGACTGTGCACATTTGCAATTTCGCCAGAAGTTGGTTGAGCTGCTGCGTTGAGCCAAGCTGGGCCATTGCAGAAAACCGACTGCTCAGCAGCTCCCTGCAGGTAACACATGATAGCCGCTGCTTTCATGTCAACTGTTGCTTTGTTTAAAGGGGCACCGACAGAAAAATTTGCGCAATTTTTTTTTTCTACTGGGGCCTGTTAGTAATAACATGGCACATCAACTGCTCTAACATGCAACAGATAATTTACAATACGTTTATTACAGACTAGTTCCAGTCTTGGTTTGGGAGAGCTAGCCGCTGCATGCAACTAGCACCACCTAGCATTTGCAACGAGGTAAACAAATTCGATCATGTCAGCCTACTCTTATTCTTTCACTGCTTGCACAGCCTGTCGCTGTCATTGTTGTCGTTGCTGCTATCATTGTCAAATGGCGACAATTTCCTTGCGGCCTGGTATTGCCAGGAGCCCACTAATGCAAGCGCTGGAAAAAGGGAATGGTGCCTATGACATTATCATTGCTAGCTGAACTGCTTGGAGCTTGGCTGCCGTAGCACCGTCAAGGAAGTTGAAAGCCCCCTCTGGTCACCTTAAATATTACTGATGGTATGAGATGCAGCGTACAGCATGCAAACATCAATATTCATTTTATTACTTTCTAAGCTATATTCACTTTTGAGCTTTTGTAGATGCGTGCATGTCCATGAAAATCAATCCTGCTGGTTATCTCAACAGGAAAATTTTGGTGTCAGTGCACCTCGAAACCTTTCCCGCGTTCTACAGCACATAATACTTACCATGTTTACTCACATCATTAATGAACCCACTGTTAAGTTAAAGGAAGGGTTTTAAAGGCATGGGAGAGGAAAAAAAGTCCCAGCAGATTTCTAAGAACAGAAGTTTCACTTTGCAATGTAGAGATGAAACTGGCTAAAAAGTAAAGGCCCACATGCGATGTATGCAACAAATTTTAAAAATTCACATCACTAGCTGGCCATTTTTCAGCACTCCTGCTCACAGTTATCATCAATCTCCAGCCTATTTCGGCCTATCAGCCTCATTATACAACTGCTGCTGGCCGTAAAGATACTTTCTGCCTCTCATACAACTTTTTTTCGGTTGTGGTGAAAGTGAGAAGGTTGTATTTTACATTGATGGATATGAGCATGCTTGTACCCCATAAAATAAACAATATTTTGAACTTGGCCCCGACAGTCAGGTGGCACCATCCTTGGTGGTGTATGTCGAACTCCCAAAAGTAACAAAAAGAAACCAAGCATTACTTAAGCAGGTTCACTTATCTTGTTTAAAGAAAAAAAATTATTTACTTACAACCGTATTTTACACACATGCAGCAGCATTCCTTTCAGACAAAGACTCATTTTTAAACTTTTCATTTTTAACTTAATATAATGCAAAAACCCAGTAACGAGTGTCCGGCGTCTCTACACAAGCAGAATGGGTGTCCACAAAGATAGCAAAATTCTGTTTGAACAATTTGTACAGACTTTCAAGGGAAACCACTGAAAGCTTGTACCATTTGATGGTACGCTTTCTATTGCGATAACAAACAGGAAATCAAGAAAGGACAGCAGGCAGTCCCCTTAGATTGCAAGCAGAAATGCCACTATACCTGGCTGTTATGATATCTAACAGCTATTAATCAGTTTGTGGGCCTCTCAGCATAATCCACTTAATTCTTTATGAAGGCAAATTGCCTTGTTCTGATAGTCAAAATGTGCAGCACAATTTTTCTTTCTTTGTAGCATGACCATTTTCCTCTTGTTTTCACCAGTAGCATACACAACACACAGTGTAGCTATATGGCATGTATACTACTGCGCTGTATGGCGTTACAGTAGCCATATAGTAGCTAGCGTAACGGCACACTATAGCTCATGCAGCAAGCATCCAAGAAAGTTCACAACGTGTCCAACAGCAAAGTGGTGATGGAAAAGCAGCAAACTACGTTCCCATACATACACAGCATGACGTGCATCACGTCTAGCCTTGAATATTCAATTTCAAAGAAAGAAACCTGCCCACAACTGAAACTTTGTAAGGTCACAAAACCTCATTCATCTGCCATTGATGCCACGCAGTGCCACCAATTGAAGGAACTCAACACACCTACATTGGGAACTATGTACTCCATATATTCAAAACAATTCTCGAAAGCCAGACGCAACACAGCAGCCAGTGCCTCAGCACTTGTAGTTGTAGTGATCCTTCTGTTATGACCATGCCAATATGGTATGCAATGAAAAATTGCACGAGAGAGGGGCAAAACATTTCCATTTTTGATAGGATGCCATGATTACCTTTAATCAGGTACGTTTGGCTATTAGAACTTTAGGATATTTCTGTAACATTGTTTGCTATTTCATCTAATTTGCACATCTAAGTATATATGTAAGCATTCTATAATACCAGTGCTCAAAAAATAGGGTAGCCTGATAAGAAATTTAGGACATTTCATCAAGCTATTCAATACACGGGCACTTTGAAGATTCCTATAGGACAAATTACTGTATATTTGCGATTATAACATCCCCCTTCCCCCCCTATTTTCGAAAAAGAAAGCTGGGAAAACATTTTTCCGGCGAATTTAAGCACTTTCTTTTCTTTCGATCACCTATCTCCAACACGATGTTTTGCGTGCTGAGACTATGCCCATGTCTCTCGGTATCTGCCATAGGATACGAAGATCGCAGGCTCAAGTAGTGCGACACACTCAATCTTGAGTTCGAGCGGCAGCGAGAGTGAGCGACGGACAACCAGGCACACGAAGTGATGGGTTCACTGTGTGCATTTTTTTTTTCTTTTTTTTCACTATTTTCAAAATAAAATGTGACTTTTCACATCCATCTCATCAAAATATTGCCGTGGTAAGGTGCTTTGACGTACAGTCATTTTAGATTTTTCGGATCTAAGCCTTTCCCCTCATTTTAAGTACCGCAATATTAAAAAAAAAATGGGGATACTTGGAATCAAGCAAATATGATAAATATGCAGGTTTTCTTGTGCAAAAAATATAGATGCACTCATTGTAACTACAGTGTCAGTCCACGCTTTACAAGTTAAAGGTGCCACATGCCCAAGGATGATGCAGCCCAAACATAACAAATCACAAAAGGGATTTAATGCTCTCAAGAGGTCAGCGTGGTCAAGGTGCGCTATTAGGCAAAATTATATATGTACAACATTTTTAAGTCATCACTGCTTCATTATGCACAATGGGTACCCCAGGTAGCACGACACTTTTGGATGAAATTAGTTATTTAGCTTAATGTATAAGGAATTGGATTTACTAGCACACATTAATGACCAACCAGCATAAATGGCACTTAGCACAGTTACCGAACGAAACATGTCATGCCATGCATGCTATCACAGAAGCTCACCTGCAGACTTTCAGTCCAGAGCCAAGTTCATCAGCATCCTGGCTAGCCATGGAAGACAGCGCCATGAAGATGCCGCAATGCAGACCCTGGTGTCTACTGCAAGCACACAGAAAATGTCACCACAAAACACACACAAAAAAAATGTAGCCCATGGTTCAAGCAAAAACGCTGCAGTACTTGTGGATGTCTTTCATGCCACTTTTCATGTCGTCCATTAATAGGGTGTGCACTGCCGTATGCTACAATGATTAACCAACCATCCAACCAGTACATCTCATAAGCACTGCCTGGAGAGATGCAAAGTTCCTTTACAGTAAGCACTCGCCATTTAGAACAAAAAGCATATGGCCCAACTCCTCTCACTTTCGAGAGTAAAGGGCCTAGAAGGATCCTGAAATGCCATGCAGCAGACTTGAAGTAATTAACTGTGATAACTAGAGCTGTGTGAATAGCAAGAGTTTGAGTCCGAAGTGAATTTGAATATTAATGTTCGAGTCAAATATTTTTAAAATAAAGTCAAATATTTTATAAACAACATTTGAATATTTTTGAATATCATGTCAAATTACAGAGGAATGCACTGCTAAACATGGGCAAAAAGAATTTGTTACTCAAATAATATACTCCCGCAATGCCATCCCTAGAAAAAGAACAGTCCAATAGAGAACTGTGCAGACGTACGAGTTAACTTCGCCGCAGTATGCATGTTAGCTTTGCTGCATTATGCCAGTGTTACGCAGCGAAGCATACTAGGCCACTTGTCATTAGACAAAGCACATTTTGCCCCTTAATTACAATATTCAGACAGTTCGAAGAGCAAAAGTTAGGGGCAAATCAAATGAAATAGCAGGCACTATTCAAAAACTATTAGAAAATTAGAATATTCGCACACCCTTAGTGATAAAAACTTCCAGTTAACTCACACCAATTTCAAGTTTCTAGTTGGCCATCAACGTTTTTTATGTACTTAGAAGCTGCTTACTAACTCGAACTGCACTGTGCAGGTTACCCTGCTAATTCATAGCACATTTTGTTTATGCGTACTCAATATACAAACTGACTGTCTTCTTCTAAGTGAACATTTGCACTCATAAGCTTTTAGGACAGCCAAAAACAAAGTTTTCTGTCTGCCTGAAATTGTCAAAATGGAAAAAAATGTCAGCAGGAAAAAGGGGGAAAAAAATAACACAGCAGAAATGCACTTGATAGCACGCCACCTACGCTTTCCTGATAAGTTGCGTGATATCACACTCTTTCTTGCGTCTAATAATGCATGCTTCTGATAATTGAAAGGAAATTTTGGGACCCCCTGAGCTCTGAATTATTTTTGTTCTCTGTGTTCTTTTTATGTGTAGAGATAAGGTTAACCCTTCAATGCGGGAATTATGAAGCACAGGTTTAGTGGAGGTCAAACAGAACTAAAAGCCACTGATGCATGTTTGAATGTGAATTGAACAGCATATTTTTCGTATTTGTTTGAATATTCTTTTATTAAAATTTCAGTTCTTTTTTACAGCACACAAATTATAGCTGCCATTTCTACATAGTTCACGTTTCTGCCACATGGTGAGGATTATTAAAAAGCATGCGAGTGCAAATGTTGAAGCGCACGTCAGCCGCACGGTGAGGTGTGGTGGCCTGGACACCCGAAACCATGCGCACACTCGAAAGAAAACAGACGAGGGCAGACCCACTTGATCCTTGTGTGGCCTATACGCATACTCCTTGGTTCTTTGAGCAGTGGTGATGCAGGAATGAGAGTTCGCTCGGATGAGTGAGCAACTGATTAATGTCTGTTACTTTTAATTGCATATTTTATAATTGCTATTATGATTAAATATACCTTTCAGATGTCATTTAATAATTTTATTTACCTATATGAATCTATACTTTTAATTAATGTTTTTCTATGAAAAAAATATGCCGACTTAAACCCACACATACTTGGCTATTTTACTATGTATTGTGTATTTTTTATTACACAGAAAGCATTCAAGCTAGGCTTGTAAGTCTTTGTATAGATAGTGCCAACTAACCACTGAACAATCTAAGTTTTCAAATTTGGTAGAAAAAATTTCTGCCGCAAATATTATGCCTTGTTGAAAAAGATTTTGAAAACTGATTTTTTTCTTTGCAATTTTATAGAGAACAAGTTCTTTATCAAATGTATTAATATAAATGCCACTTGAAAGCACATTAAACTGCTTTTCACTTTTATATGTTGCATGTTCATGTAAACCCAGCAGCTGTCGTAGGAAAAATTCCTGACTCAAACACACAAAAATGGCCTGCAGTAACGAAAGTTAATTACATGTTAAACTACATAGAAAATGTACTGCGAAACTGGGGGAGAAAGAACAAATTTACTGTACAACAAAGGCACTACCACAATGTTCCTATAAGAAAGAACAGATCAGTCCCAGAGTACAGTACAGCTATGAATTGTACTGATAGACAACTTCACTACACTACAGGTGTGTAAACACATCAGCAGAGCACCAGTGCTAGCTTCACCGCAGTGCACTAACGTAAACTCTGCTGCAGTACGCAAAAGTTACGTGGCAAGGCGTACTACATGCGGGAACGGGCAGTACACAAGTGTTTTGTGGTGAAGTATACTACATGTTGGGATGGGCCACTTATCCCTGGACATAACAAATTTCGTCATTAAGGGGGGGGACTGTTCTTGAAAATGTAAGGCATTTCTTTTTCGCATATTTTTAAGAGAAATTCACTATTGATTGAGTTTCTGATGCTGATTTCAAAAATATGATTATGTTTCTCCTATGTCAATTGGTTTTAGAGATAATTAAAATTAATTACCCTTTGTTTGCCAGTACAATGGCACAAAATAACCTTATTAGAGAGCTACCATTTACACATTTTTAGATGCTAAAACATATAAGCTACACAATGGTAGGAGTATTGTCTTTTATATTAGGATTTTTGGCAAGGCTGCAGCAGTCTGAATATCAGTGTTGCAGACACACCTTCCTTATGCTCTAATTCAATGAGAAATTAAAAATTTTCAGTGATGTTATTTGAAAATTCACTCCTACCATTGTGTACTCTACAGATAAATCTGCATGCCACAACAAAAATGGCTGTACTAGCTGCTCTGAAGGCAGGGATATTGCTCTGCAAGTTTGCCACCGCAGCAAGATTTTCATTATGAGAAATGAGAGAAAAAGAGAAAAAGCCCAATTTGAGTAAAGTGAAACACAGAATTACCGTATCTTTCTAAGGTGATTTGTGGTCACCAGGGGTATAATCTGGAAGTACTGCTGCACTAATTGTAGTTCAGCATGAAAACAACCTATTTTTGGTACATTTTTATAGTAAAAATATATAGCGTGTCTTTGATAGAAACTGTGACTGTGGCTGAAATATCAATTCTAGATGTGAGAAACTTGTTCAGCACTTTCGGCACTGCTCGCATGCCATGGAAGTACCATTTTTCAAAAACTGATTTTTTTCATGATATTCTGCCTCGAAGACCAGTGTCCCCCCTTAAATGAGAAACTTCGAATATTTCGAATAGTAAAGGCTAGGCACAACCAAATCGAATAGCAAGTACTATCTGAAAACTATTCGAAAATTGGTATATTCCTACACCCTTAATATTTCGTCCTTTATAACCCTTTGTCTTCAAGAAGTCTGTTGCAAAAGAGGTTCAACTAGTGGGAGAGACAGAGCAGGTAGGTTGAGTAAATGATGTCTCCTATGCCCACCTGCCTTTGTATCAGTGCCTCTTATGAAAGGGTTCAATTGTGGTAGCAAGTGAGAACCAACAATTCATGTTTACCCTTGGTCATTCTGGGGTAGACGGCAGTCCCAGTTGGCCAGCCTCCAGGCGCACTCAGCTTGCAGTTCAGCCAAGTCAGGCGTCCCAGGCTCCAGGTATGCAGACAGTGTGTTGTACAGTCCGCACTGCTTCAGCGCCTAGAATATAGAAAGGAAACTAAATGCTGCCCATTATAAAGCAAGACTCAGGACACATCCTAAAGTGGATTCGTGATACTCCTCTCATACATGATGATAAATTCTGTCTCTGCCCAGTTCATGCGCTGTTGGTGCTCGTGCTTCTCAGTTGGGTGCTCCTCATTGATGGGTTTTATTCTATAACAAACAAATGTAGAACCCACAGCATATAGCTGAATATAGCCTAATTTCGGAATATACGCACCTTGCTCTAGCTATCTAGTAAAATAGAAGAATATAGTGAGCACTAAGCAAAATAATTATTCAAAGTAAATGTAGTGCAAGATAGAAGTAGTAAAAATTAGATAACTGGAACTTTAAAAAAGAGCGCTGGTTAGGACATCCGTAATGGAGAAAATAAAAAATGTTGATAGAGATGAATGGTCAAGCAAAAAGGGAGCTACAGTAAAACCTTGTTATAACGAAGTTGACGGGGAGCCATAATTACTCTGTTATAACCATTAGTTCGATATAGCCAATATTCATTTCATCTATGGAAATTTCAAGGGGAATCGCATTCTTCGTTATATCCGGGTTCGTTATAACGAGGTTCTACTGTATATAGTTAAGAAGAGAAAGCAGAGAGAGAAATGAGCATGAGTAAAGTGGTCATACATGCCTAAAATCTTAGTTACCTAGAAAAGAATTTTCACTGTGTTTCCCTGAGAGACCAAAGGATGATTACTGTTCTTCACTTCTCTTAACTTGAATAAAATTCAGAAATGTAGACTCAAAACTGGCATTTTACGAAGAAATGTTGTGAAGACCCACATGACCCAGGCGTGCATTGCGTCCCGTGGCTTCGAGATCGGCCTGTGCCAGCAGTGTCGGCCAGTGAGCTCCTTGTTGCTCTGCCCAGTGACGCCACAACTGGAAGCGTGCCCCCAGCGCCAGGCACCTGCAGCCGGTCAGGGCATCTAGGTCTCCGAGGCCCGACAGGGAGGCCAGTAGCACCGACTGCACAGGCTCAGCCTCTTCGGCACTCCAGTGCAGCAGTCCACCATCCACTGATGTCCTGTGTTAACCAGCATGGCCTGTTATCTCACTGAATTGTTTCATACTGCACTGGCGTGTACTTCTGATGTGCTTTTGTACCTAACTCAAGCTGCTGAGAGCAAAAGATAAGGTCGACTGTGGAGCGAAATAATCAGTCATCAGGAAGAACAGTGCCTGCTCCACTTCGTAGGCCCTATGTTAACCAGGTAATGCACTGTGGAACATGTAAATAGGCCTACGGCACATGACATCATGCGTATCTTTAATACAATGAAAGCTTGTTAATTCAAACCTCACTAGTTCAACTTTTTCAATAATCCAAACTAAGTATCGTCGTTCAGCCAAGCACCATAAAACACAATGTGTTAGGGAGCTCATCAATACGTATGCAACCCAAATCCACCACGGATAATTCGTACTACGTGCTGCCATGGTGGAATTTTCCCTGCTCCGCGACAGCTCACATGACTTGATAACCACTATCATCGGCCCTCAAAGGCCATGCTCCCAAATCTCGAAGGCCATGCTTTGCAGTCGAGTACAGTAGAACCCCGCTGATACGTTTTTCACGGGACCGTAAAATATAAACGTAAGAGCCGGGAAACATAAGAGCCAAGAAATGGGAAAAATTGAAAAATGAGAGAAGTGGTGATCGGCACACAATTTTATTTCAGTGCTAGCGCTTTCAGTGCACGCATCGGCACAATCGGCTACGATTTCGTCGACAGAGAAAACCTCGGAGGTGACAATGGCGTCATCAATGGAAACGTAATCATCGTACGCGATTCCGTCACCAACAGTTTGCATCGCTGTACCATAATTTAGATGGCGGAAGCTGGAAACGTAATTGGCATCGCCCATTGTGCAGCTAATCCTACAGTCAAGCCAAGTTAAGCTACGTGAAAAGTCAATATTTCCGTCGGCAGTGCCCGCTTGGAATGCCGATTCGCGACGTAACATGCGGGAAGGTTCCCACATTGCGACGTAACAGCGGGGTTTCTAATGCATTCAATCCTATGGGAGCTATGCCGGGACCCGCCAAAAACGATGTAACAGCCGGGAAAACGCAGCAGCCGGGAACGTAACAGCGGGGTTCTACTGTATATCTCATGGCTGCCATGTAGGCTTGCATCCATTTTTCGAACTGGTTGCATGCATCAGCATCAGTGCTGATGTCTGTGGAGGCAATGACAGCATGCCCGCATGCGTGATCGCGTTGAGGAATTCATGGCATTTTCGTCGTACGTGCCCCAACTCTCCAGCATTTCTCTCACGTCTAAAGACACAATGGTCGCACGATTATGACAAGCGATCTAACGCTGTGGTCACTATAACTGACAAAGCAGCATTATTTCCTCTGAGCTTGCACCGAGGCATGATTCTGTCTTGCGCCACGTGATGACTGTGTGAAATTGCAGTCGTCAATAGCATACGGATGCAGCTTGTCCTTGAAGAGTTGCCCATTTATTTAACCCTAAAGCACAAGAGTTGACCGCTGAGTTGATAAGCGGCACACAAAGGAGCGCAGCGATGAAGTGAACAAGAATACGTGTGTGCGTACAGTAAACAGTCCAGCCCAGCTTCCATCCGACAGGCTGTTATACAAAGCGGACCCAACATCACTTGCTCTTTTCTCCATTATCGCATTCTGATGATGGCAGTGTCCAGAAAAGAAAAAAGGATGACGATAATGGTGCTCAACAAAACCGCAGCCACATTGAATTTAATCAAAATAAAAGCACCCACCTTCTGGCACAAGTATTTCAGGATGAGAAATATTGAAAAGAAGATAAGCACAATGACTCCCATATTACCAAGCCTTTTATTCTTTTCTCTTTTCCCCCAATATGTGGAGCCAGCTGCACGCCAGGTGTGCCGTCAAGTCACGCACCTATTGTGTGAACTTGCTTAACGTGGCCATTATTACATAGACCAAGCAGTGGTTGCGATCACCTTTCAACAGCCAAGAAGACAATAAATGGCGAATCTGTTATACAATAAGTGTAAGTGATTGTTCCAGAGGTGCTGCCACAACATGTAACATCATACGCAGCCTTTAGTTCATTACTTCCATAAGTTCAAATTTCATTTAATTCGAACTCTACAGGCGTCCTTGTGGAATTCGAATTAACAACCTTTTAGAGAAACTGCTAGGGTTTTGTATGCTGAAATCACAGTATGAATATGAAGCACACCACATTGTAGGTAGGGGTGTGCGAATATTTGAATATTTTTCAAACAGCCTTTGCGATTCGATTTGCACTGAAATTTTACTGTTTGAACTATCCAAAGTTTGCAGTTCAGGGGCAAAAAAAACAAAAAAAAAATGCAGTTTCACCAAAAGGGCAAAGCAGTGAATGCAATAGCAACAAATTGTGATGTGATAAGAAGTGAGGCTGGCAGCTAACTTCTTTGGATATGATCTCACGTAACTCTACAAAACGTTGATGTAAGAGGATACAGCTGCTCCAGGGATACTTTTTCCAGCCTCTTTGCGTTGAGAGCACAGCAGTAGAAGGGTTTACAAGCCACCCACTGACGGCCTGCCGAGATAGCGCGCACGCCAGCGGTGGCGACCCCGCGAAGTCCACAGTTACTGCTTCAGCAACCACCCCCCTGGCGTCTTTTCATGGCCAGGGTCCGGCCTGGGTGTTTCCGCTTCGACAGCAGGCATCCCGGTTGGGGTGATGTTATTGCATACGCCCTCTGAGCGATGGAGATGGGCTGGGCTTGTTTGATCTCTGCCTCGGCCACGTTCGTCGCCCCCACTCATGTGCTTTTACCCGTGGGTAGAACGTACGATGCACAGGGGATTGTTATTAATTTAGACTTTATACGGGACATAACGGCGACGGCGACGGCAAAAACCCGTTGAGACAGTCCATATAGTTGCTATCGCAATAAGTGGTGACAAGTGGACCATTCCCGCAAGCCGCATAACACTAGTGTACTGCAGCAAAGCTAACACTCGCGTACTGCAGCAAAGCTAACAGTCCGGTGCTGCAGCGAAGCTAGCAATAATGTGCTACGGTGAAGCTAACAGTCGCGTACTGCGGCAAAGCTAACTCTTGTGTAGTGCGGCAAAGTTAACTCACGCACACATGCAGTTCTTTATTGGACTGTTGCTTTTCTAGGGATGCATGACATTGTGGGGTTGTGCAATAATTTTTTTTTCTCCTGTTTAGCTGTACATTTCTCTATTAATTCAACATGGTATTTAGAAAATATTTCAACATTATTCGAAATTCAACTAGCACTCCACATTTTTTCCTTAATCTGCACTGATAACGCACAGTACGCACGCTGAGCTAGTTTTACATATTGTTGTGGCATTGAACAAAATAGAAGCCATAGCTTTATATTATCTTTCAAGCTTGCTGTGCACTCAGGAAAGCTAAATTCGGAAGAGTTGTAAACAGCTACAACTTGTAAGAGCAATTGTTTCATATGTACAATATTTACACATGAAGTACTTGTAGCCAGCGAACAGACATTCAGCGCGGTACATCTATGAACAAAGCAAGAATGGTTCCGAAAAAGTCAGGCACAAGATGCACTCACCGAGCTTGTGAGTCACACCACAGCTCCACACACTGTACAGCAACTACATGGTGACCACAGAACTCAGCCGCCTGAGCCGCCTGGAGGAAGTTCAAACGGCTGAGCCGCAAGCCTGCCCACAGAGTCTTAGCCCTGCACGATGCAGAATTGTTTTGCTCGTCTCCAAACATCTTGGTGGGAACTTCCATTAAAGGCTGCATTGTGCAACATCCATGCATTGCTGGTCACTTAATCAAAGCAATAATTGGAAGCCCTGGGTTGACAAGTAATGCATGTACAAAAACATCAGCCTCAAATCAGTGCTGCACTCATGGGATTTGACCATGTACATCTGCTCGCAACTTGACGTAGAGCCTCTTTGTATGTCTTCACACAAAAAGTTTTTTGATGTAGATGTGAAAACATGGGAACAAATTGTCACACAAACAAATAGAAGGGTGAAATTTCTTTCTCACAAAATGTTTTTCCAACGCAATGCAAGCTAACTCAACCAAAGATTTTACTGTCACATGGTACAAATGGCACCAAGCATTTCCAAAGCATGCTGGCTAGAAGAGAAGCTCAAGGGAAGATGGAGGCTTGAATCGATGAACAGATCACTAAAAATGATGGCTGGAGCCAGAGACATTCCCTGTTCTACATCGTTTTCAGCGATATGTTCATTGATTCAAAGCATGCTGGGCAATTCCACCCTTAGAAACAATACGCATCGAAGGCTGGGCCACGAAGAGATGTAGCTCACTTTGCATCCCGGCGAACCAACATGCGTTCCACAGCTGACATCACAACAGCCACGGATGCTGGGGAGGAGTAAACATGGCCGCTTGTCACCTCGGTGCTCACTGCATGAACAATACAAACTGCCATCAGTAACAAAAAAGAGAGAGCTCATGGCAATAAAAATTACACCATCTCCCGCCAAAGGGGACCATGAGGCAATGCGAAGCAGCACGGGGTGTGCACACCGCGTTTGCATCAGTTTGACTAGGTGTCGCATTTCCATCGGTTTGACACTAGCAGACGCTGCCTGCGTCAGCGTTGTCTCTTGCGGGCGAGGGCGCATTCTCATTCCTTGCAAGCTGGTAAAGCGTTCATCGGAGAAAGAGCGCTTCCATAGTCAACGCGCACCGTTTGGAGAGGAGAGGAGGAATGCTGAGAGGAGATGAGACAAGGAAAGGAGGGGGAGGAGGATGCGCAGCATGGGTGTGGACGCTGCACGGCGGATGGATGGAGGGAGAGAGTGACATAGCCCTGAACATAAGCTGCTTCGCATCTAATAAATGTTCCAACAAGCAGCTAGGAACAACTCCTTTTCCTGTGCTGTTCAACACCAGCCAGCATACTTACACGAATCAACACGCACCCTTCCTTTGATAAAATGAGCCCAAAAATAACCTGCACGTTCAAATCGAGTGAAAAACCAAAACTACATTCATGGCGTTGGCAAAAGTGTCCCATCAGACAGGTCAGATGCATTGTCATGGCCATTGTAAAATGGCGGCGCCCATGGCGGCAGAACGCAATTTGTTGTGAGTTAACTTTGGTTGATTTCATGCCCAATCGTGACCGGTTTGCATTGTATTTTTTCCAAATTAGGCACAAATGGTAGTGCGGCAGCGCAATCAAAAGGTCACTTCAAAGGAAAGGCATTCTGTGTGCTGAAGATAGCTGCATTGCTTTGCATGCCTGGGGCCTGTGACTGTGAGTAATGCCAGTGTCACACGGGCACTGTCTATTGTGATCAACCCCAATCCCCATCCTATTTTTTTACCATGATCAACGATACACAGCTACACAGTCCAAACCAATCAGTATCGAGTTAACCGCTGACATAGGCCAAATCACGATCCGAGAGGCAGATCACGATACGCAGACCATGATGAAAAGTGCTTTTGTGATACCAGCATAACATAAAGGGAGCATGATGATATCCAGCCGCATGTTGACACACAAGATGTTTCTACATGCCGAAAATGAAAAAACAACTGGACCTTGAAGACAAGCCTGTAGGCTTTCTTTTAGCAGCTCCCTGCAGGCCTAGTTTCTCATGGTAATGAGCGACTCTTTTATTGGCATGCAGTCGAAACGTGCGCATAAGTTATTAAAGCCATAAAAATGGATCACAAAAGAAAAGGAACTGCCGGAGGATTAAATTCTTATTCTGTAAAGGCAAGTCATACCCGTCTCTTCTGATTGCCAACACACTGACATACCACAGTTTCTTTCCTGAAATAATACATTCTGAACCCCCAAAAACTGGGTGCATGTTAGATTTGAGGGCGTGTTATATTTGTGCAAATAGGGTATTATGATGTGTCCCCAACACACTGAGTACTATGTTGTTCCCAATGCGTCACCTAATTGGCCAGCCAGGCAATTTGATGATTGATTGATTTGTGGGGTTTAACATCCCAAAACCAGCTCTGATTATGAGAGACGCCGCAGTGGAAGTCTCCGGAAATTTCGACCACCTGGGGTTCTTTAACGTGCACTGACATCGCACAGCACACGGGCCTCAACATTTCGCCTCCATCGAAATGCAGCCGCCGCAGGCCGGGATTCGATCCCTGCGACCTCGGATCAGCAGCCAAGCACCATAGCCACTAGACCACCGTGGCGAGGCGGCCAGGCAGTTTATGGAAGTACCATGTTAAACTGAAGCTGTGTCACCTATGACAAATTTCAAGACCACTAAATAAAATTATTCTCTTGGAGAGACATGGACCTGATGGAGATGTTTAAAAAAAATACAGCACCAGTAATATTTCCTATAAATAATAGTAATGATAATTGTAGTTTGGCTAGGGAAAGGATGCTAGTTCCTGCAGCCCTTGCGGGATCACATCTCAGTATCCATAGGTTAGGGGGAAGGGAATGGAAAAGTGGAAAGGAGGAAAAAAGGCTGCAATGGAGGGCTCCAGAAATTTTGAACACTTGGGTTTCTTAACGTGCACTGCACAATGCACAATACACGGGCTTCTAGCATTTTTGCCTCTATTAAAAATGCTGGAAGCCAGCTTCAAACTCAAATCTCTTGCATTGTCTTTCATGCTGTATTACCATGCGACGCCTCATTGCCAGCATAATGTAGCAGTAGCCGGCCCAGTGGTGTTTCCACATCGGCTAGTGTGGTGACACCGACCAGGAGAACTGCTCGCAACGACGTTGACGGGTCAATGTCACGCAACTGCTTTCGTGAGGACACATTACAGTTTCATGTTATATCGATTCCTATGACAGCTCCATTTTTTTCTCTCTGTGTCTCTCTTTTTTCTTTGCAGCAAAAGCAGCTATTCCAAGTGCTTTTGCTTGACATCTGCCACATTTTTTATGGCTACCCTAGTGTTTACAGTCACCCTTCTCGGGCACCATTCCAGATGGCTAGAAGGTGGTTGCAGTCTGTAAATCAGATTTCTTACCGTGCTTAAAGCACATGCCCTTAACAGATGGTCACTAAAGGGAATACACACGAGTGCTGCAGCAACAACTGCTTACTGCCCAAAACAGCAAGACCAGCTATACTTGGCAACAACTTATCTTGGCAGTGCAGTGAAAACTACGTAAACAGGACTTCCGCGCATTCGTATTACTCTGCTAGTAGCTCAGTAGCTTGTTGACTTCAGTTTCAATTTTGTTTCGCTTGCTCATAGCATCGTGCATTTGCCACCTCCACAACAGAAGCTTAGCCTTTTGCGGTACTGGGATGCAAGTGGAGCTCGCAGAGCTTCAGCTTTGATATGGGCAATAGTTCATCCACTCATACAGTCATACCGACAAGTTCAGCTGCAGTCTGGCACACAGCATACATAAAAAATTGAGACTGATGGCGCCTTGCAGCAGCATACTTGTTGCAGACCACATGCTTAGGCTTTTCAGGAGTATGTGGTTAGCATACACATTGCAAACTGCCTGCTTTGCATTTTTAACCTTTCATTAAGCTATCGCATACTTTTCTTGGAGAACAAAATGGCGAGTTTGTGGTTGTGCATGATAGAGGAACAGTTCCACGGCCTATGCTTATTACGGAGGACAGGCACAAAGAAAACATGGTGCTGTCAGAAACCAAGAAAGTTCTTGAAACTGCATATTAATTTCATTCCTCATACAACTTCCCATAAATGCACTAGTTCCAGAATAAATTGATGTTAGTTTCCTTGACCAAGGTAAGCTAGAAAGTTGCTATTAAATGTAGGTACTGTTTCCAGGTGTGCACACAAGCATGCATTTCAGTTCTATCACTTCTCCAACACTGCCAAGAAAAGTTGTCCGCGAGTACCATATTTACTTGCCTAACGAAAGAACTGGCATAATAAATGCACCCCCAACTTCAATTCCGGATTTCTCTTTTTGTCTCTCACTAATAAATGCACTCAAACTGAACCTTGCAGTACCGCAAATGGCTACGATGTGGTTTTCCCACTTCACTAGATCCGGCTGATGTCACGGCAACAAAAGCAGCAGCCTCGCGGTGCCTTGTCACCCTAGTGCTACTATTCTTTTTTATTGTTCGTTTTTATTGTTGCACTTTTCACAATGTTAGAGAGCCGTTCGACGTGGCGGTTTAAAACTGTCATGTCCCAAAAAACTGCTGCCGCACGTTGCCAGGTGTAGCCACGTGCATGCCGCGGTAACACCCCTTGCGCACAGTGCTGCATTCCTCTGTGCTATCACACTTCCCCACGCCCCTCGCCGCAGCGTGTTGCTATGCGTGCTGCACAGGCTGGTGCAGCTAAGCCTAAGCATGGTCGAAGCGTGGTCTCTGAGATTGCCACGACGTAACCTTGGACGTCATGCTTGCCGCATGCAAGTGAAACGCTCAGCACAAATATGAGGAAGAAATGCAATGGTGAGCCGTTTTACATGTAGTCGCTGGAAACATCTGTTCTCCTGTTACAGCAATCCACGAATGTTACCGTACGCTGATGTGGCTGGGCATATCTGAGACTGCATCGGCAACGTAGCGACCTTCGGTGGCTGCAGGCCAGCCAAGCCAAGCCCACAAGGCGAGTATCGTTGGCTTATGCGTCGCGCGCCATTACGCGCGTGACCCACGGCGACGTAGGAACTATAGACACTCTATGCCCGGCGAAGGCCGGCACGTGTTGCTGGTTCACGACGAATGATCTTCACCATTGACCATTAGACAGCGTCACCATTTTTGCTGTTTTGTGGCACTGTGGGTGAAGCATGCGTTAAATAGAAGTGAAAGGTCATCGCATTGGAACAAAATGCAGCCACCATAAAGGCTGTCGCGGCGGGTGCCAAGTCGCATGGCGCTGATGCCATATCTTTTTTTTTACTGCTTTCTTTATATATATTTCATAGCATGGGTGGCTCTACAGCATTACCGCAGGTTGTAACACCGTCGTCTTTGCATGTTAAAATGTTCGCTCACCCCAAGCAAAGTTGACTGCTTCTGTTTTATGGGGAAAAAAGTGTTCGTTAGGAAAGTAAATACGGTATGTAAATCAGTTGTTTCCTGACCCCCATTTACTATCTCACGGGGCATAATTTATATGCATCATCAAAATGTGACAATGTAGACCATGATGACACATCCACTTGGATTTACCACTGTTCTGCAGCAAGGCTGACCGCATGTCGCCAGAACACGTTTAAAAAAATAAATGTGACATCTATGCAGTTCCTTTCACTAGATTGTTTGTGTGCCAAGTGGAGTGCTAAACTCAGCTGCAGGTCAAGAAAAAAGCGGCATCAGCCCACCAAAGGACCCCCGTCAGCCAATGGTGCCACTCTGTCAACATGACATTGCGGCCGACCACCTCCACGCTGCACCCAAGAGAGAGATCGGAGCGCAGCACGGAGGAGGTCTACTGTGACGTCGTGTTGACAGAGGGGCAACAGTGGCTGGAGGGGGTCCTTTGATGGGCAGAAGCCGCTTTTTTCTTGACCTGTACCCAAGTATAGTAACACACAGCTTCATTTCACATCGCTGTGGGTGATAACACACTAGGTCCTAATCACGAGCACGGAAGACCAAGAAAGTACGCCATGGCAGATGAGGCTAGAGCTGCTCAAAATACCACCCGCTGTAACTGCCGCTGGGAGAAAGTGGCTATAGATGAAGCTGCAGCAGCAGCCCAACAAGAGCTGCAGATCAACAGGACGTCCGACTAGGCCTTCTGTGCTCATATTCCGAGAATTTTCTAAGCATACTCCACAGCCACAACATTCATCACTGTAAGATGGGACTCCACATGTTGAGTGCTGCAGATGCAGGTGCAACCATGCAAGGGTGATCCAAGGAAAGGTCGCGTCTTTATACAAACCATCCTCCTACATCCAACATTGGAGATAACACAAGAGCACGGTACCGTGACCAAGCACGTGCTGGTAGGGAAACACAAGCTAGCTTTCGCCCATAAGTTTGCACGTGAGGATTTCATGAGCTGAAATGACGTTAAAGCATGCACATCTTTCTTTCACGGCATGATATGGGCAGTCAAACTGGTTCAGGCAACCTCATGCGTTTAGCAGCCCTTAAAAAGTCGTTCTCCTATTAAAAAAAAAAATTCACGTTTCCTTTATATGCCTATAATTTTATAAAAGGACATTAAGTGGCCCAAATGCTTTGTGTAATGATGTAAATTTACGTTTAGCACTAATGTTCTAGCCTAACGTGTAATGTCAGCCTCTCACCAGCTACTGCTTTTGCTTCAATCCCATGCTGTTTCAAGGCTCAGTTCACTTTCTCTGCGAAAAATAGAGAAATAATAGCATAACATACTTGGCTCGGAAACGACAGTCGACTGGCTCCTCTGGACCTCGTCCTTCAGCTGTGCATGGCACTCCAGAAAGATTGCCATACCCGACACGACCGCACTCCAGTGGGTGCCCTCATCTGCTAGTGTCTCCACCACCAGCGGCAGCAGCAGTTCACACAGGTCCACCTGGCATAGTGTCATCCATGCAATACAAAGAGCTTTCCTCAAAGTCTCATAAAACCTATTGCTTAAAAGTAGAAGTCACAGTCGATGCTCGATATAACAAAGTCAGTAAAGCTGGCAATTCACCGCACCTTATGAAGACATTGTTAAATTCATTCGACCTTTCATAATAATTACAGTAACTCAATGACTCTTCTTTTACATAGAGAGTGCCACAGGAATGCTCAAATGCAGTATAATCACAATGATACAAATTTCTTGTATCATTGTGATTCAATATTTGTAGAATATTAATGTCACCGTTGAATTCGTATGATCCAAAACAAGCTAACCTGCACATGAGAAATGAACACAAACTTTATTAGACTCAACCTCCCTAAGTCAACAATGCCTAATTATTTGCACTTTTCTGCTTTTGACGTCTCAATTAAGCACTAAAGTACCTCAAAGTATCTTTTTTCACTGCAACTGGCAAAAAAAAGAAGAGATTTAGGCAAGAACACTGTTCACTAAGCTACTTTTCATCTCTACCACCACACAGCACCTCCATCTTAGCATCGTTACAGAGCTCAGATTCATATTTCCTGCTCTGCCCTCCTCGCCTACAATGCACACGTAGAAAAGAAATGAAAACAAAATATCAGTGGTCAGTTTAATGAAGTTAGCAATGCAGTTGCGCCAGCATTCTGTGAGGTGCCTGTGGCAGTTGTGCACTGGAGGCGTGCTCACCTGCTAGGCCCTTTCGCAGCATCTCTGTATATCTACTTATGAGCAAAAATGAATTTTCGTTCATAGCACAATCAAAAGCTGACCCAGCAATGGAAAGAGAAGCTACTAACCGCCATAGTGCAGAGAGGCAACAGAGCCCATAAGACATGGTCATTGCAACACCGAATCAGTGTGCAGACCAAATTGGTGATCCAGGTGGTGTGGTCACAGGCATCCTTGGGTGCCCACAGCTCCAAATGATTGGTGGAACCAGCTGGGCGCTCCAGGGGGCGCACCTGGCATTTCGATCACGCGAAAGAGAAATTAATGCCATGGCCTAATGCATGGGTTCTCAAACTAGGTTCCAAGGAACCCAAGGGTTGCCACGGAAATTACAAGGTTATCATTTTCCTTGGTTCCATGTGCACTAAGTGGCTAAGAGGGCAGACAGAAGGTGCATGTTTTAAACACCCTTCATTACGTGCCCAAGTGTAAAGAAAAGGTATGCATAGCACACAACTATGGAATTGGTGAAGATTTCTCGGCACGCATACGTGACGTTAAAAGTCGACTTTGGCACTTCACTAAAGAGCATAGGACATCTGGAGCAAAGGTGTCTCTCCGGTTGTTGACAGAATGACTGAAAGGGAAGCTTTACCGTTGGGACGATACTAAGAATGATGCAGTCCCTTTAAAGGAAGTAGGCAGCCATCAGGTAAATCAGCAAGACACAGCATCAAAGCTGCGTTCGCAACGGCAGAAATAAGCTTTATCTATCTAAACACTCATAGCACTGTCAACAAATTGGATGCACTTGAATCGCTGCTTCTGTGTCTCAAACCAGACTTCATTGCACTAATTGAAATGTGGCCTATGAGCGACGTTAGAGATGGCAAAGTATCTCCTCCTAATTGCACAATAATCTGCAAAGACAGCCAATCATACAGGGGAGGTGTAGCCATTCTTATAAACAAGAAAATAAGCTTTTTCAGGTGCGTCCTGATGTCATGGGTAAGGAAGCAATCTTCTGTAGGCTCCTTTTAGGTGCATGCAATGTGATCGTAGGTTGCGTCTATCAGAGCTGCACGGCATATATTGACATGATCAAATCACTACAGAACTTTTTGATCAGAGCATGTGTTGAAGAGCAGGCTAGTATTGTTGAGTGCAATGTTTGCCATTTTATGTCATGCCAGACATAAAATGGCAAAACGGGATCAAATCCCGGCCGCGGCGGCTGCATTTCGATGGAGGCGAAATGTTGAGGCCCGTGTGCTGTGCGATGTCAGTGCACATTAAAGAACCCCAGGTGGTCGAAATTTCCGGAGCCCTCCACTACGGCGTCTCTCATAATCAGAGCTGGTTTTGGGACGTTAAATGCCACAAATCAATCAATTAAAATGGCAAAAATTACATTCCCACTTGGCTTGCTCCAAACTTATCCTTGATACTGTGTTCAACCTTAATTTGTCACAAACAGTAAGCCAACCTACTCATGCATGCCGGCCTTCTTCTAACACTTTAGATCAAATAGTTCTTAGTGAACATTTCCCATTTCATCAAGCAAAAATCGACGTCGTGAATAGCATAGCGGACCATAAACTTGCCTTCTGTGCTGTATCTAGTCACGACACCACATCATACCTAAACACCTCAACTACTTATCACGATTTCTCTAACGCTGATGGCAACAACATACTTGATACCTCATCAATGAATTTCCTGCCTTTCTAGAGCTATCCAATATCGCAACCTCAGACGTTGAACAACTATGGCTTAGAGTCAAAGAAATTGTATTCTGTTGTCTAAACAATTTTGTACCTACAAAAACAAAGAAGACAAGGAAGAACAACCCGTAGATGAACCGCAGCATCATTCATGCTAAACGCAAGGTGAAACGCTTTTAAATACTCTTACTTTCCGGCAGCAATAAGAGACTGGAATGAGCTCGACTCATCAACTGCTAACACTAACTCATTAGAGAAGTTTATTATGATAATAGAGGAAGCTTTACTAACACAGCACAATTAAGTTATGTTATTACCTCATTTATTTGTGTCCATAACTACTTTATCCGCAAGTTTGTCTGCTTAACCGGTCTGTTTTTTATTGAAATGTCTTGTACACTGTATAACCCATATTTAACTTACAACTGCACTTACGTATTTACTGCTCATTCTTGTACAACCTGCTGTAATATTTTGCCGTTTCTATGTATCATTGTTAAAGTTGCCATTCTATGTTACTTCGTGAACAATTGCAATTGAATTCTTTTTCTGATTGTTCTTGCTGCTGTAACCCCCCTCTCCCTGCCTTGATCTCATGCAATATTGCCAGTATTTTTAAATAAATAAATAAATAAATAAATAAATAAATAAATAAATAAAGCTGACCTGTTGACCTGAAGCTGGCCTTCACTGTGACACAGCTACATATCGATTTGTCGTAGCTGAAAACACGAGCTTCACTGTATACTCCAAGTGCATGTACACTACACTGAAATAAATTTCTTTTTTATATCCTTACTTTTGTGGGCTCACTGTCACATTAAATGTGAGACAGATGACCGGAAAATGGTGCGTACCGAGGGTTTTTGAAGCTTTCTGGTAATTACAGTTCAGTCGTCAGACAGCCTTTCACAAGCGTTTGTCATAGGCTATGGACAGGGACTGTCTACAGAATATGTCAGAGTTTTGAGCATGCACTGTTTATGCACATTTGTTAGGATTGCGCATTAGACAAGCAAGTACAACATCATAACGTGGCACCAACTTAACAGACACAGAGTAAGAAAGAAGGAGATTAGACAAATGCTGACAACAGTGGTTGTCCAGCCAGTTTGCAATTTGGAGAAAATTTTGGAGCTTAAGGAAAGCTGCAAATGAATAGAAAAAGTATTTTAAAGCAGTTATCAAGCACACAAATTGTGTTCTTGAGAACTGAAAGTGCAAGAGCAAGTATGTGCAACTATGTTATGCAGATTATCATTAATGTGAAAATGCTGCTCCGATGTAAACAGAGACAAGGCTAAAAATCATGAAGCAGCTATCAGTCAGGTTCTTATTTAGCATGCCACATGCCATGTTCACCGCAATACACAGTACATGTACTGCAGAGAAGCATTCAGAACAAAAGTGAACATGGCGCCTACTATATCTGCAAGCAGCATGCCTGTCAAAAACTGTTCAAATACGAAAGTAACCTATCCAGGAAACCACCATTCTAACCACAAGAAAAAAAAAATACAGTATTACTGCAAACAAGGGCCTTTTGTTTGTACTCATCTGCATGCACTGTAGATTTTTCCATCCACCCAAGTCAGTACAGCTTCCTGTTGTACTTATTGATTATTGAATATTAAGTGCACGTATAATTATAAAATAGCCACAGATGGTACAGCAGCCAGTGTGCGTGGTCAACAATGAATGCTGATTAGAACACGCATCATGATCCCATAGACGCTATTGGGAAGCTTAAGTGCAATGCATGCTCTTGATTGCTGTAAAGCGCACGTTTCCAATGTGAGTTCTACAGAACCTGGCAATACCACAGGACGCTCCTTGTGGTTCTGTGGGTCGCTGGTACGTTTCCCATGGTTCTACAGTAAAACCTCGTTATAACGAAGTTGAAGGGGGAGTGGTAATTACTTCGTTATAACCATTAGTTCGTTATAACCAATATCAATTTCATCTATAGGAAATTCAAGGGGAATAGCAATTGCTTCGTTATATCCGATAGTTCGTTATATCCGGGTTCGTTATAACGAGGTTCTACTGTATATTTATTAAGTCAATAAGACGGTAATCAAAAGGTTAACTTGATTGAAACACCCTTCATTAACTGACCAATTGTATACATTGGACGACAGACAGTACACCCAGTAAATACTAGAAATTTGCAACTGCGAGCCCCAGCTTCCAAAATTACCAGTATGCGCTCACTCTATCCCATGAATCTCAGAGGCCGAGAACTACATACATCTCCAAGCGTCAATTAATTGGAACACAGGCAGGGGCCCAGAACCCATGAAGCGAAGCAAGAATGAGGTAGAGTGAGATGGCCACGCAACATTGGTTGTTGTAAAAGATGGCAGGGGTCCTCAAACAGGCTGTCATGAACGGCACTCTAGTGTTCTGCAAGCACTCAGAGCCAATGTGACCTCATCCCGTTTAAGGTTAATACAGTGCAAACTATAAACACACACCAACTGGCCTAATTAGCCTCGCTTATCCCATTTATCCCCCTTAGATTACACAATTCACCATTTTGGTAAACGAAATTCGCATCATATTTTTTTTATTCAGTGAAGCCACCTGCATCTTAGCAGTATAGTTGTGAGCACTTAGAAACCTTTACAGCTCAAGACTTATTGCACAAATTAATTAGAATGTTGTGCAAGTCATTTATTACTGACTTATAATAATGTCAGCTATTTAAACAGCATTTCATAATGAACACATCATAATGCCCATTGCCTGCACATGGCTCAGTTTCTACTGACACTGGGTTGCCAGAGCAGTACATCAGTTTATAACCAAAATGCACAGGCACTTTGATGTTTGTAAGCAGCACCACATTCCGCCAGGCTGCATGGACTGTAAGAGCTAGTCATCGTTATATTGCACCTCTTCCAACAGCTTCTACACTTCATGTTACCACGTTGAATCATTAAAATTTCTCGCATAGCACACATTACCAACTTTTCAGCTGTACTTTTAAACAACAGCACTGACGTCACACCAGAGTCTTGACAAGATTACGTCAAAAGCTAAACATAACACGTTATTACACTTGCACTGGCATGTTTAAATTCAGCTCTTTCCGTTGTTCCATTGAGGACTGGAAATGAGATGAATGTAGGTGAAACTCATTCACTTTTTTCGGATTCTTCATGTCTCGAAGAATGCAATATGCAAGCACTACACAAAGCAGAGTGAATAATAAGGTGAGACTTGCCTCGGAATGAGAAGAAGGCACAAAAGGGTGCAGCAGGGAGAAGATGGCCTCCATGTCCTCGGTTAGTCTGTGCTGCGATGCAAAGGCAAAGCCTGCTGGTGTAGCCAGTGCAGATTTCAGTGCCTGGCTCGCCACATGAGACAGCTTGGTGCTACAGAGAAGCAATGTTCACTCAGCTTCTCGTGAACTCAAAACCTCTCGGATGCTAGCACCACGAGTTAAAACAGTGCTACACTGAATGGCACGTTCGAAACTGCGTGTCGAAACAATTTAGCTTACTCTGGATGGCTCAGGTAACGCTCCATCCTGCCGAAGACGAACGCATAGGTGATGTGCTGACATTCCTTGGCTGCCTCGTCCACCATTCCCGAGATGGGGTTCCAGTGTGCTGTGGACAGGCACGGCAGGTGCCACTCCATGGGTACCGAGGACTGCCAAGGCAGTGCAGCGAAGCCTCTCTCACCTGCACACAGCCACTCGTGTATGGTATTCCACTGCAATAACCAGATTAATTCAGATGGCACAGGGACTGCAAACAGGGCAGAGATTGAAGCAAAGGCAGCGCCTTCAGACATTCGGTGAAACCTCGATATGGGAGGCACTCAAAGGGCCCAGGAAATGTGTCTCTTGTAACCAAGGCCTCTTGTAACTGGCGATTCTAAAAACACTGGGAAAATAGACTAAATCACTTTGTTTGACATGAACATCAAAGTGTGCTTGTAACCATGTCTGTTGTATCCAACATTATTAACAAGGAAAATGTAGGAAAACGAAACAAACCATTTTCAAATGTCTCTTATAACCGAGCATATCTTTTAACAGTGTCTCCTGTTATGAGACTTCACAGTGTCACCCAGATACTTGACTCATGCACCAGGACTGGCACTGCCTGCACTGTCTGTGTGTGCACCTGTGAGAGCGTGTGTGGACTTTATTTAGAGGGATGGGAGGAGTTGATCAGAGGCGAGCGCAGCAGTCAAGAGGGCAAGGGGTGCAGGTGAGCGCATTTGCCTCCACCCTTACGCCAGCCATAGAGGAAGGGCTGTTTCTAAATAAAGAATGGCCTTCCTCCTGACGTTGTGCACCACTCCAGTATCATCAACTTCAAAGCAGCGATCGAGCATCTACCCCTTTAACCCATCGAAATAGCCCACCCCTCATGTAAAACCCCATCATGGGGCCTTTGAGGTATTGTAAATAAATAAATAAATAAAAGGTGGCAATATTTTTTGCAGCCCATGAACGCAACCTACAGGAAAGAGAGTGAGGCAAACAGCAAAACTTCATGCTTTGTGCCTAAACAAAGTTCATAATCCCGAAGAAAGACAATATCTGCACAAGCTCTTGCGCATGCATCGTCCTTCTTTGTGAATGCTGTAAACTTTGTTGAGGCACAGAAATGAAGCTTCAGATCAGTGAAAGTAACCAGCTGAACCCACACACTATACTAGATTTGAATTGCCTTGTGGAGTAAGCATAGTAGTAATAATTGATGGCATTCTAGCATTCTACAAGCCAAAACCACAAATTAGTTATGAGGCATGCTGCAGTGGAGGACTCCAGAAATTTTGGTCACTTGGAGTCCTTTTAACATGCACCATCGTCACACAGTGCACGGGCCTCTAGCATTTTTGCTACCATCACAAATGTGACCCCCAAAGCCAAGGTCGAGCCCATGTCTTTGGGTCTGCGGCCAAGCACCATACCACTAGATTACCACGGTGGATTGTATATCAAGCATATCTGGCCTTTTTCGATCAAGTTGTGAAGGCTGCAGCAGAGCTCTCTCTCTTCTCTGGTGTAGTGAAGGAAGAGAAGAGGGGAAAGGAGCAAAAACATTGCAATGCATGCAGCAGGCAGAAGATGACAGCAGCTGCAGAAGAGATAGTCAGCCAAGCCTCAATACAAAGCTGGCACTTCTTATCTTGTCGGTAATCCAGGAATGCACAAAAGCTGTTAAAGCCAAATGGCTGGTAACCAGCTTTATACAGTATTGCTATGCGCCTAGTCTAGGCAGTGGCATTACCTCCAAATTTCAGCTACAATGATGCAAGAGGGAATATGATGAGACTTTCTTTTGTTCCAGAAAGCATTCAGTAGGCACTAAAAAAGTTGACTGAATAATGTTTCAGTGTATTTTGTAGAGTGGAGGTTTGCTGGAGTCTTTTCAAAATACTACACATAACTTTGTCACAACCAGCAAAGTGTTCAAATTATCCGTCAGTTCAAACTAAGGGATTTCAAATGATAAAAATTCTGCAGTACGTATTTTCTTGTGTTTTTTCCAGGATGTATGAACATGGTTCTATAATCTACATAGTACCTAGAACCAGCATGAAAGCTGTTACTCAAGCATTGCAAAATATTGCATGCACAGCACATCACGCAACTAAAGCACAAAGACGCTTTGACTTGTAGTCAACAGGCGGTGCCTCAGCAACAAAGGAAGTTCTGTTGTACATGGCAGCTTCATAAAGGGATCCCACTTGAAAGCCTATGTGCACCAACAGACATATCCTTGTATTATGCACCCACCTGCTTGTGAGGGGACCTGGCTTGCTCAAAGAGAACCACAAGCAGCTGGTGCAAGGGACTTGAGCTTGCCATCTCTGAAAAGAACAGCTTCCCTGCAAAGACGTAAGGCAACAAGTGAGATGGCACATAAGCAATATAAAAATAATAAGCCTCAGGCACTAAATATCACAGCAGGTATACATTGTTCCTTTAAAGAAGTGAAGCAGTATATAGCATGTTTATGGAGGAACTGCTTTGAGAACGTGGAAAGCCAGAATGCATTGGTTTTCAATAACGGAATGTGCTTTTTTTTTTACCATATAGGGGTGGGGCACAGAGAGAGAACAGCCAAGCCTGCGCGGAACCGCAGGACAGTCACAGCGTAAGCTGGAGGAGCGACCTTCTTACAGGCCATTTTAAACGCTTGAGGAAACTAGTGCAAGTAGAGGTGGTAGGTATCCCTTGCGCTGTAACTCTTATCATTTCGCCAAGTAGCGAAGAACCCACTACGCAGTAATTACTGTGGTAATGTAGCGTGCAAATCTGTATAACTGCACCATCTTAGAGAGTCTCTTGGCGTCGTTTTCCCGAGAACAAACCGAACTCTCGGCTTGGCGTCGACGGCGAGATGCGCTTTCGGCTTCTCTCTGCACAGCTGTCTGTTGCGCCCGATGTTGCCTTGCTGGAGCCGCGCGCGTAGCTCTGCGATTCGCTTCTTCAGCAGCAGTCCGCACCGTGCGAGGAGGCGCCTTCAGGTATATCGAAGAGCCAAGTCAGGTTGCTGGCGCGGCTGTGTACGTCGCCTGCCGCGTGATGCATGACACGATACAACAAAACTGCTTCAAACGGCAGTGCTTCGTAATAATGATGACGGAAATGTCGAAGAAGATTGTTTCATAATGATGATGTTGATGATACCTCTGCAATGGGTCCAGAGCTACATACCATGGAGCCCTGTGTTCTTTCAAATGAATCCTCGAACTCGTTATACAATCCACTTTCCCCGACGTGTAGTGGCGTATTATTATTTTGCCACGTAACATTACACTTGTTAATGAGATTCCTTGGTAGACGTTACACCTGTTTAGTTCTTTTTGCGAAGATTTTTCAAGCACAGGCGTGGCTTAGTGGTAGAATGCTCGACTGCCACGCAGAGGATGTAGGTTTGAATCCACGCAGAGGACGTGGTTTGGATCCTCCTCGGTCCTGGTTATTCTTTCTAAAATTTGCCACGATAGCGGTTACGGACACCGGCGGCGGCGGCGGCGGCGGTGGACAACTACAGCGCGAAAACGGCCCTTGTGATCTCATAACAGCTTACGCTGTAAAACAGAAGATGTCAGGCACTGATTTTTAACTGAACTTTCCTATACAGCAACACGTAACACTGTTGCCTCACAACTCTAAAAAAAAACATAACCCCTATGCATGTCATCAAGAACAATCACACCCTTCATGCATGCCTTTCTTAGTTTTTCCTTTAGTGCATGTAAGCATGGAGCTGCACAAGCTCCATGAGCAAAGCACTAAATGTTTACAGCATGCATGAAAAATTTTTTTTTACCTCTCGCGACTACTGAGTACCTTTTTGTACTGAGTATGTTTCTAGCAGATAATTTCTAGGTTTTTAAATCCTAAAACTAGGAGATGATTACAAGGGACACTATAGTGGAGGTGTACACCATCTCCCCTTTAGCGGGAGATGGTGTAATTTTTTTTTCTAGTTCTGAACTTCACAAATTATAAATTTGTGTTGAAGTAGACTCAAATATAGCATAATCATTCAAATGCTTTCACAAGCCTAGTATCACAACTAAGTAATGTGTAGTACCCGTAATTTCCAACTATGAATACCTGAAAATGTCCGAATATTTGTTGCGTTTACTGCATAATTTGCCATTTCCAAATATTTGGGAATATCCGAATACGCACGTTTTGAATCATTAATGCTTCAAATAAGAAAAATACTCCATTCGCATTCAAAATTACAAATATCTGCCTGCACTCAACTACTACTTAGCATTCTTACCAACCTTGCCTGCAGGGTGGAGGTGCATTAATGGTAGAAGCGTGCAAATATTCAAAATTATTTGCACTTGACTTTTACTATTCGAACTATTCGAAGTTGGTAGTTAATACAAAAAAATATGCTGTCTCGTGACAAGTGGCCCACATCCGCATATAATACGCTTCGCCGCATAACACTCGTGCACTGCGGCGAAACTAACACTCGTGTACGGAGGCGGAGCTAACACACATGTAGGCGAAGCTAACACTCACGTACTGCGGGAAAGCCAACACTTGTGTACCGTGGTGAAGTGAGCTCAGCTTTCTGTTGGATTGAGACTGAAGGAGTACACTGGTCATGCAATAAATCTTTTGCCCAAGTTTAGCAGCACATTTCTCCGCAGTTTAACAGGGTATTATTAAAAAAATAGCTGAAAATTATTCGAAAAATATTCGATTTGGTTCAAACGTGATCAGAAATATTTGAATTTGCTTTGCATTCAACGTTTTGCTATTTGCGCAGCTCTATTAAAGGTAAACATTTAAATAAAACATTTGCACTATAAGTTATAGTTTAAAAATATGGAAGTTACGCTTGCAGGCCAGCAAGCAAACCATAAGCCGGTGTGCGAGCAGTGACGTGGCCCAATAAAGAAGCAACATGGCCAGCGGAGGACGAGATGTGTCGCTAGAGAAGAGAACAGAGACATGAGAGTTGGAGGCGAGCTGGAGCTAGAGCTGGGGTCTGGCTGAAGGCTGGCAGCTGAGGACCTGGTCGACGTGTCCCAAATGGCGCAGCAGCGTACTGTGAGCTGTGCGGACACTGCCTAGAAGCAACTCTGGTGAGGCTGACGACGTCGACACCATGAAAATGCAACCTACAACCTACGGCTATGCTCCGTAGTACCAGGAGCACATGCGGTACAGTTGCATCAGCGACTCCTTGTCGACGCTGTCTCAGCGGCATCCCAGCTGACGGCCTCAACCAGGACTCAACAAGATGTGACCGATCAGCGTAGGAAGCTCGTCGACACCAAGGACATGTGCCAAGGACATGTAATTGCATGAACTATAAGTATCTTGACTTCACAGATTTTTCTTACTTCATTGGGTTGTATAGTGTGTAGCGTGGTGTGTGTATGTTTACAGTTAACTGAGCGTGCCGTGTTCTTACGCCTATAAAGATTCACTGTGGCCCACTCTGTTCCTGTTGCCTGTGCTTAGTATCGGTGCCCGCATGACACACATATCGTCAATCAAATTTTTTTGCAGAAGTTCCAAATGTGCCCACCATGATGTTAACATTTTCCATTACTATTTCTACATGTTGTGGCCACATTTCGCGGCAAGTGAGGTGTGGCCCATTGCCATTGTGTGTCCACTTATTCTATGTCCCCAGCACCTATCATTATCCGCATGAAGGACATGGCAAAGGACCAAGCTGTCAGTTGCTTTTTGCTCAAGCACAGGTGGGTAACACGAGTGATTGCTGCGGGCCAGTTTTTAAAGGTGCATCTCACATTCTCAGTCTTGGTGTGAAGCTGACATGACTAAGAGAACCAACACTTGAGGTGCACTCTATCAGGCGCCTTGTACCAACAGAGAGTACATACCTCGTGCTTAACGTCTTTCAACTGCAAAACGAAATGGCAGTGCTTAGTGCTCATGCGTGGTTGCACCGTGCGGGCCATACATGTCAGAAGCTCGTGTGGATGGGCCCTTGCATGCAAGTCCATTGGTATGAACACTTCGCTACATATCACCATCCATCCACATCCATGACTTAGCTCTTTGAGCCAAGTACACAGCTGGCACTCTGGCTATCGGCACTCTGAGTATTTCTTAAGAAAATTTTTTAATTGTGACTGTTGTAAATGAAACAATTATGCACCTGACCTATACACCATGAAAGCCTTATTAATGGCACTGTAGTATAAAGTGTAAATAAATTCATAACATTCCTAATTATATTCATATTCCCAGATATTCTTTAAATTATAAATTCCTTCACTGTTCCATTACATTGCCATGCCCCTAGACACCCTGTACATTATGTCACATATGAAACACGAGGCAACAATGAAAAAGTGATGTTGCAGCCGCTGCTGTAGAAGACTACAGCAGCGGCTCCAAAGAGATGTACGGATGGTTTGTAGTGTTGCTCATCAAAATGTTGCCAATCTCAAAGTCGATGACTCTGCAGCAGTTTTGGTTTCTCACAGAATGTAACAGCACGCATCTGTCGCTCACGCTCTCTGGATAAGCTTGAGTGCCTACCCAGCTCTCGACTTTGACTGACATTCTTTACATGTGCTGCCCAGCGCTATACACCCTGTGTCCAAGCCTGATGGCGTATTAGGTGACAACACAACCACATTCGCGTGTCCTTTCTCACCCTGTACGTCCTGCAGCAGTTCGGCATGACGCTCCTTGAGCAAGCTGCTGAGTGCAACCAGCGTTCCAATGTCCTCGTGACCACTGAGCAGGCCCTGCTTGAGTGATTCAGCGAACACAGCAAGCACCTGCGCACAAAGACTCTCTTGAGGGGACGAGTGGTGGTCAATACAGGAATAGATGTTAGTGCGAAGATTATCATGTGCATCAAGCATTTGTGAATTTATGGCCAAGCATATAGCAAAACATGATCAACAGTACACTTTTCATAATTCAAACTCTGATCATTTGAACTTTCGGTTAATTTAAACAAATTCCAAATTTTTGGTTGGCCTGCTATATATTCAATGAACTATTTATAAGCTGCTTAATTCAAAGCGCACCATTCGGTTAATTTTGTCAAATCATACTTCTTGCTCATCCTTACCAGAAAATATCAGAAAGTCACAGTGACAAACATAGGATTTATTCTGATGTTTCGGCTGGAGACTTTTCAAAGATGATCTTTGAAAAAGGCTGGCCTCCAGCCGAACGTCAGAATAAATCCTATGTTTGTCACTGTGACTTTCTGATAGTATATTTGTCCGATAGCCAGGAAGAACTTTTATTTATATATATATATATATATATATATATATATATATATATATATATATATATGTGAAATATATATATATATATATATATATATATATATATTTCACAGCCAGAAATAGAGCCATACTTCTCCTTGTATCCGATAATCCAAACAAAATTCTGGGGTCCCTTCAAGTTTGAAGTATTGACAGCCTACTCCATTTCTATTTAATGTAATAAATCACAAAGCTTCGAAGCAGTTGCAGTGAAAGTAAAATAATATACACCACGCTGCTTGAGACATGAGACCTTTCTGACCTTAGTGAGGCATCCCTTCTTGAGGCGCGATTGCACTGCTTCGACCGGGGCTGGGATGTGGGGCAGTGGTAAAAGACGCAGTGCCGACACTTCCAGCTGTTCATCCGAAAGAAGGATTTCCACCAGACGCTGCACCTGCAAATTCACGAGCACAGTAAAATCTTGTTCGTTCGACTCTCATTAATTCAGAAAATCAGATAATTTGGACTTGTTCTCTGCTCCAGTCAAAAATGTGCTTCACTCTGAGGCTGGACGCTCGTTATTTCGGACGGGTTTTTGACCTCGAATGGGATAATTCGTCGACTTTCGGGCCGCCGGCAAGGCTCGAAAATGGCAAAAAGAACAATTCGGCATGAAATAAAATGAAAAAAAGAGCGGCTTCTCCCATCACAGATCCTCATGGATCATGGATGAACGCCATCCTGATCACGTTCTCAGCGATGAAGCGTTCATTTGCCGCAGCTGCGGCAAACAGTCTGATCTTCATGTGGCACACGTGCACTTCATGGATGCTATCTGTGATCATGTCAACAGCGCGGCCATAGTTTTTTCTGCAGAAGATGCGGCAACAGCACTTTAATGCATGCTGTGTACTAAATGTGCTGCAGCATGCTAAGTTTCTTCCAAATCACCCAGCCATTTTGTTGATTGGTTCCCATTGGTGTGCTGGAAGACAACATGGACACTGCTGAGCTCCTTGAAGGGCTCAGAAATATCGTGTTCGAGCGAATTTCCACTCGAAAACAGACAAGTGCCCATGATTGCCTTGTGCAGTAAAGGTACATTGAACAAACTCATGAGTCTATAGTGTTTATTTTGACCATTCAGTAATTCGATTGATTTGTGGGGTTTAACATCCCAAAACCAGCTCTGATTATGAGAGACGCTGTAGTGGAGGTCTCCGGAAATTTCGACCACATGCTTTGCAGAGAAGTTCACACTTGCGCATTGCAGTGAAGCTAACACTATCACGCAGCAGCACAGTTAAGATCCATACTGCAACGAAGTTAACTCATGCATCTACGCAATTCTCTGCCATACTGGTTTTTTTTTTCTAGAAACATTGTGGGAGTGCACTAGTTGCACAATAAGTTCTTTTTTCAGCCCATGTTTAGCAGTACAATTTCTGTGTAATTTCACACGGAACTACTAAAAAGAATATTCAGACATCATTCGAAAAATATTCTATTCAATTTGCACTCAAGAAATAACATATGAACTCACTTTGCACCCAAAATTTGCTACTTGCGCAGCTATACTATTAACTGTAGAGGTTTACCTTTAGCACAGTATATTGCCACATGACCATTCCGTACAAGCTAAAAAAACCTGCATGTCATGCTATGTCGTATTGAAAATAACTGCACCAACACAATGAAAAATGTTGTTTTGACAAAAAGGGTTTTTGAAGTTGACAGACCAGAAAAAACGCCTAACACATGAAAAAATGTTAAAAGGCACGAAGCTTGTTTTTGCTAACAAATCAATGACTGTTGCTTGATTGTCTTTGCTTCAAGACGAATTGCGAAAATTTTCACGGTTTCTATGGATTTGTATTAAAATATGTCTGTGAAAACTCAGCACACGTTATAGAGGGTGTTACTGGTCACTTTGCATTCAGAGTGCATTTTGAGGATACTATGAATTTCGCAAGACGAAGCGTGATACTGGAAAACATGCAGAGAACGATTTGGTTCCACTTTCAGGAAAGAACCAAAATCTAGTTTTATTTTCGAACTTTTCATTTACTTTGTTCCCTTAATGCTTCCGAGGCATTTATACATGCACTTCTGAGTGCAAATATTTTATTCTCTTTACCGTGTGCTCAGCACTCCATTATTTCCAGAACACTCTGTTGCAGCAGAAAAACAAGCAACAACAGCAATTACTGAGGCAGATGTAACAGAAAGACTATTCAAGGGGTTTTAAAAGCACTGTTCACCCTGGTGTGACACCAACTCTGTTACACTGGAGTGAACAGCGTTTTTAGTACCTCTTGAATGTCTGTTCAAGTGAAACTTTACATTGTTACCCACCACCATATGACAATTCACAAAGAAGTATATTTTCATAAGGCCACAACAAACCAAGTGTCAAGGTAAGCATTCCCATCCCCACTCTACGTTGATGACTCCGTCAAGTTCACCTTTCAACATTTGCAGCAAGAACTGCATGGTAAGCAACGACACTTAATGTGAATACTTCTAGAAAATATGCCAAATCTGCTGTTACATAGAAACAATACATGTAAGGCATAACTTACATTGTTTTGTCTCAAAACACATACAAGGCAGGAGTGATGGCCTGTGCTTGTACATTGCAGTAGCAAGGAAAATATTGTCTCAAATAGCTGTGCCATGTGGGGGAATGGTACGTAGAGACTTGCTTACATGACTGCGTACAACTCCATACATGCACTGCTTCCGCATAACAAGGCTGCCTTAGCAGACTAGAGGTGTAAATGATCAGCCCCCACATAGTCTTGACGAATGAACACTCACCTCTGTGGCAGTACTTTTGTCCTCAACAAATGGTGCCAGGGCATTAATGATGATCGGCAGGTTTTTTGCAGTTTCCTGGAGCACAGAGAAACACAATACTATAGGTCAAATGGGTTTAGGCTCCGAAAGCTTGATCACCTTTTAACCTTTACAACGCAATTCTCTAGGCATGATGATACTTATATATGGTGCTTTATGGTGCAAGTTGCAGTTATGACTGAGGAGTGTTCAAGCGTAGTGTACCGGTGCTGCCAACTACAGAGAAATTCACTAGATTAAAGCAATATTCATCTACTGAGGTTCCGCAGTACTGCAATCAAGTTCATTCCCTATTATTACACTTGGCCTCAAGTAGTAGAATACTGAGGAACTCCGCTCTACCAGTTCTTCTCAACAGGCATCTTGACAACAGCCAAGCCAGCTCACCTTTTGGAGTGCAGTACTCTTATACAGTTGTCGAAGAAGTCGTGCCACGATCCTCACACTGTCGTCTGCACTGCCTTGAGTCCTGCCAGAAACATTCGCATGGTGATGACGGTAGAACGATTCAATCAGTTTTACTGACCATTCTTTCAAAGCCCTCCTGTCCTATTCTTCAGTTCCATTACCACATTTTGGGACGTAAAACACCATAAATCAATCAATAACTTGCTTTCACTAAGAAACTCCAAGCCACACAGGAGCGATAAGCATCTTCTGCAATGCTGATGGAAATTTGAATTGATCAATGTTAAATAATTTAGATTTAGGGCTTCCTCTGCCAAAACCACAATATCTCTACACAACCGCATGTACAGCATAGAAAACTCGTAAGGAAGTGTTGTCAGAATCGCAATGACCTACATTATAAGTGGCATTGCGATGCTAAAGAAAAACAACAGTTTTCAGAAATTGCACATGTGCAAAACACGTCAAGTGGGCAACAACACTGTGGAGAGAAGGAGTGAGGCACTGTGACGACAGTCAACATAGGCCATGCCACCGATTCACTACTTTATTGTCAAAGAAGGCGAACAAAATCCAAAGTGGACAGGCAACACCTGGAGCACCAAGCCCAGCCGAGAGCATGATTGTGTTCTGTTCATGGCTCGCACCTCAATCCACGTGGCACGGATTCCGTGAAAGGCATGACATAGCACAGTGGCAAGTGATTATGATGATGACGATGCGAATGAACTTGGCACTACAACACATATCTGGAAGCTGGGGTGTGTGACCAAGGTGGCCACATATGTTCGAATTCCTGAACGATGCGGGTACATTAACGACATCCTAGGATGCATGGTGGGAACAAAACGAATGCAGGAGAGAAAAACAAAGTGCCGCTGCGGAAATTCACAGACTAAATTTTCATACCTCTTTGTTTATGAGGACTTGACTGCAGAACCACACTATACAGAAATAACATCGAACATGCGACCAAAATTCCATACACTGCACATTGCTCTGTCCAATTTCTCAGGCCTGTGTGTGATGTCGAAAACAACGTAACCACAACATGTCATACAAGTGTCGTTCATATCGTCATCTAGCCTCTCGCGTTCATTGACGATGCGATTCCTCCTTTTTCCACGTGCCCGCTGCAAAGCATTCTGTTGACTCGGCACCAAAGTGCGACTTTGATCACCTGCAGCCTCTGCCAACAAAGCAGCTGCATGAGCTAGGCTAGGCCTAGCCTGCTGGTCAGCATGCTGTTTCGGGGAGCTCACCATAGTCATTGAGGCCACGTGTAGAAGAGATTACATTCATAGGCTGTACCAAGAGCAGTGTGCATGATATGGAGCTTGTAGTTGGGAGACAAGCAGCATTGACTACCCTGCACAAAGGCTGCCAAGATTGCGAATCCGCATAGTGGCTTGTAGCAATATCTGTGTTCGACAAACACAACTACAGTTAAACCTGCTTATAATGAACCTCCATATAACGAATTCCTGGATATAACAAAGTTTTTCTATTCCCCGCCGTTAGTCCATAGAAGCACATGTATTTGAGACCTCTACATAACGAATTGATTATGGGAGACCCCTTTGAAATAACAAATTTCTTCCGCCAACAATCTAGAGATTTTGCCCCAAATTTTGTCACTTTTGCGCAAGCAACAACCGGAAGCACCTCCTCCACCGCAACAGAATTCGAAGCGATGGCGGCGCGCTTGGCACACTTGAAGACACGGTGACTTTGAAGCGAGAGCGAGTGCACGTGTACAAGCGTGCGCGAGGCGGGCCTGCATCCCTCGAACCGGTGATCTTGCCGCCGCAGGCGTGTCCTTTCCCCCTCACTTCAAACCTGATCCGGTGCTTGCTGCAGGTGGCCTAGCCCGCCAAGCAGGCACCCTCCTTTTCCTGTTGATGTTGCTGAGCCGCTCCGGCTTAAGGGAGAATGAGAAAAAACGAGCTTTTCATTGTTTTTTTTAAACATGCTGGCAGCGCCACTCTTTTGCTTTCGTTACAGCGCAAATTTCTGCGCTTCACTTTGCTCACGTGACACTAGGTGATAGCGCTTGTTAGCCCTAGCTCGTGGGGTCACGGGCAGTGCACCTTATGGGAGGCTTGCCCTTGACAACACAGGGATCGGGTGCACAGGAAATTGCGCTCACGGGGTGATTCAAGAGTGACGCACGTGAAATGATTAAAAAAAAAAGAAGTGGAGACAAACAGCGGTAAACTGGAGGACATGGGCGCGCGTTCTGTGCGGAGCGTTCGCAGCTGACAAACGGACGTAGCAGCCTTCTCCGTCGCCTTGTAAATCCTATCCTCAGAAGGCGCACACGCGACGTGCTGCTACCGCAGCCTTTTTTTTTTCTTCTTCTCTCCGTTCATTGTTCCTTCGTTCCGCGCTCCTTCCTCCTCCACGACGATTCACTGCATTCTTTTCGAGCGGCGCACTTCCTTTGTGAAGCCTGCTCACTATGTCGATTGTCTGCAGGATTTCCCGGCAGTCGCATATAACCAGTCCCTAATCATGGAGGAAGGGGGACGGAGGTACACAATAAGCAATACACATATAGTTCTATGGGAGGGTAAACGGGGGTCAGAAAAAAAAACGCATTATAGCCGGTCCTTCACTATACATGGTCACATTATAAGTGGTCTCAGTTGTAAATGTTTCCTTGCCCAAAATAAATGTTTTGTGTGAGCTCTGCTGTCTGTTACCATTTTGCTTACTTAAGCATTTCTTTTTGGAATTTTCGTGCCGAACCTGCATATAACAAAATCCTCTTTATCACGAAGTTTTCCGGAAATTTGTCAATTTCGTTATATCCAGGTTTAACTTCATATTTATTTTCCAGAGAAACAACTGAGCAGCCAATTAACGATAAAACGCACTTGAGATGAACACAGGCGCACGTTCGGTGCTTAATGTCTGCAGCCAAGAAGTAGCTGGATTAAACACTTCTCCCTCTCTTAAGCAATTGGCCCCCCCCTTCACACTGTGCTTCTGCAGCACAGTGCTGCCACTCACGGGAGCTTCCACAGCAACTGCCTTGTCAGTGTTCGCAGTACGAAGCACTCTGAGCCTCCGAGACCAGGTGATCTTGCTGGTGACACCATGGCAACCAGGTGGTTGAGTGCTGCCAGACTGGGCCCGACAGGTTGCTGCAGTCCTTCCAACACTCGCTGCACACCATCCTGTGTAAGTGCAAAATGTATGCCTGCTTTACCAAATACAATGTGACTTTTTATAATACATTTTCCACATGTGTGATGTCCACTTACTTGACAGCTCAGATATCATAGAAACCAACATTTTTAATTCAACTGATTATTTCATTGAAGAACTTCCTGAAAACTGCAGAATAAGAACATCATGCCACTAGAAACAATTGAACATTTGTTTGGGCTGTTTTTAAAAAGTAACATTTTGATACCAAAAGACACACCACTGATAATGAGAGAAGTGTATTAGACAGCTACATAACACAAAGTTGGTAGCTTTATCATGTACATATAGCACCTAGCACATTACTGCGACAATTAGGCAACTAACAACCTTGCAGTAATATGTGCACGGGCAAACATTACTTCACTCAAGACCAAAAACACTCAATGCCCCAAGGCTGCAGTGAAAAACAGCTAGTGCGTATGAAGATTTATCAAGCATAATGAAAAAGCCTGCTTGGCTTGCACTTTATACCCTACAGGGTGCTACAATGTCTCGGTGACGGGATTTATGAAGCCGCTCCGGAGTGTCACATGATTTTGGTGTCAACAGCACCGGAGAGACATAGTGGACCTTGATTAACTTAAACTGTATATCACAAGTTAGTGCAATGCCTTCATACCTTCCCACAACTTCTCCAGTCTGGCAAGTGTCAGAACGATGCCTTTTTTTCAGTGGCAGCCTTACACTACTAAGTGTCTGAGGCCGGGGCTGAAGACAAAGAAGTGAAAATGGACACTCACCCTTCCGAAAGTGCGAAACTATATATAATTCTCACTGTTTTGTCAACGCCAAGTTATATTCCTTGAGGCTTGTGACAATAATGACATGCAATTCATTCCTATTAATCTTTGAAACATTGAGATAATGTGATGTCCGACACTAGGTAAGCAGGAATGGAGCAAAGACAAAGCAGCAGGTCAGCTTGGCTTGGACAGCCTTTTCACTCACAACAAGACTGTCAACAAAATAAGGGCATGTACGTGCCCAGTTCTACAGAGGAGATGCATCTGAACAGCCCCTTACCAATAAGAAAACATAAAAGCAGCCAACAGTATTTACACAGTTAAACCTGTCTATAATAAACCCCCATGCAACGAATTCCTCAATATCACAAAGTTTTTTCCATCGCAGTCGAATCTTGTGAATTTGTACTTCGTGGGGATGGAAGATTTGTTCAAATTAACCAGAGTTCAAACTAGCAGGGGTCCCTTTAATTAGCGACACAGTGTGTATTTTCAATATTAGAAGTTCATGCATGATTAAGTAGGCTCTATCGCACATTGTTCAGAGTACAATAGGGCCTAGTTCTAACCTCTAAATTAGACCCACTCTGGCTTATATAAGCTCTCCACTAGCCCGTTGCATTAATGTTCCAATATAACAAAAGTCTTGCCACACTGCCCTCTCATTTGATGGTTGAAATGGAATGTTCATAATCATGCCAATGCCAGCCCTGTCTCATCAAAGTTTGATGACAGTCTTGAATCAAAATCCTGGTTGACGATTCCAAGTCATCACCGTCGTTGTTTACAGCAGCTGGACTCTACCAGCTGCCTCCGTTGCTGTTACCCCGGTCGTCGCTGAAGCCATTGGCGAGGAGCCTTCCTGGTTAGGCTTAGTCTCGACCTCAGCCGCCACTTCCAAACGACGACATAACGCCCTGAGGATTGTTCTGCCAGTCAATGCATTCTGTCAATGACGATGTGTCGCGGGTGCACAGGGAACTGCTGTGATGAAGCTGACGCAAGACTGAGGAGCGTTGCTCAGTTTCAACCAAAATCAGCGGCCAACCACTGGACTCAATCCCCACAGCCTCCAGATGTGGCACCCGCTACTAGTCATCACCAGTGCAATGCTGGCCCAACCATCGTCACAGGCTCGTGCCACAGATAATGCCAGTTTGCTCTCCTTGCATTTTTCATTGCGACTTGGGTCTCGTGCAATGAGCCCTCCTCCAACCAAGCGTGTGAGCGGACATGTCCGAGGAGCATTACCATCCAGTACTTTTCTACTCCTCGGACACCATCCTTTCTTTTTGCTTCTGGCACTTGCTTTGTGCCCTTTGCTCATGACAGGAGTCATCCATGCATCATCAGTGAACTTAACAATGGTTCTGACCATCATTACAATGGTTCTGACCATCATTATGCAATTCTCTACCAAAAAGCTACCTATTGACACCTTTTCAGCGAGTGATGTGACTGCAGGCTTGCTGAAGCACTCCATGAACCACGGTTGTCTGCTTGGGCCCAGCATGCGTCAAATTTTACTTGCCAGATCTGGGCCTGACAACAAGCTTCCAGCTTCAATAACCGACTCTTCTTTTGTGCATGCTTCACTAAGACATAAGGGATGGAATGATTGTTTAATAGCCGCAGCAAACTGTACTTATTTTCTGCAAACTCAGTGGTGGGGATCATTAGGACCATTATAGAGAAGAGAATAAAAAAGGCAAAAAAATGTGAATAGAGTGGAACACTTGACTTGGAAGATAAACAATTTTGGAGGGTAGCAATAAACAAAAATTTAAAGGCCAAGGAAGACGTGAAGGAATGGGGAGTGACATGCGTGGCATTAGGATACGAGAGAACAGCAGAATGGATTGGCGAAAACACAGAAAGGCAGCCAATATATTTTATTTTGCATTAAGAGAAAAATAATTTGGGCTAGGCACAGTCCCTTAGTGTAAGAGAATGGGTATCAAAGGATGAAAATCACAGCCGAGGATGCAGCAGAGGTTGGAAGGGTAGCTGGGGTGATGAAATTATGAAATTTGCAAGCACAAAATAGAACCAGCTCACGCAAGACAAGGCAGATTGGGGATAGTTCGGGGAAGCCTTTGTAATGCAGTGGGCTTAAAAATATGCTGGTGGTGATGACCTAAGGAGAGCTCTGTATGTCAAGTGAGCTGCGTTCCTTTGTACAAATACATTTGTTCTTGACTCACCTTTATATAAATAAATAAATAAATAAATAAACACACAGGCCTTGCGGCTTTCTGAACTCACCCGCTTACGCAAGAGAACCGCCAGGAGGTCACCACCGCATGCACGCTCCAGAAGCTGCAGGTATTCCTTCACCTGGCCCTCAGCCAAGCACAGAGGGTACACTTCATCAACGGACGGCCTGAAACATAGAAACAGTCAACTCCTTCAAATAGCAACTGCTCGTTCAGACAGCTGACAATGAGTCTGAAAACCAATGTGGGCCTGCCCATAAACAGGAAAATATGAGCATACAGCTACTACTGGGTAGCAGCACACACTCACTTTCAAGTTTGCAGTACATAAGTAAAATATCACTAAGGCTCATATATGGCTGTTGTCACGTTTACGCGGATCTCGGAGGGTTAAAACCGAGCGTTGGAGAGGGAGAGAGAGACGTTTGACGACGGTACCATTTTGAACACGGCAAGCCAAACCTTTATGACACAGCACACGGCAAACCAAAAAAAAAAAAAAGAACAAAAATGTATATACAGGCAGAACAAACTAACACCGAGAAATATCTACTTATAAAAATTAACTGATTAATAATATCCTTCCAACTCGATTTTGGTGCAGCGCTTAGTCCTAAGTCCGGCTACCCTGGCTCGGCCGACGCAGTCACAACTAGAACATGTAGAACGTTCTTACTGGTGTCGGCGCTGCTCTTCCATCGCTGCAAAGTCCACTGCTGGCCTGGAGTTACTTTGGTGACGCCAAGTTCTTGCCGGCCTCCCTTACGTCGTCCAGAGGGTACCGCCTGCTGCCGTAGCCGATGCCCGGTCTCAAGTCGCTACGTGGCGTCTTCCCGAGTTAGGCCTACCCGGAGGCCTCAGTACAAGTACGGTCCTCCGCTCGACGTAGAGACGTGACGGCCCGGTGAATTGCTGCTGGCCGACCCTTGAAGGGGGATTGTTGACGGTGTGTCAGGAACCGTCCGCTGCAGAACCTCCAAAGAGCCTTGCCCGAACGTAATCGAGGTCCACGGCCACACGATGGTGTACCAGCGTCCGGGCTCCCGAACCGAACACCTCGTCCCGTCGGCAGAGCGTAGCTGCCGATGCGTCCTTCCTCGGCGGTCGCCACTCAGACAATTCCCCGCTCAGTGCTTCTTCACCTCCGATCGCGGCGCGGGTCGCGTGCCACGAAGCCCGTCGTCAACCAATCACGAACACCAACGTGTCACCGGCGCATGCATTCTAGCGCCTCTTGGTTACTTTGCACGCCATCTCTTTTTCTTCGCCCTGTGGCGCGTGCTGTGGGCCCCTTTACTCATGACAGCTGTGCCACTAGACATTAAGGCGGTATTGCAGGCTAGTTGGTTGCGGGGTCTCGCAGTCATTTCTGTTAGCACAGGTGAACACACACGGACACAAGAGAGAACACAATTACACCGAACGGGCGCTAGACATCCATGATGTTTAGCATCCGTTTGTGTTCATCTGTGCTAACAGAAATGACTGCGAGACATGTCACTAGAATTCGCTTATGTTCACATACGGATACAAGCACTGCAGCCATGTAAAGAAATAAACATCTTCGGTGTGCATGTAGGTGCACACAAACAGCACCGAAAAGGAAGGCAATCTGTAAATCAAATGCTGGGAAGAGCCAATTTTAAATGTGTCTACATTCAGTGAAACACAATAAGTGTGCACAACCAAATGGCAAAATTGCAAAAAGGCATCAGCAAAAATGGTGTGAACTTCTCAAATTGAGCGGAAACAGGTAACAAGGACCAAGACAAGGACAGTACTACTCCCCATCGCTCCTGTCAGTCCATTTCCTTGCGCAATGAATACCTGTCTTCCGAAAAGCACAGCCTGGCCCCATCTCCACAGATGACAGCAGGCGTCCACTGCCATATCATGCAACGTGACAGTAGATGCCTGCCTTTGGTGCGATCTTTGCGAGTTTGAGTTCTCGAGCTTGTGTAAGGAAAAACGGGTCAAATAAGGCCAGACTCACGCTGCATGACTGGTAATGTCACAGGCGAGCTGCAGCACAGACACAAGCACCTCAGGAAGACGGTCCACCAACACTTGTTGCACGACCTGCACCAATCGACACCAGTTGCATTCTATTTAACATACCACTTATGGTGTCTCGATGAATTAAGGGTATGTTGACATTCATTCAGTGTGTGCCATGGAAAGATGAAAAACAAAAGAACCCAAATCTGTCATAAAATGGTCCGTGTGAATCAATGTGTGGGAAATAGAAAACCATGCATAAGGGATGCAGCCACGTGACACCGAGTGCTGCACAATCCTGTTAAACCACGTCATGTCAGATATTGCGGTACCTTTTTTTGCTAGCTGTAACCCTACATCTGTAACTACATCTACATCTGTTGCTGTAACTGTAACTGTGATAAATACAGTCAAACCTTGAAATAACAAAGTCATTAAAATTGGCAATTTATACTTCAGTATATGAGAACTGCTTAATGAAAATTTGGCCTTTTATGCTACGTACTGTCACCAAAAGATTCTTATTTACAGTGAAATGCCCCAAGAATGTTTGAATAACAGTAGTTTATAAAAAAAGCTCATTTCAGTAACGTTTACAATAAAAATTGGTTGCACCAGGTATCCAGTGACCCAACACAATAATGCGCCATTGAAGCCCTCATCAAAGTGACCATACATCATGCATACAGCCTAAAGAAATCGAATACAACACATTGTCGTAACAAGTGATCGGAAAAGCTGTTGTGCCCAGCCATTCCGCTGCCACTGCGGCTCGTTATCAAAACCTCAGGTGTTTAACAGATGGAGAGAGCAATGCCGGTGGTATCATGTTTACCAAGCCACTATCCATCAAGAAAAAAGTTGATGGCCAGCATTTCGAAAATAAGCCAAGATGCTTTTTCTTGCCAATCGGGGTCGCTACCCAGATAAGCCTTGTCAGCGACATTCATTTCCGGAAAGATTGGTATCTCTTGCAAGTGAGAGCCCCATTGTGTTTTATACTACCACTTTTTCAGGTGCACGTGCTTGTCAGGCGACGCTCAGCGATAACAAAAACACCCAATCACGCACTCGACAACAGCATCTGACATAAGATACAGAATCACATTGGTTGTGCAATGCGCAAGGTGCAAGGTGCACAATACGATGAGCGAGTCTGTTCTCAGGTTTGCTGTCTACTCCCCCACCTCTGATGATGAATAGGCATTCAGGTTTCACCTTGGGATACCCTGACCCCCGGCTAAACGTGTGGCAGAGTATGTCTGAGTGAGCGAGATTTCAATGCCAATAAACAATGCATGTGCTTGAGGGGACAAGAGGACAGGTCATAATAATCATAATTTCCATAGTTGTGTGGACTTGGCAATCAAATTTCACTGCAACAAAATTGTGCAACTACAAATTTCTCATGTGTCCCATCAGTTTCGCTGCAGTGAGATTTGATTGTAGACAGTTTTGATGGTTTCAAACCTTATGTAGTGTCAGAAAGTCCTGAAAGTTGTACGGCCAAGGGTTCAAGCGTCTGAAATTTCAGACTTCCTAACACAATGCTTCTATGGGGCTTGTGGCGGTGCCACAAGGACATGTGAAATGTCGGGCATGTCCTGAAAACTGGGCATCAGGAAAATAGGTCACTCACTGTATTCGAGTAATGGTAGGTACACAGACGTGCGCACAGACGGAGCTGGGGTTTGCGGTAGCACCCCTAATCACCCGAAAGGGGGGAGGGGGGGATGGAGGGGTGGCCAAATCCGCCCCCTACCTTTTTAGTGCATTCTGATAAAGATAGCGGCGAGGGTTGGGACGAGGAAGAAGCACAGCAGGGAACCTTCCCTCCCCTGTGCACACCTATGGGAAAGTGCACGAACTACTCCAGCATGCAGTAAAAAGGCACCACAGTTTGGCACTCAGTGTTGCTGACCTCTGGTGACAGGTGCTCCTGGAGGAAACGCAGTGGCTTCGAGCAGGGTAACCCATGGCTCAGCACAGAGGGTGCCACCTTCAGGAGCAGGTCCTTGACGGGAAGGCCCACGTTGTCGCTCACAAGCTGTACAGCCCTGCCATCGCAGCACTCCACCACTGCAGGCAGGACACAGACCCAGTGGCACCTGCCGACACACAGCACATCAGGCCTTCAAGGGGCCCACTAACAATTTTCAAGCAGCTGGCTTTTTTTATCACCACGTCGCTGCCAGCCTCATCAGTGACAGAGGCACTCACCAGAACTATTTGTAGTGGAAATGATGACGTAACGTGCAAGCTAGGGGCTGGATAAAAGTGATGTTATAAGTGGTTGCGACATTCCTGCGCAAAACAGCGTGAGACTTGGTTTTGCTTTTCTCTTGCATGATTTTTCGATGACCACCAGCAACTGACAGCATGGCACAGTCCCACTCCACATTGTTTGTTTCTCTGACAATGGCGTCATCAGCACACTGGAAAGAACAGGCAGCCATGACATGTGAACTTCCCCTATGGAAGCGCTTTAAGCCGTTTCCAATAGCTGCACATTATGTCACACATGGCACATGAAATGTAGTCACCTGACTCTAGCAAAAACTCAAGTTGAGGGTACGGATTTTTTGCTTGTACTTTAATTTTTGTCAGCTTAATAAATTTAGGCTGCACGCTCCTATCGCCATCCCTCTTGCAGCATTTGTCTGTCCGTCTTTCAGTCTACGCAGCACGCAAATAAAGAATAGTTGCTTGAAAAGTGCTAGAAGACCCCTTTCAGGAACCACTGGACTGGAAGTGGGTCCAGGGGCGTCATTGCTGTCCATGCTATTATTGTCAAGTTCTGCATTTCAGCCGGTCCTGTAAGCCAACGTCCAGAATGGCAACGCAGACCACCATGCCAGGCGTACCCTGGCAGGGAGGATGCGGTTTATTAACACTCTGGCTGAGATGCAAGAAGTACTGAGGAAATGCTGCCCCCCCAGCTCTCCCGAAGCAACAGATCCATATAAATATTCACCTCAGCCATTGATGTGCTCTGAGTGAGACCAGCGGCCACCAAGTGTCGGAACCTATTCGTGTTTATCTGGCATTTCATGCAGTTTCCGAAATTATTTTACACAATATATTTAGAACTTCCTCTTTGAAGAATCAGCGAACTTCATAACCTACGTGAACCTTACCTTGAGGGTTCCAGCATGAAATAAAGAACATAGACGAGAGCAGATAAGGACAAGCACTCATTATCAACTGAAGTCTATATTGTGAAAAGAAATCCAAACAAGATGTCCAGGGGAAGATGGAGGCTTGGAGTGAAAAGAATCGTCAAAAGCAATGTAAAAAAACAAAGGCTATCACTACAGCGACGTTCCTTGTTTTTTATCATTTAGAATGCTCACCTCCTCACCACCCAGGTGGGAGGAGATCTGAGCATGCACATGAACAGATATGCGCATCATACCACAACCCTCGTGCACTCCACCGCCAACATGGTTCCGTACTTTGTGTTGCACCAAGTTGAGCGCTAATATTTAAGGTTTATTTACATGCAATGTAATCACCCACCATGAAAGGAGCTGCATTCAATGCTAGCACAAACATCCTTAACATTAAAAACACAAAACCCTTACTTCCAAAACTGTGTGGCTGACGAACAGCCGAGCGCCGTAACGGGCAGCTCATCCAGGGGCAGCCCTTTCCTCAGCCAGTGGTAGACAACAGCAGGCAGGTGCACCGCGGCCCAGGGCTCCCTCTTGGCGTCAGCAAAGCCAAGAACCTGCATTGTAGGGATTCGCTAGCTGGTGAACAGCTCCACCTTAATCTTTTTGGGGTCCTCCCTGAATTTTATGCCGAAACACGGCCACAATGGTGATATAGCAGCAATTTGGATCATCGAAAAGTATCATTCACAAGGCAGAACCCTTTTGTCTGCACATAATGCGGTATCACTTCTATTTATCGACAAGAATGCATGAAAATTTATCCGAACTATCATATTCTGCTAAACTGCTTTTATACAATACATATGCTTGCCTGTGGCTTGAATACGCATTCACACTGTGGGACCTCTATGACGTTTCGTTACTTAGACCTAGATATAACAAGTTACAAATGCTTGAAAATTTCTGTTATAAAGACACTTCGTTATATCAGTGTCGGCATGAAAATTCGAAAAACAGATGAACAAAGGTGCAGCTTGAAGTAGACCTAACCCAAAACACACATTATGCAGCAATCCAAACTAGAAGAGAAGCTCAGGAGAAGAAGAACAAATCGCAAAGTACGATTTAGAACAGGGAATGTCGCGGGAGCCAACATTTCGGCAAGCGTACTTGTCTTCGTCGGCCGCCCTGACGAAGGCAAGTTCACTTGTCGAAACGTTGGCTCCCGCGACATTCCCTGTTCTAAATCTTACTTTGCAATTTGTTCATTGATATTATGCAGCAGAAACACAGAAAGTATAACTCGAATCGACCTCCAGAGATTGGTAGCCATCACTGCGATATTGGACAGCACGGTCACCAGGAAAAAGAAAAAAGCAGAAAAGTACATGTAGTAGGGGGCTGCTCTATTCACATGCAATGAAAGCCAAGCTCCTGCTTGATGAGCGGAGTGTTTCTCAGTTGAGGCACTCACCCTTGCAGCGATACCCCTAAGGGTGTATCCACACAACGGACTAAATCCATCTTTTCCGCGGGGGACAGTGCATCACGTGACCCCGCGTCGCTGGATTCGTGCCGTCCGTGCCACATCCGCGGACCTCACGGAAGGGAAATGCCAAGCTCTTTTTCGCATTGACATTCGTGCGGACTAACAGCAGATTTAGCCGACAGTGCCATTATAGGTCTAGCAACGAGTGCTGCTTTATTTTTCTTGTTTATTTTCAACTTAAAACACACTCTGCGACAGACAAAAACATAAAAACCTCCCATATTTTTGCTAACAATGAATATGTTTTTGGCTCTCACACTGCTTGCGCCATCTAGAGAGAAAAGAAATAAGCAAACATTCGTACACTAATATGGCCTCTGAGATTTTGTAACACTCGGCCTACTGTAGATCACCGAGCCCATGTTCTGCCAATTATGGCACTCGCTAAGCCTACAGCTTTCAGGAAACGAGTACGGCTCTCGGAAACGGTGCCAAATCGTCATGAATACGTTGCCGACGAAGCTTTCGGACACAAGCCTAAAGCAAATACAAGCGTCAGTTTGGGACTAACAGCCCATGCAATGCGCGACAAGGAGCTTAAATATTCGAAGCAGGCAGCTCTAGCTTCAGACAGTGCTGCCATGTCTTGTTTTTTTTTTCTGGTGCGTCTGTCTACTCGCTTCATCCGCCGTCTGGGTGCGCTTCACAGTCAGACGGGCGGCGGCATGATCATCCGCGCAAGAGGTTTCCACGGAGGCGTCCGTCGTGTGGATACTACGCTAAGCGATCAAATGTGTGGACACACAAATCACACATGCATGCACACTTCATGAAAAAAAAAAAAGGCAAACACAAACGTCATGATGATTAAATATAAAAACAGACAAAGCTATAGTAGTGACTGGCAGTACTGCTCACACGGAAGCTACTGGAAACCCAATATGAGGTTTGGAAGAAGGAAGATTTGATTGATTTTTGGGGTTTCATGTCCCAAAACCAAGATATGATTATGAGAGACGCCTTATTGGAGGGCGCCAGAAATTTCTACCACTTGGGGTTCTTTTAACGTGCACTGACATTGGCAGCCATCACTGCAGTGTTGGTGATCATGGGTCTCAACATTTCGCCTCCATCGAAATGCAACTGCCATGGCTGGGATTCGATCCAGCAACCCTCGTATCAGCAGCCAAGTGCCATAGCCACTAGACCACCGTGGCGGAGCGGAAAGAGGAGGAGAGGACACAGCCGTGGCTGTAAGAACTGCATTGACAGCACAGGAGAGGTGAGACGGAAGAATGGAGGCCACACAGACAAGCGTCGTCCCTCCTCATGTTTTGCTGATGGCGCTACAGCAGAAGCAAGGCCGTCGACGCAGCTCTGTGCGGGCCATTCAAGGTGACTCGCACTTCATCATCGATGGTGTAATCGTAAGAGTGAATCTGGCTGCTCTTCGCACAAAATTCAAAATTTGCTAGTTGGTTGGTAGGGGGGAATTAGTTATATCAAGGGTGTCTCCCGCTGTCATTTTGTTGTACAGAAGTTACAAATATGTGTTCTTCTATAGAGTTAAGGCCGTGGATTAAAAACTTCGTAATGTCGAGGAATTCGTTGTATCGAGGTTCTTTATAAGCAGGTTGAAGTGTAATAGCGTCATGGAAATACAAAAGCACGTATCTCACTTTATCTTATTAAGGAGGGACATGGGTCTTAGAGGCTTCCTTATTTATTTGTGCAGCAAGTTTGATAAGAGTTGGCATGCTTGTGCTATTAAACCTACATATGTGGAATTTCGATATAACAAAATTCTCGATATAACAAAATACTATGATCTTTGCAACATGCTGCCCATAAGCACCACGTATTTTTTACCTCCATACAATGGAGCATTTTCATCTGCAATTTCAGGGCTGCCACAGAGGAAGGTCGAGCCAATGAACAGAAACTCTTGTTGGTGCCAGTGGTCAGATGGGCAAGGTTTTAAAATTGAGCGCCACGTGCCAACGCAGCTACCGACACACATCAGCGCCTCTTCCGCCGGTGGTGAGAGGGAAGGGGGAACCTGAATGTTCGCTCCCTCGTGACCAATGCGTGGTACTCGTTGGGCCAATCTCAAGTTCAATGTCACTCTTGCACGCTCACCGCTACAGCTGTGCTCTTTAGAGCTGCCATTATAATACATGCTGTTCCATGTAAGGATACTGTTTAGCATACATACATGTACTTCCTGCGACACTTAATTGTCAATGTCCGAGTGAGAGCTAGATTTCGGAATGGTACCAAACCACGCTGCACGCTTTCACCAAATATTGGATGTGACCGAGACCTTTGCAGCAAGGACGTCTGGAAGGCCCTTGTCTCGGACTGCCTGGAGAAGCACTGCTGTGGCCAAGCCACCCCGGTGCGGCCCCAAGGCGATGGCCGCTCGGGCAAGTGCAGTCGCATACACCAGGCACCCCGAGTAGTGTTCGTCTTCCTTGCTCACCTGCACAGGCAAGATGGCCCATCTGCTCACAGTGCATTTCAGGTAGCCAATCAGGCCACGGACAGCTGCAGATTATGTCATAATCAACAAAAGGTTTAGCCGTAATGCAATGTCTTTAGATTAAGAGTGTGCGAATATTTGGATGATCTTTTTTAAATAGTGCTTACTATTCAACTCATAGGCACTGAAATTTTACTATTAGAACTATTCCAAGTTTGCAATTAAGGGGAATAAATATGCTATGTCTGATGTCAAGTGGCCCATTTCTGCAGGTAGTACGCTTTGCCTCACAACACCCATGTACTGTGGCGAAGCTAACACCCACATACTGCAGCAAGGCTGACATTCGTGTACTGCAGGAAGGTCAACTCATACATATGCACAATTCCCTGTTGTTTAGGACTTGACTGTCCTTTTTCCAGACATTGTGGCAGTACACTAGCCATGCAATAAATTTTTTGCTTATGTTTAGTAGTACATATCTCTAGAGTTTAATATGGTATTATTCAAAAAATATTCCTATTCGATTCACACTCATACATAAATACAGTAGAACCTCGTTATAATGAACCTGGATATAACAAACTATTGGATATAATGAAGCAATTGCAATTCCCCTTGAAATTCCCATAGATGGAATTGATATTGGCTATAACGAACTAATTGTTACAACAAAGCAATTATGGCTCCCCCTTCAACTTCGTTACAACGAGGTGTTACTGTATTCGAGTTCGTTTCACACTCAAAGTTTTGCTATTCACACAGCTCTACTTCAGGTACTTCTGGGCTCTGGATAATCAGACAAATTATGGCCTGTAGAGATAATTGGTGACTGCCTCCTATAAATCAATAGGTTCACATCAGATTAGCTTATTTTAAGATCACACCATGAAACGTACACATGCTCAAGGTGTATAACAAACCAGCAACAAACCAGCTTCACAAGAACCTTTCGGCTTGGCTCAAATGCACAGCAATGTAAGTGAACAGATATGTTCACGAAACAAGAATGCATGTAAACAAGAATTTACACGTCATAAGTTGAATCCAAACAACAAGAGCCCCAGACCCAGGCAAAACACACCATGCAGTCAGTACACAAGCAGCTTTTTAAGTGACTGGCATAAACTCCTTTAGGGCAATTCCAACAAATACAATGCATAAGAAGTGGGACCAAAATTTAACTGCTGAGATAGCTGGCGGAGTCAATTTCCTACACCCACTGCAGGGCAAAGGCCTCTCCCATAGACCTCCTATTATCACTGTCCCGTGCTCACTTACCTAACCTCAATAGCAAACATAGCTTGGATGGTTGTTTAAATGGCTAGTAAAGTTTGCATGCACCATCAATGCTATACACCACAGCTTGCAACACTGACATTGTGTTAGATGACAGAAGAGGACCCCCGCTTCCATGACGTCATCACGGCAGCTGAATGCCAAGTAGTGTAGCTAGCAATGATGACGTCTTAGCCACTGTTGGCCTTTTGCCACACTTGTGCGGCAGACATCAAATAACTGAAGTTTTAGCTGGATTTATTTATTTTTTTTTCCTGATGCCAGAATTGTGAATAGGCTGGGGTTTTTTTTTTTTTTTTTCACTAAAAATTGAGCGTGCAATTTCCAAGTAGCTTAGGCAATCGTACTACTGCACCATACTGAGGTTATTTTGTACGATAGACCTATAAAGGTAATTCAGCAGAATACAGAAGTGCTACACTGAAAGTAGCAGATGTGACTGTGCACATCCACCTTATGACACAACCACACAAACTCACATCAGCTCCGAGATGCTTCGATAAAAGTGGCAGCAAGGCCTGCAGACCGACTGGCTGTTGGCCGCTGAGGAAGACCGCCACATTCTCTGCTGCTAATGTCCTCACAGAATCATGGTTGCTGCCCAAGAAGCGAAGTGCGTACTGAAGCACAGGGACCGACTTACGGTCAACCGTGAGGTGCACCCACGACCTGGTCGGCTCCTGCATTGTTTCACAGCAACACACCTGAACAGCAATGAATGCTTCCTGCTGCTTGCAGGGAGCAACGTCGATGTTAGTAATGCTGTAAAATGCCGAACCATTTTTGACTAGAGTCAGACTTCACCAGATATATCGTCATCTGCATGACTAAGCCTACTGCAGGGCAACGGCCTCTCCCACAGATATCCAATTATCTTGCTCCTGTGCTAACTGCGACCATATTGTCACGTGTTATCCAGGGAACACACCAGTTAGCCTTCATAGATGCGTGTACTCAAATTAATTCTCGTCCATCAAATTTCAAGAGCCTACGCTCGTGCAGTGTATGTGTGCAAAGGCGGTCAATGGAGCACAATGTGTGTGTCACAGCTTTTTGGGACCACATGACCTAGCTTTCTAAACAATTAGCACTCAGAAACGAAAACCGAAAATCGAAAATCACTTCCGTAAACAACACAATATTAGCCTACTTACTGGGAATATCATATGAATCGTCAAGCGTATGTCATGCTTCCTGTAGCAATATGTAACGTTTGAAACGAAACATGCACATGCCACAAATTTATTGTCTAAAACTCTTCAAGTCCAGTTGGACCTCACAAATATGGGCTTACATTTAAATCAACCGCCCGGTCAATATTTTCATAATTCTACTGACAAGTTGAACACAGTCAAACACAATTACAATGATGTGTCAAGGAAAACCTTCTCATGGTAAAGTTTTTCTACATTTCCTAAGCTGAAATAGACTCTTCGGGTGCTTTGGTTGCATTTGTATACAGAAATCATTTTTGCCAGTTCAATCGGGTGGCAAAACCAACCTTACTATTCAACCAACCTGAAAGTCTGAAAATTATTTATCTTCACTAAAACAGCAGCATAAGAAGATAACCACACTTTAGCCCATATGGTCGATCGTTAATAAAAGCAACATATTTTTGAATAATGTATTCTTAAGTAATAAATTTCCATTAAAAACCACAAGAAATCACCAACTGCAATATAAATTTTGTCATAACTTCCTTTCTAAATGAAATACCGTGAAATCTCGAGCAAGCGCCCAATCCCCTTGGGTAAGATATAGTGATTCAACAAATTTATACAGGGGCCCTTGCTTGGTCGTAAACCAAAATTAAAAATGGCTGCAGCACCGCCGGTAAGAGAAAAGGATGCAGAGCGGTTCTTTTCATTAATATGTATGGAATATGTGCATTTGCTGCTTTTATTCTCCATCATTGCTCTCGAATGACTCCTCGCAGTTGGGTGCACAAATTGTGGGCCCGCAAGCCCAAGCATTACTGAACATTACATTCACACTAGAAACTGACGCAGTTCACGTCTGACATCCATTCATCTTATCAGAGCAACCTAAAACTACGCTATATAGCTGACTCTACAATCCGAAGAAAATGGCAGCTATAGTGATGGCTGGCTTTTCTTGAGTTTTTCTGTTTTTTTTGTGTCAAACTGTGTTCTGTTGTTTTGTTTGTGCCTACAAAACGCCTGCTCTAACCACGGACCACATCAAGCCCTGTTGGCTTTTTGTTCACAGTCCTCAACATCAAATGTACGTAGAAATAAAATTTGATTTGAATCGAAAACTGGAACCTCGTCTTAAACGACCCATGTGAGCTTGTGCAGTAAAGTAGCACATCCATCAGAGCCCCCTACCTCCGTTCTTAATGACTATGGTTTCATGTCTTGTTCTCAATTTGAACCTTTAAAACTAAAATTCTAAGGGGTATGTTGCAACTGGTTTTAGAACACGCTCTTGTAAACATGGATGCTCGGTTTTGCGTCTCATACACTGGGCGCCACTAGACGCTCAAGCGCTGTTTTCCCACAGGGTAAACAGAAACCTCGCACTTTGCTCAAGCGAAGTCTCTATGCTGCTTGATTTGACTTCATACAAAATGCAGCCCCATGGTGGTCTAGGGCTATGGCACTAGGCCGCTGATCCGAGGGTCGCGGTATTGAATCCCAGCCGCCACGACTGCATTTCGATGGAGGCGACATACTGAGGAACGTGTGCTGTGCTATATCAGTGGAGCTTAAAGAACACCAGGAGGCTGAAATTTCTGGAGCCCTCCACTACAGTGCCATAACCATATTGTGGTATAGGGACAAAAAAAAAACCCCAAAATCAATCGGAAGTATGAGACTGCAGTGCAGCTAAAAATTTCTTTCCTTATAATTGCATCGTTTCTTAAAATTTATTATGCAACTTCTTGAAAAACTGGAAAAATTTTAAATCTCTCAAAAAAGGGAGGTGGCGCTTGCTCAGGATTATATGGTATTTGAAATAAGTTTTTGTAGATTTGAGATTCTTATCCATTGATGTACATGCAAGCCAATTTTCATCAGTGTGATAAACAAATAACATTTATTTTGCCCTCATCCCCCCTAAATTCACCTGGTGTTTGGATAAATTTCATTGGTGCATAGATTATACAGTGGAATCTGTCTGGATTATACAGTGGAGTAAATTGTGATGAGAACTGACAAAGAAATCCGAAATAATTTTCCTTTCATGGGCAGCTAGGTACTGCCTTTGCGGTCACAACATCATGTGAGATAGACTTTCAATGAAAGTGCCAAATGCCAATTCTTCGCACTGTCAAAATGATGCCGGTTGAAAGAAGTAGCAGAGGAAGCAACATACCAAAACCATTGCTAGACGACGCACCATCTGCTGCAAGTCTCGGTTATAATAGCAGTTCTTTCAATTTGGCTGTAAGAACACAGCATAACAGCGCCACCTAGAGAATAGTCTCATATCAACTGCTGCCTGAGACGTCAAATACTATGTGCGTGCAAACAAAGCCCTCACCTGTAGGCACTCCAAGAGAAGACGGAGAAACGCCAGGCATGCAGCCTCATTGAGGATTCCTTGCGAAAGCAGTGCCCTGCAATGAGCAAGGGCGCTTTGAAATGCAGCCACAGGACATCATTATTACTTCCCGAATGCATAAGATTGTTAGTTTTCTGATAAAACCCAATTTTACCCGATCTTTGCCTTCTGAACATGTTTCAGGACAGTTGGGTTTAACACGATTTCTACCCAAAATGTCAATACACTCCAACCCCCGCCGTGATAAACGAAATCCCGCAATGGCGAATTTCTCACAACAACAAAAGATCTCACAATCCCCGACCAAAGCCCATGATTCAATGCATTTTGTATCTCTCAATAATGAAACGCTGCAAAATTGCGATCCTCATGACAACAGAATTTGCCAGGCCATTAGACCCCATGGTGACTGCAACAAAGTCCAAGGTATGTACTCAAGTGCGCCTTCCGCCCACCCAAATCCACAAAATAACACTACCAGAACGCTTCTACGGGCACCGCCATATCAAAACATCATGGCCACCATCTTGGTTGTTGACTGAACACGTCGCCTCCGTTGTTTATGGTCGCATCACCATTGTTTAATATCAGTACATGCTTGGAATGGAAATTATAAGCGGGTTCACATTATTTGCACAAACCACTATGCAATGAAGCACAGCTGAGCATGCCCTGTGGTGGCGCATCTCGAAGTGCACACTTCTATGCCGTTCGCTGCGCAGCAAAGTGAACAGCAAAGCAGTCCTTTGGGTTGCCGCCGATGCGAATTACTGCAGCACTACACATTACACGTACTGCTGCCGAACAGACTGTCGCAACAGACTTGCCGGCGATAAGCTGCACCGGCACATTCGTCGGCTCCCATCATCGCATACGCCTCCGTGCAGCTTGGTATCTGACGTTGCTGCCTTCTTGGCGTAATCAAAATCTCTTCCAGCCACATCACGAGTTGGGGAGGGCAGTTGGCGTATTTACTCAAACCTATAGCCCGTGCTTTTATTCTAAAAGCTGCCTGCACGCTCGAATCAAGCACGAAACTGAAACAATGTTGGTGGCGCTGGTAGGAGCGTTCCGTCAGATCGGTTAGATGCAGTGTCATCGCCATCTCAAAATGGTGACAAGGGACATCTGCAGCATGTTCATGGTGGTTCGCTTCATGCGCGACTACCTCTGTGCATTGTATCTGTCATCAATTAAGTTCACATGACGATGTGCCACTTTTATTATTAAGCTCTTATCGCAGGAAAGTCATCTTTCACCCCAAAGATAGCCTAGTGCGCGTCTTCTTTGCATGCTCGAAGCATGCAACTGTGAGTAATGCAAATAGTGATTGGAAAAGTTGGGAAGCCTACACATACGATCATGTAGGCTTCCTAGGCATAGTTCCTGTGGGCCGAAAACGGGAAAATACCTGGACCTCGAAAATAAGCTCGCAGCCTCCTAATAATACCTTAATGTGCCTTTTCACTGTGAGCTCTTGAAAACTGGGTGCGTGTTAGATACAGGAAAATACAGTAAGCCTCACCAGACAAAAGTGATTGCCTTGGCAGGCATACTATACGGCAAGCAATACGTGATACTCTATGCGTGAAAACTAAATTGTGAACTCGCCCAACTACTATTTCCAAACTTCCTCTCGGCAATGAAGCTCTGACTAGACTAGAGCAAGGCCCACCAAAGCAAGCTAACAAAACATTTACAGTGATGCTTCACTCTTCAGTAATTTTCTTTTTGCAAAGCCTTATTTCCCAACAACATTCTCCTGACAGCGAATTTTTCCGTTTTCTCAGTGAATTTCGTTATTGCTGGGTTCAACTGTACCATATACCAGCCCATTTAGTGGCATGAGTACCAAGCGACCACCTTATTAGTTATGCAGCACTCACCATTTGCTTTATGAAATTAAAACAAAGATAAGCTCTATGAAAGAGGACATGTTGAGAGTTGTACATGACAGATAAAAATTATACTAAAGATAAAATCATTTATACTAAAGGTGCATTTCAACCATCAGGATAATTAATGAAAATAATTTTTGTTTTCTTCTGACCTTTTTTTAAAAAATGTTTCAGAATTAAGAAGCATTGAAAAGATATAAAATTTCAAAAAGCATATGTTAAGAACTGTACATGATAGTTCCAAACTAGAACAGAAACTCAAGGGAGGGAGGACGCATGAACTGATGAAGAGATTGCAGAAAACGATGAAGCAGTTGCTGCCCCTATGAAGCCCGATGAAGACAAACCTACTTGTCAAAACGTAGGCTCTACCGACATCCCCTGTTAATCATTTTCAACTATCTATTCATCAGTATATGACAGGTGTGATGTCAGAGCGCAGGGACTCTATACCAAAAAGACATTTAATCACTAGGATAACTTTTGGAAATTGAAATCGCATGCAGCTCATAAGTACACTGGGTATGCAGGTATGAGCCACATTTAAGAAATGTAGAAAGAAATATGAAAAATGAACGTGTAGCTCCTTCTCACATTGTAGGTGTGGACAGTGTATAGTCGATCCCTGATATATCAAACCCGGATATCTCAAATTACTGGCTATATTGAGCAGTTGAAAAATTCCCTTCAAAATTCAATGCTAAAGAATAGGGACGGCATGCACATACAGTAGAACCTCGTTATAACGAAACCGGATATAACGAAGCAGTCGCAATTCCCCTTGAATTTCTTATAGATGAAATTGATATTGGTTATAACGAAGTAATGGTTATAACGAAGTAATTACCACTCCCCCGTCAACTTCGTTATAACGAGGTTTTACTGTATATCGAAAACCTGTGGATCACCGCATTTGATATATTGAACTCTGACTATCACCAAACTCCTCAAATGCGCTCCTCCTTACATAAATTGACCATGTTTCAACCATGGTCTGCCATGTTGCAATCCATACTTGCGTGTGATGGTGTCACTGCGATGCTTTGGGGGGGTTGTACAGTGCTTGTCAGCACACTAACTTATCTACTGTACCAATTTTAGATCATAACGCGCAGCAGCAACATTTTTGAAAAAGGCTGACAGGAGGCAAGGGCACCAAATCAGCTAGATACAAAGTGGCTGTGGCTCCAACAGACTGCATCGGCAGCATCGACCTGCATCAATGCGATGTGCGCATTCCGACGGCTGTCCCCGCGCTTCCGCTTGTAGTACACAAAAGCGCAGCCTTCGAGATTCGGGGCCGCATGACGTCATCAACGCCATCTCTACAATATGCCAAAGGCCATGTTTTGGTTAGTTGCGGTTTGCATACCTACAAAGATTACCTGGGAGAATCTGGATTTTGACCGTTTCTCCTGGTTGTACGAGTAACAGGAAAACCTCCTGGAAATTCAGTTCTGCCCCATTTCTATTTGGCTAAAAAATTTAAAATCGATTGAGTTTGAGTATGTTATAGGCTATACTAGCCGTTGATATTTCATAGATGACGTGTGTCCGTCCATACAAATCTATCCCACAAGTTATCTCGCCTTCAAAATTTGTGTGTCGGTACTGCTTCAAGTGGAGAGCATCTGTGAAGATAGCGCGCGTGACCACCCCTCTCCCACTGGCGCGAACGAAAGACGGTCTGGGCATTTCCTCTCTGCTTGAGAAGCAAGGCGATCACATGTGGAGCAATGTTATCGCACGAGCCGTTCATGTGATGGAGACTGCCAGCGTTTCATCTCCACTTCAGTCGCGTTCGCCCCCAGCGCTAGTGCACTTTTACTCGTGCGCAAGACATACAATGCGCAAGCGATGTTGTTGATTGGGCCTTCGTACAGAGTGATGACTGCAAAAACCTGTTGACAGTGCCTATGTAATTGCTATCGAAATGCCTCCCTCCCCCCCTTCTTGTTGAGGGAGACTCCCAGACTCTGTTTCTCCAAACTTGGGATCTATGGGTTTGCTGCAAAGCCATAAATGCCACTGTTATCGCGAAGTTAATGCTTGTTTTGACATTTGGGTGCTTTGCGTACTTGTTGCACGTGTCTTTTTCACTCATGGTCACCCTGTTTGGAAATTAACTCCACTGAACTAAAGACAGATTTTCTCAGGCCGAGACGAATGATGACTGGTGCTTCAGGCCTAGTCAAGTGAAGCTTTGTCATGAAATGTTCCCGTAAGCATGCTTTGTGATGCGAAGTTGTGACATTGCATGGGTCGTCACTGCTGACAGTGACGTTGGATGCCTCAATGAATTTCGTGAGTTATCAGCGTTCCTGGATGTCCTCTCAAACGGGCTCACAGCAAGCGACTTCATTAGCACCAATGACGATGTGCGAGCCATTTATGACTGCACCAATCCAGAGATCATAGCTGATGTTGCCGGTGCCAAGGGATCTGACCAGACTAGTGATGAATGTCTGTGCCGTTGATCAACGACTTTGTACCGTGGCTGAGAGCTTGCATCGGCATACATAGTCGGTTAGCTGCTGTTGCGGCGCAACGGAAGGCGCTGGGTTTGCTGATCTGTAAGGCCCCAGGATGGCTCGAGGAACTTCATGGCTTATAGAAGCTTACATATTTCTTTCGTATGAAATAAAACATGACTGTTTTTCATGCTGATCTGTTCCATAATGCAGGAAAATCGGTAATCTACGGCTTGTTGCTATCTCTGTGAAACATATTTGAGATGTACACTGTTTTAAGACGAGCTTCGAATAGGCATATTCAGTATTTCGAATTATCCATATATCAAACTATTTCGTGATCCCCTTCGAGTTCAATATATCTGGGATCGACTACAGTCACATAACGTTCACAAACAAAGGTGCAAATGGCACTAACATACAGCCAAGTCAGGGACTAGGGCCGTCCACAATTTTCTTTTTTCCTTGCACACACATGCTAGCCAGCCTGGCTCAAGACAACAAAGTTATGTCCTGCCACCTGACTCCTTAATAAGACAAACTGCCTCCCGAATGAGAGAGGCCTTACGAGTAGGCTTCAAGCACCACCAGGAAGCACTGGCGCAGGTCCGAGTTCGCACAGCCGCTTAGCGCCGGCACACAGAGCCTCGCCAGCTCCAGCAGGGCAGTGGACACATCCAGCTGACGGCAGTGGACTTTCATCAGCTCCCTGCACCAGTGGGTTCAATGAGTTTGTCTGGTCTTTCTGTCAGAGTTAAGCGCGGAACTTATTAGACGCGGACTGGACAGGAGAATAACACACACACGAGCGCTAACTATCAACAATGCTTTATTTGATTCCAGACGAACAAATATATAGAATTGTACACGCTCAGGCATGCACAGTGGTGGAGGCCTCTGTATTTATGCCCACTGTTCAGGAGTGACTTCGGCTATGTCATTTTACTACGTCAAGGCAATGACAATTGTGTTCCTGATTACGCTCTATTCTGTCACGTAGCTGCTACAAGAACCTGCTTAGACAATTTTAATAATTAAGCAAAAGAAAAGTACAAAAACAAATCGTGACAGAACAGTGCACCTTTATGCAACATATCTGGTGTTACTCAAGGAAGGAAGGCTTGCAAGGTGGTCCTGTTAACGGTTTTTCTAACGCAGGAAATAAAACCAGAGAGGACAAACAGGCACAAGAAACTTAAAGGTACACTAAAGAGCAAAACAATTTTCTTGTATGAGTAAATCACTGTTTCACAATGTCAAAAGCACTGCTCTTTCCAAGAGAAGGTACTCCATAGGCAAGAGAACACACAAAAAGATTATACAGGTGGCACCTCGACCTTGAAGTTCCCGCACCAGCTCGCTATGATGTCATAGACTTTGAAGCCACCTGGTAAAACCCATATAAACTAGCAAAAATGGACCACACTGTGTTGTTAGGTGGCCAGAGAAGTAACCCTTAGCAAGTTTCATAAAGTTCCGTCGCGTGTACATGGCCAAAATATGAAAAATGAGCTTGAGAAATCCTTGAAATCATGCTTACGTTAAGGTGCTGAGGTTTCAGCATGAAATTAAAAAAACTAAAATATGACCTTCATTTATTTCTTCTAATATTCAACCCAAGAGGGCAAGGTAAACAACAGTAAAATTTTTAAAGAATGATCGATCAGTATAAATTCATTTACTCTTTCATTTCAGCATCCCTTTAACCAATTTATAGCTATGCCAGGCAATGGCACCATCTCTTCCGAAGCTTTTAAACAGCATAAGCTGGAATTCTCACAAGCTAAACAATTGCAGTGCTCCCATTCAGTTTGCCACTATGCAAGTGAATCACTAAAAATACCCATAAGCATACGAAGCACGCTGCCCGGCAACCTAAAGAAGGCCCCGTCAGTAGGGCTCTTCGATTTTGCACTTCTGGCTGCCCGCGGGCTGCCAGAGCCCGCCGGCGCGCGTTCGTTTTTCTCGGGTTGCTCCGCCCACCGCGCGGCGCACTTCCAGTTGGCGTTCGTTTTTCTCTGGCGGGCTGCTTCGGTCGCCAGAACCAGCCAGGACAAAATCGGTCTGGCTGCTTTCTGGCTGATCTCTGGCTAGCAGACGCCAAAATGTTATGGTCGCGCACGCGTGCCGCCATGTTTGCAGGGACTCGGCGGATTGCATCGCGGGTGCTTGAGGACGTCTCCTTCGGAGTGCTGCTGTAATTACGTTTGACGTTGTGTCGCGAAGCTCGTTCCGCCGTGCAAGATGGTTCATTCACGCGATGCGGCGAACAGTTGGAGCTTTTATTTTTTGATAACGTCATGCGAACTTCCTTAGTTCAACATGACGAACTCACGCCTTGCAGATGTTTCGTGTCTCAAAGGTTGAGGACATCGTACGCACACGCAGCGGCGCGCCTTCGTGTGGTGGTGCCCGTTTTGTCTTTTTAGCGTTTGTGCCGTTTGTGCGGTGTTATGTCATGCTTGTGCAGTTTGCAAAGACAGTAAGTTGCAAGTATATTCCGCTTCGTCGGAAGTTCTAGGGTGTGATTGTGATCGAACCGATGTGTTTCAACTTTCAACTAGAGCTGCAACGTTGATAGACATATGCGCGGACATGGATAATAAACGTGCCACAGTGCTGTTTGTGTGTTTTTCGTAGGTATCTGATGGCGTGCACACGCGTGCTAGCGCATGCAAGGTGTGCAAAACAGAGACGAAGAGAAATGCTTATTTCTTGTGGTGTGTGTGTGTGCTTTTCACGCTGCAGTATTTATATCATGCAGCACGCCAGCGGAAACCGACTAGCTCGTACGAGAGTGCTACATTAGTTGAGTGCCCCGCCCCTAATTCGACTGAGGGTATCGACTCGTCTGCTGGCAAAGAGGCACCACCAGCTCAAACGAGTCGAATACGTGCAATACAGAACTTTATTTCTTGCACAAGTGCACGTAATGTGTCAATTATTTGTGTCTTGATAGTCAAGTGAAGGAAGAAAGCAAACTAATCAGTGCCGGCGGGCGATGTGATCTCTGAAATCGTCGCTTTCGGAAACACGATGACGTTCGCGAGACCTCGCGTCAAGGCGCTGGACATGTCGGACAGTAGCGATTTCTGCGTTCTGCAAATGTCAGCTTGCCTTGTCCACGTTATCGACGCGGCAGCTTACCTCGCGCCAATGGTTTTGTCCGCTGAAGGCAACGATTAACAGGTTCAACGCCATTTCGCGCGAGGTCCTGCCAACTTACATGATCGTACAGCAAAGCACAGTTGCTCGAGAATATCCCGTCAGCTCTTCGGCAAACCTAGCCACATGTTGATATCAAGCGGGAAACCTAGAAGGGACCGAGTAGATCACATGGCGCAAAGTTTTGGCGTGCGCCATGTTTGTTTACATTTATGCAAGCCGGACAGGCGTTCGATTTTACATTTCTTCGGGCAGCTTCGGGTTGTCTCGGGTTACCAGCACACGTGATTTCCTGTCAGAGCCGAAACCAGCTAGCTGCCCTCTGGCAGCCCGCGGGCTGCCAGAAGGGCGAAAATTGAAGAGCCACAGTGGCCTCAGAAACTTATTTTATTTTATTATTCAAGATGTCGCGCTCTTTTCAATCTAAGTTACCTTCGAGTGCAGCTTTCTGCATTTCCTGTCATTTACTCAGGCAATTTCAGGTATCAGTTCAAAGCACCAAAAGGTGAGTTTGCATGCACTGGCAGCTAAAGCAACTACTCACCATTCATTGATGTGTGCTCCAAGCCATACCTCAATGATACAGCATCAATTAATGTTTAAACATACAAAAGAAGCCAATATTACGTGCACAAGTGCAGCAGGACAAGCCCGGGTCACACACACGTCGCTGGCACTTGTATACTGCAGTGAAGCTAACACCTGCAGACAGCTGAGAAGCTAGCACTCACACATACAGCAGCGAAGCTAGCATTCGCACACTGCAGTGAAGCTAACACTTGCAGATAGCGGTGAAGCGAGCACTTGAGTACTTCTGCAAAGCTAAAGCTTGCAAACAGCGGCCAAGCTATTGCTCATGTACAGCAGTGAAGCTAGCAATCGTGTACTGCGGCGAAGCAAGCGCTTGCGGAGAGCGGTGAAGCTAGTGCTTGCATACAGCAGCAAAGCTAGCACTTGTATACTGCAGTGAAGCTAACACTTGCAGACAGTAGCAAAGCTGGCACTCGCATACAGCAGCGAAGCTAGCATTCGTGTAATGCGGCAAAGCTAACACTTTCAGATAGCAGTGATACTAGCACTCGCGTAGAGCAGCGAAGCTAGCAGTTGCACACTGCTGTGAAGCTAACACTTGCTGACAGCAGCCAAGCTATCACTCACACACAGCAGTAAAGCTAGTACTCGTGTACCGTGGTGAAACTAAATGCTTGTGGGCACCGGCAAAGGTGGAGAAGGGCGCAACCCTTCCGCCGCAGTGGGCCGCTGCCCTGCGCAGCCCCAGCCTCGGCGACCAACTCTGGGCCGTCCAGCAGGCCCGTGAGGCGGCGAAGAGGCAAGACCTCGACGTCCCCACGTGGGAGACCTAAGGCCCGGTCTGCGAAAGCACTGCAGGACTATAAATAAAGTTGTAACCAACCAACCAACCGGCAAAGGTAGCATTCGTGTACTGGGGCGAAGCTAACACTTGTGGGCACCAGCGAAGCTAGCGCTTGTGTACTGCAGTGAGGCCAACACTTGCACATAGTGGCAAAGCTAGCACGTGCATACAGCAGCGAAGCTGGCACTCATGTACTGCAGCGAAGCTAACACTTGCTGATATCAGCTATGCTAGCACTCGCACACAGCACCAAAGCTAGCACTTGCATACTGCGGTGAAGCTAAAGCATTCAGACAGCGGCCAAGCTATCACTCACATACAGCAGTGAAGCTAGCACTTGCATACTGTGGCAAAGCTAACGCTTGTAGGCACTGGTGAAGCTAGCATACTGCTGTGAAGCCAACACTTGCAGACAGCAGTGAAGCTAGCACTCGTGTAAGGCTATGAAGCTAACACTTGCAGACAGCAGCCAAGCTAGCACTCACGTAATGCGGCATAGGTAACACTTGTTGACACTGGCAAAGCTAGCACTCACATACGGCGTCATAGCTAACACTTACAGACAGCGGCGAAGCGAGCACTCATGTAATGCAGCGAAGCTAACACTTGTGTACTGCGGCAATATTAGCTCACGCGTACACACAGTTCTCTGTTGGGCTGTTCTTTAGGTCCTGGCTGTTCATTTTCTAGGGACGACATTGTAAGAGTACACATGTCATTTAAGAAGTATTTCAACTTTATTTGAAAATCGTTCTGTTCAATTCACATTCAAGCATTAATACAGTCCAATCCCATTAAAATAGACCTTGATAGTGAAGAAGATTTTGGTCTGTTGTAAAAGGAGTATGTAGAATAAAAATACTGTTAAAACAGACGTTTATGTAGACACCGAATGAATCTGCTGTAACCAGAGTGAATTACAAGTCACAGAATTGGTCGAAGAATTAATTTTTTCCCCTCTAACTTTTCTGACAGAAGCTTGTCAGCTTTAATTGCGCTGTCCAGTGAACAGTTTGGACACTATGCATATCTCCATGATTACAAGGCTGTTGGCTTTGCCTGCCACGACAGTACTTCATTGTGTTCATTGTAAATGCTGTCAAGTGATGTCTGAAGTTGGAAGCTACTTAATTTGGGGTGCCCACTCTACATAAGCCTACTGCATTGGTTGGCAATGGCTGGTTAGAGGCACGAGTGGTGATGATGTTGCCTTGAATGTGCTCTACCTCAATAGCCAATTCATCTAGTGTTCAATCGACAGGAGGGGATATGATCAAACAAGCATGCAGGGGAAGAAAACAGAGAAAATCTTCAAAAGATCGTGCTACTTGTCAGTTGTAGCAGTCTATTGGTTATGGTGCTTGACTGCAGACCCGAATGGTACAGGTTCAAACCTGGCTGAGGCGGTAGCATTTTTGATAGAGGCAAAAATGCTAGAGGCCCATGTACTGCGCATTGTCAGCGCATGCTACAGAACCTCTGGTGGTCAAAATTTCCAGATCTGTCCATTATGGCTCCTTTCTGCTCTCATTTCATTCCTCCGCACCAATCGATGCTGCACCGTGCTCCCGATAAGGGTAGCAGGAAAGAGTGTCATTTCCTTAACCGAATTGCAATCATTACTAGTATTGTTAATTATGGCACTAGTACTTTCATTTTTCCAAAGATCATGTGATGGATGTGAAAGAAAAGATGCATGTGCCTTATGCTGCCTGGAAGCAGCGAGAGAGCTTCCCACTGGTGCACAGCCTCAGTCATGGTGAATCCTACCATGGACAAAACCATGTGCAGCACCACTGTCAAAATCGGTTCATGATGAAAGGTGGTTAACACTAGCTTGTTCACCATGTACCATAGAAGTTTATAGGTACAAAGAAGCAACAACAGAAAAACGTCCATGTAGGGCAAGAGGCATGTCTCAGGTCACATCTGTAGACACTTGAAATATCACTAATCACTACATTTAGAGACCACAATGCACCGAAAATGGTTCCCAAGGTGCTTGATAAAAAAAGACCTCAAGATCAATGCCAATCCCACACCTGACACAAATATGGAGCAAGTTTACCACAGACAGACAACGCTTGCCATCTTCTAGAAGTTCCCAATTGCATATGTCGGTTGTTACTGTGCGTGTTACATTTCCCTTCTTTAAAGGGGCACTAATACCAATTTAGTTACTCAGATAGCCTGTGAGACTGATTTTCATGGACGTGCAGATGTCATCAACCAAGTCTCAACAGCGAACACAGCTCGGAAGGTAATTTAAATTAATATTGAAGTTTGTGTGCACAATCCAGCACTACATACTTCAGCTCGCGCCAAAGGTGACCCCAAGGGAACCCCTAACTAAAGCAACGTTACCACTGCAGCCAAGCTTCGAGTAGTGCAGCTAGCAATGATGACATCATAGCCACCATTGCCTGTTTGCCACGCCTGCATTAGTAGACTCCCGGTGATACCAAGTCTCAAGATCGCTGCCACCCAATGACAACGATAGCAATGATGTGCAGGACGTGCGACAAGCAAAATAAAACGAGCACGTGTTGCAGGTCGTGTGGAAGTGCATCACAGCTATGTGTGCTCACGTGGTCAAATTTGTTTACCCCATTGCAAACACTAAGTGGCACCAGTTGCGCCTCACAGCTTGTCGTTTTTGGAGCTCCCCCAGACCGAAACTGAAACTAGTCAGTAACAGGTCGTAAATAGCTTTCTTTCATGCGCTGGAGCAATTGATGTGCACCGTGTTATGACTAACAGGTCCCCAGCTACATACTGCAGCCAAAAAAAAAAAAAAAACAGATGAAAATCTTTGTGTCAGTGCACCTTCATATACGAAAGTACAAAATGTTTTTCTGCTAATAAAAACAACATTTGTTCCTAAGGAAGATGGAAAACTCGCAGGCAATGTCACGGGGCAACCAATTAGATCGGTGCCCCAAGTAACCATGCTTGTCAGACTCCCCCACATGTTGCAGCTGCCTACTAGGTCATATGCTCACATCCTAAAGTTGAATAAAACAACAAGTCGCGTTTCTTAGTGAGAAAGTGTCACCATTTTTCAGGCAGCGCACACCTCACCTGAGGGCATCGATCAGTGAAAACAGCTCCGTCTCAGTCAGCAACTTAGCCCGCTCGAGGAGCATCCGCAGCACCAGCAGCGCCTGTGTGAGCAAAGAGCTGAGTAATGTTTCCAATTCAAAGATGACACGCAACACATACCGCCTGAATGCCCCATGGGGTCAATGCTTGAGCTGCGTTTTCAACCACTTGCACCAGCGGGTAAAATGAACCACTGACCGCCGACATGACGGCTGAGGCAGAAGTAAGACAAGGAAATGCGCAACAGCGCTAGCCGCTGCGTCTCCTCCAGGGTGAGCCGCTCGGGTGACAACACTGTGGCACCTGCATGTCAAGGGATTACGCATTTAATTTTAACAACTCATTCTCTCTTGGTTTTCTGTGACTGTTAGTGAGAATTCAAAATGCAGAAAATGTGTATTGTGTCCTGCACAAACCTACTATTGTGCACTTTCATGAACATTTGCTGCCACCCTGAGGCATGCGCATGCCCTAGCAGAGCTTGAACGGCTAGCACCATCTCAGGGAGTCTAAGGAAACTACCGTATTTACTCGCGTAATTTGCGCACTTTTTTTTCGCGATTTTCGAGCTCCGAAAAGGGGGTGCGCAAATTACGCGGATATTTCACGAACACTTTTGAAATAACGCGTAATATAATGCAACTAGCGCGGTAACTCTTTTGGATACGATCTCACGTAACACTGCAAAGCGTTGGTGTAAGAGAATACGGCTGCTCCAGGGAGAGCGCAGCACGTAGAAGTGTTTACGAGCCGCTGATGGCTGCCGAGATAGTGCGCCATAGCGCTATCTCGGCAGCCCCCCACCGCCTCGCGTCTTTTCATGCTTGTTAAAGACGGGCGGGGCCTTTCCTCCCCGCATCGATGGCAGGTGTCCCGATCTGGGTGATGTTATCACATCTGCCCTCCGAACGGAGATAGGCCGGGCTCGTTTGATCTCTGCTTTAGCCGTTTTCTTCACCCCCACTCGCATGCTTTTATTCTAGCGACGGTACTTTGGGCTTCGGGGGCTTCCGGAGAAAAGAATCGGAAAAAGGGGCATCGCGCTCGCAGCCCCTTTTGCGTATGACTGTGCTCGCCTGCGCAGCGGGGGGCGCGGCCGCGCAGCTGTTGGTCCGTGCATACGCGCCGGCGAGCTGGGAACGGGGAGCGCAAAATATGCGAGGATTTTTTTTTTTTTTTGCAAAGCTGGCTAAATATTAGGGGTGCGCAAATTATGCAAGGGTGCAAATTATGCGGGTAAATACGGTATTTTTTGAGCACCACATACCCCTGATGTTAACCTTGTGCACCTTCATTGTAAAGCGTTAAGTACAAGGAGATGAGTACAAGGAGTGCATATAAGTACAACGAGATGTATCCTGTCCCAACCATTAACACTAACAGTTTTTAACCAGTTGAAAACCAATCATCTGGGAGGAACAAGTCAGCATGTTAACATTACACAGCTGTTTGCCTTTTATTTGCTACATATAAGTCTTTTGCGTCAAAAGATTTATATTAACAAGCAGCACGGTAATCAACTTAGAGAATGAAGAGCATAACTTCTACTGCAATCAGTTACACAATCTGGATAACAGAGTACTTATATGTAAAATATATAGCATCTTTAAAATCCTGTGTGATACCCAATGACTGGCACTCTGCAACGATAGTTCCCATTCACAAGTCCGGACCCCTTTAGAATTAAATAATTACAGACCAGTTTCCTTAACGTCCACTACTTGTAAACTGCTAGAACATGTTTTATTTAAAGCAATTATGACACATCCAGAGGATAATCATTCACTTTATACAAATCACATGGCTTAAGGGTGGTTTACCCCCATAACAAAGTTAGTGGAGATAACGGATGATTTTTAGATGCACTGAATATCAGGGGTCAAATTGATGCAGTGTTTTTGGACTTAAAGCGTTTGTTGTAGTTCCGCATACTGATGTAGTAGCTAAACTGCACTCTATAGGCATTGAAAGCAATATCGTCCGTTGGGTAGCATGTTGCCTGTCCTCAAGAAAACAATACGTGGCTGCTGATGACTGAGTTTCTGATACATTGAATGTGCGCCCAGGAGTGCCACAAGGGTCGGTGCTTGGTCCTTTAATGTTCTTAGTTTATGTAAATGATACCCCACACCTCCACCGCAAAAATGTTACAAGAAAGACACAGAGTACGGCTATTTACAAATGTATTTACAGGGAGGCTTTTATCAGCAACCAAAATGGTGGAAACTACGCCCGTCAGCCAGTCCCGTCCTCGTCTTCTTCTCCATAGATGGTATGTGTCATACCCAAAGCCTATGGTCGCTTCGTGGCAATATCTATTTATTGGTTCAATCACCTGTGATGATCCGACTGTTTGCGGACGATTGTGTTGTTTATGCTAATATAACTCAACACTCCAATCAGGTTAGACTCAATGACGCATTTCAGTCAATCAGTGTATGGTGTAAAACATGGGGCTTGAAGCTTAATACCTTGAAGACAGCAGCTATTACATTTACGCACAAAAAAGAAGCCTTGGAATTTGCTTATACTATTAATAATGCTTATATTAAAAAACCATTCAAGTAAAGTATTTAGGTGTTACACTCACAAGTAATTTAAGTAGGGAACCCCACATAGAAAACATCTGCAGCAACGCGCTATAAAAGCTGGCATTTTTTTAAATGGAAATTGCATCGTGCCTCACTGACCGTAAAATTGACAGCATATAAAGCTCTCGTCAGACCAAAATTAGAATATGCGGATCTGATCTGGAGCCCACATCAAAAATACCTAATCAAGAAAACAGAAAGAGTGCGAAATTTAGCCTTGAGGTTTATATACTCCACATATTCGCATTTTTCAAGCATGTCTGTTCTTCGTGACAGGGCAAAATTGAAAAAAACTAGCTCACCACAGAACTGTATCTCGCATCAAGTTTTTATATCAGCTGTACCACGATCACTATAAAATACCGCATGAAAGTTACTTAACTCAGCCCCCATGCGGTCTGGTTGTACAAGCTACAACAAAACAGTTAAGCAACCATTTAGTAATCTCAATATACATCAATATTCTCTTTTTCCCTAGGCCATTACACTATGGAATAAATTACCAGATAGTAGTTAACGCTGATACAACAGAATCAATTGTTCAGCTTTCAAACAACATTTCCTGCGACCTACATAATTGTTTTATACCGTTTCGCAATGAAGACAGTTTCCTCTTGTGTTTGCTTTTCATTTGATGTTATATTATGTAATTTGCTTTATGTAATTCATTGTCGTATGCAGATGTTTTTTTTTTTACTGCTACACTGCTGTTCTGCTCCGAATGTATAATGTTTGCGTATAATCTTATGCCCATTACTGCTTGAGCCCGAATAGGGTCTACAATATTTGTAATTAAATAAAAAAAATAAATGTGGCACTGTGAGCTGCAACACAGCACCAAGAGATAGAATTGTTTGTCAACATTGTGCAAGTGCTATTACTGGATAAGGTAAGTTTCACTAAGTGTTCATTAGTCGTTGGTATTTTGTTCTGCATTCTCGTGCTACAGTTATCACCACAAGAAGACCTGTAAACTTGAATGCATTGTCTATCAGCACATCCCTGCGTGTAGTAAAGCACGGTTGGTGCAACTTGACCCTCTATTTGTGCTCCTGCAATGTTAAGCAATGAACAGATCGCTAAAACGATGGAGAACAGGGAATTTCACTGGAGTCTGGAGGGAATGCCACTGGTTCCAGTGACATTCCCTGTTCTCCATTGCTTTTAGCGATCTGTTCATTGATTCAAGCCTCTGTCTTCCCTTCTTTTCTAGTTTGGATTACAATGTTAAGCAGGCACATTTCACAAGCCATGCTATAATATTGGACACAACTGGCTACGACATTAAACTATGAGCCTGCGTGGGTTTATTTTGTCATTCTTAAGTTATGTACAACATGCCCACCTGAGTCAGAGCAGACAGGCTCAGCAAATTCATCACCACTTGAAGAGGCCTGAGAAGAGGCCAAACTGGGTGATGAGAGGTTTTCATTGGCCCACTGGTCATCACTGTCCATCTCCAAGTGGTTACCATTGACTGTACCCTGTGGTCGTGATGCACCAATGTCATCTGTACGGTCCTGCAAAGAAACAGCACAATGGGAAATCGTGTCTTAAGAATGAAAGGCAACTCACTTGCTTACTGTGCACTACTCACTTAAGAATATGCCAGAACAAACAATCCTGTGATGCAGGCAAAAAACAGCAATGTTCCTTGCAGGCGGGAGATAGATTGGACAAGGAAAAACAAAATTTTTTCTTACAGACTGTGGTAAAAAGAGACGAAGACGACGAAGGTCGATGACCTAAGCAGGCGCGTCGCGGAACAAGAGTGCACGTGGCGACGGTGGCATAGAAAAAGAAGAAGTTGGAGGAAGAAGGCGCGAGGGGAGGGGGGAGGCAGGGCAGCCGCCACGAAGGCAGGAGAAGACGGCGTTCGAGGAGCCGAGGTTTGAAGAGGGCTACCCGGGCTGAAGCGCTGGGCAGCCTCCTGACCGCTCCTGCGAACGTCGTTAGCCGGCGACTGCTGCTTGACTGCGCCCGGTGACCAGTGTGGCCGTTACCTGCTGGTTTCTGGTTTCGGCGCGTACCTGCGCCAGGCCGACGCCACTCCGTGCTGCTTCTGAGAGCCCGAGCTGCCGCCACCGTTCGAGCTCCGCAACCTCTCCTTCCCGCCGCGTCCCTCAAGTCACCACATCGACGACTCTTGCTGACGGCGTCGACAAAGACGTGAGCTTGTGCGCATGGACGCGACTTTGCTTTTTTGGCGAACTGTGCACGCATAGGACTTGCATGGACTTAACATGTAGCTCGCGAGCTTTATTGTTTGTTGGTTTGTTTATGTGTACGTGTTATCGACAGTGCCCATTTAATATATGTGTGTTTGCCTGCCATACCATGTACCGCATCCATCCTTCACCGCACCGCACGTGAACAAACATGACGGTCCGCACCTTTCACTCTCTACACAGACATTTCATTTCAGTTTTTGACAGGAGAATTGTGGATCACAGTAGCTGTTCGTATGAATGCTAAATGATGTAGATGATGTTTGATTCTTTAGCTGCACATATAGTTTATCTCCTTGTCAGTTAATGCAATGTGAGACACAAGGTTTATCTTTCTGTCAGTGTAAGTTGACACACCGACACACACAAAAGACCTTAGGCAATGCATGACAAACACGTCACAGATATCCTGCACACTGTATCACGGTGACTGCGTACCATAATCGCCTAGTGGAAGCGAGATATGTAGCCACTCCGAGCACAATGAATCGCCATACTACTGTCTGTTACCACCACATAGCTACGAAAATGCCCATGAAAACAATCGTTTATGCTGTAGCTCATCTGCCCAATGCACAGCGTAAGAATGCCATGCACTGAATCCACCTTGTGAGGAGCACTGTTATGGGCACCGGATGCACATTATCTTTGTTTACGCATCACTATGCGTAATTACATGTCACTATGCGTAATTACTATGCATCACTATGCATCACAATTACGCATCACTATGTGTAATTACACAAGATGCCGTTAAAGCAGGAAGGTTACTTCTGCATTTGACAGATGGCACTCCGACATAAAACAAGAGAATTTACAACTCATGACCCACAGCATCTGTGCTCACGTAGCCGAAGTCTGTTTAGCACGGTCGTTAAAGGGACACTAAAAAGCTGAACAATTTTGATCCCTATCAGTAAATCACTCTTTCCGAATACCAAAAGCCTCACTCTTACATTGAGAAGACGCTTGGTAAGTGAGAAATGTCATGTCATGAGGAGGAAGGATAATAGGTGGACAGTAAGAGCGACGGAATGGATACCACGAGAGGCAAAACGCAACAGAGGTAGGCAAAAGGTTAGATGGAGCGATGAAATTAAAAAGTTTGCGGGCATAAAGTGGAACCAACTCGCTCAGGATAGGGTGGATTGGAAATTGTTGGGGGAGGCCTTCGTCCTGCAGTGGACCTAAACAGGCTGATGATGATGATGATGATGATGAAGTGAGAAAACACGCAAAAGAAAGCTACAGGTGGCAACCCCAACTTTATGTTCCCGTGCCAACTTGTTGTGATGTCAGATTTTGAAGGTGCCCTGCTAGGGCTCACATAATTATCCGCAGGTAAACATGCATTGCATTGTGTTCATATACAGTAGAACCCCGCTGATACATTTTCCACGTGACCGTAGAAAATAAACGTAAGCGCCGGGAAACGTAAGAGCCGAGAAACGGCAAAAATGGAAAAATGAGAGAAGTGGTGATCGGCACACAATTTTGTTTCAGTGTTAGCACTTTCAGTGCACACATCGGCACACTCGGCTACGATTTCGTCGACAGAGAAAACCTCGGAGGTGACAACGGCATCATCGATGGAAACGTAATCACTGCTACGCGATTCCGTCACAAACAGTTTGCACATCTGTGCCATAATTTTGCTGGCGGAAGCCAGGAAACGTAATGGGCGTCGCCCATAGTGCAGCTAATGCAGTCAAGCCAAGTCAAGCTACATGAAAAGTCAATATTGCCATCAGCAGTGGCCGCTTGGAGTGCCGATTCATAACGTAACACACGGGAATGTTCCCACGCTGTGACGTAACAGCGGGGTCCCTAATGCATTGAATCCTATGGGAGCTATGCTGGGACTGGCCCAAAACAACGTAACAGCCAGGAAAACGCAGCAGCCGGGAACGTAACAGCGGGGTTCTACTGTATAGCAAGGGAGTTAATGCAGCAAGTTTCATGAAATTCCATGGAGATCAGCTAGAGCTATTATACCTTTTTTAACACAAAGCCCTGCCTGTATACCACAAAGTGCTGAGAGCAGACTTTTAATTTTCTGCACACTTATTTTTAAAATCAGATTTTCTTTTTTCTTTACTGTGGCCATGATGTAGACACTGCATTTTGATCATCTCCAGAATGACTAACCATGATTTGATTTGAATACCGTTTGCAGCGTTGCCATTACAGTTGAACCCCGCAATAACTCACACTCACTCACACTCATTGCGAGTGAGTGTGAGTGAGTGCGCTGGCCTATGCCTACAGTCGCAGGCCTTGGGCATGCAAAGACGCGTCGCCACTACCTTTTGAGTGAAAAATGACTTTCCTGAGACGATGCACGACCATGTGAACTTAATTGAGGACAAATACGACGTCCACATGTGGAGTCGTGCACGAAGCTGGTTTCCGTCACCATTTTGCGATGGCGACGACACTGCATCGAACCGATCTGACAAAGTAGCTACCACCCACGTGATTTCGGTTACCATACTCAATTCGAGTGAGCAGGCAGCTTTCAGAAGAAAGGTAAGAGCTATAGATTCGAATAAATACGCCAACTGCGCTCCACAACTCACGGTGTGGCCGGGACGATTCTAATTACGGCAAGAGCGCAGAGATGCCAGATATCCAGCTGCACGGAGGCGATGATGGCAGGCGAAGAATGTGCCGGTAACCTTATCGCTGGCCAGTTCATTGTGACAATACATTCGGCGGCCTTCGTAATGCGCACCAGCGATAACCCAACAGCACCGCTTCACCATATGCTGAGCAGCATGGCGAACGGCACAAAAGCTTGCACTTCATGATGCACTACCACAGGGTTTGGCCGGCCGCACTTTAACGCACACAACTAAGCTGCGCACCATGGTGGTTTACACTATGCACAAATAATGTGAACCCACAAATAATTTTCGTTCTCCACGCACGTACTGTGACAATAAATAACTGAGGCAACATGATCAGCCAACATCAAGATAGTGGCCATGACGTTTTCGATATGATGGCACCCTTGCAAGCGTTCTGTGACATTATTCTGTAAATTTAAGTGGGCAGAAGGTGCATTTGAGAACATTCCTTGGACTCAAATGGAGTCACCACAGGGCCTAACAGTCCAGTAAATTTCATTATGGCGGGATCACAGTTTCACGACCTTTCGTTATCGAGATACACAAAATGCATTGAATCCTATGGGCTTTGGCCAGGGAGCGTGAAATCTTTCAATGTGGCAAGACTTTCATTGTTGTGTGTTTTTGTTATCGTAGGGTTCCACTGTGTTTAGCTTTGCTAGGCTTCTATTAGCTTTCTATTGAGCAGTATTTTTTCCTTGTTCATTGCTCCCGGAACAAGAGAGTGGCAACCTTATCTATCTCCTGAACCAGTTTCTCCACAAAAAAAAAAATTATTGCACATTTAAAATCAGCATGAAAAACCATATGTCTACTCAGTTTCACCATGTTTGGCCATAAATTACAGGAACTACCGTATTTGCACGAATCTAACGAGCACCTTCTTTCCGATAAAACGGGTCTAAAAATCGTATGCGCGTTAGAATCGAGTGCGAACGAACGACACCGTTACCATATCGCCGTTGGCGTCAAAATGGCCGCTTCCTAACGCGCTTCAGGCGCTGTCGAACGGTCACTGCTGAAAAAACTAGCTAGTGGTGCGGCGCCCTCTGGCGCGCATAGTTTCTGTAGTTTATATGTAGCCGCCGGCCCCCGCGTAATGATGCCATGACACACATGATGCATACGCCGATGATACCCGCCCCGCTGCCTTGGCCGTCTTGCGGCCAACAAAGTCGCTGCGTCGCCGATGCAATCTCCGAGACGCCCAGCCGCACGAGCTTCCGATAGCGTTCGAGGGTGGCCGTAACGGGAAAATAGATGTTTCCCATCCCCACACGCACAACGGCTCATCATCGCATTTCACCCTCATATCCGTGCTGAGCCCGAGCCTCTCAGTTGTGCGCGCAGCTTGAAGTCCGAGATTGCATCGCGGTAATCACGGAAACCACACGACCACGCCCCGACCATGCTTAGGCTTAGCTGCGCCACCCTGCGCAGCACGCACGGCAGCATGCGGCAGCGGGCGTGAGGGAACTGCGATAGCACGGAGGAATGCAGCACTGCGAGTAAATGATGTTATCGCCGCTTGCACGCCGCTATGCCCGGCAACGTGTGGCAGTTTTATCGGGACGCAGGACTTATGAATCGGCGCGCCGAACGTCTTCGAGACACCGCGGATCAAGTGAAGCGGGACTGCAGGGGCTGGAAGTTAGCGGTGCATTTATTATGCGAGTGCGTTCATTCCGCGAGTACAGCATTTGGTTTTATGAATGTGAGAAGGTTGATCACTAAGTTTTTTTTTTTCATGTCACGAAAAATGGGTGCGCGTTACATTTGATGTATCACTTCTTTTTTTTTTCGTCGCGGGAGACGGGTGCGCGTTACAATCGAGGGCGCAGTAGAATCGAGCAAATACGGTATATTCACAGCCAATGTCCCCCTTAAACTGTTCCTAGACTTGAGCACAGTTTATCGTATAATGCCGTGGTTTTACAGTAGTGCCACTGCTAGCAGAGGTGCTCACAATTGTCAATGGCACCAACAATCACACCGGAAATAAAATGAACAGGTATTATATGCAGGAAGGAACTCTCCTTTTCTTCAGGGACAAAGGTGAGGCATAGGTTCATTATGCAGGTGGGTTCATTATGTAGCAAGTACAATATATAAATATATCAGAGCCAATTTACACGTATCAATGTGCATATGAGACAAAATTTACCTGGAAAAAGTTCTAACGTTTTTACTACAACTTATTCCCCCGCACACAAATAGTAGAACAATGGTGCTTTTGCTGTTTACACTTGCAAGGGTCATTCGTACATTCATTGCACACAAGCAACGAAAAGAAAGGTAAGGTACGTCAGAACAAGGATACATAAGGAAGAACAAACAAGCCCTTAGGATATGCACGGATAAAGCACTGTTATGCACAAAGACATCCTTCACCTGCGTCACGCAGACCCTCTTCTGCATAAGCACCTGCTGCATAACCTCAATAATTGTGCCCGTTCTCCTGACCATGCAGGCCGGAACAGCAAATCCTCCATGTTTTTGCCTTATTTTTTTTAGTTGTCCTAGCCAGAGGTTTATTACACCCATTACGCGGTGTTTCTACAGTCAACAGTTTTGCTCCATGATGGGTTACCATCCAAAGGTCTCCTTCAGTAAGCAGCACAACTGCACCTCAAACAGCAAGAGCGCACACGAGAGCATCATCGTACCTACCAGTGGCAGGGCAGAGAGCAGGCAGGCGTCCAGCTCCTGTGGCAGAGCAGCCAGCACCCACTCACAGGCTGGGGCTGGTCCCCCTTCCACGTACGACAGCAACGTCTCCAGTGAGCCAAGCCAGGCCGGCATTCCATCCAGGTGTTGCACCAGTTTCTCAGTGCAATCCAGCAGGCAGCTCTGCAACACATGCACATCTTGCTTCCTCACAACCTCACAAAGTTTAGATTGGCTCCTTGTGCCCATAAGGATAGAAGAAAGAACAGAGGAAACGTTACTGATTCATTAGATAAGAGGTTGCCAAAAAATGCCCTCCTACAACGGAGGCAGCTAACACGTTGCTTTATAACACAACACACGGCATGAACACTTACAGGTGAAACTATGCGGAGGTGCGTGGTGTCAACCAGGACGGTGAACAACAGCCTGCACACCGACAATCCCATCTTCTTTGTCGCATACTCCAGGACGAATGACCCATGTGCTAGCTTCGTAGCGTTAACCTCTACGGCATGAACACTGTCTTGGTGCTTCCACTGCTACACCAATATTTTGAATTTAAAGAGATCCAGACTACAGTTAAGAACATTAATATAATTAAGTTGGTAAAACGAGCTCCTTTGATTCATTATACTGAAGTTTCGTTACAGCAGAATCTCATTCAAGGAAACTTGAACAGAGTGGCAAAGTATGTTGCACTTTACTCAACTTTAGTTCACAGAGATATCTAGGAGTACAGCACCAATGAGAACTGTGCCAATCATAACCCAGATTATTCACATTACAGCAAGTCTGACCGAGGTAGTTTACCTGCAGCTTCTTGATCAGAGGGCTCTCAAACAGGGCTTGCTTCACTTGCATTCGCCACATATGCGTCAATAAAATGGCGGCCGTAGCTCCAGAACAGAGGCATGCTGGCAATGTCTGCGTGAGAACCAAAGTGCTGCAATGGCATTTCCACAAAGCACCATCCTTACAATTGCATAAACAGCACCTAGCCTACTGACAAAATGACGCACAAGGAAACATTTATTTTCAGTAAGAATGGCCGATCCTCAACGGCTGAGGGTCAGAATGACATCGAGCTACTCAGACGCCAGAGAACTTGTCCCTCCATATGGCCAGCACCTACAAAACTCTCTGGCAGATCTCCTATGACAGCATTTTTACACAAGACCTGAGCAACAGGTGACCAGCATTTCTTACTGATATGCTTCAGGGCCACTCTCAAATCAAGGACCAAGCTAGCATTTTCAACCAGCTGTGTCTTGACCACAACATTCAGCACGGCTGTGGTGCAAAATAAGGCTACAAGATGCAGGCACCTCATTTGTGGTCTGCCTAAGCAGTTTATAGGTAAACACAAAACAAGCTGATGTACAATAAGAAAAGTCAAGTATGTGTGTGCGAATATTCAAACTTTGTTTTTATGTTGTTATGTGGGGTTTAATGTCCCAAAACCAGCTCTGATTATGAGAGACGCCGAAGTGGAGGTCTCCGGCAATTTCGACCACCTTTAACGTGCACTGACATCGCACAGCACACAGGCCTCAACATTTTGCCTCCATCGAAATGCAGCCGCCGCGGCCGGGATTCGATCCTGCGACCTTCGGATCTGCAGCCGAGTGCCATAACCACTAGACCACCGCGGCGGGGCTATTCGAACTTTGAAATAATTTTCTAATAGTGTTTGCTATTGGATCCAATTTGCAATTGAATTTTACTATTCGAACTATTCGAAGTTCACAATTAAGGGGCACAATATGTTGTGTCTCATGACACATTGCCAATTCGCATATGTAGTATGCTCTGCTGTATAACGCTGGTGCACTGCAGCAACATAAGCACATATGCACTGCAGAGAAGCACTTGAGCAATGCAGCGGAGTTGGCTCCTGCATACACCCAGTTCTCGGCTGGGCTTTAGAAGTGTTCTTTTTATAGAGACAACATTGTGAACGTACACTAGTCATGCAACATTTTCTTTTTTGTCCATGATCAGCAGTGCATTTCTCTGCACATCAACATGGTGTTAGTCAAAGAATATTTGAACATTATTTTAAAATATGCTCATTCGATTCCCACTCAAAAGTTAATATATTCAAATTCTCTTCGTACTTAAAATTCTGCTATTTACACATAGAGCCGTGCAAATAGCATGGCTCTCTGTACTATTTTGCGTTTGGCAAGACTATAGCTTGTCTAATCTAAAGGGCAAGTACCAGGCAAGGACAGAACAGTGTAAACAATTAAGACAACCAAACAGTGCAGATGAAACACACAAGATATGTTTCCACATTACCCATGTGCACAGATACACCTACAGACATGTATGAATTAATGCTTACCTACATTCAAATGTGCATGTGCAAACAATAAACAAACAGCAATCCCTCATAAAACAAAGTAAACAGGTTGGAAAAAAATTTACAGACAACCATTTGATCAAGTCTAACAAAGTCTGCTGCATTTTACAAGGAAGTCAAAATGTGGTATAACTTTTCAATCTTTTGAATCTTTGAACCTTTTGCACCTTTTGTGCGTTGGCTGGCTTATTACGTTGGTTGGCTTATTTGCTTTATGCTCGTTTCTATTTTGCCCGTTTTTGTTTGTTTTGCTTTTGCCCGTTTCGCTTTTGCTCGTTTTCTTATTATTGAATCTTTTGTATTTTTTGTGCGTTGGCTGACTTATTACGTGTATGTTTTGCTTTTTGCCCCTCCCCTCTACAATGCTGTAAAGCCCTGAGGGTAAAATAAAGAAAGAAAGAAAGAAAGAAACTCAGTGGAGCAAGCCTTCATTGATGTGTAAGTGCAGAAATGACAGACACGAGCAATCCCGATTATGTCGGCATCCACAGCTGGAGGAACAATAGGAAAAACAGTGTCAGCCAATACGAGTGACACCAGGGTCATCTGGGCACTTTTAATTGCAACCAACAACAACCTGAGCCAGTTTTCTTGACCACCATCAAAAGTCACTGGTCAATGTTACGAGCTCCAAAATAATCCAGATATAGTTTGGCGCTAACGTTCGCTGAAGCAGTGTTGTACGGAACGTCGTTCCAAGGGACGACGTTCCTGGAACGAATTTCTCTTGCGAGGAACGAAGGAACGCCATCGTTCCATTTGGGATTGGCGGAACTGTAACGGGAACGCGTTACATTTACGAAGGAACGGCAAAGGGAACGGCGTTCCTTCTATACATGTTCCAGCCCACGACGACAGCACGTATGCAGCACATCATGCAGGGCGGATAGGCTGGGTTACAAAAATCCTTTCCTGGAGTCCCCGTTTTCCTGCCGCCACTATCGCTCCCTCATAGAAAATCACGCACGAAAACGCCATTTTACTGCCGTTTAGATTACTCGACGGGGGTGACGCTTCCCTTTCACTGCGGCCGCGCGACGTCAGGGTATCCCGCTACTCCTTGGCGGTGGCCGCTTACAATGGCCACTATACTAGTATACAGCTATCAGCCGGCCCTGTATGGGTGTACGGCAACGCGGGAGTAACTGCATGCAATAGCGAAGTTCCTTTTGTCCCTTATGTTCCCGCCGCCAGGGCTCCCTCCGAACTAAAACACTGTCAACGCGCGCTTTACTTTATCGCGTCTCCCCGCATTGGTTCTGAAAACGTGGTTACGGCCATGGTTGTTCATACTTGTAAGACACTCTGTGCGTCAATCTCATCAAGGCATCTTAGTTGAACTGAATGGGCTGCGCCTTAATCTAGCGTCAACAGCCCTATGCCCTAGGCAAAAAGCAGAAACGAAAGGCTTTTCGAAAGGATATATACACATGCTAATGCGAACGTGTGCTGAACATACAAACACGTGTACTAACACGAACTTGTGATGAACATACAAAGACGTGCGTGCGTGCGTGTTTGTAATGCTGAGCGAAGTTAACATCGCTCTAACTAGGACCTGGTAAATGAGTTTGTTTCTAATAAAAACCATGGTTTCACTGCTATCATTAGTACGTGACCAAAGGGTTAGCTACACAGAAATGTCCTGTTAATTAGTCAATTATGCTTGTGTGGTGTGGGTCATTTTCGGTTGGCATTCCGTCAAATTATGCATGTGAGGCTATTTATGTTCTTATTTATTTCCGGCACCACAACAGCATTTCAGCTTTGCCTTAATGTCGTTGTGCCCACAAATTGAACAGGCAAATAATGCGTACTTCTAATGCCACGAAGAAAAGAAGAAAACAGTCATGTGTTATATAATTCAGCGGTAAATGCACAAGATAGCATTATTAAAATTCCTCACACCGGCATACATTCAACGCAGCTATAATTAACAAAAAAAGTTCAGTATATCACAAATACTTTAAAGTGATGAGAACTAAGTAAAAGTAATATATCCAGTTTATTTAAATGCTACAAGGGCTACCAATTTCGAGCAAAAGCGTTTAGGATCGGGAATGCTGACGACTTCCGGGAATCTTGTTCCAGTATTTGTGCGCAATGCCGTGGGTCAGGCACAAACCTTTATATGCTATCCTAAATGAAAAGGTCTATTACTAACTTTTAGTGTCAGATGCACCGCTGTTACATGAACTGGTGCACATGAGTAACTACCTATTTACACAATGGAGGCGTAGTATCCCGGCTGTGCATCTGAAGACTGAAGTGGAAAGTGTCGCCCTTGTAATAGACCAGCGCCAAAGTTGCAGTGGAGTTGTCCGTAGTATGGCCAGTTCTCCGTGAAAATATCTGCCTCGGAGCATTTCTTTGGATGTTTCTTTGTCTCCAGATAATATGCCGCCGGTGACGTTGAAATTCTTCAATTATACATAGGTCGATGCGAGATTTACTATGTTCACTTTAATTTGCCTCAGGATTAATTTTCAATTTTAGAAATCAAATGTAACGTTAATGTAACGACACGTCCCAATTTTCGAAATGTAACTGGAACGCGTTCCTTTTCTATTAAAGGAACTTGTAACGGGAACTCGTTAGAAAATTGTGAAGGAACGAGGAACGAGTTTTCGTTCCTGTTTTGGAGGAACGTGTACAGCACTACGCTGAAGTAAACTTTGGCAATTTGGGAGTCATCCTAATCCTAACTGGACTCGACTACAATTAATTGTGACAATTAATTGTGACAATCAGCAGCACCTAGCCTGGATCAAGCCTAACCCAGACCTGTGTTGATCACGATTAAAAGTGCTTTTGCAACACCGGTATGAGCCAAAGATTAGACCTGTGTAAAAAGAAAAATTTCAGGCATAAAGCAAATTTGATTATTAACATTAGAGTGCAAAGCAAATCTGCATATTAATGCTCAAGTGCAAGCCAAGTCAAATGTTTCAAATAATATTTGAATTTTTTTTCAACAAACAACATGTTAAACTGCAAAGAATTGTACTGCTAAAAATGGACAGAAAACAACAAATATGTTGCATTTACTACACAATGTCATTCCTGGAAATAAGGGCAGCCGAGTCCTAATGGACAGTCCAACAGAGAACTACCGTATTTTCGCGATTGTAAGCGCCCCCCAATTCTAAGCACCCCCCCCCTGTTTTCGATAGAAAGTATTGGGAAAAAAGTTTGCTTGCGAATCTAAGCACCCCTCTTTTTTTCTGCGATCATGGCACAGTCAATAATGCCGCCATGCGCGCTTTCTCGCCGCCAATCTCAGAAGCCATGTCTTGTGTTGCTACGTTCAGACAAGAGATGGCGGCACAGAAGTCGGCGGCGCTCGGCAAGTCCGGACAGGTTGCGCTGGCATCGCGGGCGCGGGGTCGCGGATGGGCGTGCGTTGCTTTGTCAGTTGTTTGTTGGATAGTCCTAACGGCAGTCAGTTTGAGTGTGAAGAGGGCTTCCTACAACTTGAAGTTCAAGCGAGCTGCAATCGTGTTTGCTGAAGACAATGGCAACCACAGTGCTGCAGCAGAATTTGGCGTGGATCGCGCCTGCATCATCAGGTGGAGGAAACAGCGGGACCAGATTTTTACGGGTGCCGCGACACGTAAAAAGTTCACGGGACCGCGCAAGGGCCGACATCCGTAACTTGAAGAGGAGGTCTGCGAGTTTGTTCGCAGCGAAAGAAACAGGGGCTTCGCTGTGACTGCCAGTGCGATCCAGACGAAAGTGATGAAGATCGCGAAAACGATGGAGATTCCCCGTGCGGTGTTTCGTGCTAGCCGCGGCTGGGTGGAGTGCATGATGAGGAGAAGTGGATTTTCTTTGAGGCGCCGGACAACCATATGCCAAAAGCTGCCAGGTGACTTTGAAGGTAAAATCATTGCTTTTCAACAATACGTTATGGATCTCCGCAGACAAAACTGCTACGATCTCGGCCAGACCGGCAACGCCGATGAGACGCCCATGTTTTTTTACATGCCGAGGGCTAGCACTATTAATGAAGTAGGAGCCCGGGAAGTTAGGGTAAAGACGACAGGGTACGAGAAGCCAGCGTGTCACTGTGATGCTGTGCATCACAGCCGACGGCCACAAGCTTCCCCCTACATAATCCTCAAAAGGAAAAACATGCCAAAAAGTGAATCCTTCCCGAAAGATATCATCATTTGAGTGCAGGACAAAGGGTGGATGACAGCCGAACTGATGGAGGACTGGATCCGCGTCGTGTGGCAGCGGCGCCCGGGAGCACTGCTTGGCGGACCATCAGGCACGCGATCTATGCTTCTTTTAGATGCCTTTCGTGGCCACCTTACCCCGGAGGTTAAGACCAAGCTGCAAAGGATCAACTGCGACTTGGTCGTTATTCCAGGGGGCATGACACCAGTGCTACAACCCCTGGACGTCTCAGTCAACAAGCCATTTAAGGCCCACCTTCAACAGGAGTACGAACAGTGGGTCCGGAACCCCGACCGGAAAAAAACGCCAACAGTAAAGCTGCAGAAAGCGTACCCGTCAGCGATAGCTACATGGATTTCGGACGCGTGGAAGCGGGTCGAAGTTGACGTCGTCAAGTCATTTAAGAAGTGTTCCATCAGCAACAACTTAGAAGGCACCGAAGACGATCTGTTGTGGCACACAGAGAGCGGCAGCTCAAATGGTGCGACGGACTCGAGTGGTGCAATGGACTCCAGCGGCGGTGAGAGTGACTGACCGCAGACACAAGTGGTGGGTTCACTGCCTGCACTTATTTTTATTTTTACCATCTTCGAAATAAAATGTGATTTCTCTCACCCATCTCGTTGAAATATTGCCGCGAAAAAGGGTTGGGCCGAGCAGTTATTTTTTCGATTTCTCGAATCTAAGCACCCCCCTCACTTTTAGAATCGCGATCGTGAAAAAAAGGGGGTGCTTAAAATTGAGTAAATACGGTGTACAGATGTGTGAGTTAACTTCACCACAGTACACAGATGTTAACTTTGCCTCAGCACACAAAAGTTAACTTCTGCATAGCACATAAGTGTTACATGGTGAAGCAGACTACATGAGTGAATGGGCCACTAGTCAGAAGGCATGGTACATTTTGTCTCTTAATTACAAACTTCGAATAGCCAAATTTCGGTGAGAGCTGAATCGAATAGCAAATGCTACTGAAGAAATATTTGCAAGCTCGAATATTCACACACCCCTACTAAATATGCATTCCACTTCTTCGCCAGTAATTCTATGTATAGCCTCAAAGAGATTGCTGGAAATCTGTTAATCTTCATCATGGTCGCTGGTGACCACTTCATTAACCTATGACTGCCAATCAGGGGTGTAGCCAGGTTTTACTTCAAGAAGGGTCCAACTCCCTTGTAAGCATGTTCATGTGTGCTTGTGTGGGTGGGAATATTGCAAGAATCTCGGTGGTAAGGGGCTTTGAATCCGCCACGCCTACAAATGCCCACTCTGGCTATACCTATGATTTCTACCCTTTGCATTATCTATTGCTCCCACTTCGCATACCATGTAACATGTATTTCGACAAAAAAAAAGGAGTGTTCCCCGTTGTACACATCACGCTCTGTCTTTTCAAAAATCACTATGAAGTCAAACTGAACTGCTTATGAGACATGGTTTTTAAGTATGAATAATTATGCAGTGAGATTAAAACACATTTAACAAAATTTATAAGTTAAACCTCGCTATAACAAACCTCTATAGAACGAATTCCTTGATATTACAAAGTTCTTTCTTATGAGACTTGGTTTTTAAGTGTGAGTAATTATGCAGCGAGATTAAAATACGTTTAACAAAATTTATAAGTTAAACCTCGCTATAACGAACCTCTATAGAACGAATTTCTTGATATTACGAAGTTTTTTTCATTCCCCACTTCAACTCCACAGAAGCAGGTGTATTTGTGACCTCTTTATAACAATGTAACAAAGGGAGACACCGTTGATATAACGAATTCCCCCCTACCAACCACCTACTAATTTTTCCATAAATATCAAATTTTAGCACGAGGAACGGCCGGATCCACTTGCGCAGCTACCCCATTGACAGCGGAGTGCAAAGCGATGTCATCGCGAATGGCGTGTACGCAGCCATCGCAGCAGCTTCGCTTCCGCAGAGCACTGTCAGCGAAACACAAGGAGGGAGGATGCTTCTCTGCGCGACTTACGCTGCCGCAGTTGTGTCCTCTCCTTCTTCCTCCAAACCTCTTATTGTGTTTCTAGTGGCTTGCGTGCCGGCAGCACTGCCACTCACTACTGTAGTTTCTCCATGTCTGTACCTTTATTTAACCATCATGCCGTTCGCATTTGCCTTTCTTTTCTTTTTTCACATGGTGAGCACGCTTGCAAGTTGACTCCCCTATCCAAGCACTCCATCAATTAAGTGCATTACTGCAAAGATGAGAGTCTCAAGGGAGGCACGGCCTACCTGTCGCGCAGGACCCCAGGTTCACAGCACGTAAATACAGCAGCCCCGGACAGTGCACAGTATTGCGGAATATCTTTTCTTCTTCTTTCTTTCCCCCCCCTTCCCTTTTTTTTGCAGTCACTGTGCTGTTCCTATCAAAGAGATGTCGGATAAGGCACTGGTGTAACGTTTCCGATATCATGGCAACAGTGACAAACCTTCGGAGGTCGATTCCCTCCGCATTTTTGCTGCGGAAGGAAATAAATGTGTTCAGGGCTAGATATGCCTCCACTTGCCCCTCTGTTTCATTTGTGTTCCTTTTTCAAATTTTGATGCCTGAACTGGGTACAACGAAAACCTCTTTATGATGAAAACATTCATGCATTTGTAGCTTTCATTATATCCGGGTCTCATTGTATCCAATTGTTTTTCTTTTTGCTGCATACAGGTGCCCCATGCTTCTGAGCAGGTGCTCAAGTAAATTTACAACAATTCAGCGTCCCATTGGCTTTCACAACAAACATCCTTACACTTTGCGCTACTAATGACGACCTACCTCGTCGGATTCGAGGTGCGCCAGGCACTGTTTGGTCAGTGTGTCAAGTGTGGCCTCCCAGACAGTCTCGATAACAGTCGCCATCTTTTGCCCCTCACTGCTTGTGCCCTTGGCACGAGAGTCCGTTCGTGGAAGACCAGCGATCCGACGCTCAAGGTCGGCATCCAGCGCAGCCCTCCAGGGGTACGGGTCATGCCACACTGCAGCAGAGAGAGAATCTACACACCTGATGCAAGAATGGTTGACAAAGCCTTCCCGACGCATGAGCTGTACATTCTGCCAAATTGGATAATATATTCAACATTCAAAAGAAATACATTCTACAGAAAAGTTCGACTCTACCATCGTCATGGCTTGATGTCAGAGCATACACTTGTACCACTTTCAATTTATGTATACATCTCTTCAGATTTATCATGATGCATACTACACCCTGCGACACTTTTTGAACATGGTGAGGAAATGGTGCCGATCAGTTGTGGAGGCTCTGCGAATATGTGAGCCAAATAATTGCACTGCACACACCAAGGAACTTGCAACTGGGTTTCAAGTATGGCTGGGACGCGCCTCTTCTTCTTTCAACAAATGACATCACTGGGGACACTGACTACGCTACTAGATTTTTTTCACTGCTCTCGAAGGGAGATACACAGATTTTGTTTATTTATTGAATTCCAAACAAACAAATAAAGCATAGCAGATCTTTTTGCAATGATGAAATCGGCCTACTTCTGCCTCAACCGACTCAGTAAGTGCCCCCTGGGATGTCATTTGTTGAAAAATGAGGGGACCACATTTAATGCCAAGTTGCAAACTATGGTGCATTTCATTGCAATACAGTGGACTCCTCTTAAACGGAACTCGAAGGGGCAAGAAAATTTGTTCCATTTATGAGAAGTTTCATTTAAGCAAAGCCCACAAATTTAATGAAATATGACTTTATTTCAAAAGCACCAACTGTGGCTGACTGAACAAAAACATTTTGAAGTATACAATACTACTATAGTTGATTAGAAAGAAAAATGTTGCTAATATTGCTGACTCGGAAAAAAGGAGGTGATAACGGTTTGCTTGGCCTTGTTCAAGCATTTTCTCACAAAGTAGGAGTGCATTGCTGAAAGGCTTGGCAGGAACTCTGTGCCACCATTGTGTTCAAAGTAGCGCTGCAACAGGATGACAGCATCTCTTGCTGCACTGTCCGGCACTGAAATGGCCCGGGATCACACACCATCTCATCACCACTTGAGCACGGGTCCTCATCTTGAACTTCAGCTATGAGTTCCTCAAGGCTGTCCTCGCGGCATGTGGCGACGTTTGCATCAAGTGTTTCATAGTCCTCTCGCGTGAAAGAAGTAGACTGTGTCACCTGACTGAAGAGAATATCAGCCTCCTCAGCCTCAGCAATGTTGTCTTCCTCGTCTGGAAGGACTTCTTGTATGAGAACCCTGCATGGTGGAAGCACCTTTGCACAGTTGACACTTTCACACATTCCCAGGCATTGGTTAGAATGTGAAGAGCTGAGAGCAAGTCCACGTTGTAATCTTTTTTGTTGTCTGCACAAAGAAGCATTCGCTGGAGGACTTGGCGGCGGTAGAGAACTTTCAAGTTTTGAATTATGCCCTGGTCCATCGGTTGAATGATTGCGGTCGCATTTGGTGGCAGGAACTCTAGGCTGATCGATTTGAGTCTATCCACTTGACCGTGAGCAGGGCATTGATCAACAATAAAATAACCTTCCTGTTCTGCTGGGCAAATCTTCTATCCTCTTCGCGCAACCATGTCTCGAAGATTGCTTGTGTCATCCAAGCTTTCCCGTTCGCGTGGTACGTGACAGGCAGCATGCGCACACCTTTGAAGCAGCGTGGGTGCTTTGATTTCCCCACAACCACCATCTTCAACTTTTCGCTACCGTCCATGTTGGCACCTACTAGCACCGTAATACGATCTTTGCTTCGCTTTCCTCCCACACAGGTTTCCCCCTTGTAAGCAAGAGTCTTAGTAGGGAGTGCTTTGTAGAACAACCCCATTTCATCAATGTTAAACACGTCCCGTTGTTCGTAGGTTTCCAAAATTTCTTGCAACCTCCCCTGTTGCCAGTGGCTACAGATATCCCTGTTAACAGCTTTGAACTCCTTGAGTACCTCTGCTAGTCTAGCTTCGCTTCAAATGACCGTGTTAAATGTTTCCATGTTCTGCTTCCAGTGCCCAAGTGATCCTCTATCATGCATGTAATAAGTCCACATACCCCACGGCAGGGTATGAACCACTCTGGCACGTGGATATGCGCCGAGGGAGCAGCAATAATATTATTATTCTTTACTATGGGCACTGTGCTATCAACCCATGTGCTCACTTTGCCAGCTGCTTTTTGAGCTCTCACATGCGTGGTCACTCTCGATCTTTCTCCTTCATTTGAAGGTGCCAGTCTCTCAAGACAATGGTAGTTTCTATATGAGCCAAATGCCACAAGAAATCCAAACCACATGGAGGCTAACAGCACCACTGTAACAAGAATTCAATTTGAGACCCTTGGAGCTCGTCAAAATGCAGCAGTTTGCTAGGTGACCATTCCTCAGCGGTGTTTAGGGCAAAACATCTCAGACGGCCTGCATGAGTCCGGTAAGCTTTGACATCGAAATGTCCGCAATATTGAGGCTGTGTGTCTCTCAGTAAAGTACTGTAAGCACAGAGCTTAAATGAAACATGCGGAGCACCGGTAAAATAAAGAAGACATTGCTTTCTTTTTTACTTTACTGTTGTGCCACACCTTTCATAGGAGTACTGACACGATTTTGCGGCAGCGCAAAATACACATTTTTCATTTTCTAGCCATGTATTGTTAACGCCCTCCGCAGCAGGGAAGACAGGAAACACGTACAAAATATTTTAGTTTGGTTTTAAAGTTTTCGTCACCCAGCACTGCAAGCCAGCCCCAGCGCAATGGACACTACGATGACGTATGAACACCATCTCTTAAAAATCGCCGAAATCGCTGTCAAAGTTGCTGGACGACCGTGAAATTGTCGCTGTTTGTGTGCCCTACATGTAACTGACCACTGACGACAGAGTTGCAGCGACGCTATCACGAATTGCTGTCCCTACGTGACTTCGATGTACATCCGACTGTACTGATACGTCACAAAGAAACCGCCCCTTGAAACTGAAACCGAAAGTGGGCTTTTAAGGGAGCCGTATTAAAGATATATTCATAGCGTTTCGAAGCACCATGATGCTCTTTTTAGGGTTCTGCATGCACGCCAGTGCTTTCATTTACAGCAACAATACGAGAATGTCAAAAATTCGTGTCAGTACTCCTTTAAGCTATGCACCAACAAGCCCAACACATGATTCTGTTAGAAACAAAAGAGTTCACTGGAGAATCATGTTTTAAAATCTGCGACAACCCCCCTGCTCTAAAAACAGCATGAAACGGCTGCTCTTGACGTTTGGGGGGCCGCGTCCCGCTCGACGCCATGTTTTTGCACGAAATGCCTCGCACCCCCCTTTCCCAGCTGGACGGGGCGGCGGCCCGCCCGCTTCGCCCATGTGGTTTTAACATAGGCTGGCCATTGGGCAGTGAGAAATTCCCAGAATGTTTGCGCGTTCTGGCGTTTCTGGTTTTGGAGATGCCTCGGGAGAACTTGCTGGGTCCTGGAGAGGTGCGCACGTACTTTTGTGACCCTCCGGCCGAACCGGGCCATCGGTCGGATGGCGTGTCTCTCTGCAGGCCCCGGCAACCACGGCGGCGACCTGCGACCGACGCCCATGTCTGTATGTTGTTCTTCTATTTTCCTTTTCTGAGGGCTCGCGGTTGCGGGTGCGCTAGCCGGGGTTAGGCTCTCCTTCCTTGCATGGTTATTTTTGTGTGTTATTGTGTGTTCGCGTGTTGTTCTTTGTTAATGTCCTTTCTATTTAATTCGATCTTGATTCGGCCTTGTTATTGTTTGTATTATTTGTTTTGTTTTAACGTGTGTTTATTAAATTACCATGCTGGGAGAGTGACGCCTAATGTTCTCATCCTTCGCCGCGTGCGGCGGTTCGTACTGCCCTGCCTCGAGTCGGGCCGCGGGCCGACGCGCGCGTAACGCGGCATGCATGGCTGAGATGGGCGAGTGCGCGGACGCGACGACCTCATTCTCTGCTCGTTGAGTGCTCGAACCCACTGCAAGGGGTTGCTAGCGGCGATGCCGCGGCTAGCAGTAGTTATTAGTAGAAGTTAACCCCGACATTTTGGCGCCCAACTAAGTGGGGCCAGGGGCCTTGCCCTTGGTCGCTCGAACGACGAGCAGGTGTCGGCAGAGTGGGGAAGTTGCGTTCGGTTCCCAGCGTCAAATGCGCTTTGGTTGAAGTTGGCCGTCTCTGCCGTGTACCGCCCGTATCTCTTTCTTTGTCTGTCCTTCCTTTTTTTCTCTGTCATTGTATCGTGGTGTGAGGAGAGGCAAATGTCACTTCTCAAACGGATTGGTAACCCGCTTCGAAGTTGTGTGAGGCGAAGTGTGGGCGAGGAAAGGCGTGATGCAAGTTGCCACCGAGATTCAGCAGTTCGTTCTTGGTGGCGGAAACTCGTTGGACTGACCAAGGCTTCCATCATGCCATGGCCGGGAGTGTGACCATCTTGTCTCCCGTGCGACGTTCAAGTCGGTGAGTCCAACGGTTTTCTTTAGACTTCGCGTCGTGCGCGCCTTTCTTCAGTAAAATTCAGAACCAGTGAAAGAGTAGCTGACACACTATTTCTTGCCCCGGGTCGCCGAAAGTCCTCTTTCGTTAAAAGTTGACGGCGGTTCGGTTGCACATGGCCGACTTGCACCGAGGGAGGCAAAGATGGCGGAAAGGCCGCTGAGGCGAACAAAGAAGTAGAAGGAGACCCTTCTTCCTTGAATAGCCCTTTGGGCACCTGTGTCTTCGCGCACGCAGAAGGGGAGAGCGTTGTAGCGTCCCCGCGGCGGGAGAGAAGGAGGCCATTGTGGCGTTAATCAGCCGGCCGGGGGGGGAAAGGATGAAAGAGGGGGTCCATCCTCACGGGCTCTCCTCAGGAATCTGGTTTTTTCTTGTTTGTTGTTCTTTTGCTTTTTTTCGTTTGGCCCGAAGAGCGACGTAGTTGACGGCAGAGTGACCCATGTGTACATAATGTAAATAGTTTCTTTCGCGGTTTTGTTTTTCGCTCCGGGAGGCGAGGCGCCTGAATGTGTTGGTACTGCACATGGCGCGCGCGCAGTATCGTTGTCTGGTTTTGCGACGAGCGCGGGTTGGGCCCAAAGCGGCTTGTGTAGCCGTGGCCTGGGAGAGAAAGGGGTTCACTCTGCGCGGTCTGTACGAGCTTGGCCACAGTATCATGCCACCTTAGCGGTTAGCGCCGTGTTTACGCGCGTCGGCAGTGGCACCCCCCCGACAGCAGAGGAGAGCGATAGCGCGCCCCTGCAATAATTCTAGCCAATCGTCAGAGCGGAAGGCTTTAGCTAAAGTTACCGTGCTCTGCGATTTGGCACGGTGCAGCGTGAATGCTCAGCTGTCGCCGTCCCCCTCCGCGTCTGTTCATTCCGTAGGCAACACGTTGTGGATCTCCCGTTTCGTTTGGTGTCACGGATGGGCAGAGTGCGTTCGTGGAAGGATTATCCGCTAGTGTAAGGTCATGCGGCATCGCATAGTGAAGACCACGTTTACATTGGTTACTGCCCGACTGATTCCAGACGGAGAGAAACCTGACAGAGACTTCTTTCTCTTTTTTCTCTCTCTACCCTCTCGCTAGCTCTCTTCGCTGTCTCTAGGTTTTGTTTAAGTGTTCCTTTCTGTTTACGTACCGTTTCTTTCTTTTCGGTTTTGTTTTCGCTACTTGAGATGATTTCTAGCCCCGTGTTGTTTTAATGTTCTTTGTTACTTTGGGTTCTTGGACTGCGCGACTGTCTTTTTGTTGTTTGTTTGTTTTGTTTTGTTTTTGTTGTTTTTCTGCGCCTGATTTGTTGGGGTTGAAGTCTGCGTGTCCGGAGCGGGGCGGCGTCGACGGCGAGGCTGCGGACGGAGCCGTGGTCAAAAATCGCATTTGCCGCGATTTTTCGACTTTCAAGGGCCGCGTCCCCCCTTAAGTGCATTACTGCAAAGATGAGAGTCTCAAGGGAGGCACAGCCCGACCGTCGCATAGGACTCCGGGTTCATTGCACGTAAATACAGCAGCCCTGGACAGTGCGCAGTATTGTGGGATATCTTTTATTTATTTTTTCGCGGGCCACTGTACCATTTCTATCGAAGAGATTGTCGGATAAGCCACTGGTGTAACGCTTCCGATATCATAGCAATAGTGACAAACCTTCGGAGGTTGATTCCCTCTGCATTTTTGCTGCAGAAGGAAATAAATGTGTTCTGGGCTAGATAGGCCTCCACTTGCCCCTCTATTTCATTTGTTTCATTTGTTTCTTTTTCAAATTTTGATGCCTGAACTGGATACAACGAAAACCTCTTTATGATGAAAACATTCATGCATTTGTAGCTTTCATTATATCCGTGTCTCATTGTATCCAATTATTTTTCCTTTTGCTGCATACAGGTGCCCCATGCTTCTGAGCAGGTACTCAAGTAAATTTACAACAATTCAGCATCCCATTGGCTTTCACAACAAACATCCTGACAATTTGCACTACTAATGACGACCTACCTCGTCGGATTCGAGGTGCGCCAGGCACTGTTTGGTCAGTGTGTCAAGTGTGGCCTCCCAGACAGTCTCGATAACAGTCGCCATCTTTTGCCCCTCACTGCTCGTGCCCTTGGCACGAGAGTCCGTTCGTGGAAGACCAGCGATCCGACGCTCAAGGTCGGCATCCAGCGCAGCCCTCCAGGGGTACGGGTCATGCCACACTGCAGCAGAGAGAGAATCCACACACCTGATGCAAGAATGGTTGACAAAGCCTTCCCGACGCATGAGCTGTACATTCTGCCAAATTGGATAATATATTCAACATTCAAAAGAAATACATTCTACAGAAAAGTTCGACTCTACCATCGTCATGGCTTGATGTCAGAGCACGCACTTGTACCACTTTCAATTTATGTATACATCTCTTCAGATTTATCATGATGCATACTACACCCTGCGACACTTTTTGAACATGGTGAGGAAATGGTGCCGATCAGTTGTGGAGGCTCTGCGGATATGTGAGCCAAATAATTGCACTGCACACACCAAGGAACTTGCAACTGGATTTCAAGTATGGCTGGGACGCGCCTCTTCTTCTTTCAACAAATGACATCACTGGGGACACTGACTACGCTACTAGATTTTTTTCACTGCTCTCGAAGGGAGATACACAGATTTTGTTTATTTATTGAATTCCAAACAAACAAATAAAGCATAGCAGATCTTTTTGCAATGATGAAATCGGCCTACTTCTGCCTCAACCGACTCAGTAAGTGCCCCCTGGGATGTCATTTGTTGAAAAATGAGGAGACCATATTTAATGCCAAGTTGCAAACTATGGTGCATTTCATTGCAATATTTGGCTCACATGTTCACGGGAGCCTCGACAACAGACCAGCACCGTTTTCTCATTATGTTCAGGATGTGCTGCACGGCCCTTTTAATTGGCATTGCAGCACTCATCAGTGTTACTTAGAACACCTTTGTGGATCAGAAACCCCATGCCACACTTTTCTTTGAAAGCTTTTTCTAACAGAGGTCATGGTATTAAGCTACCCCTAAAATGCTTCCCCAGTTCTGGTAAGCCCATTAAGGCTGATGACATCCCTGTTAACAGCTTTGAACTCCTTGAGTACCTCTGCTAGTCTAGCTTCGCTTCAAATGACCGTGTTAAATGTTTCCATGTTCTGCTTCCAGTGCCCAAGTGATCCTCTATCATGCATGTAATAAGTCCACATACCCCACGGCAGGGTATGAACCACTCTGGCACGTGGATATGCGCCGAGGGAGCAGCAATAATATTATTATTCTTTACTATGGGCACTGTGCTATCAACCCATGTGCTCACTTTGCCAGCTGCTTTTTGAGCTCTCACATGCGTGGTCACTCTCGATCTTTCTCCTTCATTTGAAGGTGCCAGTCTCTCAAGACAATGGTAGTTTCTATATGAGCCAAATGCCACAAGAAATCCAAACCACATGGACGCTAACAGCCCCACTGTAACAGGAATTCAATTTGAGACCCTTGGAGCTTGTCAAAATGCAGCACAGTTTGCTAGGTGACCATGCCTCAGCGGTGTTTAGGGCAAAACATCTCAGACGGCCTGCGTGAGTCCAGTAAGCTTTGACATCAAAATGTCCGCAATATTGAGCCTGTGTGTCTCTCAGTAAAGTACTGTAAGCACAGAGCTTAAATGAAACATGCGGAGCACCGGTAAAATAAAGAAGACATTGCTTTCTTTTTTATTTTACTGTTGTGCCACACCCTTCATAGGAGTACTGACACGATTTTGCGGCAGCGCAAAATACACATTTTTCATTTTCTAGCCATGCATTGTTAACGCCCTCCACACAGGGAAGACAGGAAACACGTACAAAATATTTTAGTTTGGTTTTAAAGTTTTCGTCACCCAGCACTGCAAGCCAGCCCCAGCGCAATGGACACTACGATGACGTATGAACACAATCTCTTAGAAATCACCAAAATCGTTGTCAAAGTCGCTGGACGACCTTGAAGTTGTCGCTTTGTGTGCCCCACATGTAACTGACCACGGACGAGAGAGTTGCAGCGACACTATCACGAATTGCTGTCCCTACGTGGCTTAGATGTACGTCTGACTGTACTGATACGTCGCAAAGAAACCGCCCCCTCGAAATCGAAACCGAAAGTGGGCTTTTAAGGGAGCCGTATTAAAGATATATTCATAGCGTTGCGAAGCACCATGATGCTCTTTTTGGGGTTCTGCATGCACGCCAGTGCTTTCATTTACAGCAACAATGCAAGAATGTCAAAAATTCGTGTCAGTACTCCTTTAAGCTATGCACCAACAAGCCCAACACATGATTCTGTTGGAAACAAAAGAGTTCACTGGAGAATCATGTTCTAAAATTTGCGACAGCCCCCCTGCTGTAAAAACAGCACGAAACGGCTGCTCTTGACGTTGTAGCATGAAAGGAAAGAAAGAGACACTGTTCAGATGAACTCAAATGGTAGGAGTACTACGGTTAACTGCTGAGACCATTGGTATGGTTTGCAGGCATGTTTATGCCAGGTGACTCCGCATGGCCATGAGGGGCACTTGTTGAAGTCAGATGAAAACAAGTTGCTGCAGCTGGCTTTCTCATGGTTTGAATGCATGCAATGGCACTGCTGGAGGAGTGCATGAATATTATAACGCCATCTGTTTATCACTGTGACTGTTTCAATTCAAATTTCGTTTAACTTGAACTCAGCAGGCATTCTTACGAAACTCAAATTAACACTTGCTGTACTTACAATGTGAATTAGGTCTCACTGTACTTTTCGAGATTAAACACAACAAATGAAAAAGAAAGTACGTTTTTTTTCTTACTACTGTATTTTCCGGTGTTATAAGTCGCGTTTTTCTTCCAAAATTTTCACTGGTGCGGCTTATACAACGGTGCGACTTATATACGCAGAAACCATGGGCGCTGGCGCGACTTATGCATCGCATCTCCTTTATTTCTTTCACGAGTGTAAGAAATTCGGTGCAGTAGCATTTTAATAGAAATCAAGTCCCATTTCAACACTGCGACCGCGGCGACAGATGTCGGGCACAAACAGCACAGCTATGGTATCGCAGCGGCGTCGGCGTGGCCTTCAAGATTTGGGCTCCAATATACGTAGCCTCCGTGATGGACAACTAGACGTACCACTACGTTTTTTTTTAGATATTGTTAAGCCTGTGATATCGCAGCAGTTAATAAGAAAAAGGCACATCAGCTTTTCTTTTATTGCTACAAAGTGACACTACATCTACCTCTGAAATAAAAATAAGAGCTGTACGCCCCTGCACACTATGTAGGCAACGCGATCTAGTCTAAACGTGACAGCCGCATCAGCATCGCAATGAGAAGAATCGCCTCCGCCGCCTCCGCTCACGAGATCGTCTTCTGCTCGCCATTTTGCTTTTGTGTCCGTGATAGTGCGCTCGTCGGCATCGCGCTACACTTCGAGGTGAACGCGAGCTACGTGTTTTGTGATGGCGCCTAATACTTCGCGAAGAAGTTATACTGCGAAGTTCAAGTTGACTGCTGTTGCTTATGCAGTCGAGAACGGCAACCGGGCAGCAGGACGGCACTTCAGCATCAGCAAGAAATTTGTTCGAGACTGGCGGAAGGCATCTGAAAAGATTCGGGCCATGAAAAGTACGAAAAAGGCCGACCGAGGCAAGAAAGCGCGATGGCCGGCACTGGAAGCTGATCTGTGGTCGTGGGTTTTGGCACAACGCGCAGAAGGTAGGGGCCTTTCTACAGTACAGGTGCGTCTTAAGGCACACACACTCGAAAAGGAAATGGGTGCTGTTGGCTTCGTCGGCGGTCCCTCGTGGTGCTCAAGATTCATGAGGCGCAACAAGCTGGCAATTCGAGCTCGCATGACCGTGTGCCAAAAGCTGCCAGAAGACTTTGAGGAGAAACTTCAAAACTTTAGGGCATTTTTCAACAATGAAGTTCAGAGCCATAATGTCCCTTACAGCCACATTATAAACATGGACGAAGTGCCCCTGACATTTGATATACCGGTTGGAAGGACTGTTACAGAAAAGTGAGAGAAGACTGTAACGCTGAGAATGACGGGGCACGAGAGGTCGCACTTCACTGTCGTCCTTGCCTGTTGCGCAGACGGAACGAAGTTGCCACCGATGGTTATTTTTAAGAGGAAGACCATGCCCAAAGAGAGCTTTCCTCCAGGCATGGTCATCGAAACCAATAAAAAAGGCTGGATGGATGAGGAGATGATGGCCGTACGGCTTCAGAAGTGCTTCGCCAGGAGACCAGATGGATTTTTCCACGTCAAGAGGTGCATTTTGGTCATGGACAGCATGAGAGCACACATCACTGACTCAAGCCTAAAGAAAATCAAGGCGACGAACTGCACCCCGGTAGTAATACCTGGTGGAATGACCAAGATGGTACAGCCACTGGATATTGCCGTCAACCGGAGCTTTAAGTGCGTCTTGCGGCGCCTCTGGGAGGCCTGGATGATGGACGGTGAGCACACCTACACCCCATCTGGGCACATGAGACGTGCTTCGTTTGGCGAGGTAGCCAAGTGGATTCAGGAAGCCTGGGCTGCAGTTTCTGTGTCCACTATAACTGCCGGCTTCAGGAAAGCTGGCCTAATTGAGTGCGCAGCTGAGTGCGACGCAGAAGCGGAATCGAGCTGCGATTAAGAAACCGACGAGTGTGACGAAGCGATGCTGCCGGCTGAAGTGGTTCAACTCTTCGATAGTGCATCGGAAAATGAACCATTCGACGGGTTTGAATGAAAAAGTAATAAATGTTGCCTTTCTGCACCTATAAGGAGTGTTGGTTGAACTTGTTTCTGCTAGAATTTGTGGAGTAATATGGAAATTCAGTGCCCTGAAATGGTAAGTACAGCGTTTCGCGGTAACTCGCACGCCGACCAAGTCAGAATAAGTGCGTCTTATACAACGGTGCGACTTATATGCCAATTTTTTATTTGAAACCTGCTAAAAGTGGGGGTTGCGGCTTATACAAAGGTGCGACTTATAGACCGGAAAATACGGTATTCCCTCACAGCTTTGTCGTTAAAGGGTTCATTCAAACTTTCAAACAATTCTACAGGTTTTTTTTCCGGGTCAAACGGAGGTCATAATGTAACTGTTAAAAAGATTTCAGTGGCCAAGGAGGCCAGGCATGTTGCCACAACTGACCTTGTGGTGGAGCGCAGTGAGAGAAAGCAGTGGCCGGCCGTCGCAAGCACAAGGCAGCAAGCAGCTCACCCACGAGCACTGGAGCGGACCCTAGCTGCACAGTGGCCGGCAGCACAAACTCCAGCAGCCACAGTCGCCAACTGCACACAGACTCGGCGTTAGAAGATTGCACAGGTGTAGAGCTGGCTTCAATTTCTTAAAATAGCATGGGTGCATTTAAGATAGAGCCTTAGCATACATTTTTTTCAGTGTCCAACAGCAATTATTGGAATTCAGTTAGAGTTGCAGTGGCGAATGAAAGCTCTTTAATTTTGCAACAATCATCTTTGGCAACACCATGTTGTCAAATGCCTACTAATGATTAAGCCAGGTTGAAAATTGCAAAACAAGAAGTTTAGCTGGCATTTTCAACATCTCACCTGTAACATTTCCCATCTGGTGGACCAATAGCATTACTTCCTAAAGTGCTGGTGCTCTTTCAGACACCAGGTAAAGGGAGCCAGTAGAACACACAAAGAAATACAGGAAACAAGCCCCAGTGCAATCACAGATCACATGGAAACATATCATCATCGCATATACTGCAAAAGAGAAAAACCTGCCTGCTTTGCTTCTCCAGAATCCCTTTTGCTTCAGATATGTGTTGTTGTTGTTTTGTGGGGTTTTACGTCCCAAAAACAGTTCTGATTATGAGAGACGCCGTAGTGGAGGGCTCCGGAAATTTCGACCACCTGGGGTTCTTTAACGTGCACTGACATCGCATACAGTACACGGGCCTCAACATTTCGCCTCCATCGAAATGTCGCCGCCGCAGCCGGGATTCGATCCCGCGACCCTCGGATCAGCAGCCGAGTACCTTAGCCACTAAACCACCGTAGCGGGGTTCAGATATGTGAACAGCAGAAAATATGCCAGTGGTCTACCATAAAATCCCAGGCAAGAACGCTCCCTTGGGTGAAAGATAATCCTAGAAATTTACAGGGGAGGCTATTGCTCGGTCATGGACCAAAATCCAAGAGGGCAGTGGAACTGTGCTGAGAATAAATTATACAGAGACAATCTTGTAACTAATATCTGTGGAAAAAGTGCATTTACTGCCTTTACATGTGACACCATCGTTCTCGAAGCTGTCAATCGACTCCTCAAAGTCTGATGCAAATGTCATGAGCCTGCACAGCACCAAACATTAAATTCTCACTAGCAACTGATATGGCTCACATCTATCTGCCCAATCAAAATGGAGATTCATGAAGCCAACTGTCTCCCGGCTACAGCCACAGCTCGGCTATGCAAGGAGACACCTTGCCATGGTGGAGCTACTATCGGGCCTCGGCAAAGGTGCAGTTAAAAAGCAAATTTATTTTCCCAGTGTACCTGTGTTATTCTTTATAATCTATTATGGAACTTAACGGAAAAAACTGAAAGAAGTTGGCAAAGGAGGGAGCACTTCCTTGGTCATTAGTGCCAATGTCAAACCTCTCAAAAGAGGGGGTGGGGGGGGGGGGGTTGCAGCAAATGTTCGCTTATAAAAAACCATTGCCATCTTACTTGCCTCATGCAAACAAGAAACCTGCAGGGGCTCCGAACAGTCATGACTGCGTGTTTTCATTCAGTATAAGCAATAAAGTTAAAAATGCCAAAGGCGCATCGGAAACTCTCTCACAAAAAGGCAGCAGAGTATTTGTAGGTCACTGTGCTAGAATTCATGGCACACCTGTTACACCATGGTCCAGAGATACCCCACTTTATGTCAGCCCGGTAAACACACCTGTGCTTCTCGGGCAGAACAGTGGCCACATCCAGGTAGGTGGCCTGGCGTAGCACCACACACAGGCTGCGCAGAGCTGAAGGCTCCAGTGGTCGGCCTGCGAAGGAATCCTTCTGTGTTGCTTTTTCAAGCATGGCACCTGCGTTTCATCCTGTGCCATCCTCATGCCATAAAAGCAAGGAGCCAACATTTAGTATCGTAAATTTTAAAGCATGTAGTTACTGTTCCCTCTCTACTCCAGTTCCAATAGATGCCCTACACCAGATTCACATGAGGTGTGCACACTCACGTGAGGTGCAGATTCATGTGAACCAGACTCACGTGAGGTGCACTTTCCATACATACACCTAAAGTGCAAAAGGACAAGGACCGAGACGAGTAGACACACACTGTGCTAACTTCCAACAACTTTATTGTGAAATGTTCACATTCTATATACCAAAACCGTGACGTCACAACCAACAAGCCCAACTTCATACGCTTTTAAAGTTCATTTCCATACATGCTGGCTTGCCAATATTTATTACGTTGGCAAGCCAGGACCAAGTGCGTGGGCCACGCCGTAGTAGTAAGCTTTGTAATCAAAATGACAAACGAGTGGTTTGGTGCAAGTGAGAGGAATAGCTTCAAAACGGCTGTAGGCTAAACAAGCGCTTAGGCGTCATACCCTAGCGAACAGTACATTGAAAGCCATTTCGCACTGCGATTGGCATGTAACCACAAGCTTATGCAAGCTCTTACTATCCAGCCCTTTCTCAATGCGTTACCAAGTCCCAGTGTATGGGCCGTACCTGGACAGAACAGGGATGCCAGGTCAGAGCAAGATGCCAGCTGCTTCCGCAAAAGCTCCTGCAGCACCAGGTGGCCTTCCTCCGTGCACTGGTTCAGAAAGACTGTCCTGCAGACATGGCACCTCCAGTTGAATACGTGTGTCCACCAGGCACTTACCTGTCAGGCACTTACTTGACGGTCTGCTCCCAGACTACATTCCACTGGGGCCACTGTCTCTGGCCAGGCCCAAGGGCATGAGCCACTCCGTAGTAACAAAGGAGGACACAGCGTTTCACATCCAACCTGTACATGATTCCATGCATATATAAGGGCTGCTTCTTCTTAGGCAACACAGATTTCTTAACAAAAATGCTATGGCCACAAAGCAACTATCATCTTTGCAAACAAGCCCATCTAAAGGTGGATAAATTTTGCCACTGCTAAAGCTACAGTCAACGGCCAAATTTCCAGACCCTCTCAGGATGCAAAAACGCCTGGAAAATCAGACAGTCCGGAAAAACAAATGCATGCAAAAATGCACTTCCTTACCGATATTTTTTTTATAAAGGGGGTCAAGGGCGGAATACCACACCTCAGAAGCACCAACCCCATGCGGCCGGCAGCTGTGATGCGCCCACGGGCCGCGATGGATTCGCTACTAAGAACTTCCACTGTGTATGACATCATGTGCATTACATTGACAAAACAATTACTGCTCGTTGTCACTTGTCCTGCTGTCAAGGATTACTAATACGCCATTTTGACGGCATGGGCACAGCCAATGTGCACAATGCCCAGACGAAACTGAATTCTGCCAAAAATCGCAGTCGTGTTGTTGAGTTCACAGATGGCGGCCGTCGCACACACACAAAGCAAATGCGCACAGAATGCGCTGCAGACAAAACAACAGTCCCGGTGATCATGAACGCCAGCGACGCAGCTCTGAAAGTACGCACATGGCCAATGCCCGAACGGAAATTTTGCTGTTCACGCGTTTTAAGAACAGCGGTGGCTACCAATGCTGTCTTGTATGGCCACCACCAATCTCAAAATATGTGCACTCCCAACGTGCAACTGAGTCAAAGCAAAGCTGCTTTCCGCAAACGCTGTGGAGGAAACCATGCTAGGCGCTATCTCGGATAGCGGTAACGCAGTTTATGAAGGCACGTGCGCGGACAGTGCACACGGAGTGAAAAGGGAACTACGCGTTGCTGCACGCTGCAGATGAGAACGCTATCACTATCGTCGCGATCATCGATAGCAACTACGCACCTCCCTAACTACATGGCCAGCGTAGCGATAGTTCAAAGGTAACAGTCATAGAAAGGCACGAAGCATTACAGCTTTCCTGTCATTCGCTATCACTAATGCTGGGCAGACTTTGGCCGTCTGCTTTTGGTTGGCCTCTAGCACATGCAATGCGACGCGCAGCCGCAGCGCTCTGCACTCGGGATGCTTCGAGGGCCGCGCGTGCGAACAGCTCAAAATTAGCGAGAGTTCGATGCCAATAAATGATGCATATGCTTGTGGGGACGAGAGAAGAAGTCATAATAATCATATTTTCCGAACTAGTCTGGTATTCCAGACGAAATTTCGCTGCAACGAAGTTCTGCCACTACGAATTTTTCGTGCGTCCTGTCAGTTTCTTTAGAGCTAGATTTGAGTGTAGCGAGATTTTTTTGATGGTTTCGGACCTTCCTTTGCGTCAAAAAGTCCGGAAAATTGGATGGTGGAGGGCTCGAGCATCCCAAATTTCGGACTTCCTTATACACAGGTTCTATGGGGCTGGTGGCGGTGCTTACGAAAGCGTACGAAATATTGAGCATGTCCGAAAAATCGGCCGTTGACTGTACATAGAAACAATTCATTTAGAAATTTGCTAACTAGCTTTCAGATAATTTTACATCAGATTTTATACGAGAACGTAGTAGCACTGCAGCATACAGCAAGTCCATTTTTTTTATAAATCAAGAAAATTTCACGTAACTTGAGATGTTCCTTATCAGTTGAAGGCACCGATATAGAATCCGAGTGTATTGGGAGCTCAGGAAATGCAACGGCTCTGTTACATCACGCTGGAACTTGCCATGACAAAGAAGTGACAAACTTTGGATGAAGACATATTGCACCAGTACCTTGTGGAAAGTGGCAAGTCATCTACCTTGCATTGGTGGACCACCTTAACTTTGCATGCAATGTCTGGTGATTATCAACCTTCATATTGTGACTGTAAAAATTGCATTTTCCATCTTTCCCTTCACTGTGCAGTGTAAATGTTGGGAGCAGCTAGTGCAGCACTGCTTCTTGCCGACAGTGCAGCATGCGAAAAAGTGCTTTACACTTTGTACAATTCATAAAAAGAACAGAATCCATCACACGAAAAATCAGCGAACCATGTGTGCAGACCACTTATTTTGATTTGCCATTTTTTCCTTACCAGATTCCACTGCATCACACCTTTATTTGAATTTCATCCCTTCTTTGCCACAAAAAGTATCAGTCTGCGTGCAATCTTTCAGATTTTGCCACAGTGAGGCATCATGACATGTAGCACACCAATTCCCTCATAACTGTCGCAACTATCATGTAGGGCACACTGAACACTGCATAGCAAATGGTAGGCTCAGGGGGCGTACTAATCGCAACTGAAGCCACATACAAAAGAAAGAAGTTATTTCATAACACCAACAGCCAGCACATGGCGGCTAGGCTACATATTTTTGGAGGACAATCAAAGCACCTTGTTCAAGGCTTAATCCCCATCACTTTCAAGAAAAGTCACTCACAGCTTACAGGACGCGTAGCACTGGGTGAGAAATTCCAGCAGCTTTTGAAGGCACACATGACCAGCACTTTCCGGGTACTTCCACAGGTAGCAAGCGAGGATCTCAAGCCTGCACAAAAAAAAAACTCTGTAACATCCCCTACTGGTCACTGAGCCGGGCCATAATTGTGGAAATGTTTAGGCCTGTTTACCTGTCCAGTCGGCCAGATTCCAGCATAAAGAATGGCACTATTTTACGCATCTGTTTTAGTACCGCCACCTTGGGCTGTTAATGCTGCAGTCTTGTGTTTGTAGCATGTGAATGATGCTACCACGGACTAATATGCATGAAAATAACTCTACCTACGCATTTGACACATTACGACCTTGCTAGTCTGAGGTCAAAGCCCAAAAAACCTGGGAAATCATTTGTGCAACAGCCCAAGATGGCGCCGTCCACAAATATCATGTAAAATTGTCTATAGAAGAAGTAGTGTACTAGACCTTAGTTTTAAGGATTCCTTCCTAGCTCTGTTTTACTGCAGTACTGTTTCATACTGTACATACTGCAGTTTATTTAACATATTTTGTTCTGACTGCTTATAGTCATCAAGCTTCTCCTCTTAATAAGCTTTTTTTCACTCAGGTCAGCACGGGCAGTAAATTGGTGAATATCGACTGTATGTGGTTCAAACGATGAACATATCGTTAAAGACAATGTACAACAGGGAAAGTCGCTGGAGCCAATGTTTCATCAAGTGGACTTATTGTTGTCGGTGTGGCAACAAGGCAGCACATACTGCTGATGGATGGCAAATGGCAGCCCTTTCTGCCCCTTTCAGTGCTGGTTGGCAGCTCTCTCAGTGGGGCAGTGGCCAGCACCGATATTTTTTAAAGGATAAACTGCACTGCTAGGTGAATTTTATTCATTGACATGGGAAGATGAAAGCACAACAAAATATGTGCAGGAGGAGGTCACCACAGCTCCAGGCTACAAGGGGACCTCCTGTGCTAATTAGTAAAAACCAAACTGGGTTAATATATTTGTAGCAAAGATATAAAGTAGTTAAAGAATAATAACTTAAGACAGAAGAATTAACTGACATATGACATGGCAATATATACAGATTTACCTTTTGTTCAGTGACATGCAAAAGAATAAAACAAATCAGGTTAATGCAAATGCAGCAAGGAGGTGAGTTTGCAAACAAGCAATAACGCAGCATATCAAGCCAGCCGAGTCATGGTACCAATACATTACACAGAATCATCTCCTGAACAAATCAAAAGTAACTGAATAAATCAGGTTGAGCAAAATTTAGCAAAGAGGCAAAGTTGTAACAAGTACAAAATAAAGCTAGTTGAAAAGAGACAATTATAAAGGCTGGACTATCCAACCTTGTGATGACTTATTGCTGTGAGAAAGTCCCACACTACTATCCTAGCATATTGACAATGCAACTTATGCCTTACGTGCCAAGTACTAGTTATATCTCATGGGTACCAATATGTCGGTTCCATGTGAGGCTCCACAAACTCTACTTGCTGTACTGCATGCAATATCTCTATGCTTCACTCAAAAGTTTAGCCTCAGCTGCCTTTTTGCAGTGTCAACAATCTTGCAGTTGTAAGCAAGACGTTCCTCTTCGTTATGAACACAGCGTCATCCGACACTACGCACAACCAATACTTCTCAAACAATATCAGCTCACCTGGGCAGCACTTCTCGGCTGCCTGGCTTGGTAGCCAACAGTGCAGCAACTGCAGTGCCCCATGCCTCCAGTTGGTGTAGTAGCTCAGCAGCCAACCACACCTGGGCACTTCGCACACGCTCCTCCTGCCTGAAAGCGCATTCTCTAAGAGACTACTCACATGACATCACACAAGCACTCACTGGTTGAGGACCGAAGTGGACCGCTCCTGCAAGAGCTGCATCAGCAGCTCTTGCCAATCTTTGAGCAGGCACTGCCACACAGTCTGGTCTGTGTCGCCCCTGTGAAGACTCAGCTGCAGGGCAAGGAACTCCAGGGAGAGCACCTGCACACATTACAGCCGAACCTCAATATTGTTACGCGAGGAACGAAGCAGGGGCGCTGAAAACTATTTGCACAATATATTTACAGGAGCTGTGGCAACACTGACTGGCCAAGCTCACCGCTCGAGCCGATTCTGTTCTTCCTTTTCTTCCCTTAGTCGATAGCATCCGCGCGCATCCTCCAAGCGGCTAAATGCAACATGCGTGTAGCATCATCGCCCCTGGCGGCAGAAGCGACGTCTCGGCGCGTCTAAACGTCATATCATAGGGAGCGTGATAGGGCTTCAATTTTGTGACGTGGACAACATCACCAGGTTGTGCAGCGGATTGAGCAGATTGGGCGACAGCGGCGATTTCATAAGTCACGGGAGTCACGGCACGAACATGCTATAGGCCTCTGTACCGAGGCAACAACTTTTCAGACAGGCCAACGCGACGGGACAGGGACCACAGCAGTATTAGAGAGCCAGGTGAAAATTGCACATCCCTGTGTCTTCAGTCGTACAAATGATGCCGATTCTCTTGGAAGGCCAAAAGGCGATCACGGGCTGTTTCCCTTGTGTGAGCAGCTCTGGCGATAGCGTCGACAGCATATTCGCTGGTCAGCGTTACAGGATCCGAAATGGACGTATTGAGTGGCAAGGCTGCTTCACGGCCGTACAAAAGAAAAAATGGGGAATAGCCAGCGGTGTTGTGGCGCGACGAATTGTACGCAAATGTCACATATGGTAATGAAAGGTCCCAGTCTTTGTGATCAGAAGAGACATATTTCGCAAGCATGTCCGTAAGATTTCGATTCAGACGCTCTGTGAGGCCGTTGGTTTGCAGGCGGTCTGACGTAGTGAGCTTGTGTGTCGTTTGGCAGGACTGCAGAATGTCTGCTACAACTCTTGAAAGAAATGTCAGGCCACGGCCCGTAAGTAGCTGTCACAGTACGCCATGTAATAGAATTACGTCATGGAGAAGGAAATCAACTACGTCTGTGGGGCAGCTTGTTGGGAGTGCACGAGTGATTGTGTAGCGCGTGGCATAGTCAGTGGCCACAGCAACCCACCTGCTACCAGATGCAGAGAGGGGAAAAGGGCCAAGTAAGTCTAAGCTGATGCGAAAGAACGGCTCCAAGGGAACGTCAATGGGTTGAAGGTACCCGGCTGGGAGCGTTGATGGTGTTTTACGGCACTAACATTTCTCACATGCTGCAACGTACTTGCGGACGGAGCGAGCAAGCCCTGGCCAAAAGAAGCGTTGCTGGACCCGGTCATAAGTGCGCGACACACCGAGGTGGTTGGCCGTTGGAAGGTCGTGAAGTTCATGGAGGACGGCCGAGCGAAGGTGTTTAGAGATGACAAGCTGTAGGGTCGGGCCGTCTGGGTGAACGTTGTGGCTGTACAGGACACCATCTCGAAGAACAAACAGGAGATGGGACTTGTCGGAGGGGGATGATTCGAGGCGTTCAATGATGACACGCAAGGATGCACCACGGCATTGTTCATCGGCGACATGAAGAAGTTGAGATATGAAGAAAACGCAAGCATCATAATCATTATCCGAGATGGCGGGCGCGTCTTCGACTAGGTAACAAGACAAGCAATCTGCATCTTGGTGTTGGTGTCCCGACTTGTAGGTCACGGTATAGTCACATTCTTGCAGCCACAACACCCAGCAACCAAGGCTGCCAACAGGATCCTTGAGCAACAAAAGCCAGCACAGCACATGATGGTCTGTAATAACAGGGAAATGCGTGCCATATAGATATGGGCGGAACCCGGAAACTGCCCAAACAAGAGCAAGGCATTCACGCTCTGTAACTGAATAGTTGCACTCTGCAGCAGTGAGGAGGAGGCTAGCATAGGTGATAACGCAGCTGTGTCCTTGCTGATATTGAGATAAGACGGCTCCGAGTACCTATCCGCTGGCCACACTGTGGATAGGAAACAGGCGGATATGGTGGCTATATATAGAGCTGTGCAAATAACAGAACTTCAAGTGCAAAACGAATTCGAATATTTATGTGCAAGTGTAAATTGAATTGAATAACTTTCAAATAATACCATATCTTATTAAGGAGAAATGTACTTCTAAGCAAGGGCAAAAAGTTTATTGCATGACCTTGGTGGCGCACGACAATCAGCCTGCACCGCAATCATCAGATCCATTGCGATCAGCAAAATTACTTACGGGGGCACGGTTATATCTTTATCAAGAAGAGCCGAGAAGACATTGCTGGTGCTTTACCGACATATTATGAGGACTATCACAGGCCTCCCGAAATTCACGAACACGCTTAAACTTGTGGGGCCGCGTCCCGCTCGACGCCATGTCTTTGCACGAAATGCCTCGCACCCCCCTTTCCCAGCTGGACGGGGCGGCGGCCCGCCCGTTTGCCCCATGTGGTTTTAACACAGGCTGCCATTGGGCAGCGAGAAATTCCTCGAACGTGTGCGCGTTCTGGCGTTTCTGGTTTTGGAGATGCCTCGGGAGAACTTGCTGGGTCCTGGAGAGGTGCGCACGTACTTTTGTGACCCTCCGGCCGACCGGGCCATCGGTCGGATGGCGTGCCTCTGCAGGCCCCGGCGACCACGGCGGCGACCTGCGACCGACGCCCATGTCTGTGTGTTCTTCTTCTATTTTCCTTTTCTGAGGGCTCGCGGTCGCGGGTGCGCTAGCCGGGGTTAGGCTCTCCTTCCTTGCATGGTTATTTTTGTGTGTTATTGTGTGTTCGCGTGTTGTTCCTTGTTACTGTCCTTTGTGTTCGTGTGTGTTCGTGTTCAGTTAATCGTTATTGTCCTTTCGTTTATATTTAATTCGATCTTTATTCGGCCTTGTTATTGTTTGTATTATTTTAACGTGTGTATTAAATTACCATGCACGGAGAGTGACGCCTAATGTTCTCCTCTTTAGCCGCGTGCGACGGTTCGCGCTGCCCTGCCTGGAGTCGGGCCGCGGGCCGAAGCACGCGGCAGCGCGGCGATGGCATGGCTGAGATAGCTAGCGCGCGAACGCGACGACCTCATTCTCTGCTCGTCGAGTGCTCGAACCCACTGCAGGGGGTTGCTAGCGGCGATGCCGCTGCTAGCAGTAGTATTAGTAGAAGTAAACCCCTACATTTTGGCGCCCAACTAAGTGGGGCCAGGGGCCTTGCCCTTGGTCGCTCGAACGACGAGCAGGTGTCGGCAGAGTGGGGAAGTTGCGTTCGGTTCCCAGCGTCAAATGCGCTTTGGTTGAGGTTGGCCGTCTCTGCCGTGTATCGCGCGTATCTCTTTCTTTGTCTGTCCTTCCTTTTTTCTCTTGTCATTGTATCGTGGTGTGAGGAGAGGCAAATGTCACTTCTCAAACGGATTGGTAACCTGCTTCGAAGTTTTGTGAGGCGAAGCGTGGGCGAGGAAAGGCGTGATGCAAGTTGCCACCGAGATTCAGCAGTTCCTTCTTGGTGGCGGAAACTCGTTGGATTGACCAAGGCTTCCTGCCATGGCCGGGAGAATGACCGTCGTGTCTCCCGTGCGACGTTCAAGTCGGTGAGTCCAACGGTTTTCTTTAGACTTCGCGTCGTGCGCGCCTTTCTTCAGTAAAATTCAGAACCAGTGAAAGAGTAGCTGACACACTATTTCTTGCCCGGGTCGCCGAAAGTCTCTTTTCGTTAAAAGTTGACGGCGCTGTTCGGTTGCACATGGCCGACTTGCACCGAGGGAGGCAAAGATGGCGGAAAGGCCGCTGAGGCGAACAAAGAAGTAGAAGGAGACCCTTCTTCCTTGAATAGCCCTTTGGGCACCTGTGTCTTCGCGCACGCAGAAGGGGAGAGCGTTGTAGCGTCCCCGCGGCGGGAGAGAAGGAGGCCATTGTGGCGTTAATCAGCCGGCCGGTCGGCGGTAAAGGATGAAAGAGGGGGTCTATCCTCACTGGGCTCTCCTCGGGAATCTGGTTTTACTTGTTTGTTGCTTTTTTTGCTTTTTTTGGTTTGGCCCGAAGAGTGACGTAGTTGACGGCAGAGTGACCCATGTGTACATAATGTAAATAGTTTCTTTCGCGGTTTTCTTTTTCGCCTCCGGGAGGCGAGGCGCCTGAATGTGTTGGTACTGCACATGGCGCGCGCGGCATCGTTGTCTGGTATTGCGACGAGCGCGAGTTGTGGGCCTGAAGCGGCTTGTATAGCCGTGGCCCGGGAGAGGAAGGGGTTCACTCTGCGCGGTCTGTACGAGTTTGGCCACACTATCATGCCACCTTCGCGGTTAGCGCCGTGTTTGCGCGCGTCGGCAGTGGCACCCCCCCGACAGCAGAGGAGAGCGATTGCGCGCCCCTGTAGTAATTCTGGCCAGTCGTCAGAGCGGAAGGCTTTAGTTGAAGTTACTGTGCTCTGCGATTTGCCACGGTGCAGTGTGAATGCTCAGCTGTCGCCGTCCCTTCCGCGTCTGTTCATTCCGTAGGCAACACGTTGTGGATCTCCCGTTTCGCTTGGTGTCACGGATGGGCAGTGTGCGTTCGCGGAAGGATTGTCCGCCAGTGTAAGGTCATGCGGCGTCGCACTAGTGAAGACCACGTTTACATTGGTTACTGCCCAACTGATTCCAGACGGAGAGATAACCTGACGGAGAAGTCTTTATCTTTTTCTCTCTCTACACTTTCTCTAGTTTCTCTTCGCTGTTCTAGTTTTTATGTAAGTGTTCCTTTCTGTTTACGTACCGGTTCTTTCTTCTTGAGTTTCTGTTTTTGCTACCTGAGGATTGTAGCCTTGCGTTGTTTTATCGTTCGTTATTTCAATTGATTTTGGGATACTTTGGTTGCGCGACTGTTTTTGTTCTTTTGTTGTTGTTTTGTTGTTTTTCTGCCGCGCTGGTTTGGCGGCCGAAGTCTGCGTGTCCGGAGCGGGGCGGCGTCGACGGCGAGGCTGCGGACGGAGCCGTGGTCGCGGCACTTGGGGCGGCCAGGAAGTTGACAGGGTCGACGGCACGTGAGACCTGCCGCGGCCGGCGTCCGGAATCCGGGTGAAGATGCCGTGGCGCGCGCCTGCTTCATCGGACACTTGAGAGATTTGCCGTGGTTGTATTGTCGCATTTGTTTCCTTGTTTTTGTTTTGGTTTGGGGCTCGCGGATTTTTATTGCGTATTGGCACTGTCGGTATTGTTTTTTTAGGGGGGCTTTTAAGGAGGGAGGGATGTGGGGCCGCGTCCCGCTCGACGCCATGTCTTTGCACGAAATGCCTCGCACCCCCCTTTCCCAGCTGGACGGGGCGGCGGCCCGCCCGTTTGCCCCATGTGGTTTTAACATAGGCTGCCATTGGGCAGCGAGAAATTCCTCGAACGTGTGCGCGTTCTGGCGTTTCTGGTTTTGGAGATGCCTCGGGAGAACTTGCTGGGTCCTGGAGAGGTGCGCACGTACTTTTGTGACCCTCCGGCCGACCAGGCCATCGGTCGGATGGCGCGCCTCTGCAGGCCCCGGCGACCACGGCGGCGACCTGCGACCGATGCCCATGTCTGTATGTTCTTCTTCTATTTTCCTTTTCTGAGGGCTCGCGGTCGCGGGTGCGCTAGCCGGGGTTAGGCTCTCCTTCCCTGCATGGTTCTTTTTGTGTGTTATTGTGTGTTCGCGTGTTGTTCCTTGTTACTGTCCTTTGTGTTCGTGTGTGTTCGCGTTCAGTTAATCGTTATTGTCCTTTCGTTTATATTTAATTCGATCTTTATTCGGCCTTGTTATTGTTCGTATTATTTTAACGTGTGTATTAAATTACCATGCACGGAGAGTGATGCCTAATGTTCTCCTCTTTAGCCGCGTGCGACGGTTCGCGCTGCCCTGCCTGGAGTCGGGCCGCGGGCCGAAGCGCGCGGCAGCGCGGCGATGGCATGGCTGAGATAGCTAGCGCGCGAACGCGACGACCTCATTCTCTGCTCGTCGAGTGCTCGAACCCACTGCAGGGGGTTGCTAGCGGCGATGCCGCTGCTAGCAGTAGTATTAGTAGAAGTAAACCCCTACAAACTGGAAGAGTTAACGCCTATGCCGCCCATCGAAGATATCCTGAGCAATGCTCAGACATCGTTGCATAATCGTTTGCACCTCACATTACAAGGACGGGACACCCTGCTTTGGGACACCAGACGAATTCGCACACATCCATGTCACACCGTTAACGAAGATAACTTCCTTGCTTTCCCTCGCCTCTGCCCCTCCAAGACATCCGCTCCACTAGCGAGTGGGGCCTCTGCAGCCAGACAGCGACTTTCTCGCCAGCACAGTCAATGCAGCAATGATGCGATATTTACTGACGCCGCGCATGATGGCGAACACCTAGCCCTGGCATGGTACAAACCTTCGACAGGTGAAGCTCAGCGCTACGTATGCACATTGGACCATGCAACTCCTACTCATGCAGAACTTTTGGCCATTTGGACCGCCTTACAGGACAACCCGGCGCCATCAACTATCTACACTGACTCATTCGAAGCACTGAAGGAAGTTGAGAATCCTAATACAGAAGATATCACGGCTCTGCGCATCCGTCAGAATCTCCAACACAAACAGAAAAATGGTATTGACGCTAGGGTTGCCTGGACGCCGGGACACGTGGGAATCCAAGGGGGAGGTAACGAGGTGGCACACAGTCTTGCCACCTCAAACGCTGGAGTTCTACCTTATCATCTCCAACCTCTCCTGCGTGGGACTCCCGATCTCGTCGACCACCCATACGTGAATGTGACGCCGAACTCCCACTTTTACATGGCACGTCTGCGAAGCTTTCTGAGATTCCTCAATCGCGAAAGACTCAAAGACGTCACGCCTCCTCGAATCTTCAAGGACCTCGCCCTCAGTGGCTCCCAAGAAATATCTATAAACAAAGTGTTAGCAAACACAGCCACTACCCCTGATATAATCCATAAATGGCAGACTGTCGCAGACATGAAGAGGGGCCTCGACACATCTGCCCCCTGCGTATGCACCTTTTGCCACTGTTTCTGCACTGCAAACATCGACCACCTCGTTCTCCACTGCCCTGCTTTTCGCCCTCATCGAAAAAACAGCGATATATTTTTACACACAGATCTGAATGCTCTACAAAAGGATATACTTGAACACCCTGATCGTCTCGTTACACTGGCCCACTTTGGAGTTTCTAGCGGCCTGGCGCGCATGATTTAGTGTTTGCCTACCCCCTCCCCACTACCCTCTCTCCCCACCAGTGACCTTCGGTCCTCCCTTCCTTAATAAATGAATTTCATCATCATCATCATTGCATGACTAGTGTATTCCCACACTGTCATTCCCAAGTTCTGAAGAACAGTCCAACTGTTTACTGTGCAGCAGAAAGCTTAGGCAACTTTGCCTCAGTACGCAAGTGTTAAATTTGCCGCAGCAAACAGGTGTTAGCTTCGCTGCAGTACGGGAGTGTTAGCTTCGCTGCAGTACGGGAGTATTAGCTTCGCCGCAGTACGCGAGTGTTTGCTTCGCCACCATGCTCGGGTGTTAGCTCCGCCGCCGTACACGAGTGTTAGCTTCGCCGCAGTACGTGGGTGTTATGCGGCGAAGCACACTACATGACATGTGGGAATGGGCCACTTGTCATGAGACATAGCATATTTTTCTCCCTCATTTACCAACTTTGCTAACTTAGTTCGAATAGTAAAAGTTAAGTGCAAATCGAATCGAATAGCAAATGCTATTTGAAAATTATTAGGAATTTTGAATATTCGCACACCCCTACTATGTGTCTGTCTTTCTCTTTCCCACATAGATGGAAGGCATGGGAGTGATCACAGCTGAACACCTTTATAAAAGAAATGCACCACGAAGCAATCACCGTCCCCTCTGATAAGCAGGGTCCCAAGTCTGAATTTTCTGATAAACAGTATGGGCACACTGCAACTAAACCGACCCCAAAAGAATGCTACAGGCTGTTGCAAAGGCTACCATTTGTCTTAAAATGTTAGGTAGTTTGGTGTCACTCAGAACACAATTCATGTTTTCTCCACCATAACTTTCCACATTACTTGGTTATCATTCCCGTTTGCTGCATTTAGAGTTAAAACATTCGTTACAAGCAAGATTGCTGACCAAAATTTAAAGGTATTTGCCCTTCATAATCCAGCTGTCCTCAGCAGTATGTCTGTTACAAAAGTGTTTGCTTTAAGTGGATTTCCTCTGCACCAAGTCTATTGAAAAACAAAAAAACATTCCCGAGCCCGGACCTCAAACTTCAACTCCAGGCCATCCAGAGAGCCCAAGAACTGGCGCGTCACAATGTTCCCGTCCAGACTTGGGCGTCGCCTACGGTTTCGGCCGGAGGAGCTCCCCGCGTGGGATCTCCAACGGCTTAAAACTCCTCAGGACCTTAATAAAGTTCTTGACTGACTGACTGACCTTGTCCCTCATCGAATTCGGCTCGACGAGGTTGATCTTAACAGGAGTTTATCAATAATCAACAGAAGCAGAAATGTTCATGAGCCTTGCCTTTATCTGCGGAGAATTCCAGGTGCAAATGCGCAGCAAACTGCGCACCAGGGGCTGACCCAGACCACAGAGCAGTCGATGCCTCCGGCCACCCAGCCGACGGCCCACCTCCACCAGGGTAGACAGCTGCAGGACAACCTGGCTGGCCGTGCCTGTCTCCCTGAATTGTGAAATGAGCTAATCTGTGGCATAGCTTGTCTGAAGGAGTGGCAGCCCGTGCACTCTTGGGAGATGACATCATGCTATCAGCAACCTGATAACAATGACACGATTCTAAATTCTGATTGATTTCTGGGGTTTTACGTTCCAAAACCATGATATGATTATGAGAGACACCGTAGTGGAGTGTTCTAAAAATTTTGCCCTCTGGGGGTTCTTGAACGTGCAACATTTTAAAATTCTCAATAAGACAAGTCACTTAACTTTTATACCTCATGTCCGTAAACACCATACATTTTTGGGCTCAATATAACAGAGCATGCTTACCCGTGATTTCAAACGTGACTAAGGTTTCGCTGCTGCCAGTAAGTCCGAGGCAATAAGTGAAACTTGTACTGGTACTAGTGGTCAAACGGGTGAGCTGGACGCATATTTTTTTAATGCATTTTGCAAATCGCATGCCACAAGACAGAGCCAAGTGGGAGGAAACAGCACTAAATGCAACTGTGAACCTGCAGCTGTGAGTCAACTAGCCCAAGCCTCAACCCTAGAGAGCAGCCACCAAACAAAGCAGCACATTCCTTGGCAAGTAGCTGGGGGATAAGGGTGAACCTGACTGTTTCCCTATGGAGCAAATGAGATGGAGGGCATGCATGCAAGCACCCTAGCATATCACATTTCCCACTTGACCAGCAGTTTCACATTCCTACATGCTCTGCCCATACCTCACATCAACGCCAGTTTGGCATTTCTGTTGCTGCTGTGTCTCAAATGTGACACATGAATCACCATAGAATTGGTAACACTAAAATGCAACAGGCTTCGAAGTGACTGCCATAGTTCAGGAAAAGAATGTTGCTGACAAGACACATTTCTTGCGAGCACTCTCAATTTGCAGAAAAAGTTGACGTTTTGGCCAAACTAGCTCCCTTGCCTCTTCCTTGCTTCAACAATTCTTCACTGTACTGGCCCTTTTGGCACTTAATTTCATGGCTATGACCCACTAGCTGAAGTGGGTTTGAGGCCCTTTCTCTAGCTATTAAAGCCCAGTATATAAAAACAGAACCGCAGCTGCATTTGACATGGGTTAGCAAGCCACTGTGGCTTACCACACTTGGTCTAGCTCCACTAGGCTGATGCGGTCCTACAATGTACAAGTTACTCGCTATTGCTGGGTATAGATGCCATGCATAGTGACAACACAGACTTTGATGCCTCCGAATGGCACTTTATAATAGTTGCCTTAAATCCTAGTTTCCAAGAGCACATTTACTTTCAAAAAAGCAAGAGAGCAAGGCCTCAGCACAACCCTGGTACCTTATCCTGGCAAATGAGCCAGACAGTGTCCTGAGGACCATCTCGAGGGAGGCATCATCCTGGTAGAAACCGAACAGGACCAGCTGGTGAAGTGCACTGCTGAGCCCCACCACATCTCCCTTGCCTGAGCGTAGCAGCTTACACACTCCTTCGATGAGGCCTGCACAAATCGGACAACGCACCAGCTATGAGCACATTCCAACTAGTATATCATCCACGCTGCAAACCCCGTACATTCAGTGCATAAAAATGCAAAGTGGCACGCCGAGCTTCCAAGCAAGGTAGCTCATGAGGATCAAAAGCATTCCTGTGAGCTTCACATATGGTTCAATGTTCAACCTTTTTGGTTACATATTCAACTGGGTGACTTTCATTAAAAGCAATATACAGTACACTTTTCCTTGACGATATGCAAATAACTTGTGACAACTGCAGAGCATATCGACACCTTTTTCATGTTACCCTCTTTAACTTGACGCTGATGAAGACAAGTCCGCTTGTCAAAACCGTTGGCTCCTGCGACATTCCCTGTTCTTAATTGCATTTTGCGATCTTTTCATCGATTCAAGTATCCACCTTCCCCTTGAGCTTCTCTTCCTCTTTAACTTAGATCATCTGAAACGTAGTCTCAGCAACTACTTGCACAAATAATGACGTCAAGCTCCTACTGGTGACTATCGCCCAGCTTTCAAACTTTCTGAATTATGCACACATTGCTGCATGCATATTGCAGGATATATTAACCTTAATGCCAGTAATTTGAATGGGTGTCATGACAGGTGCCAGCATCACAAACTGATCACATCACAAACAGCATCACAAACATCAGGACGTTATCCGCTACGTAATACAAAGACACCAATACCAAGAACACGTACAAATCATGAAAGGTCAGCCCTCACTTATCAGATACCTGCACTAATAAATTGCGTATCTTCACAAATAAAATTTGATATCCCACCCCATAGATTTAAAAAACAAATAAGACTTTTCCTATTAAACAACTGCACAGCCGTTACAGCATAATCTCAATTATTGTCACTGCACCATTATTCTTGCATTGCATCTTTTTATATTTCAAACGTTTGCATTTTCGGTATGTGCAGTTTTTCTAACTATATGGGTGCATTTTAATTTCTCGTGCATTTCCCTGTAACATTCATTTCGCTGTATCTGTGCATTTTGTATCTTCTTATATTGATTTTCCTGTGTACCGATGCTATTATATCTTATCAAGTTGTAATATGTAGTTGTATAAGTTGTATAAGTTGTATCATGTTGTATTAGTTGTAGCTAGTTGTATTAGTTATACTTTTTATTCGCTGCTGCCTCTACGGTTCCCCAGGTCCCTTGAAGCTGTTTTTCAACAGCTTTTTTGCCTGGGGAACCCCCAACTTTTTGTGTTGGAAATAAAGTTTCATTCCTTCCTTCCTTCCTTCCTTCCTTCCTTCCTTCCTTCCTTCCTTCCTTCCTTCCTTCCTTCCTTCCTTCATTTCGTGCTGTTTTAAGTTGGCAATTAGGGTGAAAGCTTCCTGACTTCTCCTAAGTGCATGCAAATGTTCACTCACTGTGCTTAGGCGCTTGAAAGATCAAGGAAGCCAGCAGTTTCTTACTTCATCTGCTACTAAGAGCGAATTGCAAGAATGGATATTCTCCCCTGTAAGAAACGATTTTGCTCTTACCATGACTCTGTTCAGCTGGCATATTCCAGAAAGGCCCCATATTATAATCCTGACCTTTCAATGCATGACGTGGCTTTGCTACTCACCCAGTCTGTCAAGAAAATACTGGAAATTTGTCTTCAGTGGTGCCACACAAGTGCTCCTAACCAGTTATTGAACATCGATGCCAAAGGCAATACACTGCCTCATTGCAATGCAAAGACGTGCGGAAAAAAATGTTGAACACCACATCAGATCTGCGTATTTGGTTTGAAGCGTTAGATAAAACAGTGTAGCGAGTTGTTTTACTTGTAAAGAAAAAGAGTGCACAAATACCCTTGCGGATCAATTTAAGAAAATCAGGCCCAGGCCCATCGTGGCACTTGCATGCGGTGAAGTGTAGCCTTCGAGATTGCAAGTTTACCGACAGCCTTTTTTCACTATTCCGTCATATGCTTAAGGCTACAAAATCATCATGAAAATGCTTGTTGAAGGTTGAACAGTGCAGGGACCAGCACCTCCTGACTGATCCGCAGAAGAGACAGGAACTCGGGGGGAAAAAGATAGTTAGTGCAGTGCCTTATCACTCCTATGGGCTGTAGCTGGCCTCCCACCAAATCCCGCCACCAAGGGAAAGTGCAGCGCTGCGTGTGTCTGGAAAGGTCTGTTCTGTTCTCTACTTTTGTCCTGTCTTGCTGCACCATTTGCAAGCATTCTCGTTTACTTCAATGTGTTTAACTGCGCATGGCTCATTCTTAACAAGCCTTAAGGACATTGACATCCCCAGCTATATATTGCGGCGAGACATCATCAGACGAAAATTCTTGTGCCAACGCCTCTCTGGACATGCTAGAACGTCGTTGTATTGCGAGGTTATCATTACTTCACAAATTCTATCACAGTTCACTTCATCTCATGCCTTACATCCTCTCACATCCATGCATTTCACTGCAGAAATCCTTTAAACATTGCTCGCCCACGTGCATGCACTGTGGCCTTTTCGTCATCGTTCTTCCTTCAAACAGCTAAACACTGGAACGGCTTTCAAAATCATGTTTCTGCTGTCACTGCCTCACCTGCCTTCGTTGAAGAACTAACAAGATTCTTTTGTGGACAACTGTAGTATTATTGTTTGTATAACCACCCCTTATGTAATACTTCTCTGGGGTCTTCAAGGTAAACAAATGAAAATAAAATGAAATAACCTCTCTCTCTCTTAGTGAAGCAGTAACAATCATACTGCACTCACTGTGGTACAGAGATGCCGGAAGTGTGGCCTGCCAGTCACCGGACAGGAGCAACCGCAGCAGGCTGGTGTATTGTGTCTGCAGTGACTCGTACGCTTCTTGGGCCAGGAACCACTGGACATGCTCCAGCACCTTGCGTGGGTTCAGGAGTGACTGCCCTGCATGACGTTTCACACTCATCTGAGCCTCCTTTCACACCATCCTTTATTCAACATTATAGTTAAAGCTGAATATATTTAATAAAAGTGACAAATGCTCGAAAATTTTCATTGCGAAGAGGTTTTCTATTATATCCAGTTTCGGCATGAAAATTCAAAAAGGACACATGCAGTTGAAACAAAGAGGCAGCTGGAGCTATACTTAGCCCAGCACACATTGATTCCATGGCAAAAACATGGAATGCGTAGACCGAACCTACCTCCGAAGATTCGCTGACATCACGATGACACTTTCCACCAGCACCTTATCCAACATTTCTCTGACCAACATCTCTTTGAGAGTGACACCAGAGTCACCCTCAAAAATATATTTTTTTAAAATCCCGTAGGAAATATCACAGATCCCGCATAATATCCCGCATAATATCACAGAAAACATGCCCGATTTTACAGAGTTGTAGCTGTGTGGCAGGTAAACTCGAGCATATAACAAAAGAAAGAAAGGAAAGAAAGAAAGAAAGAGAGAAGAAAGAAAGAAAGAAAGAAAGAAAGAAAGAAAGAAGAAAGAAAGAAAGAAAGAAAGAAAGAAAGAAAGAAATGGGAGTCAGTTAGACATTGTTACAGCAGCACATTCAGTGAAAAAAAAACTTTGGGTCATTCCATGCCAAGCGTCCCAGATGTGGCACTCACCCACCACAGATTCTGCTGATAGAATTTGTGGCTCTTCACTCTACTCCATGGAGCACTGGTAGAATATTTCACAACAGAAAAAATTTTTAAGGCCTTAGTGGGCACTCAAAGTTACCTCCTTTTAATAAAAAGGTAACTTAATAATTTAATAAAATTTAATAATAATAATAATTTAATAAAATTTTAATAAAAGGTAGCATAAAAATTTATCTGAAATGTATTTTTATATGTTCAACCAAGAAACTTTGCATCTATAGAAAGGTTCTATTCACACGTACTATTGTAGAATTCTGACATTTTTGTGTCTTACTACCCGTTACATACTGTCAAAAACAGCAAAAATATTCAATGTTCATAATTTTTTCTTGAACGAACTGGCTCTCTCCCGGAACAATATAAATATTTCTGTGATTTGTAAGAAGGCATACATCTGAATAAAAATGTCTAGGGACAAAATATTATTCAAGTGGCCGCGGTTTTTTAAAAACTGTAAAAGTAGCAAACATGTGCAATTTATTGCATTTTCGGACACATTTTTTGAACTGTCGCAGTCCAGCTAGCTATAGATTCGATCCCGCGACCTTCGGATCAGCAGCCGAGTACCATAGCCACTAGACCACCGTGGCGGGGCAGCCTTTGTCAGCAGCAACAACAAAACTTAGTTATACTGAAATTGCGGACAAACTTGCGCCATTATAGAGAGATAAGAAATACATGGTCTTATATGAACCTCACATTCTAAAAATCAAATGCTTCGTTATATCGAGAATTTTGTTATACTGTGGTTTCTTAACAAAAAAGAATATAAAAAGGCGTGTTCATATTCACATCATTATAACATATAACAGGTAAATATGTATAATACACTGACGAAAGCAAATGAAATGGGATGGTTAGATACCTCGATATTGCGATATTTTCACACTATATCTAAAGTTTCGCACTACTTTAACCTCTAGGGGTAGTTGCTTTCAAATTTTTATCTCATGAAGCTCAACTAACTAATCATTTTTCATATAAGATACAGCATACAGGCAAATTAAAGTTCCTACATGAACTCTCTGTGATGTTTAGACTTCAACGGCATTTACTTTTGCCCAATTGCTCTTAATCAGTTAAAATGAAGTACACTGTCCTTCAAGGATGCCAGAGACGTAACATACAGTTTCAGAAATTGTTGCTACACCCACATGGCCGAACATGAAAAAGCACTGAAACCCGTGACACCGCACTGCCATTCATGTGTCCAGATTCTGGTGCACACCTTAGGAAGGAAACTATGATTTTCATTTTCTCTTATATGAATAAATTTATGATGAAGTTAATGATGTAACCATTTTCAAAGAACAACTTCTCAGTGTAAAGCGATCCACTGTTTAACCTAGTGCTCCTTTAAAGAATTACTGACCAATTTAATTTTTGATTATCAGCACCCTTGTGTTCCTTTACCATTCTGTATTTACCTACCACATGTCCAGTTTGCAGATCTCCAGAAAACCCGTTTCATTTGCACACATTACACATTGATGATGCTCAACTGATGATGCTCAACTGGTTTTGGGACGTTAAACCCCACAAATAAATCAATCAACTGATAGTTGTGGCAATGACACAGGCTCTGATAAGACAATAATCCAAATGAAGCATTGATTTCACGTACATATGTAGGATATGAACCCAACCTTTTTTTACTCCATTTTCATGGAAAGAAGGACAATAGAGCACAATGTGCGAATGCACACCAAGTCTTAAAGGAACACTTACTCCTGTTGGCCAACTGAACCACTGTCCGCAGCAGCATGACAGCAGCGAGTAAATCAGGCCCCACCTTTCCATGCCCAGATTTCTCGAGCTCCTGCAAAATTTGTGAATGGCCAGTCAAAAGCGATAAAGGAAAAAAAAAAGGAAGCTTTGTGAATGGGCAGTCAAAAGTGATAAAGGAAAAAAAAAAAAAGAAGCTTCATGCATATTTGGCCTCCTTTATCACAGCAACAGCATTCCTCCACAGTGAGGGATACGTTGTCAATTTTGCTTTTTTTTTTCTTAGATTGATTAATTTGACCACTGTGGATAAGAACAAAAGTACAGCTTGGTAGTACTGGTCGGACTGATCGATTGAAAGCTCTTTCTTGATTCGGTGGATGATGGGGCATGTTCATTCTTAATAGGTGGAGCAATTCGGCCAGTTAATTCTGGTAATGAATGACACACTAGCCCATTAAATAGGTGCGGAATTCCCAGCTACTTGCAATGAAGGGATAAGCAGCTTCCACCTGCACGAAACAGAGCGACAACCGGTCTATGTTGTTGTTAAGTGCCCAGAGATGCAGGCATGCTATAGACCTATTCCATGGTGGTAAACAGTGGTAGGCACCGTCAATATAACCAGGGCTTGTATCGACGTCACATCGCGGAGGCCTCGCCCACTCCGCGGCCCTGCAACACTGCCGGCGCAGCATGTGCGAAAGCTGCCTCCGAGCACGGGGCGTCGGAGCGCCGACGGCGTGTTTACAACAGTTTGCGAGGGGCAGCCGCGTGAGATTAGGTTGCATTAGCTCTGTAGGAAGCATGCAGTGAATGTAGAAAAGAATACACTGATGCCCAGCTATGACAAGATGTGAGAAACTGATTGAAACGACAAGCGCCTTGCCACATGATGCGAATGATCGCGAGCTATCATGTCGGCATCGCTTCATGCGTATGCTTTAATTCGGTAACTAGCGCAAGAATGAACCACCTGGAGACGGGTTTAGGCAAATACGACTTGAAAATGCCTCAGCTAAAATACTGTTTCGAACTAAAGCTTCTAATCCCTAAGCGAAATCCTTGCGCACAAACAAATGTATCGGATTAGTTGCTCAAGCATAAAATAAGAGCGATATTGATGACGCTATCACCCATGTAAATACGGCTGTGATAACACGCACGCACACACAAACAATTACGAGCCAAGGACAAGGATCTCGAATAAACGCTAGCAAGGCGCGCGTAACCGCGACTCACGGCTCTGCATATGCTCAGTTGCGATCGTGAAGATGTACAGTCCTGAAACGACGTGCCGAATTTCAAGCTTGTAGCCAGTTTGAGCAGTCTGACGATTGGAAAAATTTAAAGCGCGTCACAACCACTACAGCATTGCCCAACACGCTTCTTACGCGTATGCTATCACAGCTGCAAGCGATATGCAAAAGCATCCCTGCAATCGGCCTTTCGCTCCCGGCTACGTGAATTAAGCTCTCATATATTTATTTCACTTGAGTGAATGAAATTCGTATGACGTATCATAACTTCCTCACTTCAAAAATACACGGCGACCACGATTAATTCGGCACATCGTGCTAAGCTAATGTAGTGCACGCTTTGCGGTAAGTGTCATCGCTCTGTGTCCACACTTTGTCTATGCCAAGAAACTTGGTGTCGAGCATTACACTTGACAAACATGTGACAATGCTATTTCTCTCAAATGAAACAAGCTGCGCTAACGCTAAATAATTACACATATGCTTAGTCGTGATGAATATATTTGGCGCATAACCGATGAGCGGCATTACAGGTTCATCCCTTTCCTTAAGACAGACATAAGCAGGAAACCGATAAAAACCTATCGCACATATCTTGTTGATTGTTGTTATGTGGGGTTTAAAGGGCCCATGACAGCTATTTTTTTGTTGGAGACTTTTATGTTCTAATGAGTAGAACAGTGTCTTGTAATCACGGCATGGAGTGGCAAATTCTCCACCGCGAAGTCTAATTAGTCACAGCATCGTTAATTTTGTTCAATTTTAATGAAGCTTCGAAACGCGCGCCAAAAACTGCAAGAAACTAGCGCCGCGGGGCTAGCGCGGCGGCTGTCGGAAGTGAGCGCATGCACTGATCACTTGAGCTCAAGATTCGGTGACGTTGCGGAGAGCGCGAGCGCCAGACCAGCTCGCCACACTCGCTTTGCATCATAGCGTGTGTACAATGTACGCTTGAGCGACCAACACGGAGAGGAAGCAGAAAAATACGCTTTTGGCGTGGCCTCCGCGATCGGCTGCGAGAGCCGATCTTGGAGGCCACGCTCGGAGGCCATAGCGCGGCGCGCCGTGTGTCTCTGTGACGTCACGATATCAAATTACAAAAGTGAACGTCACAGATGGCCCACAAAATACGTCACACTAGTGGCGATGTCGCGAGGTGCTGCAAGCTCGGATGAGCATTCCCGCTTACTTTGGAACCATATTAAAATTACTTAGAGGCGACGTTCGCCGCTAATACTTGGTCAAGATTGCCTTCGTATGCAGGAAAACCAATTAACGCAAGCATCTCACGTTTGAAATTTCGGTGTCATGGGACCTTTAACACCCCAAAACCAGCTCTGATTATGAGAGACGCTATCTTGTTGATTGCTGAGCAACCAACCCACGGCGCACGTCATTGGTGAACACTTTTTTCTTCATTGCATGGCGGTGAGCAGTGCCAGCGAAAACGCAGCGGCTGCTACGGTGGGCGCCGGCGGATGCCTACCATGCGAAACCAAAACTCCCGACGACAGCGCCATCGCATCTCCGTGATGTAGGCCGGTGGAATAGGTCTACAGCGGTGCCTTCTTCGACTGTTCCTCTCTTCCTCTCTCGCTTTTTTTCCAAGTTTTGCTCAACTCAGTGGGTGTTTGTTTACAGCTATCAGCATCCCCTGCAGATCGTGATTCGTCACATAGTGGGCCACTCTCACTAGAGCACTGCACGGGCCAGGGCTTGCAACTTCAGGCCTGGGCCTGGCTCAACTACCCGAAAAATTTTCTGGCAGGCCCGGGCCAAGCTCGGGCCTGAAGCTGTGGGCTTGGGTTGGGCTTGGGCCTGAAGCCGCCGGCCCGGGACAGGCTCGGGCTTCAAGCCACAGGCCTGGTCCGGGCTGGGGCCCTTACATTGAAGGGCCTAAGACAGGCCTTTAAGCAGATGCACATGTCATGCATGGCGTGGTGTTAGGCACTCTGTGCCAAGATAAAATGAAATGCTGACAACATCCACTTTATCCATCCAACCTTCCCTCCTTTGAATCAGAGAGCTTCAAACAAAACTTTCATAGGAAACATTATGCCCCGAATTATGAGGGTGGCCCGCGGAAGAGAGCGTTAAAGGGACTGTCTCGCTATTGCTATTTTTTTTCTGGTTGTGGTGAAAATGAGAAGATCGTTCCTTACATAAACAGAAACGAACAACCTTGTACTGCATAAAGAAGGAATAATATTTTTAACTTTATCCAGAAAGTCGTCAAAAAATGAGCAGTGGTGCCAGCCTCTGTGGTGAGCATCAGTCTACAAGTGTAACGAAAAACCAAAAAATATGCACGCCGGTTTAATTATCCTGCTTAAAAACATCCGCTGATTTCTCAGTGAAACCATTGCAAGCTTGAACACCTTGAACAGTGCGTTTTCTATTGCGATAAAAAACAGGAAATTGAAGAAAGACTGTAGACAATCCCTTCGAGTTTTGTGTAAGCCCGAAGGCATCTTCTTCACAAAGTTATTCTTGGTGTTACAATATAAATAAACCTTTATTGCAAAGGTTCTTCATGTCATTGGTGCATTTCATTTACATTCTTGGGCGTCAAGTTTAAAATCCACAATATGATTACGTGGTGTACACAGCATCAGGAACCAGACAAATTTTGACCATCTGGAGTTCTTTAATATGCATCAAAATTCAAGTGCACTGGATTTCTTTTCTTGGTTAATCCCCGTCCAAATGTGGCCACCATTGCCGGGAATTGAATACGCATCCTAAATTATTAGCACAACAGCTTAACACTTAAATTACATCACCGCGGTCAGTCAAAGGAACATTTAATGCATGTACAGTAGAATCTCGATGATGCGAATTCGTAGGGAGGCACGTAAAATATTCGTATCATCCCGAATTCGTATGAGCCAGAACAAGTTAAAGCTGATCATGAAGATGCACAAGAACTTTATTGGGGTCAACTACTCCTTGCTTAAAAAGTCCATGATGTTCTTTTGAAGTTTTTTAACTTCGCTGTCCCTCACGAAAGCCGCCTGGAAAGAATGAAACCATGTTGCGGTTTCTTCACTCACGCTGCCAATCCTTACGGTGCGACGCAGTACATCGAGGGCATCAAGGTTTTCCGACATTGACGGTAGGAGATCACATTCACCGGCATCTTCACCATCACTCTTAGATTCGGCACCCTTTGCTTCGTCAACCAATCCAACGACGGATCGCAGCCCACAGTTTGCTACGTTGTCGTCCGCGGTGACGAAGTCTCGCGCCGAAGCTCGAGTTTCAAGGTTCTCCCAACCCTCGATGTGCAAATCGTCGTCGGGCTTTTGGTTTTCTTCCGTCGGAGCCGCATCCGATTCCGCGAAAAATCCACACTTGCGAAAGCAGTTCGCGATCGTGTGCTGGGTCACATTATCCCAGGACATGACCAAGAAATGTAACGCGTCAAGCAGGCTAAACCGCAAGTTTTCATCCCTGCGCTCAATTTTCGCCAGGAGCCTCCGCACAAGCAGTCCCTTGAAATGGTGCTTCACATTTCGGATTATTTCCGCATCCAGCGGCTGTAGACGGCTCGTGGTGTTTGCGGGCAGGAACCTTACGGCGACATTGCTGAAGTTGCAGTCTTTGGAATGAGCCGTACACTGGTCAACGAAAAGCAAAATTTTTCTGTCTTTTGCTGCCATTTTCCAGTCCAAAGTCATAAGGAACTCGCGGAAAGAATCTGCAGTCAAAAATCTGAGTCAGTCGCTCACGTGAAGCGGTCATTTCGCACGTTCGTATCACCCACAATGGCTGAGGAAACTGTTCGTATAACACAGAATGATGGCGCATTTTATAAAACGTAGCCCAGTCCAAAACAACATTAAAATTCGTATCATCGCGAAATTCGCATCAACCATAATCGTATCATCGAGATTCTACTGTAAACACCAAATTTAACCAGATCACCTGACACAACGGGCAATGAAGGCAAGAATGATAGTTATCGCCAGCAACAAACTTTCTCCAGCATGCCCCAGCTGAGCCTGCACATACGCATGCTGGCTCTGGGCAAAGTTGACATTGACCAAGCTGACCCGGGGCGGGTCCAGGCTGGACATGGTCATAACAAGCCCCGTGCCGGGGCTTGTTATCAAACCTAACTAGGCAGAATGGATCAGGGTAGCTTGGCTGTGGCACTGCCAAGGCACACTTTCATCGTGGATGACCCCACCTCGTCTTCGATGGGAACGGAACAAACTGTGTGGACGAGCTGGGCTCGTCTACGGTAGGGTAAGGATTAAAAAATTTGAAACTTCAATGCCTGCGTGAGTTGGCATCATTATCACATTTAGATTACGAAATTTAGTATGTGGATGACATGTAAATTTATTTGACTTCTTGCCCTCCCCTGCATTTTCCTCTCTTTGCTGTTGCCTTCTGATGATGTTCTGTGAATACACTTCAGTTTAGTCTGTGCTTGCCTGTTGCCTAGCTTGCCCTGTGCCGTATGTTCACACAAGAAACAGTGATAATGAAGCTATACCAGTTAGTCCGGCGAACGACCATGCTGAATAACAACACTACAAGCATCAGTAGGTCCGACCACATGAAAGTGACAGGAAGGTAAGTCCTAACCAACGTACCTGCTCAACAGCCTTGGCAACGGCTGGTGGCAACAGCGTCCCACGTAACATTGGTCTTGTCAAGTGTGTTTCTGTCCAGGGAGACAAGGGTGGCCTGGTCTTTCAGCGCAGTCTTCAGTGAATTTAATGCCCTCTGAGTGGAAATGCACAATGCTTAGTCAGTAATCGGAGCTGCAGTATTACAAGATGAGGTGTCAGAACAACCTGTAGCAGAAATTAAAATTCTGACCAAACTACACTGCCATTTGCCACAACTTTTTAACAACTTTCCTTCTCTGTTACAAAACGTGGAAAAGTTTTGGGGGAGCTGAAAATGGTAAAATAAACGGGCACAACTTTTTACTAAGGAACAGGACATAGGTAACCTAAGGCCACTGAACACATACTATGTTGCCCTACAGAACACATGTGAGCATTTAGTGCCTGTTTAAAAACATGAGTACCTAGCGGGCCCCGAATCTCATAGCAACCATGCGGAAAAGAGTAAGACATGCAAGAACAACTCATCTGCTCAAGCTCAGAAACTGCAGCAACACCCGTGGGTCTGCAACACACGTGGGCTCAACTTAAAGTACAGGGTCAGATTTTATTTCCAACATCAAAAATACACCTGATGCTGTGGGCAATGGACCAAAAGCGTCTAAAATGGGCTTGAAAGTGTCCACTGACCATAACATTTGTCAGACGGCAATAGAACAATGCCGAGATTTGTACAACACTAGCATTATACAATGTAGCTGTGCAGGTAGACATGCACAATGCAAATATTAATAATAATAATAATAATAATAATACAATAAGGAAGCCACAATGCACAAGATTTCCACAATGCACAAGATTCCATGACAGGATCTGCAGAAAAATTTGACCTATAGAGTGTACAAACAATATAACTTGCTCCTAGCTACATGTGCAATCTTTGTTCACGATAGTAGGTTCTACATTTCATGAAATCGAGTGTCACGTGTGTTTACACTACGTGTCAGGCAGGGAACAGTCTGGAGCAGATGGTATTTTTTTCTCATCTCTATTTCACAGCGGCTAATGAGTGTCCATTCATAAAGGTGTGGAACGGAAATCACATTAAATTCTCATAAAAGCGGTTTCAAATGGCTTTTGTGAAGCACTTGCAATCACCAGAACCTTTATTGCACTATGTGGTGTTTATTAATATTATAAATGGTTGCAGTGCCTTATATTAAATTGCAGTACCTTAAAAATGATATATATAGAGAGTTATAATTAAGAAGTTTCACACTGCTCGGAATTGAATAATGTGATTTACAAAGTAAACCAGCAAATGGAGCTAATTTAGCTGCCATTGCTTCAATGTGAGGATCCCATGACATGTGCTCTTCGAAAAGAATGCCTAAGCGCTTGCCTGTAAGTATTAAATTAACATCTGAATCTTGAAACTTGAGTACAACTTGTTTATCAATTTCATGACCCTTGTGTGTACAGAGAGCAGCTTTTGTCTTAGTTGCATAGACTACAAGAGAACTTGCAACATACCAGACTGATAATAATATTAGTACCTTGTTTCCTTTAACGAGTGCATCACTTAGGTTTGTCGATGTAATTGCTGTGGTGCCGTCAGCATAAATAACAAACTTGGTAGAGTTATCAATGTTAACGAGGTCACTAATATATATAAGCAAAACAAGAGAGGTCCCGAGGTGCTTTCTTGTGGCACACCTGACGTCAAAGCTCTTAAATTAGACGAATGGTTGTTTAAAGTCATTTTCTGCTAGCGGTAAGGAAGGTAGGATCGAATTTATTCTAAAAATACATTACGAAAACCACAGTGGCTTAGTATTTTGTTCAAAGTGTCTTGCTTAATAAGGTCAAATGCCTTGGAGTAATTGATCAAAATATCCAATGCATATTGCTCACATTCAAAGGCACCCAATGTTTCTTTTTGCACCAAAAGAGCATGCTCTGTCAGGATACCTTACTGAAAACCGAAATGTGACAGTATTATTACGTTGTGCTTATTAAGAAGTCATGCAACCATGAATTAATTTGTCTAAATCTTGAAGATACGGGCAAGAGGGATATAGGCCTGTGATGGGAAAGCACATTTTTGTCCCCACCTTTGTGCATAACTAGGATTTTTGGAAAAAAAAAATAGCATTAAAGACATATTCCTGCACAGGAGCAATTATGGCTTAACATGTCTGGGGTGAATTACTGTTGCAAGCAATTCATTTCTCCTTGATGCAGGATGATCTAAGGCTGCTTCACGCATTCACTTCCGCTAACACTGATACGTCAAGAATCAAATATATGATTAAGGAAATGGTGCAGCACAAACAAACAAGATACTAAAGAAGAAGAAGACATGAAGACGAACGCCAGGACTCACAACACGCAGTAATCAAATATAAGGCACTTTTTTTTATTCTTCTCTCTGTTTAAAGCTGTGTGATAGGTAAGGCCCACCTTCCACTTAAAGGCTAACTCTGGCAATTTTTTGATGTCGATGGATCTCAATGAAATTCACTAGATACGTTCTTTGGCGCACTTCTGTCATTTGTACAAGGTTACCAGGTTAGATGCATAGATTTGCTTACAAATCAACTTTTACTGATTACCTCAAACTGCCCACCTGGCTTTCCTGCAATTATCGGCCACAATGTGTGTTGATGTCATTATTGGCAAAGCGATGGATGTGCAGCGCCACAATAATATGGCTTACGAGAGTGGCACGCGCTGGCCAACCTCTGTGCCATTACTGTCAGGGAAAGGACGCATGCACTGTCATACCATGCAAGGTGGATTGCATGGTATGACGTGACTTTTCGGTTGGATTTCGGTTTCGGTTTTACACTTTTTTGATGATTTTCACATTGGCTGAGCATTTCTATCAAGAGTGTGATAGGAGCGCCTCAGGAACATAGAATCACCGTTGCCTTGGCATGCTCAAAAAATCACCAGAGTTGGCCTTTAACAACTTTTCGTGCTAACTTAATTAGTGATTGATACAATGGCCTGTCTAGGCCTTTGCCAAAGCAATGACCTTGGCACCAATAAGCTATAAGAAACATACGTACTGCCATGTAGAGAAAGAAAGATCCAGTGGTGGAATGTAAAAGACAGACATTTATTTTCTGAAAACTCATCAATAAATTTATAAAATGCTGTACCGGCACCCTTTTCAAGGCACCTTTCAGCTGAAGTAACAATTAAATAAGGTAGACATGCTGCTGCATTAATTAAAGATTAAAACACTGCTCATGAGAAACAAAGAAAGGGTAATGTAACGAGTCACCATAACTGACTATATAAAAACATAATGAGTTGTACTGACAAGAGTGATTGGATGCTGCTTTATCACCAGGCCCAGTAGCTATAAATAGATGAAATATCTGCAACAAGGATATGTTTCATCGTCTCCTAGATATAGCTGCAATCAGTTCATTAGTCTTATTCCCCCCCAAAAAAAGGATTGGGAGTAGCACTCTCAAGTACTGACTTGGACTGGCTCCGACACTCTCAAGTACCGACTTGGACAGAGACAACTCCTATTCATCCGATGGCATGGAGCTTTGCGGAGGTTAATCAAGAGGAAAGGGGCGTCCAAGAAGGACATGCGTTGTTTGGTGCAAAAAAAAAAAAGAGGAAGAAACACTGGCAATAAAAGCCTCCTAAAGAAACCCACCACCGGTACAATGAGTACGGTGCAAAACTTCACCTTGTATCATGTTTACAAACAATACAAAAGGGGGGGTTTACAATACTCCACAGTCACTCCTCCAATAACTGCGACTTTTCCGGAATTACATGTACTTCTCATAAAAAATATGAACTTCAGATATGTACAGTGCCCAGCAATTTAAATGTGGTATTTGAGCGCTGGGCTGCCAATGCTTTCTTTCTCCACCATCGCTTTGCACAGGGGATGCCGAGCTAGACCGTTGCATTCAATTAAAGAGAGGACCTGTCCGACACATTGTGGTTCAATTTGGTTTCTCTGTGATCACCCACTGCACTTGAGTAGCACAAAACAACCCGGCCAGCACACATTCCGAGTACTGTGTTTCAATCGCTGAGTGTTGCACATTAACACTGAGCATTTGCAACGAAACTAAACACTGATCACCTCCGAAATTTCTAGCGAGGTGTACGGTTCTTGTCATCTTATATTTTAAGACAAGACGTGCATGTGTGCTTTAAACCTTGAAAAAACATGCTATGCAGATGAACAAGAAATGATTTACATCACTTTTACAATGCAAGATGTTATGGGCTCATGGGCCACAATTGGTGGTGATGGTGACAGCCACTGCCGCCGCTGTTCGTAACTGCTGTCGCTCACAGTGAGAGAAAAAAAAACTCCATGCCAGTGCAGATTTGAAACCAGCTCAACAGAAGTGGTGCCATCCACCCTGGACCCCCAGTACATTGTTGAACAATTAGTGCTCTCAGCCATGGCTCTGATATGGTATGACAGTGTTTCATGACATTATATACGTCGACCTGCTCCAGGACCGCAAAGACGGCCGTCGACAAGCAAATGATTGGCCTTTCGATGCAGTGGGCTGTGCTTTCACAAAACGATCCGCTGACAACCCGTTAGGTTTCTCTTTCAAAGCGTCACCACTTGCGGACGATCCTCGTTTAGGCAGCCTTGCGCAGAGCACTGGCGCGTGCGATTCAGTGTTTCCAGAGCAGTGTGAGTCGCTCGAAAACTTTCTTTTGTGTACAACTGTCGAGAATCCCTGTGCCGTGTCGAGGTCCCGTTGGTGTCTAGATTTAACGTGTTCACAGTTTCACAGTACCCATGTCATCTCCCGCCCCTCGATTCGCCAGATTGCCGCTTATGCATTCCAAAACTTCTCCATGACAGGTTTCACTTCCGTGTTATACAGATTCCTATGACAGAGGGATCAACCACATTTTTTTCCCTCTCTCCGCGCACTACCAGCGTGGCCAAATCGGCCACTCCATCCATCGAGTGCGTAGGTAGCTCAGGAATAGTGGGTGGCTCATTGTCGAACGACACGCCAGTGAACACTTGAAGATTTTTTTTTTTTTTTCCTGTCTGTCCGCCAAAGTTTAGTACATGCAGGAGCGGCTGCGTTGACGTCGTTATAAAAATCCTACTTGGCTCGACACAAGCTAAACAACATCGGAACAAAGCGCTGCGACTCGTCTGGGCATGCAAGACATGTCCCACATCAAGGTAAAAAAAATATAGATCTGGCGAAACGAGCTCCAGTGGTGCCCACTCGTGAACGCACACAACTGCAGAATGAATAAAAACTGACTGACAATGTTCTACAATGAAGCAGGGTTATTACATTACTGCCATGATTGCACTTGATATACACCTCTTTCGCTTACACGTACTTTGCGGTCCGTGTTCTTGTGAGAGCGCAAGTTCCAAACGATAGTGCGCAGCTCGTACGAGCCTCCCATGTTCGTCAGCCCACGAAAAACACCATGTGCCGGTTGTGTGCCCAAGACGTTTGACAGACCATTGGACACACACGCGCGCGCAAACGCAAGCACGACATTCGCGCCGCGCGCACTGTCGTACGCCTTCTGCGCACGCGCGGAAATGTAGCCTTTGTCCTAGGTACCCTAGGTACTTATTTTGAGGAACTTGTTTTCTCTTTTCTCCCTAACTGCAACCATCTCTCCCTTATTCAGAAGCGCGGGAAAGATTAAAATCACAACATAGACGGGTTTCCTTTGTTTATTTTTTTAATGTTTTCAGCTTATTATTGCAAAATGAAGGCCAGAGGAGAGCAACTTAACATCTGAAATGTCTACGCGGCGTCGTTTGAGAAGGATGACTTAAACGCCAAAGTGTCCGTCATGCCAACATTCTCTGGAGATTCATGATGTGTTTCCAGGGTCTTGGCTCGCAGAGGCGCAGAAAAAAAAAAAAAAACTTCATTTTGCCGCAGACAATTGTGAAGGATGATTTTGTCATTATTACATGGGAGCCTTAATTATGTGACGGCACCTAAAGAATGGATGCGCGAATTCGAAATGGGAATGTTCAGAGCATACAAACCAGGGCAGCAGATCGAGTTCTGCATCCACAATGGAACTGCATTTCTGTGGTGGTATTGCGAAGTCGAGTGTGGCCCTATGGGTAGGAGCCAGAGAACTTATCAGTTGCTTTTTATATTCCACAAATGAGAAGTAATTTGAGGTCAGATATTGATAAAGGCAAAGCACTACCATAAAGCTTCATCTAAGTGTGAAGCACTTCCATGACCAGGATAAATAATGTGAGCAGAACTGGCATTTCAGGAAAGGCATAGCAAGAGTGGCTTCATCAGCTATGGCACACTCACATTGTGAAATGACTTTGCTGAAGTATCTTACTTCATTTTCAAATTCAAATTGTCAACATTGTTTGTTAACATTGTTCCAACAGCTCTGTCCATGAAAAAAATTGTTGCTTTGCAGTTATGCAAGTTCTTTTCCCTGGTCTTTAACGTAACTCTGGAATGGGTGCTAAGTTACCGAAGCCAGAGTACATCGCAGTTTATCATGAAGGCTTACTTCAGCATACACAAAAATGACACGGACACAGGGAAAATTACACACAAGTTCTGACTCACAACTCAGTTTATTGAAAAGGAATTGCACATATAAATACACATCCAGGCTAGCCAGACAAAGCGTGTGTATGTGCAGTAGAAAGACACAAGCATTATCTAAAAAATTTTTAAAAATTATAAATTTCTGGACAAGAACCAGTTAATAGTTAATAGATCGAAATTGACTGTTTTCCCAAAAAACATCATATGCAGTAGAAGAAATCATTAGGGTATTAAAAATGGTTGACCAAAGCAATGCCAGTAGAAAGAATGATTTAAAACGAAAACTCGCTGCAGTTTTGCCTTATGTTCATTGCTTATCCCATTGTTAGAAGCATGTTGCCAACCGCTTTGGTGTTAATATTGTTTTTAGTGCCGCTAACAAGCTACAAAGAATCTGCCATGATGTTGACAAAAATTTGGACAGCAGAAAAAAAAAATGTACCTGCTCTTCAAAGAATGAAGACAAGGTGAAGTGCAAGAGGGGAGTACTTCATGTGCTTCCTTTAACCTTTGGGCATGTATACATTGGTCACACCAGCCGCGCTTAAAAGAGCATAAGCAATCATTGTTAAAAAGTAGTTTACGCTTGGCACATCATTGTGAGAATTGCAGATGCCAGCCTGTGTAGACTAGCACCGATATCCTGTTTAGTCATAAAAATCAACTAACACGCAAGATAACCGAAGTGTTTCATATCAGAAGACGAGCACAGAATTGTGTTAGTGAACCCTCAATGGTATTGACTGATAGTGAATTCGCTTTTTTGAATGTCAACTGATCTCTTGTTTTTTTGAGGACTTTTGTTGTTCCTTATCCAGAAATTTATAATTTTTTAGATAATGCTTGTATCTTGCTATCGCACGTATGCATGAATTATTTGGCTAGCCTGGGTGTATATTTATATGTGCAATTGTGCAATTCTTTTTCAATAAACAGAGTTTTGAGTAAGCACCTGTGTGTATTCTTCCCTGTGTCCATGTCATTTTTGTGTGCGATGAAGTAAGCCTTTATGATGAATTCGTACCTACTCGCCCAATTTTCAATCCTTTTGCAGTGCATATCGCAGTTTTTTTTTCATCAGATTAAACTATACATTTTGGATCAATATATAAATGACATTCAAGCTTCCAGCAGCACAGAGCAATATCCATAACTGCTGCTGAATATTGCAAGTTGTGTCATTTTCATGAACCACCAACTGTTCTTTGGTCGAAGTGGGTGCTCAGCAGCTGCTCTTGCACTTTGTTTATTACAGCTGCCATCCACTGCACCGTCAGAGGCAGAGCACCAGAAAATTTGAGCATGTCTAACACTCTAATTATTGGCCACTTTTGTCTCCTGGAGCACGTTTGCTTTTTGTTTCTCACACATTGCTCTCATCTTCCTGCAAAACTGTTGTGTTCCTGCACCCATGGTTCAACAAGCTAGCTTGTCTCTAATGCTGGAACAGTGCACTTCATACTGCATGGAAAGATTCTATGCCTTGCTCAAGAGAGCTCGCATTACAGTAAGCATCACTGATCATTTTGTAAGCTCAGGTGTGGGCTATCTTGATACTGTATCTTATCAGTTTACCTCACATCCAGTCTGGAATGCCCATCTCAAGCATTCTAGACAAACATGCTGAGCTTTGTAATATTTCTGTCCCCTTTGACACGTCATGGCTCCTTCAGTCATGCGCATGTGAAAAAGGCTGTCTTCTCCTTTTGACTCACGATACTAACCTTCGTGCTCCTTCATTCCTGGAGATTTCCTTTTGATTGATGTTCCTGTGGGAGCTGTAATGTGATGTTACCTGGTTCTAAAATGCTGATAAGGCACACTCGCGGTGCGACTGGTTACTTGACCAACACAAATTATTAACAGGTGCACATAAACAAATGCAGTTCTTGTGGTGATGAAGACCAGCTTTTTTGTCGGAGCATTGTCTTCAGCAGGCGACATAACAATGTACTCCCAGCACCCTTTGGAGAGAGAATTATAAAAGCATTTACTTCAACTCTAACCAACGATTACTAGCGTAACGTAAGTACACCTTTGTTTCTTATGAAGAGGACTGTAAATTGTGCAGTTTGCATCATCATCATCATCATCATCATCAGCCTGTCTACGCCCACTGCAGGGCAAAGGCCTCTCCCATAGATCTCCAATTATCCCTGTCCTGTGCTAACTGGGCCCAATTTATTCCCACAAACTTCCTGATCTCATCTGCCCACCTAACTTGCTGCTGGCCCCTGCTACGCTTGCCTTCTCTAGGAATCCACTCTGTTACCCTTAATGACCAACGGTTGTCTTGTGTATAGCCAGCACATAACAGGACGGAGTCAAGCCGCACTCGCATTGCATTGAACATCTGGGTACACAGGGCATCCTTTCATGGCTCTTGCGGCTCCTGGAATGTGGCTTCCCCCGATGGAGACTGTCAAGCCAAGCTCAGCAGAGTTGTGAAGTAGTGCGAGGGTATGTACACCCCAGCACAGCTGCTCAGGGTTGTTGGTGCTTGTTTGTTTGTTATTTATTTATTCTTTTTTTCTAGAGAACCGCAGCTCATGCGATTGCTTTGAATACTTTACAAGGGGCCTCATAATAATAATATGCCATCGATGCTTCCCCATTCCTCACTAAATGCATGTCAGTTCAAAGACCTTGCTCACAAAAACAGGGGAGTGGGTTTATGGCAGGGGCGGACATCTCTTTATCAACATTTCCATGCGAGCTGAACACGCTTAATTTTGTAACTTTTCTTTGCATATTTTCCAATGGCATCCCACATTCATCTTGAACTCTCGCTAGCTGGTCATGAGAAGGATATGGAGCAGCCCAGTTGTAATTTTCACAGCTTCAATAAGCATTCGGCATGCCAATTCCAAAATATTTTGACACAATATTCAATCTACATTTAATAATGTCCACTTCAAATCCTCGTGTTCTTGCGCTCCCGAAGCGACCATGCAACACTACAGGTCGGCATAGACACTATTCAGTGGCATCACTTAAGACATAAGCGCAAATATATTGTTAACTTTCATTTGCTCTAATAGACTTACATGAAAGCTAGAAAGTAAGAAAACAATTGGACCATCATGTGGTGCTGCCAGCAAGGCTGGAGCATGGTTTGTTTTCCCATGGCCCCCCCCCCCCCTCCCAGGGTATACCAATCTCAGAGGCCATTGTGGCAACTAAGATGACATCAGCAGCTGAGTTGAGGTGAACATGCCCAAGGAACCAAAACCGCGTTTTTATCGCTGTAAATCAAAGCAGACAGTGCAATGAAACAATCTGGGTGATAGATTGGAGGGCCACCATTCCTGTATACGCACCACCACACAAAATTTTCAGAAAACGCTTCACGACCCCTTTCGTATAGAGAAAGTGCAATGAACTCCCTATTTGAGAAAAGGATGAAGGCAATGCAAGTGTCTAACTACGTTTCCTCAATCAAATTTTGAAATCAACATGCTTTCCTTGTGTACCATATTAACAACATAAGAGCTAAAGCCTGCATGGCAAAAGTCAATAATACAATAATCTCAGGGGTTTTACATCCCAAAACCACAACCTGGTTACGACAGATGCCATAGTGGAGGGCTCCAGAAGTCTCGACCACCTGGAGTGCTTTGACATGCACTGACATCGCACAGTACAAGGGCCTCAACATCTCCCCTCCATCAAGGTGCAGACGTCGTAGCCTATATGGTAAAAGTCAGCACTAAGGGAAAGGTATTACATAATTCAACATCCTGTGAATAGAACCATGTGCACAGGCACTGATAGTAAAAGCACTACAGCTCGTTGGTCCTGCTAATTGAATACATAAAGTGAGGGCCAACTGGGCAGCACAGTGATGTAACTTAGATAAGGTGGGTGGCTAATAAAGGTTTGATATGATAACAGTCCAACAATGTTTTCAAAGATGCCACGACGATCCATATAACCACATTTCTGCCACTGGATCTTCAGACATCTGTTGTTAAATGGTGATTGCATGCCATGGCATAATATAGTGCTGTTCTTGCCATACAACTTGTCTGTGATGAATATGCAATGAAAGGTGCTTCTGCGTCTCCGTACGTGTATCACAAAAAACAAAAACCATTTCTCACTCCTTAAATGACTCACACAGGAAGGAGATTTTCAACTGCCAAATGTAGAAAATGCACAATTTAATTGTGACTAGTTCACGAATACCTTGAAACACAGCACACTTTCAGTCATGACGAACAATATGGTGATGTCTTTCACTTTCCAGAAAAACAAGATTACACACAAGTTGGGAAGACTTGCACCGAAGTCATCGAAAGACTTGACAACATTAGTCACTTTCAGCAGCTCCTTGCAGCACTTACAATTGTTCAATCATGCCATCATCGGAAAACTTGGACTGCATTGTCTGAAACACATGCTGCTCACAGTGTCTAGTGAGATTGTACACTAGTACGTGCTTCAGGTGCTTGTTGGGCAGACAAAACACTAATGAATATGGCGAGTCCCATTTTGTGTATTGTTCAAAGAGTGACGTGTGGTTCACTTATACTGGGGAAGGTGTTGTTTGATTATGTTCTTTGCCAAGTCAGCATGACCCTGTTGAAGTTGGACATATATGGCCAACATGAGGGCTTGCACGGGGATTTCAGGGTCAGGGCCCTTTGGCACACTAACCAACCTGAGAGTCTCCGTCGCTTTGCCTAGTCCACCCCTGAGCGTGTACGCTACAGCCAAATTGTATAGGCTGACCACTTTTGCCATGGAGGGGGATGGCGGATACCAGGGCTTTCTGTATGCCTTGCCATTTTCTTCGGACGTTTTGTCATCCTTTCCTTTGCTATCATCGGACTCTGATAAACCGTACGACAGGTCATTGATCAAGTCCGGGTTCAGGTGATCGATGGCATCCCCGACACGATCGAGCAGCAACAGCGCTTCGGCAGCATATTGGTGCGCCAGGAAGCTGTGCGTTCCTGTGACCTTGGGCTGAGCAAGCAGGTCCTCGGCGTGCTTCAGCGCCACTAGGGGGTCGTTCAGGCAAAGCGCCACATATGCAGACAGGGCAAGCGCAGAGTTGCGCTCCTCCGCTCCCTGAGGGGTGTCCGGAAGAAGCTGCAGGACGTTCCGCAAGCACAGAGCAGCGAACTCGAGAGTCGGCACCGGCATGGCTGCCGAACCAATTGCTGGAATGTGCTTGTCGGTCGAAATGCTGGGCGCCAGGATGATCTTGCGGTGAGGGCCAGAACCCGCGGTGCCGCGGACCATGTACCGCTTGCGGTCCTTAAGCTGGAAATCGGTCGAGTTGTCCGACTTGTGCCGGTTGACGCAACATTCGGCAATGCGCAGCCATAGCCGCGAGTTGGTGGGCTGCATGCGCGCCGCCTCCACGAGGCAGTCGAAGGCCGACGTGTACTTGCCGCAGTACAGGTTCTGCAAACCGAGGTTGTACAGCAGGTCGAAGTAGAGTCGGCCATCGATCTTGGAGCAGCTTTCGACGTAGGTGTTCAGCGCCTTGCCGAAGTTGTAGCTGCCCAGGTGCGGCTTTCCTGTGCAGAAGTGGATGCAGCCGAGGTTGTTGTGGTACAGGGCGGCGGTGCGTGCATCCCCCTGCACAGTGGCCAGCACCTTGATGGCCTTCCGGTAGTTTCCCCGCAGGAACTCCAGCTGGCTCCTCAGGAACACCGTCTGGCTGCTGTTGCCCGCCGACGAGCTGACCAGGTTCTTGATTTCGCGCTTACTGGCCTTCACCGAGCGCATCATGATGAGGCAGCGCGTCTTGTAGAGCTGCACGCGGCACGTGTCGGCATCTGGGCTCTCCGCCTTGAGCACGAGGTTCTCGAGGTATGCGACGGTAGCCAGGGCCTTCTCCGGCTGCTTGAGGCAAAGGCACAGCTCAATGTGGAGGAAGCACATCTTTTTGGCCACGCTCTCGTCCATGGGTTCGATGAACTGGAACAAACGGTCTAACACGGCCAACGCTCGGCGGTACTGCTGCGCATGGTAAAGGGACACCGCATGGTTGAAGAACGGAATGCACTGATCTATGTCGTCCAGCGACTCTGTGAGCTGCGGCGAGATTTCGCCAAGCTCGCGACCGAACTCCTCCATAGTTATCAAAGACGCGTGGTAGCGAGCCACTGCCCGATTGTGCGCCACTTTCGGGTCCGCTGGCCTTAACACGAACAGTTTGTCTAGCGTGTCTAGGCTCGCGCTATACCTGCCGGCGTGAAAGTCGTTGGCTGCTGATGTGGCCATTTGCTTTCTCCTCTTCGGACACAGCAAAGTCCAAAGACGCACCGTTGTCGGCGGGCGTCGTTTTGACATCGCCGCCACTCGGTTCCTTGTCAGACATCTTGCACTTCCCCGTCAGTGCAGCGCGGAATCGTAGAGTAACTAGCACGGCCGCTGGGTGCAAACGTACAGCACTAGAAGAGTCAGCGGGACGAATATTTTGACTAAAGCAACTCATGCACACTCAAGAGCCATGTCAAAAACATCTCGCACGTTCAGTCTAAAAGAACACACAAAACAAAACATAATATGCCTATGTTGCCGGACCACCCCAGAGAGATCAGCGAAACGTAATAATCGTAATATGTATATTTGCACAAAAATATTTAAGAAAGAAAGAGCAGGCAAAGAAGAAAAAATGGATATCGCCAGAGAGGCGTGCTAGGCAGGTAGCAACCTGCGCGCGCACTTGCTGCTATTTTTGGAACGAAAATCAAAGGGGTCCGGTTGCCAGTGGCGCGCACTTTGAGTTACTTTGAGGGAAGAATTTTAAAAATTGTGCGTCATTTCACTATAGCTAGCGTTACACCTTCGAGGCGAAAGCCCGTCGTCTCCTCGCCGTGGCTGCGTTACCATGGCCGCGTCACTTCAACCCCGCAAAGCATGCACAAAGTGTTGCGGCATCAAATGTTTGCTGTGCAGTGAAGCCAACCAACAGGCAGTGAAAAGAGGACTGTCATGTATGGGGCCTAACATAAAAAAAAAAAGAAGAAGAAACATATGCGCTGCTGTGTTCCACTGTACCTCGAAAACAAACAAGCTAGCATGGCATCTCCAGTCGCAGCAGGAGCACCGACACGTCTTATAAGTGCACTGGCAGTCCCGCTGATCAAATTATTTTGTGAGAGGTTCAACTTTGAATAACTGTTCATGGAACCTACTACACGGGCCTTGCTAAAGGTCACTTCATTTCGTCGATCTGCCATGCAAATACTTATCTGTAACCAGCGACGGCTAGCATGATTTGAGAAGAAGGAGAGCCATATTCTTTAACGCCACTTCGTTCTAGCAGTGGTGTGATGCGGTCAACTTTATTATGCCGATGCAGCACTGAGCTTTGGAAATCGGCTACTCTGTTTTGATAAATATTTATGACATTGTGCAAATTAAACATCGTTTATTCGATTTTGCTATACTTATACAAAAACAAAGATACTCAGTGGATGCAGTCGTCATCCAGCCTGCACATGCATGTGTTTGATTGGAAATACAAAAAGTGCATTTGAATGCATTTGTTGCTTCCGGGTACTGTTCTTGAAAACCCTGAACATGACAATGGAAGACCTACACGACATAATAACATTTATTATTCGAGTTTTACATACCTAAACCACAACATGATTATATCGGGCACATTGTAGTGGAAAGCTCCAGAAATTTCAACCATGCACTTGGGGTTCTCCGACGAGTGCAATGTCATTACGTGCACATTACAAAGTACATGGGCCTCTAGCATTTCACTTCCATCGAAATGCAACCAACGTGGGCGGGGATGAACCCGTGTCTTTTGGGTCAGTATCAGCCACCGGTTATCCATATATGTACTGAGCAGTGACCCTACATCGGGTCACTGCAATCGACTGCAGTACTACAGTACAATTGTGGTGGCACCCATATGGCATGGGCTCCAGCTATATAAAAGAAATTAAATCAGATGAACAATCTACGGTAAATAAGAAAGTTTGCTACATTAATCATACATCTTTGATGTATGATCTACAAGGCATGTCGTCAGTTGGTGAAAATTTCACGCAGCACCTCCACACTGATAGTCACGTGACAGTAATGTGCACACTAACCCCATAAGCTGCATGTGCATGTGTGTACAGAGCACCCATATGTGTGTGCAGTTTGTTTTTGCTACCTCTACTGACTAGTGGCCAATTAGCAACAATGTACATTGACTTCTCGATGAAATGAACCTTCCTAACTGCCATTATGTCTTCATTTGACATCGGTGTGATGTACAGTAGTGCTACAGATGGTCATTTTCCTGAGCGTACTACCATGTCTGAACAAGTCTCTTGTTCCGAAAGGAACACCAAAATTATCATTTTTGTTTACTCAAGATAAGTATTACAAACAACGAACGACACATGCAGTTCCAGGGTGATAATTAAATCCTCTTATACAAAGTCAAACAACTAGCTTTGTCATGAATAATCAGTCAAACCTCGTTTACATTTAATTACAGACATGCAGAAACTGACCTATAATCACCTTCTCTTTCATGTAAAGGATTTTACACATTTATGGCTACTTCATCATAATTCATGCCAGAAGTGGATAACAATAGCATCCTGTCTTTTCACGGACACTACGCTTCCTAACTTTACTTAATTCAGTCTTGATGCAAGACTATCCTGATTGTGGCATTTGACATGGAAAAAGAGAGGCATGTAGACATAGAGGTCACAAAGTTGTTAAAGCTTTGAGAGCAGCTCAAGCCATAGATAGCACTTCCTACTTAAATAGATTAATAAGCTCACATGATGCAAACTCTATGCCACCTGTAGGATAAAAATGAGGTGCTTACATGGTGTAAATTTCAGTAATCGAAGTGATTTCTCAACATTTTTTCAACACTTCCCACCGGATGTTGTCTGGTGTAGCTGGTCTGGCAACACGATCCCATAATTTCACCACTTTTTCGTGACCGCAATGTTGAAGTAACATTGCAAGATGTGCAAACTCAATACACACCAAACAAGGCTGATGTCTATGCGAATGTATGACGAAGACAGGAAGGAGAAGAAGCAGTCAGCAACGAGGGCATGGACCTTAGCAGTTGCACAGCAGAGACAGTGACAGAATTCATAGAAAGGAGTCAACTCTGAACAAAGATTGTCTTTCTTTTTATGTACAAAAATCAGAAGTGCGCCAAGAAAAGCCCAACAGAGGAAGAACATCGAAGGTATATGCCAAGTGAATAATACGAGTCTTCCAATTCTTTTTTCATCCTTTTTAGAGGTCAACCTTCCAACGAAATACTTACAGCTAGCGCTAGAATAATGCAGGAAACTCTGTGTGCCGACCCCAGCAATGTACAGTAATAGAAGTTCTAGGCAGGGGTAAAGGGCGGCACGCATAGGTTATTGAGGCTGAGAAGCACTCTGAACTTGAAGAATGAAAAGTCCAAATTAGTCATTACAACACGGCCCAACTTAGATGCAGTTAGCATAAAACAGCCTTCACAAACAGATATCCAATTTTACAATAGGAAGATAGGACAGCATAGAGGTAATGAATGAAATGCTAACTAGACCGATTTCAGCAGCAGTATCAAATGAAGCAAGTGGTAGAGTACCAAGGAAGCATGTAAACATGCTTTTGCAAGTAACAGGGGACATAAGAAAGGACAATATGTGACAGCATTCAGTCCAAAAGGTAAAATAAAAGCTGTCAAATCTTATTAAAAGCAAGAGAGAGTAAGCGACGCTTTAACCTTTTGTAGGATAACAGGACATACATACGTCCCACTTCTCCTTCTTTGGCGGCCCATCACAATCAGTGCAATGCAGTTCAGCTGTCATCTATTAACACTGTTTATGAATTCAAGGAAAAATGGTTCACATGCTTGCAACGTGTAAAGCCTATTGTACATTGAGTTGAAATTTGATTTGTTTTGTGGAATGCTTAAATTTTCATCTCGTTGCACCGAGGGCAGCTAAATTTAAGAATATATGTGCATTTTCTCTTTTTCTGCTTCTTGAGAAAGGTTATTTAGCATGAAACTATTGGGTTAATTTTTAAATGGGAGCAGTAGATAAGAAAATAATCGTTTCAGTGTACTGGAAAAAAAATGCTGCATCTTTTTGCTAAGCCTAACTTGTAACGGGTACATTAATTCTCTAATTTTTCTCAGTTTAATGTGCGGTATTACGTCACAACAGACTGTTTTATGCTACAATGGAGGCCCTAAATTTGTACCTTAGTCTCTATTCCTGCTCCAAGATTAGCAGTGACGAGACGAGGGGCTGCGCAGGCACGCTGCAGCTCGAAGTAAAATGTCCTCTCAAAGATGGGACTACAACAATGAAGTTCATAGTCAGAAAGCGGAGTATAGCATGAGTATAACATGTTATAGGGGACAATCTGATACATGAGACCTGGATTAAGTTATGAAGGTGACAGAGCAGTTCAGAATGCATTTAGAAAACCCAATCGACTCAGTGACCCTATATATATGCGGTTTCACTTGCTTCATGGTTGCAATTTGATATATGGGCAGCAAATCATAGAGAGAATGAGTTCATCTTTATCGACGACAAAAGAAGCAACACACAGCTCACGAAACAGGCAGTGTATGCAAAAGCTGTCAGGCCTATAGTCAGGCTCTCAGAGATTGGGAAGAGTACAACATCCCCAGGTGCAAACTGTGTTACACAAGCCGGAAATGTGCTCCACCAGGAGTTCTTGTCCACAGTTTTTGAAGTGGCCCTACATACCACTTGCATGGGTCATTTCACCAAAATCGCTCGGCGAAAGAATCACACATGGGAATCTCATGAGGCAATGGGACAGTGTTGTCCCACTTTTCAGAAAGCAGGTGATGAGTCAATGAGACACGTATGTCCCACCTTTTTTTCAGTAAACTAACGGGTGTATCTTGATGAAAATGGTTTCATACTATTTCAGAGTAGGTGTATTCCACAGTAATATTTTTGGTTGTTGTTTGAAAAACACAGCCTAAAAACAGTTAAAGTCTTGCATCAGAAATATAACTGAAAAAGTAAAAAATCGAGGCAGCATCAAATCAGCAACAAGGAAGCTTGGCCTAGAATGGCTGCAATGAGTAGTAAAAAAGTAGAGCAACGTTACGAGCGATTTTGGCTACATAGATACAGTAGAACCTCATTATAACGAACCCAGATATAACGAACTATTGGCTATAACGCAGCAATCGCAATTCCCCTTGAAATTCCCATAGATAACATGGATATTGGCTATAACGAAGTAATAGACCTGTCCCTGTTTGTCAACAATGCGACGTCACGCAGAGCATCGCCATCGACATCGCGGCGGACCAGTTTCGCAGTGGTTGGCAAAAAACTCCGGCGGCTCCAGCAGTTTGCTCGGGCTTTGTATGCTATGGTACTGTCCCTTCCCGAGGTTGCGTGCCGGCCGTTTGTCGAAAAGAAGCTGCAAGTTTGTGGAATGCAGTATCCATACCCCTACACCATTTCGGAATGGAAGAATGGCCCTATAACCTTGACCAAACGTTCGGCTCTGTGTGTACCTCGCGAGCATGCCTGGCCTGTACAATGCAGAGGCCATGAAGCGTTACTGATCGCTCAAAGCGTACGGCTTAGTGAAAGGTCATGTGCATCTAGTGCTTGTCTCCAACTGGGGCACCAACGCTTTCCATCAACTGCTGTCATTCGGAAATCCAGAGGAAAAAAAAAAACGATGCCGCTGCCTTAATTTTGTCGCGCGTTTGGCACATCCTACAGTGCAAAAGCTAACCACCATGTCAAAGCGGCCAGATAGCGCGCACAAAAACCAGTACGCACACGGTCCATCCGTACGGCAGCACGGAACCACGCCGAACACTGCAATCTTTTGCCAACCAAGCATGGAATGCATATTTTTCAAAGCAAACACCGTCACGGAGAACCACCGCCATGCCCTACGAGCTGCAGGCAGCGTCCACACTGCGCACTGTAGCTGCATGGCCAGTTGAGTTGTAGCACTCATTTGCACTTCATACTGTTCTTTCTGCTCAGGAACTAAACTTTTATACGGTCGAAAACAGGCGAGATTGGTACTGTCTATTGCGTCCGAAAACGCAAACAAAATTTTTTTTTGGAGTGCTAGCCCGATGCAAGTTGCAGCGAAGTGAGCACCAAATGAGAAAAGCTGCACAACATTCGGAACCACCGCTTACCGAAGGAATGCTTCCATTTCAAAGTGCGTTCAAAACGTTCACACTTTGTTCTTTGTGTTTCAGGGCTGGTCCTCTTGAAAGCAAACACGTTAGCTACCCACTCCGGGATCTCTGAAAATCGAGACGGGGCACCCGAGTTGATAAAATATACACGCTCACAAATGCTGCGGAAGCACAAATAACAAAATGCCTAAAAGCTCTAGGTAACGGGCTAGCACTTACCAGCGATGAAATGTACTCCAAAAATCCTCTTACTGTCTGACGGCTGCTGTTTTACACAGCGCACAGCTCGCACCCACGCTTTCCGTCACTGTGTCGTTTGGACTTCGGAAATCGAGGAGGAAATAAAAAGAAGGACCCGATGCCGCTGCCTTTTATCGTGCGTCTGGCACATCCTCCATTGCAAAAGCTAACCACCATGTCAAAGCAGCCAACTGCACGCGCACAAAACAAACAAGTACAAACTCGATCCACCCGTACGGCAGCATGGAACCACGCTGAACATCGCCATGTTTTGCCAACCAGTCCGTTCGCACGTGCACGCTAGGGTCACGTGGCTGACGTCACTGCCCTTTCGTGATGTACCCCAGGACAGGTCTATTACGGCTCCCCCTCCAACTTCGTTATACCAAGGTTTTACTGTATGACAGTAAACGTCTTCTGTTTTGGACTGTGTAGTTATGCACTCTCAACTAATGGCAGTCAAAAACAGGACACCCTAAGTTCAGTGGAAGGTGCCACGCTTTTGTCAAGGGCGACCAGAGCAGACTGCTTGTGCTTGTGACCAAAACATGTCCCACAGCTAACAGTCAACAGTGTCACCATGTTGTCACACATCACGTTCTGTATACGCACTGCACTAATAGTGTCACTATTGGGAAACCAAGCACAGCAGTAGTGTTACAGCTGAACCCATTAGGGTATAAGAGACATGATTCACTGACACGGTTGGCTGCCTTATCTCACACGTTATCCTGAGGACAATTGTTCATAAAGGTCAACAGTCTTCCTTTTAATAAATATTCTAAATTTAAACGCAGTGCTGTTGGCTCCTAACCGCGGTTAATTCATTGTAGAAACAAAGAAGAATGATAAGCAAGTAATGTGAGAAAGTTACGATGAAGAAAACATGAATTGTGTTCTGAGTGACATCAGGCAAACCACCGTAACATTAAGCCAATTGGTATACAATAAACCCTTTGCAATGAGCTATAGCCTTATTTTGTAGTCAGTTTAGTTGCAGTGTGCCCACATCGAAATAAGGGTAAATAGGAAAATGAAAACATGGCATCCCGCTTATTAAAGAGTCCTGATATAAGGGGCAGGAACTGCTATCTGGTGTGTATCAATTATAAATGGGTTCAAGAGTATAAGCAAAAACACTGTGGCTTTGACTGTCAATGTCCAGAAATTGTTCACATTGCCTTATGTAACAGGAACACTACATCTACTTGCCCTTTCTGCTTCGGTTTAAGATGGTTACTGTTACGAACGATAATGTGATTGTGAATTCAGTGATGTTAGAAGAAACAAGAAAGGCTTTCATAACGGCACATTTATTTTTAACACACACTGCACTAGCCACTATGTATGATGAGGTTCTTTCTGATGAGTGTCCTTTACAAAATAGGAATGACTGTCGTCTTGTTTTCATCATGTTGTGTCCATGGCTTGTTGTTCCACATCTCCATTCTCTTCGTCTGCAAGACAAAGAAAATGACACTGAAGGGGTAAGATAAACCACCCGGTGACAAAGGTGGCCAAAGATGCTTTGGAGCAACTGTGGAAGCAGTAAAGTAAATTGCCACTCTGGAGCAGGCTTGTAACAGGAACTGTATACTTTGAAGCAGAATACATGCATTTTGGAGCACGTCAATAAAGCTCAGTATGTTTCAAACAGAGGGCTGATTGAGAAACGTTCATCATTAAATCTAAGTTTATTGAACACCACAAAAGCCGTGCACCAATGGTTTTCGAACTAAATATCAGAAATGTTCATTACAACAAGGTCAGTTTACTCAGTTATCAGATTAATAGAAATTACTTCCACTCATGACCCAAATACATGCATTTTTAAAGGGGACATGTGTCCTTAGAAAAAAAAAAATTTTTAATGAATTTCTGAAAAATAGCATTTTATTTTCAGTGTTGTAATATCAATTCAAAGTTGTACAGGGAACCTCATTTTTCAAATGTGAATCGATGTTGAACTTATTCATTAATGTTACAATTTCATTCCACTGCCTTAAGTGCCTACTAATTGCAGTCTGCTAATATTTTGCGAGTGTGCACATGTATGCACATTTGTGGCTCTTCACCATGAAATGTCACATTTGCTTGTTTTCTTCTATTGTTATTTTTTCAAAATACTAATTTTCGCATATCAGCAAGGTCATGATCTCGCTATATCCGTGGCATTCACAGATAGAGGAACAATTATTTTTGTGGCACAAAGCTAAAATGTTTGGGGCACACAACATACCATGCAGATTTAAAATCTTTCCAGTATAAGATTCTTAAAATTTCTCTTTTGTGCGATAACAGCATGACTAACATCAAAGTTGAATGTGCTATAATGTAAGAAATAATGACTCAGCCATAGAAGTGCTTGCATTGTTATGAGTCTTGTGCATTCTGCTATATTGATCATTTATCATTTGCATATTTTTACAAAATTGTTATATCTCTATTGTCATAACAAAAGAGGTCATTTTCCTCATTATACAATGAAATAATTAAGCAACAAACAAAATACCTGAATTTTTTAAAATCTGGAGAACAAGCTAAACAAGCATGCCAACTTTTATTATTTTTGGTTCAAGAACAAATATGCCACAGTTTTAGGTCCCAGGTCGCACGCCCTTAAAGGAGCCCTGCAACATGAATTGAGCACACTGTTTTTATCACTTATTCTAAAGCTTCTGCATGCGGGGATGCCGCAGCAAGAGTGGAAGCGCCACAAGTGGTTATAATTATATTTCAACGAAGAAACCACCTTCCACAGAGTTTTTCTTGAACCGTGGCGACACACAATGGCGAATTTTGTTACAGGAAATGACAACTGTGGTTGGGCATTGTTATTGGTTCAACATGCCAATTTGCATTTTACATTGATTGATCCCTGTTAGGCCGCATGGTTGAGCACAAAAGATATAAATAGTCATGCCCACAAACGCACGCTTTATTCGCGGTGGTTTAAAAAGCACAGCTAGCACCTCCTCTGGGCATAGCCCTGAATACGTGAGACTTGTTTGCTGTCCGCCCTCAACGGAGATGCAGCTGCGGGGGGAAGGATGCTTGTTCTGTCTTTTTGTCTTTTTTCCTGCCTTTTTTTCTCTCTTTCTTTTTCTGCCCAGCGGCAAAGGGGTGCCAGAAACTGGTCACTAGCAGCACTGGCGTACATGAAAGTGCTGGAGGCTTGTCAGGGACACAACACAAGCATTCCTGACACAAAAAAGAAATCTGTTTTCAGTACAATATTTTAAAAACCAACTGCCTCTGCTGACTGACATGTAGTTCGTCATCCCTGTTGTAACCATGATGACAACTGACAACTGTGTCAGAAAGAGCGGTGGCAAGGTCATTTGTACAGGCCACCTTGAGAAGAAAGTTCAGGTATCTCTGTATAAGAGGTGCGTGCTGATCAGATCTTTGTCAGTGGGAGAGCGAAATGTGAAAGGGAACGTTTTTTTCAGGCCGTCTGCTAGTGCTGTGAACTTTGAGGACTAATAAGTTCAGTTCTCGCGCACCAATTCATATAACTCTTTTTGCTTTCATCTCAGTGTTCAATACTACACACACTCCAGTGCTCCCGAAAGGCAGTTAAAAAAGTGTCGTAGGGCCCCCTTAAGGGGCACTGACACCAAAATTTTTGCTGCTGAGATAGCTCGCAGGACCGATTTTCGTGAACATGCACATGTCATGTACCAAATCACAAGAGCAAACGCAGCTTGGCAGGCAATGTAAATGAAGACTGAAGGTCGTGTGCGCAATGGAGCGCTATACGTGGCACCTCGCGACATCGACAATGCCAAAGGTGACCCCAAGGGCACCCCCAACTTCCGCGATGTCACCATGGCAGCTGAGCTCCGAGCAGTGCAGATAGTAATGATGACGTCATAGCCACCATTGCCTGTTCGCTGCACCTGTGTTAGTAGACTCCCGGCTGCCACCTGACGACGGCGATAGCAATAAGGACAACAACGCACAGAATGTGCAAGAGGCAAAAGAAAACGAGCACGTGTTTCAGTCGTGCGGAAGTGCCTCACAGCTCAATGTGTTCACGTGGTCGAATTTATTTACTCCATTGCAAATGCTAGGTGGCGCCAGCTGCACCTGACGGCTTGTCGTTTTTGGAGCTCTCCCAAATTGAAACTGAAACTGGTCAGTAATAAACAGGCCATAAATAATTAACTGTCACGCCCCGGAGCAGTTGGTGTGCCATGTTATTACCAAGAGGTCCCCAGCTACACACTGAACCAAAAGACATCAGACGAAAATTTTTGTGTCAGCGGCCCCTTAAGCATATTACTCGAAGTGTTGCAATAGCTTGCTCCGGTCTGAGCGAACTACCGTTGGATACAACACAAGTCAGATCAAAAGCCTCCATCAGGCTCTTTAACATTCTGATTTTGTTTCACTTTCTGTCAAATGTACAGAAAGAAACCGAAATAAACCAAATCAAGCCAAAAAAGTTCGCAGTGAAGCCCTTCCCAAGCCTTAGTAACTGCTTCGAAAGGAAAAAAAACGGGGTGCTAAAAAAACGACACACAAAGATAGAGGCTACACACAGGACTGGCACTTAACTTTCAACTCAGTTGAAAGTTGAGCGCCAGTCCTGTGTGTAGACTCTTTCTTTGTGTGTCGTTTTCTTTAGCGCTCCGTTTTTTTTCCTTTCAAAGCATGAACCAACTCGCCCAAAGACAAGTTCTACTAAGCCTTAGTAACTGCCAGCCCCTTCTGCAATGTTGCAAATAGTTCTTACTTCAAAGATGCCATGTACCAAAACAAAGCAACGACTGCAGAAATAAAGCTGAGTGAATATGTTTCTGTGTTTCCACTAGTTTAGTATTATAGAGTAGAAGGTTGATGGCACACGGCTTGCAGTGGTACTTGTTCAAGGAGCTCAAGCAACTGAAGTTCCTTGCACATTGACCACGTCGCCATAGCAGCATTCAGTTTTGAGCTGACTATGTGCACACTGGGATCCATGCTGGACAACTGCAGGCTGTGCGAGTGTGTTGGAAGTGCTTTGATAAGTGCACCCCACTTGTGTTTTTGTTACTCGTAGTTAGAAATGACTCTGCTGGTCTCCAGACAAAACTCTCATTGGCAAAACTTACTCCTGGCAAAACTTACTAGTAGCGCAGTTTAAAGGAGCCCTGAACCACCCCTAGGCTTGGTTTTGAAAACGGCTAGGTGTGTATTGAAAGCCTCTCAGAAAGTCACAGCCGAAAGAAATTTTCAAAAACACTTGTTAGGAGCGAAGATATTGTGACTGCAAACCTCCCTTCCCAGTTATGTCCCAACTCTGCGGAACAGAGCCCATAGAGCTTTTGTTGGCGGTGTTGAAGGAGGTGCCTCGCCCACCGCGTCACGTCACTAGGCTTCAACATTGTATCAGAGTGGCTGATTGAAAGTGCACACAACTGTGGCTGCCTGGTCACTCCGCGCCTGAGCTCGATCGCGTGCGCCTTCGCATTCACTGCATTTTTTTCGATCCACCGTGGCTTTGTTTCCATTCACCAAACACATTACTTTGTCAGTGTGCTGTTTGTCTTCGATGTTGCACATACAACAGCACCAGGATGAACTGCACAACTACCAGTGCCAATCCACCTTGTTCTGCCTAACCCAAAGTTGGTGAATGGTTGATTAGTGACTGTAGATGGGTCAATCATCCTGTGGGGGCTCACACGCGAAACTAATATGAAGAACAACGAAGGCCTTCAGAACTTGAACCCATAGGTGTCGACGGATTAACGTGGAGTAAGGTGCATTCAGCTGCAGTAAGGAGAATGGATTAATTTAATGTGTGAATACACCCTAATATGCACTAGTTCAATTTTCCACAGTGAAACTGTTTAAGCTATTGGTAAAACAGGGACACCTGCAGAAAACTCCACAAGGTGATGTAATGCTATCATAACCATGCCAAGCTATAGTAAAGCCAGTGTAAGCATGCTAAGACTAGTTAGGTAAAGCCTAATTAAGCTGATTCAGGTGATGCCTAGTTAGACTATGACTCATAAGCCGAATTTAGCTAATTCAAGCTTAATTAGGCTATGACAAATTAAGCCAAGGCCAATTAAGCTAAGCCTAATCAATACAAGGATAATTGGGTTGATACTAGTGAATTTAAGACTATGGTAAAGCAAACCTAATTTAAATCAGTATAATTATGTGCAGCATAACTAAGCTTAGACTAACTTGGCCACATGTAATTAAGATAGGACTAATTAAATCAAGCATAACTACGCTCACTAATGAAGCCAGAATAATTAAGACATGACTAATTAAGATATGCCTAATGATGTAATGCCAAAATAAGCATACTAACTTAAGACTAATTAGGCTAGCACATGCTATATTGGGTCTTATTAAGGCAACATTCATTAAGTGACTCTCAATTAATCTAATAACTAAATCTCGCATAACTAAACTTAGGCTGATTAGGCTGAGTTTAGTTAAGTTAGGACCAAATAACCCAAGCGTAAATAGGCTATGACTGACTAATTAAACCACACTTAAAATAAGGCATGCCTGAATAGGTCTGCCTTTTTTTAAGTTAATTGGCCACACCCAATTAATATACCCATAATTAAGCCTGGCCTAATTAAGTTAGGACTAATCCAAGCCTAACTGAGCCTGCATTTATTAAGCTTAGCCGAATTAAGCCAGACATTAAAGGCTTACTACATCTTATTCAACACTAGTCCACCTTAGCCAACCCTAATCTGCTGTAATCCTTCTTAATTTACCTTAATCACTTTCTTCTGACATAATCTACCCTAATCTCTCTGAATCTATCATGATCTGATCTAATATGCCATAGTCCATCTTAATGCATTTTAATCTGTCTTAATCTACCCTAATCAACTCTAATCCACACAAATCCATCCTAGTCCCTTACTCCACCTTATCCAAGAAAGATTTAGGGTAGGTCTCCAGTCATGGTCTTGAGTCCTAGAAGATGGCATATTGGAGTCCCATAGGGCATAAACCCATCCAAAATAACTGAGCAATGATTGATTAAAGTTTGGGAATCATTTATAATTTCTCACAGACTGTTGGCATGCATTTGTTGGCTCATTGGGAAACAATATTTATGTGCATTCTGCACCGCACCATTCGTGTCGACGCCGAGGTAGTTCAAGGATAACGTCCAATGGCATCTAAGAGGCTTGCGTATAAATAAACAATTATGTTGCATATTTCCAGCAACTAAGTTTTGCCTAGGCGCTCACAATGCAAAGAAAAGCGGGCGCATGGCACGCATGCGCTTTCATTTAAAAAATGCGTGCTGCGAAGGGGCCTGACATCCGGCTTGCACACCGAGCGCAAGCCGGATTGGTTAATTTATGCCTGCTATCGGCCAATAGCAGCAATGCATGCATGCTCGTATGCTCTATGATGAAACAAAGGACATACAAGGAGCATGAGGAGAAGCCTCTTTTTGAGTTGAGGGCTCCTGATGAAGTGGAAACTTGGTACACCGCTTGTGAACGCCATGCTTCGCGGATGACTACACCATTTGGATGAGGTGTTCATTACAGCCTCCGCTAGGTGTAGAATGTGTTTTCTCACCAAGCTCAGGGGGTGGTTCGGGACCCCTTTAAGTGCAACTTCTACAGCTTTTATTGCATATACAGTAAAACCTCATTATAACAAAGTTGAAGGGGGAGTAGTAATTACTTCGTCATAACCATGAGGAGTTCATTATAGCCAATATCCATGTCGCCTATGGGAATTTCAAGGGGAATTACGATTTCTTCATTATATCCATCAGGTCATAGTGAAAAGAACAGGCATGCAAAACACGGACACAAGGGGAAAGAAGTGGAAAACACAAACCCCCTCGTGTCCGTGCTTCCCTTGTGTCCGTGTTTTGCATGCCTCTTCTTTTCACTATGGACCCTTACCAACTCGCTCAGCTTTCTGTCGTTTTAAACTCCATTAGTTCATTATATCCTGGTTCATCATTACGAAGTTCTACTGTAGTCACTTTTACGGAAATATTGACTATACTGAATGTTCCTGTTATCTCATTCACTTCGTTAAAAGAGGGTTTTACTGTATGGCCAGCAGAAAATTCCGAAAGGTAACTGAGAGCTTGGAAGGGGTCTATTGTAAATTGTACCATGTCGCAGCACCACATGCAGTATACTTCGTAGATGCCAAAGGATTACACCATCCTTGGGATGATCTACTTGCACTGTTTCACAGTGCAAATAAATGTGACGTAGTGCATTGTTTCACACAGCACTACGTCACAGCCCACTGTGCACACAGCAGTGTGCTTGCCGGCTTAGCGGCACTATTTTGTCATAAATGCAATTTGCAGCGTAAAGCATTTCTTCGAAAAAAAAAAACTGCTTCAACTAATAACTAACCAAATTATTAGCAACAGCTTTTACAATACAAAAAACCAACCTCGTCGGGACAGTCGCCACGAGCCATTAGAGATGTATGTAGAGCTTGAAACTCACCTTTGAGGATGCGGCCGAGCTCATATGCCGAAGTGAGCAGCACGTGGAACTGCCGCCGCCGATGCTCCAGGCGAGAGTCCAGGGCCTGCTGAGACTGCTGCAGTGAGCGGATCTGCTTCTCCAGGCACTCGAGCTGGGACAGCATGCCTCGCCTGTCAGGCTGTGTCGCTATCACCTTGGCCAGGGCATCGTACTCTGCATTGTCAAATCAAAACGCCACCCAGTCTGAGAACCTGTGCTCTCTGCTGAATAAAGTGGGACTTGAGAGCAACTGGAAGCTTTAAGGCACCTCGAAGTAAATGAAGCAAGAGCTCTTGTTTTCTCTGCGTTATACAGCAGCCATTGCATCACGATGCTACAAATAAAGGTCATCATATGTGACAGCAATGCACCGAAATTCTGCGGGCTGTTTGCTGCAGGCCATGATGCAGGCTGTGTGCTGCCTGGTTTCCTTAACATTAAAATTGTGGCTTAAGAAAACATTGTAGAAGCCCCTTGTATTTATTACTCGTCGTATGGATACACAGGCCATCACACGCTGTATAGGCCCTTTGGACGATTCTCATCTTGTGCCCTGGCTTGAGCACGCCAAGCTGCCATAATGCAACTACAGCAGCAAAATGCTGACAGTTTGCCATAACATCATTAAAGGAAACAGTTGTAACAACATCCGCTAAATGGCCCTGTTTTGCTATAACTACCTCACTTATTCTCTTTCTGTGATGCAAGCTACAGTTACTCATGCATGACTTGTGGATATTTAATGTATGCCCTGAAAGACAGCAAAAAGGCGAAGGAAAAGGGCTTGTCTTCATTTGCACCAATCCTATTTCAGTTTCAATTAATGCAGCAACGTGTTATTCCTGCAGAGTCGAGTATGTTGAAAGAATGAACTAAGCAGAAAATTCGTTTTTGCACATCGAGCATGCTACACAAGCTTTTCAACAACAGAACAGAAAACTCGCCAAGAAGGATGTTTTTTTTTTTTAATGTTTGTCAATGGTGCCTTTGTAATCACAGGCACAATAACCACATTGCCAACAGGCACTGGGACACAGGCAACTGCTACACAAACTTGAGTCTCAAATGTTTTCACGATGCAGTTCTTGCCCAGTGAACTGTGCTGCTGTTAGACGATGGACTTGATCAGAACGTGCTCTATCCACAACATAAACTTTCTCAATAAACTGTTAGATCGACCTTTCATCCTCCAGGGTCAAGCTGGTTTTGTTGTGGTACAAGAACTCTGTTCAGCCCAGCAGAATTTTTTCGTACGTAGCATGTGCAGTAAATTAGCTTAACAAGGTATTCTTCCTAGACTGTTGGCTATAGACATGTGCATCTTTCGCAAGGAATTGACAGCAGCATGGTATTCATCATGGCAGAGTATTTATAGGGCCACCCCGTGCTCAAGGGACAAGAAATGCAGTGTACTACACAGCAGTGCAAATTAACGAAAGTGCATTTATTGACACTTCTTCCCAAGTAGACCTGCTCATTGAATAGAGCACACTGATTGAACAAGATTCGTAATCGGTGGCATACAACTCATCACAAGAACAGCGAGCACATAACATTTGCCCAAGCCAGAAATCAGACTCCACATTGTTCGTAGTCATGTCTTATGGACAGAGGCGTATTTGAAGAAACCGAATTTTTGGAACAGTCCCAACAAAGCGCAAGAGATCTGACTGCATGCGGCTTACCCAAAAGTTCAAACGGAAGAGTTTTTCCTCCAGGCCCATACATTAAGCCTTTTATGGCGTTCATTGTGTTGCGTACTGCAAATACCAGTACTTGTTTATTGCTGAATTCCACAAGATTTTGCCGGTTTTCTGTAACTGGATTTGAGCCCAGCTTGTATAACCTGGTCCCCATTTGCCATCTCAGTCTCTTATAGCTACTTCCAATGGATTCCATAAAGCATCTGGACACAAACAAATGTGAAGTTTCAGCTATTATTAATGCCGCTACTGCAGTGAATTACATAACAGTGCAAGTTAATGAAAGAGAATGGACCGCGGGCTAATTTCTTTGTTGGACACAACCTAAGGAATCCGACAGACAATGGGGCCAAGGAAGGCATGGGGGAAATTATTTGTAGTTTTTAGCTGTAGCGTAGTAAATGTGACATAAATGGAAAGGACTCAAAGTGGACAACAAAACTCACCTGCCCTCAGCAGGGACTGAACCTACATTTCAAGAATGTCTCTCTCTTCCTCGCAGAGAATTCAAGGGCTGCATCAGTGTTCAGGGACCATCAGGTGAGAGGGGATTCGAGGCTTCCATGAAACCTCTTGTTTTTTCAATAACCAATGTCAGTCACTAATGAGCCCAACAAAGGGATACGGCAGTCTTAATGAGGTGAGCCTTGCCGTGCCCATTGTGCATTGCAACCGTAACCGCATACTATGTGATGTGGTGCATCAGTTTTCATACTGATACTGGTTATGAAAGGCAAAAATGGTAGAGCAACCGTCCCTGACAGGTGTTGGTCCAAGGTCCCGAGAAATCGATATGGATTTCTCCAAAAGACTCCCCACAGAGCCTACGAACTACATTATATGTATTTACATAAAAATTTGCCTATGCAAGCCTTTTCAAGTGTATCATCAAATAATATTGTATATGCACAAGGTATTCTTGCACACACCTATTACAATATATGAGTAGATTAGATAACACACACACCACTTGCTCGCCAAAAGTGCAAGGCTTTCACGGCACCTCTGTGGTACTGATGACTCTTATTAAAAAAAAAAAAAAGGGTGACAACAGATCAATGCAGCCAAGCTCACCCTGTTTGTTCTTGCGGATACTCTTGGCCTTTTGCAGCTCCAACTTGTTCTCCACAATCTTCTTCTGGGCATTTGCTATGCCGACCTCTGAAAGAGCAAGCACAAAGACAAGCTACGGTATAACAATCACGTTTAGCATCAAGACACAGCTGAAGATAAAGTCAGTCTGGTAAGCCCATTAAATTTCTGAAAATCTATACCTATTATTCTTTTTAGCCAGGTTTCGTTCATAGGCCGCATTCCAGTCATAACATTACTTTAGAAAACATAGGCGCCTGATTTATCACTTTGGAAACTCTAGGCACCCAATTTATCACTGTGTCAACACTAAAACAACACATATTCAATGACACCGCACTCACATTCCAGTGCCTTGAGGTCCTACTAATGGTAGTCTACTGAATTTTTCCAAGCACACAAGTGCTTGTACACTTGTGACTCTCCACAACTGAATAATACATATCTCCGTTTTCTTGATTTTCTTAAAGTAGTACCGATTTTAGCATACCCAGCAAGACATTTATGGTAATATAGCAGTAGCTCTCACAGATGGAAGAATAATTATTCTGCAACATGAAGCCAGATATTTGGAACACGACACATAAAGCAAATTTCGAACTTCTTTGTTTTAAGATTTTTTTAAATTTCTTTTTGTGTGACCACTGCATATTCAAGTTAAAAACAATGAGTTTAGTGTGCCCTAACGACGATCCAACCAAAAAAGTGCTTCTAGCATTGTGAGCCTTGTTCCTTTTCCCATTGATCCAAGTGTAATTTCAATATTTTTTTCTTCAAATACTTACTCACTCACGCCTTTAACAATGTCATTATGTCACAGAAACAGCTTCTTCATATCTGGTAATTCATTATAAATATATACTCATAACACTGTTTTAATGGCAATACAATTTTTCATGAAGTTTGCTATATTCAACAATTTGTTAAACCCGCATTCGTTGCAGGTTCTACATGACAGCTGTGTTATACAGGTTCCACTGTACAGTGCTCAGTGATCGAAAAACAACACTCGAACCACGTGATGGCTGTGCATCTTGTGCTACTGGAGCTTGCTATACGTGATCACCAAGGGACCCATTGGAATCAAACCGCCAAAAAGGCTCTGGCTTTCATTTAAAACCAAAATGAACCATGTCCATGTCACCAATGCGAACCAGTGATGCAGAAAGCATCGGAAGCCTTGCGCTTCCAGTATTGCATTGGAGCATTGCGCACAGAGCATTGTACACAAGGCTGCTGCTCTTTCACATTTCTGCCATCTGTCCTATGCTTAGAGGCCTTTTTTTTTTTCTTTTCATCTTGCATCCTTGCACTCCGAGTACTGCATTTCAATCGCGTAGCATTGTACACAAGGCTGCTGCTCTTTCACATTTCTGCCATCTGTCCTATGCTTAGAGGCTCTTTTTTTTTCTTTTCATCTTGCATTGTCTTCGCTACAGCACACCGCCTCTCCAACAACAAAGCCGTCCCTTTCAGTGGTCTGCTTTCTTCAGAGGGCTCTACCCTATTGTATCACTTTCATCTCCAGTATTTTGTTTGCCTGGTCAGACACCTCAATAAATCAACGTGCTCTTTTAGCCTGGTCATGTAGAGATGACAGCTCATATGGAACCATTAGCTGCTAATTGGAGCCATGGCTTCCATGTCTCTAAAGCCAGTCTAGGACTTTCAAGGCAGCAACCTGCCAAATACATACTGCCTTCAGGCTCTCACGTGACAGCGCCATTGAGAAAATGCACATAATTACTAATAATAATTGCTGGGGTTGAACGTGCCAAAATCGTGATATGATTACGAGGCACATTGCAGTGGAGGGCTCCGGAAATTTTGACCACCTGGGGTTCGTTAGTGTGCATTGAAAACGCACAGCAGACAGCACTGTAGCATTTTTGCCTCCATCGAAAATGCACCCAGTGCAAATGTAACCAAACCTGCACCTTTCGCGTCAGCAGCCGAGCACTGTACTTACTGAATCACTGCGGTGGACATCTGCCACTGTGGCAGGGTTCAAGTAGTGTCTGCTGCAGGACTCCGTAGTTCATTACTTTGCACTTCCACCAAAAACGTTGCTAGGCTTTAAAGGGCCCTGCGACAATTCTTTAACGTAGTCTGAAAGCAGTGCCCATCAGTCGTGGGAGCTCCTGTGAACAGGTGAACGAAATGCCAGCACACTGCGTGAACCAGGAAATTTGCAGCATGGTTTCGAATACAGCCAGAATTCGCCTGCTCTTCTTCCAAGATATGACAGCATAAGGAACATTGACTCCGTCGCTTGAAGTAGAACTAGCATTAGTGATTCCATAATCACAGAAATGCCCTCAGCAGTGATTCATTTATTTGCTTCGACTTCAACAAACACAGAAAACATATGTATCTTTCCTTCAGAACAACAAAACAAGTTAAGCGAGGTAGTCGGCGCTGCTTGTGACGCCATTTGTTGAAAGGAGAGCAGGCGATTTCCAGCTGCATTAGAAACCAAATCACGAGCTCCCTGGTGCACACAGTGCACTAACATTTGGCTCAGGTGTTAACAGCAGTCTCTACGACTGAATGGCATAGTTTTCACAGTATGTTCATAGAGTTGCAGGGAACCTTTAAAGGGACTATCTACCACCCTTCACTGATTTCCTGTTTCTCTCCACAACAGAAAGCGTACCAAAGTGCACAAGCTTGCAGTGGTCTTACAGCAAAATGGGTAGAAATTCTTAAAACAGACCTCTCCAGTCTTTGCAGTCACCCCTCTGCTTGCAATAGATGCTGGCAACACTCCTTACTGGCCCCCTTTTTGCAATATTAACTTAAAAATAAAAATCACTCTCCATTGCAAAGGAATGCCAGCAGATGCAGGTAAAATACAGTTGTAGATTATAAACTTTTACTTTTAAGCAAGCTAGCTGAAGCTGCATGGGTATCTCTTGGTTTTTTTCCTTTACACTTGGAGTTGGACACTCATCACCAAGGATGGCGGCACCGGTCGTTTCATCTCAACTTTCAGAGCCAACTTAAAAGTATTCTCTTTCTTTTTTTTATGGGGTATAAGCAGTCTTGGGCAGTAACTAGTTACTAGTAACATGTTACCGGTAACTAGTTAGTTTTTCAGTACCTTATAACTGTAACTAGTTACTTTTAATTTAGAGGAACTTGTAACTGTAACACTGTTACTTTTTACATAGTAACTGTAACTGTAAATACCGTTACAGTTACTTCCTTCTAAAAAAATATATCCAGAAGCAACTCTTCTTAAAAGCGGGGCTTGGTAGCATCGCGATACAACACTACCACGATGTTTCTCTAAAATATTTATGACTCTCTGTAACTCTGCATCTGGATAAATTTGCAAAATATATTTGGTATTTGTATCTCATTAGTGGAATACTTCTAAGATATATCGCTCGTATCGCAATGCTGTACATGCCACGGACATCACATGGCTTTTCTTTTATTTCTTTTTGTGAATGGGCTGACGTGACTTTTTCTACGAAGGCGAGCAAAGCACCGCCGGTCGGCGAAGGGTTCTTCTCCCGGCCCCCCATGCAGAGAAAGGTGCGCGACACGTCACTGTCATTCACAGGCCGGTGCAGTATCCTTAATTTTTTTCGCGTGGCCAGCCATTCCTTCATGACCCCCCCCCCCCCCCCCGCTTGGAAACCACCTAGAAACAGGTGCTTCACAACGCCTAGCACAAGTTCAGTTCTCAAAGCGGTAGTACTTCCAAAAAGCGCTACAAAAAGTGCCGGCAGCAATGGCTTGAAAGGACCTATCACCTTTGTCACATCTCAGGATGAGCTCACATTTCATTTACGAGCGTGCAGCAGACCTTCGTGGTACCAAGCTGACCCAACGTATTTTGTAAATAAATTCCCGACAAGCAATAAAAAAAGTTGTTAGAAAATGAGGTGTACGCAACGATTGCTGGCGTTGGGCTACTGAGTGAGCCCCATTCCATTCCTTTTATCTGGCGCTTTGCTACGAGCAACTTTAACTAACCGCACTCCTTCATATGTTTCCGTTGAAAGAAGTACATAATTTCGTTTGCGGTGTATTAATCTTGTGCAGTAACGGAAAAGTAACAATGTTACTTTTTAACAGTAACTGTAACAAGTTACTTTTGGAAGCTGAGTAATTGCAACACAGTTACTTTTCTGGCTTAGGTAACTGTAACTGTAACACTGTTACTTTGTACTGGTAACGTGCTCATGACTGGTTATAAGTAATACTCACTTCCATCGCTGTAAAAAACGATTTCCTCATTTTCACCACACACAAAAGTTTTACTAGTGGTAGACAGTCCCTTATGAAGACAGGTGTAAAGATAGAAGTAGCACAACCTGCATGAAAAACCATGCTCTTAAGACAAGGCGCTGGTCACCATTAGCTAATGACTGTGAATTTCCTCCTCACCTTCAGATCTCTAGCCACCTCCTACACTGCGACAATATTACTTAGGAAATGTCAGCACACTGGTCCAAATGCACAAATCAAAGGATGATTTAGTGCAACCTCTTTTGCGTAGTATTAGCGAAAATGGTGAGCACCAATGACAGAGCATAACATGAGGAGACTGGCAAATGTGTGTACAACAAGTGTTCAGAACCTCAAACATTTGCCTCCGCTGTAACCAAATACTATATGCCGTACCCACGGGTGGCTATTCAAGCAAGATTAACCCTTACCAACCAGAAAATTGGAAGCAAATGGAGGAGAGGAAAAGACAAGTAAGATTAAAGTTATACAGGAAGACAAACAGAGCAGAACAGAAAAAGATAAGTGCCTTCCAGTTATTAAGGCACACCGCCTCTCCAACAACAAAGCCGTCCCTTTCAGTGGTCTGCTTTCTTCAGAGGGCTCTACCCTATTGTATGACTTTCATCTCCTCTATTTTGTTTGCCTGGTCAGACATCTCAATAAATCAACGTGCTCTTTTAGCCTGGTCATGTAGAGATGACAGTTCATATGGAACCGTTAGCTGCTGATTGGAGCCGTGGCTTCCACGTCTCTAAAGCCAATCTAGGATTTTCAAGGCAGCAACTTGTCAAATACATACCGCCCTCAGGCTCTCACGTGACGGCGCCATTGAGAAGATGCACACAATTACTAATAATAATTGCTGGAGTTGAATGTGCCAAAATCATGATATGATTATAAGGCACACTGATTATAAGACCACCTGGGGTTCGTTAGTGTGCATTGAAAACGCACAGCAGACAGCACTGTAGCATTTTCGCCTCCATCAAAAATGCACCCAGTGCAAATGTAACCAAACCTGCACCTTTCGGGTCAGCAGCCGAGCACTGTACTTACTGTATCACTGCAGTGGACAACTGCCACTGTGGCAGGGCTCAAGTAGTGTCTGCTGCAGGACTCCGTAGTTCATTACTTTGCACTTCCACCAAAAACGTTGCTAGGCTTTAAAGGGCTCTGCGACAATTCTTTAACGTAGTCTGAAAGCAGTGCCCGTCAGTCGTGGAGGCTCCTGTGAACACGTGAGCCAAATGCTGGTGCACTGCATGAACCGGGGAATTTGCAGCATTGTTTCAAATACAGCCAGAATTCGCCTGCCCTTCTTCCAAGATATGACAGCATAAGGAACATTGACTCCGTCGCTTGAAGTAGAACTAGCATTAGTGATTCCATAATCACAGAAATGCCCTTAGTAGTGATTCATTTATTTGCTTCGACTTCAACAAACACAGAAAATGTATGTATCTTTCCTTCAGAACAACAGAACAAGTTAAGCGAGGTAGTCGGTGCTGCTTGTGACACCACTTGTTGAAAGGAGAGCAGGCGATTTCCAGCTGCATTAGAAACCAAATCACGAGCTCTTTGGTGCACAAAGTGCACTAACATTTGGCTCAGGTGTTCACAGCAGTCTCTACGACTGAATGGCATAGTTTTCACAGTATGTTCATAGAGTTGCAGGGACCCTTTAAAGGGACTATCTACCATCCTTTACGGATTTCTTGTTTCTCACCACAATAGAAAGCGTACCATTCAAAGTGCACAAGCTTGCAGTAGTTTTACAGCAAAGTGGGTAGAAATTCTTAAAACAGAACTCTCCAGCCTTTGCAGTCACCCCTCTGTTTGCAAATAGATGCTGGCAACACTGCTCTCTGGGTTTTTGCAATATTAATTTAAAAATAAAAAGCACTCTCCATCACAAGGGAATGCTAGCAGATGCAGGTAAAATACAGTTGTAAGTTGCAAGCTAACTGAAGCTGCATGGGTATCTGTAGGCTTTTTTTTTTTTTCTTTACACTTGGAGTTTGACACGCATCGCCAAGGATGGCAGCACCGGTGATTTCATCTCGCCTTTCAGAGCCGAGTTAAAAATATTCTCTTTTTTCTTATGGGGTATAAGTAATACTCATTTCCATCACTGCAGAAAAACTATCTTCTCATTTTCACCACAACCACAAAAATTTTACAAGCGGTAGACAGTCCGTCATGAAAACAGGTGTAAAGATAGAAGTAGCACAACCCGCACAAAAGACCACGCTCTTAAGACAAGGCACTGGCAGCCATTACCTAATGACTGCAAACGTCTTCCTCCTTCAGTCCTGTAGCCACCTCCTACACTGCAACAATAGTACTTAGGAAATGTCAGTAAGCTGGTCCAAAAGCACATATCAAAGGCTGATTCGGGGCAGCACCTTTTGCATAGTATTAGGAAAAATGGCGACCACCAATGGCAGAGCACAACATGAGGAGGCAGGCAAATGCATGTGCAACAAGTTTGTACAACCTCAAACGTTTGCCTCTAGTGTAACCAAATATATGCCATATGCAAGGGTGGCTATTCATGCAAGGTTAACCTTGCCAACCAGAAAACTGGAAGCAAATGGAACATCGGAGAAGACAAGTAAGATTAAAAGTTATACAGAAAGACAAACAGATGAGAACAGAAAAAGAGAAGAGCCACTTTCTATCTCCTTGGTGGGCCAGTCTGTAGGTGTCATCTACAAGAAGCATGGCCCAGAGGGGTGTGTCACCCTCTCCAGGGGGCCCAAAATATTTGTCGACCACTACTGGCTCGGCCCCAGCAGCCCCTTTTCGCTAGACATAGTCAAGGTGCCCACAGTGGGAGCTTAAGGGGGGTCCAGATGACACCTGCCAAGGCAGTGTCCCCACAAGAGCAAGAAAAAGGCATGTCATAGCAAAACAACAGGACATAAAACCTGTAAATACATGACAGATGGTAGAGACACACTACAAGAGTGACAGCATTGCAGTACGGCGTGAATATATCAATAGAAAATCACTGCCATGCATCTGCAACAGCAAAGGTTTGTAAGGATTCTCCTATGCTATAATGAGATGCCACCATGTAGGGTTGTAAATACGGCAGCACTGCCCTTGTACATGCACAAAGTCTCAAACTTACCAATTTCACTGTACAACTGTTCGTAGTTCTTCATCTCTGCGTCGTTCATGGCTAAAACGTGCTGGGACTTCGATATGGAGAATTCACACTGGGCCAGTGTTATCAGCATGCGCTCGTACACAAGCTTGCTGCACAGACCAAGACTTCACATTAGTATGCGACAGGCATAAACAGTAGCCCAAACATTCTAAAAGAGCATGCATGCAGAATATGCGTTGGCAAAGCTCACGAGAGAGCCTATATGATCAGATTTTTGGATGCTCCCAATATTTAACACAATGGTTGGACCTTGACCCCACTTCCAACCCACAGTGCACACAAGGAAGCAGGTGCAAAACACTATTTGAGGATGCACCCAAAATACAAATAAGAAATGTGCTACTCCTTTCATTTATTAGAACACATTCTACACAAGTTAAAAGCCTGGACAGAGATTTGCGTATGTCATAGTGTACAATGTGCGGCTTCACGACACTGACACACAAATGTATATTGAGCACAAGATGAGTAAGGAATACACAGATGCAAAAGATGTGCAGGTGTTGAGCAACATTTGCTGCTCAAATGAAGAAACAACCATCAGCAATTTTCTTAGTTGCCAGGCAGGGACTGCATTTTTCGATCAGCTAAGCTGAAAGCGCCTCAGAGGTGTTAAGCATATTTGGTATAAAATATACAGTACACAGAGACAACATAAGCAGCAGTGCCTATACAATGTCGTGGCATCTCAAACAGGAAGTTGCTGCAATAGAAGCTGTGGTCTATGAACCTTTGCAAGAGTCTGATTCTGTGCTGTCTGTCTATTCTGCACAACATACAAACTGTGCCATCTTATACAAGTCCATTATTTCTTTGTGCTGTTGTGTGTAACAGTTAAAGCGTGGGGGTTCCTATCATGCACTTTCCATTAGTTTTGCTTTCCAACTTTAGCAACCAATCTAAATTTACCTTTTCCATTGTTTCAAACTTGTTTTGCATCGTACCATGGTATTAGGAGCACTCTTTTTAACAAAAGCCAAATCCACTTTGGGTGAGTCACCATACAGGAGTAAATGCCAGATTTCTCACTTACACGTTAGTGTCTAAGATTAGTGTTTGGCTCACACTAGTTCAAACATTTTATTTTGTGTCCCTGTTGGCCATGCACAAGAACATTTAAAAGGTAGCACACAAACAATTTCACAATGGCTGCCCCCATAAAGAACCACACGAATGTTTTTTTCTTGGCACGACGCTTTTAAGGATTTGAAAAGATTAGTGCATGGCGGAAGCGCTGGCAGAAATTATGTTTGTTGAAATGTTGGGCGCAAAGCGTTCATGTAGTATGCTCACTGATTGACCATTTACAAAAATCTGTAAATTGGCTTTCCTGCAAGGATGTTTTCCAAAAACAACAAAAAAAAACAAATAAATAAATAACACAGCTTTTGCTAGGTGGCACAAGGCCAAAGCACAGGGATGCTGGCCAACAGCATGCAGAACACGGCTACAACGTTGTTGAACTTGGCTGAACTGGGTGCAGAGCAACCTACTATTGGCTTAACTGCCAGATACGCTATCAAACGTGACGTCACAGCAGCTGTAGCTGCAGTGGAGTGAGAGCAGAGCACGGCTGTACTGGGCCGTGCTTGGCTTAGCGCAGCTGTGGCAAGGCTGATGCTACTGCACATGCACGGCTTGGCATGACGTCACGATCGCTAAGTGAAGTGATGCCAGGTGTTGCACAGCTGCACATAGCAATGTGAAAGCTAGGTGCAACAATGCCAAGTGTTGCACAGCTGCTGCAAGGTCGTTCAAGTTAATATGCATGATACAGACAATAGAAGGGAAAGCTTCAACAGCCTTGCCGTTAAAACTCGTCCACAGATTGCTTTCTTTGACGAATGTGCACACCTGCGCATTTATCACACCATTAATCACATCCAGCGCACGTCCTCCACCTTTCCTTTCTTTCGCTTCTGCCCCTCTCCTTGCAAGTTGTTGAACTCGCTGTGAAACAGCTCACCTCCCCGAAAAATTTTTGAGAAGCCTTTGTGGTGCCCGTGCAGACACGAGATTGAATGTGCAGACGTGAACGCGCATAGAGCTGTAAAGCAATCAGCAGAAGAGAGTTTTTGGTTGGAAAACATCCTTGAGGGAAAGCCAACTTACACATTCTTGCAAATGGAAAATTTAAAAGGAGAACCTGGCTCACTTAACTATTCAAACATGTCTATGGGCGAATCATTCTTGATCTGAAACTTAACTTCCTGAGTTTACGTGTCCAATATTGATTCGTAGATTTCGAATAGAAGTGTTTTGAAAATGAATGAGACCTTAGCGTGAAATTTAGCCCAGTTTCGGTTTCTAGATCTGGCCCAATTTGGAAAATCCTCGTAAGCTCACTGTGCTGCTTTAGACTTCTGGCTTGTTATGCTGTACATGGCAAACTAACACATTAATGTTAAAACTGTGCATAAAAACCCTCCGTAGCGTTTCAGCCTTGAGCGCGGCCCTTGCAACAGAGCGGAGTAAAACATTGTCATCGAAACTACCCCACGATCTGTGCGACCCATGCAGCTGCAAATTGTGCAACCATGTACTCACTTCTCCTCTTCGCTGTCGTCGTCAGTCATGCACCACTTTAGGAAAACCTTGAGTAGCATGTTGAGTCTCCTGTCATCGCCCATTCCATCACCGTCGATGAGAAGCTTCCTACGGATGATCTCATCTGAAAAGCAACCGTGTAAATAGCTAATGTGCGCATCAACGTCATCGATTATGCCGCATGCAGATAGGTCCACATGTTTCGAGTGTACGCTTCAGCTGTCAGATAACTAATTAACCAAAGCAAAGGCACAGTTTACATTGAGAATGATCCAACATCGCGTACCTTCAGATACCGGCGCCATTCCTCTTCTGCAAGTGAAAACAAAAAAAAAAAAGCGCATGAGGCAGGGCAGTGTTGCCAGATTGGAAAGAGGCTTCGACTATCGACCACATGTTTTCAATTTGTTTTTTAAGGCCTTCTCGACGTTTTTTGTTCCATGGTTGCCTTAGTAATTATTCTAGTTTGTTGCTTAAATTGTTTGTCGCCTTCACATAAGTTTTTACTGACCTTTATTGAATAATTTTTGTTTTCATTTTGTTTGCGTTTGGTTACTAGCTGCCTATTGACATCAACATCTTACTGACGTCATAACGCGCGTTTTTCATTTTTTCTTAATTCAAAATTTGCAGTGGTTGTAGAGCTAGAACGCTGAGCAGCTAGAGCGGTGCCAGGGGAAATGCATCGAGGCACTCTGTGTAAGACGACTAATGCTGCCTCGAATACATTTAACCAGCGCTATTAAGACACGGACCGCGTTGTCAGTCTTTTAATAGCGCTGTTAAAATTATTGCGTTCGGCCTGTCACGGAAGCACGGTACCCCCGGTCGTGCGGGTAAATCAAGGAAGTTTTGATGTGTCGAGCAGGTGACCTTTTTTTCACGCACCCTTCCAACAAGAACATGGTTTGACATAATGAAAGCCAATGCACAGATCTGCGTGGCTGTAAGCGGCGCGAGCAAGCGCAGGAGCCGCACACAAGTTACGTTCATTTCGATAGAGAGAGAATAGAGCATTCGGTGAGCCTGAAATGAGAATATCGGCGGGCGGTATTACGATATAAAGACGTTGATGTCGCTCTGTCCTACGTACGAAAGAGAAAGCATAAATGATAGTATAATACGGGGAATTCATAGTGATATTGCTTGCAGCGCCATCTCATTTCGCGCCATTGCAGTTCACTGCGTCATCGCTACGCTTACTTTCGAGTTTCGTTCTGCGGTGGAAAGAAGTGCAGTTTCCGTCCTCCAAAGTTTTGTCGTAGTAAGTAGTGTAGTGAGAGGAGCAGCCGACCCTGCAGTGTCGTGTATAGTTGTATATGTGATTGTATGGAGTTAGGCGAGTTGCCTTCGCACGAAACCGGCTGCCACTTCTCGCCCGAACAGCGCATTCGCCTCTGCGGCAGCAGCTTGTTTCCGCAGGCGCTCGACGAGCGCAACGCGGCCAATGTCATCGCACTTCTGAGACGAGTGGTCTTCTACCTACACGCCCTGCTCAGCACCGTGCTTGAGAACGTCGGCGGCGGCACCATGAACGATTTCGCCAAGTTGGGCAACGCGCGACCGCCGCTGCAGCCCAAGTCGACGCCAATTACGCAGGATTACTCTATTTCGGACAATGTGCTCGGACTCGGCATCAACGGCAAAGTTGTCGAGTGCCGCGACAAGGCCAAAGGTTCCAAGTTTGCCCTCAAAGTGAGTGTCGCGTCTATTTTGGTGACACCCTCTGCGTCGTTGTTTCGTGTGTCTGCGATGCCGACGTAAGTTCCTACGTGGCTTTTCCTGATAAGCGCCGGCTGCTGCATTAAACGCACCGTCAAGGCCGTGATCCTTTTATACAGCTGCCGTTTTGTAAATGCACGGACCTCCATCATGATACGCTGTAGTACGGGAGGCGATCCTGCGCAGTCGAGTGGAATGCTAAACTGCGCGACACACGCACTTCAAGTTTGTGCTTTTAAATGACATAACCTGCGCGGAAGTGACCTCCTTCATTTGAGATATACCCCTAGTGTGTTTCGCGAGAGATTGTAAAAGCCATCGCAACTGACAAACGGACAGTCTGCCTCGAAGATTAAGTCACCGATATATAAGCAAATGACTTCATTTGGCGCCTCGGCGTAGCTATGCTCCCTTTGCTCCTTGTCGTAAAAAGTGTAAAGGTGTAGCGCGCACTGTGCAGAGGGCGCAATGTTATCAGCGGTTCACCGACGCCGTTATCGCCCGATAGCGGTACTATTCGGTTGTACCAAGAAAATGAGACGCACGCGTGTTTCCCCCGTCTCTTTCAGCCAGGGACTTATGAGCAGTCTCGGGAGCGTGCGTGTCAAAAGCTTAAGATGCGCGCTGCACACCGGCCGTGTCCGGCTGACGCCGCAATCATTAGTTTCGTTACGGTCCCTGGAGTTTCGTCGGCTGAGCGCGATCGAGAGGCTTCTTTTATTGACACCTAGTGCCGCTTCGGTGCGTGCCAAAAGGGTGAGGGGTGGCGAGTGAGGGGGCGCGGTTGTGCGAAACCGTCCGAAACGCGGACAGCACGAGCGAGTCCGCCGCGGTGTACAGTACTCGGCTGCCACCAACAAAACGCGGGTTCGATACCGGCCGCTGCGGTCGCATTTACGATGGAGGTGAAAATGCCAGAGGCCCATGCATGTTCTGTGCGTTGTCAGCGCACGTTAAAGAATCCCAGGTGCTTCAAAATTTCCGTTGCCCTCCACTACGGCTTTTCTCTCCTTTCTATCCCTTTCAGTCCCTTTCCCCTACCCCTACGGATGCTTAGCCGTGCTCTCGACATGGGCTGCTGAAATTCGCGTCCTTTTATTAACCGAACCACAGTCATCATGAATGAGACATGAGGAGCTCCCTGTTCACTCATTGAAGCTAGTCAGTGTGCAGAATTTTGTAATTCGGCCACACAGAGTACATGCGAACGGGTAAGCAGCTACACTGCGCTGCAAACTGCTGGACACGTAACCGAGAAAAGTAAACACCGTTTATGTATGCATCATGCAATATCACAACCACGGAAGCTTGTGCATGTGCAGCGCATACATATGTCTCGTAAGTTTCCAATTCCACCTGAAGCGTGCGGACGGCAGCTCGTGGCTATAAAAAGGGAGGATGTCAAATCACACCAACAAGTGGGCTTGAGTGAGGTGCGTAATGCAGCTCTTTTTGCATAATACGTGGGATTTTCCTGCTTGGGCCCATTGTCTTGCTTGTGACCTTCAATTGCTAACTCAGGCTGCATACAGACAAGTGTTCTAGGCCGTGCTGCTTGTGCCTGCTTTGTATTTAATAAATCTCGTCTAAGCATGCAAGTGCCAAGATTTTCCTTACGGCTGCAGGGAAAGTGGCGCTGTCCTCGTTCTCATCACTTCAATTCAAGGAGGAGTGTTCATTTTCCTCGTTGTACTGAAGGAGTGTGCAATAGTGCCGATGTTAACTGGCAAGGCCAGAGCTGCCTCAGTGGCTTTTGCAACTGTGGGGAAGAAAGTCTTTGTATTCCTGGAAGATCCTTAGTATGCCTTGATGCATTAAGGGGACTGTCTATTGCTGTGGAGTTTTTTTCTACTTTTTCTTTTTTTTGGAAAGGGGGGGGGAGGGGGGGTTGTGGTGAAAATGGGATGATCGTTCCATATGTTGACTTTCTGCCACTGTGAGAACACTTGTACCCCATAAAAAATAAATAGTATTGTGAAATCAGCCCTGAAAGTTACGAAAAAATTTACTGGTGGTGTCATCCATGGCAATTAGTGTCAATCTCCAAGTGTAGCAAAAAACCAGAAAATACCCCCGCAGGTTCAATTATCCTGTTTGAAAGCAAAAATTTATTGCTTATAATTGTGTTTGATTCACATCTGGTAGTGTTCTTTCACAACTAACATTCATTTTTAAATTACTATTGCAGTAACCTAGTAACCAGCTTTGCCAGCATCCCTACACATATAAAGGGGATAACCACGAAGATAGAGAAATTCTGTTTTAACAATTTCTGCTGACTTCCCAGTAAAACCACTGCAACCTTTTTTATACTACGAATGGTGTGATTTCTGTCGCAATAAAAAAAAGAAAATTGATGAAGGATGGTAGACAGTCCCTGTAAAGGCCCTGGAACTCTTTGGGGACAGCAGCGAACTCAACATGGCTCAAATGCTTTATTTGAGCCATGCGTCTGGGGTAGTTTGAAGCTCATCATATTGCTTGCAGAGAAGTGATATGCACCAAACAAGCAGTGAGAGAGTTTAAGTAGAGCGTGTGTTTGGGTGATGCCAGGGGCATGTCAATGTGTGACGCCCCTTGGGCATTCCAACTTAATTAGAACAGGTTCGCGCCAAGGTTGAACAGAAATTGAGACAGAATATGGTATTGGTGGATTTTCATATCACAAGATTTTAACATATTAAAATAGAAGGTGCATGTCACAAACTAAACCGTTCAAGCAATACTAAATGATGCAATTTGACCGCTGTCACAAAATTATATGGACGTAAGAGTCATGCGCTATGCATAGTATGAGAGCGCCTGATGGGGACCTAAACCATAGTGTCCTGTGTGCTAAAATCTTTGGCAAGGTAGTGTCTGCAGTATCATTGACAAGCACTGTCTGAAATTGTAGGTGATTCCTATGAAGAACAATACTTATCTCTTACAGATCGACTGTCCATTGTATCAGCTTGCTCTTGGAGCATCACCTGTTTTCCAAAGTCCGTAGGGTTGCCCATTGCATGCATCATGTCATGACTCGAGCCATGGGAGTTCTCATCGAGCTTGTAGTGCTTTTCAACTTGTAGTCGTCATCAACAAGGCCACCGCAGTGGCTAGTTGGGCTGGTCAGCACAACTACATCATCGACACACAGTGTTAACAGAAAACAAAACAGGGACGTTGAAAAGAATGATGCAGCACGAGCTCCGACTCATGACTGAAGTTTATTCACACCAAATAGCTGCGTGTATGCAAAGACCACACACATGCATCCACCAACACCTCTGACTTCCCATCAACCAAAATGGAAAAAGAAAAGAAAGTAAACATGTAACAACCATGTGCCAAAGATAGTAGGGATTACCAATTACATGTATCAAGACACCGCTTTTCTTTTTTTGTGCAAAGCAGTTGATGCCATGCTTATAAACACTGCCCGCCATGGTAGCCTCGTGGCATAGGTGTTGGCTCGCGAAGCTTTATGTCAGAAATCAGAAATCTTCTTACTTTTCCAATAAACTTGTTGGGCGTCCTTCAGGCGAAAAGCTGCGCCATACAGCTCGAATGTGCCTGAAGGCCCTCACATGGCAGCAGTAGACCTACAGACAGCATACATACTCATATACAACATTGCGGCAGCCGCATTTCGGTGGGGGCATAAATGAAAGAAAGCACTTGTGTGCTTTGATTTAGGTGCACAATAACGTACCTCATGCGATCAAACTGACTCTGGAACCCTCACTACGGGCTGTGCCTCATAGTATGAGCTGGTTTTAGCACCCGAAACCTCATCGGTTGTTATTGTTATGCTTACACACTCGTCGCCATGTTTTGAGATTTGATATACTTCAGAATATAAGGAGGGCTTTTTCATCATTGTTTTTTTTCACACAATCTTTGTGAAAGGTGGGCATGCAACCACATGCTACACAGTGAGTAGCCAAATGGGATGTACCTGTGTTCCTTAGTCTGGAGGAATGCTCTTGCAATCTGTTGTTTGTGCATCGGCCATTTGGCCCTATGTATGTTTGGTCGTGCATGTGCATAAGCAATATGGCGTCACTTGCTAACAGTCTCCTCCCTGCATGCACAGAATGTAATAACCACCAACGGCGACATTCTGTGCCTCACACTGGCTCAGGAACATCAGACTTACCTGTGCTTCTTGCGCGCATACCTGGATGTCGCATGCAATGTGGCCAAGCCAACGGAACTGTCCAGAGTAATCAATAGAACTCATTTGTAAGAAATCCCTGCATCTCTTGAGCCTGTGTTTATTGCGTGAATGGCGGAAGTGTGCGGAGGAACATGCCTGGCTGGTATTATTGAAATCGGAGACATTTGAAAATCTCCGGGGTTGGGCTCTAAAGCATACCTCCAATTACAATTCAATTACAATTACAGTCCATCAGCAGCAGCATTACCAGTGTGTGCAGCTTCAGCTCACATGTTGCCTTGCAGCTGCATAATAAAACACGCGCTGTCATGCCATGTCAATTTTACAATGAGTGGGAGCTTTAAAACTGTCCAGCCATCACAGATGCAAGTGCCATAGTTTGCAATTGTCAATAATAGGAGCAGCACCAACGGTGGCCTTTTATATCCTATGGGTTCAGTATGTTGCTACATAGATGCGCTTATTGCTGTTGTGTAGTTTTGCAGATGGCATCGTCAGACCTGCCATATAATGTGCATGTAAAAGCTTCCCATACATTTTGCAGTAGATGCGCTGGAATTATCACCAGCAATAGCAGCATCAACAGTGGCCTTCGGTTGAACGTAGAGTCTCATGTATGTACAGCTACACAATGGCACACATTGTGTGGCAGATGCACAATACTATTGCATCAGGCGTCACGCTATGCAAGTTGTGTAACAAGGGGTACCTGCTTTCAAGCTACCACCTGTTGCAAAGGGCTAAGGCATGATTCATCATTTCATCAGCAGCAGCATGAGCAATATCGACTTGCATTAGCGTAGTGTAACTTATATGTCATGCCACGCGAGTTCTGCTATGTGTGGAAACTTTACGCTGCCACATGTGCTGCGCTGCATCTCATTGGTGACCCAACCATGCATAGCATTCTTTATGGACCAGGTAACATGGCTACATTAAAGCTATGCAGCCATTACAAAATACGCCGCAATAAATTGTCAATTATTGGCTTGGCCATAGCTTTCTTTATGGCCCAGCTAGCATGGCTGCTTTTGTACGCCAGCAGCAGTGAGTAAACGACTGTGTCCTAGTTTGCCACTCTCGTTGTGGTCATATGTAGAGAGGGCATTAATGAACAAGACGGTAGTGCCAATCTGAGTGTCCTTTGCAACAAGCTTTTTGGATCATGAGGTATATCTGACAGTATTTTGTTCAGTGTGTGCATATTGATCCACTACTTCCCATGTTCAGTTCTCACAGTAAGTGCCCTCAAGCAGTGTGCGACGAGCTCTTATGAAGCTGCACCTCAAGATTCTGCTGTGACTATGCTGCGCGCTTTGCGCAAGCCCTGTGTGTGTGTGTGTGTGTGTGTGTGTGTGTGTGTGTGTGTTGTGTGTGTGTGTGTGTGTGTGTGTGTGTGTGTGTGTGTGTGTGTGTGTGTTTTGTTTTAGTGGAGCCTTAAAACTGCAGCTTGCAACAAAGCTTGTTGCCCCAGTATCCACAAGAGCCATAGTAGACACAGCATTAGTTAGGATAGTCATACAGGATAGTCAGCTCAGAAAAATCGTCCATTGAGTGTTTTTGGAGACAGTGGCATATATTCAACTTGTATTGTATATGGCTGGATGAAGCAAACAGTGGCAGTGGAGTGCTTCCTTAGATAAATAAATAAGCATAAAATAAAAACGTTCCCATAGTGGGATTTAGTATTGGTCTTCTAGTACTGAAGCCCAAAGGTCCAGTTACTGCTGAATACAGCATCGTGCACCACAGAGCACCTTTAGGAATGTCCTGCCTGCAAGAAGGCATGCTCTGCTTTTCGGTGCATCCTCGAAAAAAATTACACCATCTCCCGCTAAAGGGGACCATGAGGCGATGTAAAGCAGCACGGGGGGTGCACAATGCGTTTGCATCGGTTTGACTAGGTGTCGCGTTTGCATCGGTTTGACGCCAGCAGACGCTGCCTGCATCAGCGTTGTCTCTCGAGGGCGAGGGCGCGTTTTCGTTCCTTGCGAGCTGGGAAAGCGCTCATCGAAGATTTCCGTCAGGCGGCAGTTGCGGGCGCTGCGGCGAGCGCGCGGCAGGCGAGGGAGAGAGTGGCGTCAGCGCGCACTGCGAGGGGAGCGTGACGTCAACGCGCAGCTGCGGCGTGACCTACTTGGCACCGCTCCAACACCTTCGGCGAGGGGAGCGCGTTGCGGCGTGTTGTACGGACGTACGGAGGGAGAGCGTTACACAGGCTAGTCAAAGAGCTGCTTCGCATCTAATATCAATATGCAATGCAAATAGTGGAAATGCTATATAGTGCCTGTCTCTATCCTAGTGTGTCTCTTGCGCTATATGAACGAATGGCATACCAACATGCCCAAAGCTCATTATGTCAGTATTTTTATTGCTAGTCTGAAATTGTAGCCTATTGTTAGTTAAAATGGTAGCAGCTAAGAGGACAGGATTTCTGGTGGGACCTCTGTATGTTGGTGACCTTTCAGGCCTTGTTTGCAGTGCTAGGGTGAGAGAAAGCATGCTAGTCTGTCTGTGGCCGCAATTTCTTTTTATTTGAGGAACACCTTTACTGAAGTTGTCTGTATAGCTTTGTGCAGAAACAAAAAAGTGCAGCTGTATTTTTACCAATAAGTATTCACTTGTGAATCACAAGGCTTTTCTATTTTTTAACAGGTCCTCAGGGACAACGTCAAGGCACGCCGAGAAGTGGACCTTCACTGGCGAGCCAGCAACTGCAAGCATATTGTGAATGTTGTGGATGTCTACGAAAACGTTTATGGCGGCAACCGGTGTCTTCTAGTTGTCATGGAGTGGTGAGCATTACATCTTACCATAACGCATAGGATAGTTGTTGTTACTGCTGGTAGGTAAAGCAATGTGGAATGGCCTCCAGGGGACCTCATTTCTGGGCCTAGGAGAACACAGTAGAAAGTAAGCAGACAAGTGATGTTGGGGGATTCCTGTCTTGGGGGGGAAGCTCTTGTCAAGCTGTGAAAATTGAGGCAACTTTCACCCAAGTTCAGAAGGGCCAATGAATTCAGAAGCAGAGTTTACATGAATTAAATTTTTAGCATTTAACTTTGCCACAGTGGTTGCCCCAGTATGAAGAGTTTATTTTCACTTCGGTGATTATTGCCCAAATTGTTTTAAATGACTGCTGCTGCTTGACCTTTGTTCAAAAATGCAGACGAATTTTCGAAACTTCTCTGTTACCTGTTCTAAAATAGGGTAGTGTCCATACTGTTTAGTGTGCACTAATGCTGGCATGGTACCATCTTATTTCTTGTTTCTTGTAGTGTTTCCATGCTTATATGAATCGATTGGTACTGGCCCTTTACTGACTTTAATTTGGTGCACTATTAGTACAAGCAATATTTTTCTTTGGTTACCGACACAGATACGTCCTCCGAGGTATGCATTATCTTCCCCAGTTTCAGAATAATGTTGCTTTTTTGCTCGGGACTACACAAATCCACTTCACCAGTGCTGAAATTCCTTTTTGAGTGCCTTTGTGTCCTTTGTAACATTGTGCTCAGAAAGTACATGTTGGTTGATAGGCAGGTCCACACTCTTCTGTGTTATTGCGGCGCTTAACAAGTGTATCCTTGCAAGTGTTCATTCGAACTGGTTGTTTCAAGTGCCCTTTCTCAGTTCAACTGGCTATTCTTGAGGCTAATTGAGGGTCAGCTGTCATCCTCACCGGAGCCCAGCAACAATTTCAGAATAGTTCACAAACTGTACAAGCTGTATTATGCCTCCAAGGCCAGGAAGATCGCTGTATAAAGGCTGTATGGTGCACCCAGTGGAAAGTATGGGGTTATATTGCATCCATGAGGGCCAACAGGAGCTCTCGGTAATGCGTTAAATGTGAGGTTTTCAGCATTGGCAACCACTTCCTAAATTGTCTCACGTGGGTTCTGATGTCAATCTTGCCAGGTATGTTCTACAAAGCAGCGGTGGTTATCAGTCACTCTACGGATGTGCCAAAATTTGCATCAGCAACCTGAGGATGCTGTTATGACCATATGTGGGAGGTTGACCTGCACAGACTGTCTAAATGCGTGTAATGCATCGTCCCAAATGTTGGCTAATGGGTCATAATAAATGGCGAACTGGAAATTATAACCTGGTCTGAATGCAGTGTTGCGGCCTGGGTTTGTCCCGTATGCATTTCTTACTGTCACTCGATAATTTAAAAAAAATACTTTTGCCTCATCTTTTGCAGTATGCAAGGAGGAGAGTTGTTCCAAAGGATTCAAGAGCGTGCTGAGGGCGCCTTCACAGAAAGAGGCAAGTGGCATCTGTGCTTTTGGTTTGCTTTACCTCACTTAAAGGGACACTGAAAAAAAAATTTTACCGCCGAGATTCTTTGCCCAAGTGAAAGATTCTGTGACTTTTTTTGTGCCGGATACTGGCGATCCTCCGAGTTGTCGGGAACACACCCACCCTCCTCTCTCCAGACCAGTTGCCTCTCTCCACTTGCATCAACGCCCCTATGATGCTGGAGGTGCTGGGTTCAAAGCCAAATGTCGCCGGGAACCCACCCGTTATACAACTGGAGAGGAGAAGTACATTGATCAGGCGCTTGTTGAAGGTATTGACAATAACGATGTCTCGGGCGAGGACAACCCCACCGCAACACACACAGCAAGGGGACCACAAATGGAACAGAGGAAAGGAGCGGCAGCCAAAAACACACACACGTACATGCGCGCATTCACGCACATACACCAGAGCTGGTTTTGGGACATTAAACCCCACAAATCAATCAATCAGTCATGCACACACACATGCGTGCGCTAAAGAGAAAGAACCTAGCTTCTCTGCACATTGCAATGGACAGCAAGGGCAGTGCGGTGCATTGCTTAGAACCTGATGGGAAGAACTCGTCGAGCAAGGCGAGCGGAGTCACTTCCTGCATCTTTTGTTGCTGCTGCTCCTAAAGCATGCATGATATCACGGCCTCAGTGCTTATGCCGACGTGTAGCCACCAAGCGCTCATAATCCGCCAATTATACAGACATCTGTTCAAAAATATGTGACATGAACGCTGCATACAGGGTCAAGGGTTAGAGTTGAATTTCAACACTTCCGCGATATTTTCAGATTTTTGTTTTGTACCCCTTTAAGTTCACTTGAATATGTTCTTACGTTCACTGTAAAGCGACTCCAAAGGTAAAGGTTAGGTTGATGTGCATTATTAACATATTCCAGAAACCTTACCATGCTCATTTCATGCCAGGAGAAATGCTTAATTTTGGAAAAAAAATTGCTTATTGGGAGGGGGTCTACATGTTCCTGATGCAACCTAAGCACCATGACTCAAACATACGGGAATGATATTTCGTTCTCCATCACTGCCCTTTACCATTCAACAGGTGTTGCTACTGTTTCTTGTATAAAACGTGCCTAAAATGCAGAAGTGCTGCCATCAGGTGAGCCAGTACATTGCATGGGTGGGGCAGTATCTTGTACTTGCAGATAGAAGAGCTTTGCAATCGAACAAAGCCACTGAAGTGCTGCATGTTTACAAAACTAGTGAAATGCAAGTGCATGAGAAGGAATACTTTTTGACCTTCTGCATATTATCTTCATTAGCAGTAGTACTTGTGCAGTAGTACTTGTGCTTCAAACAGAATCCACTGGGCATGACCCTCTTCAGCATTTAAATCACAGGAACACTGTGCTTCTGTGGGTGAAGCTTACATTTTGTCTTAAGCTCTAATCAATAAGCAGCTCAACTTTCTGTCGTTCTAAAGACAGTCGTTAGCCTGATCATGTAGCTGTCTCCATTATCTATTCTTCCTTTGGTATCCCCTTTTGCTGGCATTATGTTAGTATATATAACCATGTAGAAAGCAGAACTTTCTACGGGATTGTTTGTACTCTACGCCTACCCTTATACCATCATCATATTTCATTGCATCCAGTTGTGTTCCTTGTGAGTGACTTGCATTCTGACAGTTGATGTTAATTTATCCCGTGTTGCACAGCCAAGTGATCCATAGCACTGCCTGTTAGTAGAAGCTCTTAGAGCTAAGCAAAATACATGGCATGGAATACAAACACTGGACAAGATGAAGACAGAACAACCTGCATTTAGAGCGTGTGCCAGGGTTGAGAAGCCTAGATGAGGCTTAAATAGCACTTACCTATGCTTGCATCTTCTTTATCTTGTAATAACCTCGCAAATGCATTTTGTGTCCACACTCCATGAGTGGTGTTCTCTTTGCCCTTGCGCATTAACATGCCATCTCATCATCGTCGATGACATCAGCGCTGGAGTGAATCTGCTGGTGACTTTTTGTGGAAGAAGTTGCCTCTGGCAAGTGGGGCTCTGCCTGAATGTCACTGTCACCACTCCCGAGCTATGAGACACTGGAAGCAATCGCCGGGATAGATTCCAAGAAACGACGTATCAGCTCTCTGAAAATGACACCGGGAAAGCTTGGACAATTAGTTTTGAGGTCTCTTTGGTGCACTAGCAAAGCACCAGCAGTGGTGGAAAAACCGAGTCAGAGCCAAGGGTGACCAAAAAAAAACAAAAAAAAACAAATACTAGTATATTCCCAATAAAAGGCAGTTGCACAGACATGTACAAATATGGCTTCACAATACAAATATATATAGATTAATTGGTTACGAAAAGCACATAACCAAATATCTAACATCAAATACACAATCCCAGCCATTACAATTGGAGAATAAAACACAAGAAAGTCCTGTTCACCAGGGGAACTCGACGAGTCCCGTCAACATGTGGCTTGGAGGTCAATCTCTACAATTGGTCCGTGGAGCAGTGCCGTTTAACTTCTCCTTTCTTTGTTAACTGTGTCATACCAACGACTCATTGACTGATCAACTGCTGACAAATGCTCGTGGTATTTTTGCTTAAATTGCCTTCGGCTAGCATTTTGATGAATTACGTGCAAGTCACCTGGTCTCAGCACATACAAGGCTGAAGCGAAGTCTCGGTTAGACTCGTTGCTTCTGTCGTGCTGAGATGTCGCTCTCCCTCGACTGCTGCAGTTAGCATCGGGGCCTACTCTCCCAGCTCTCCTCCTCTCTTTGACTTTCATGCTCACTCACTGCGAAATGATGACTCAGTACTGCATTCTAGATCATTCGGTGAAACACCAGAATTGCGCCATGCAGGTTTTGACCAGCCATTGCATTGAGGCTTTCGCTTGTGTACGCTGTTTTTTTTTTTTTTTTTTCATCGTTCGGTAAATTTAGTGCGGCGTCTGATACAATGTCATGCTTCATGGCAATGTGGGCACTACTTTGTGACAGTCGCAATGCTTAAGAAGTGAATTCTTAACTGGCAGTTATCTTGCAGTAAGAGTTGTGGCAGTAACCCTGATTTAGACAGATTTGCTTCTATTAACGTAATCGTAATTGGCGGACTTGTGAAGTGACAGCAACTTAGGCAACAGCAGGATTTGGAGAGGTGCGTGCAAGCTCTCCATCCTGTACAAATTGGCGCTTCTTGATTGCACAGCATCATTTGAGTGCGTTGTGCTTTACACCAAACCTGTGTATGCCTAGAGTTTCGTGTGTGTTTTTGTTATCTATTGACAAACACAAGGGGCTGTTCCTGAAGATGGCGTGAAACTATGCAAAATGTGGAAAGTAGGGGTGTGCGAATATTCGAAATTTCGAATAATTTTCGAACAGTGTTTGCTAGTCGATTCGATTTGCACTGAGCTCTAACTATTCAAACTATTCGAAGTTGTTAATTAAGGGGAAAAATACGCTATGTCTCGTGACAAGTGTCCCATTTTCACAAGCGCACTTCGCCGCATAACACATGGGTACTGCGGCGAAGTTATCACTCTCGAACTGCGGCGAAGCTAACACCCATGTACTGCGGCAAAGTTAGCTCAGCTTTCCATTGCGCAGTTCCGTCGGACTGTTCTTCAGGACTTTGGAATAACACTGTGGGAACGTACTAGTCACGCAATGAATTCTTTGCCCATGTTCGATTCGATTTGCACTTGAACATAAACATAGTGGAACCCCGCTGTTACGTTCCTCACTGCTGCGTTTTCCCGGCTGTTACGTTGTTTTTCATCGATCCCGGCATAGCTCCCATAGGATCCCATGTATTGCGAACCCCGATGTTACGCCACAACTGTGGGCCTGTTCCCGCATGATGCATCGCAACCTGGCACGCCGTACACGCCCGGGCATCGCTATTTCGATTTGACTTTTGACAGTCTTGGTCAAGATTGCAGTAATCGCCGCCCCCTGATGGCTGCCGAGATAGCGCGAGCGCCAGTGCTATCTCGGCAGCCATGCGATCGCTCGGCTGCCGAGCGATGCTACCCCCCTCCTACCCTCCCGTCTTTGCGTCTTTTCATGCTCGTTAAAGACGGGTGGGGCGTTTCCTCCCCGCTTCGACGGCAGGCTATCCAATAGGGGTGATGTTATCGTCTCCGAGCGACGGAGATGGGCCAGGCGCGTTTGATCTCAGCTTCAGCCGTTTTCGTCGCCGCCACTCACGTGCTTTTATTCTACCGACCGTACTTTGGGCTCCGGGGGCTTCCGGAGAAAAGAACCGGAAAAAGGAACATCGCACTCGCAGCCCTTTTTGTGTATGACTGCGCTCGCCTGCACAGCGAGGGGCGAGGCCGCGCGGCTGTCCAAAGTCTGTCCGTGCGCGCACCGGTGAGCTGGTTCGGGTCGGACGGCGAGCGCAAAATATGCGAGGAATTTTTTTTTATTTTGTAAAGCTGGCTAAATATCAGGGGCGTGCAAATTATGCAAGGGCGCAAATTATGCGGGTAAATACGGTAAACAAGCACTGGAGACGGAACGTGAAAGCGCTATCTATAGTGTACTAGAATATCGAGCGATCGTGGACCCGACGCGACCAGCCATACTTGCAATCACAAACCACGCGCGGGGTACCGGCACAGGATGCGGTGATCGCAGTGACGGGGCGACTTGTCTCCATAATTGGCGCGTCACGCTGGAAATAAGCCTCAATGATCACAGTTTTGATTGTGATCTCTGAGGCCATACTTTCTCTCATCGGGGCGCTGGAGTCCGAATGATCAAATTTAGAGCTAGAAACCGCCTGAAATATCGGTCGTTTTAACACATAAAGTCTATGGGGGCACGGCCGGTACCGCGCAGCTGTCCGAATTATCGGTCGGCGACCTAGATGGCTCACCTTGCTGAAATAAATTGTTTGAAATCAAGGCGGCCCTGTCCTCATTCATTTTGGGAGCTTTCCTCACTCTTGCGCTTTCCCAGCTGTGACGTTTTTTACCACCGATCCGCTGAAAAACGTATGAATGGGGTTCCACTGTATTCGAATTCGCTTCACTCTTGAAATTTTGCCATTCGCACAGCTCTAGCAGAAAGCATTAAACATTACACACCTGGTAACAATAATAATAAACTGGACAACGAAATGGTTCACTTGGTTTGCTTGAAAAGTTTTGTTTGAAGTGCCACTTCATTCCAAGTGACTGAAGCATGTGGCAGTGGTCGTCAGTAGTTTCAAATTTGGCCAAGGATCTGAGGGTGTGAGGTAACCAATCAATGTGCATCACATTAATTATAAAGTACTACACTTGCCAAAAAAAACGAGAATAAATTTGTGTACCCTCGGCTATAGTCGGATACAATTAAAGTCTGCAATGAAGACCCTTCTACACCCTCATAACCACCAGCCACTGTTCCTCTGCGAGGCTGCAGGTAGTTCCTACTTGGAGCGCTCCATATAACCAAAATACAGTGATAACTGCAGACATAAAATTATGAGTGCATACGTTTATATGTTCTCACCTGTACGTTTGAGTGGAATGGAGGCAACTACGAAATGACATATGATTTCATTTTGAAAGAGTTGCTAGATGTTGACTCTGTTGGCTTCTGTGATTGGCCGGTGGAGCAACACCGACCTGGGTGGTCCATCGGCCTTTGTTGTCAACTGTTGTTTAAGTTTTGTATACTACCAGATATGCAACAGCTTCGCTGGTCAACCACCTTCACTTAGAGGAAAGGCTCCTCAATTTTTTAGTTTGCCTTTCTTTTTCATTCTACACCACCCCCACCCCCTTCCTTCGTCCTCATCCCTTGATGAATAGTGTTGTCAGTCACTCACTCAGCTGTGCTGATTCGGAAAAGCATACAGATCTTCCCGGATGAGAACTCCTGTGCAGTTGAAGAGTGTTTGCTGTCCTAGACAAGGGATGGAACACCTGAAGTAACATTTTTTTGGGGGGGGCTCTTTATCATTTGTGCTAACTGGTAGGCTGTCAGATGGGACGGAATAAACTGCTCTGGAAACAACATAACCCAAATCCTCCATGATGTAGCATTCAAGAAACGGTCGCTGCAGTACATGTAACTTCTTTTTGTTTCCTTTTTTTACCAAACCAGAGGCTGCCGAGATCATTCGAGACATCTGCAAAGCTGTCGCTCATCTTCATCGTATGGACATTGCCCACAGGGACTTGAAGGCAAGTGTGTGCAGGCACGCACTCACGTTTACGCCACGATGGCCAAAGAACACAGACAGAGATACCCCAAACTGGCTTTTTTTGGTGTCTTAACATACTAACAAAGCCAGTTTGGAAAGATGCCATATATATGGCCATATTGTGAATTGGTGTACAGGCTATATATGGCACATGTCCATAAATGGCCATATTTTCCCAGCTTGTGGTAGAGCCAAACATGGAAATTCTTGTATAGGCTTTGTTTTGCCATATTCAAAACTGGGCCATATGCTATGTGCCACATACATAGCTTGATATGGCCAATTCCTGGTAGGGACATACGTTCATATCAGGCTATACGTGTTACATGTCCGTGTACCACCATATTTCCCCAATTCGGCATAGAGCTTTGGCAATTCTTATATAACTGTTGTGTTGTCATATGACTCATATGTCATATTATGTTGTCATATCACTAATTGGATGAGTATTACCATATAGTATGGACATGTACCACACGTAGCCCAATATGCCCGATTCCTGATATGGCATTGCCAGTACTATCATATTTGCCAGTACTATGATGTTGTTTGGCATCAAAGAAAATAGTGCTTATTGAATGAAGGCACAAGAAGAAGACACTACACAAGGCACTATATGCGTCTCATGTTTTTGTTCAACCAGCACTACTTTGCTTGATGATCATGTTGACACTAAGCCGAGGACTATCAACTGTGCTACTCTATGGTAATTTTGTTTCATTGAAGGAGAGACTGACTCCTGTACCATTTGTTACAGCCGGAGAACCTGCTATACTCCACACCTGACGACAGTGCAGTCCTTAAACTAACAGACTTTGGCTTTGCCAAGGAAACTACAAATTTCAACTCTTTACAAACTCCATGCTACACTCCATATTATGTAGGTGAGTTATCTGAATGTGTTCTTGAGTTTGTGGTTCACCTCAATATCATTTCTGGGTTGGGTCGGACTTTGTTTGGTGAGATCTGGCATTGTTGTGTCCAGTGTCATCTTAATTTTCGGCACAGAGAGGGTTTTTACAGTTAGTGTCTCCTTTGCCTGTCTGCCTTTTTTTTTTGTCTCGAGGCTCGGAGTTTCAACACACTGTAAGTTGATATGCTACGTAACCTGCAGTTTCAGTGTTTGCTCTGTCTGTGATATCCTGCTTTAATTTAGCAAATTTACATAAGATCCATTAATGCCCACTCATTAATAAGGAATGTTCACTCATGACAGTCAGCAGTGACATAACATAACTTTTTCAGCGAACTCGGAAGAGTGTGCGCTATGTAGAACTGTGATGACTATGATTGCTTTTCACATTTTGTAAATGCAGATTGCTGTATGCTGATATTGGCAACTGAAGCAAAGGAGCACTGATGAAAGCTGGCATATTCTCTTCTTGACGAAGGAGTGCATGCACAATAAATTTGTTGCTTGTGCATGACAGTGGTGCGCACAGCTTTTCTCCCAGGAAGAGGGTCTAAATTTGGAAAAATTAAGAGGACGTGGAAGGGGCTGTTACAACATACTGTTTCCTTGCTTCAGGTGGAGGATGCTTAGAGCAAATAAAATGCTAAATAATAACGGCTACAGGGTTATGATAATGACGATTCCTTTGGTATTTTACCTGAAATTCTTGCTAGAAGTACACAAAGTTCTTTGGCACTGTCGTATTTCAGCCAATTTCCTCGGCCAATGTGGCAGTAAGGATGCCGACACGCTGGCCAGTTCGCAGTCGCGCAAAGCCATTGGTATACGTTTTTGTGTCTGAGTACGTTCTGTAACATCAGAGCAGGACATCTTACATTTCCTGCGAGTCTCGTCAAACAACAAATCTGAAAGCCACAACCTGAATGGCAGTGGCAAGGAAGTATACATTGGACTCGCAGTGTGAAGGTGACAGAGAGGGGTGGGGTGTAACAACCCCCAAAACATCCCCTATCAATGTGCCACTAGTGTGTGGGCGATTTTCTTACGTGGTGTTCTCTAAAATAAAGTTCAGTTCAGAAGTACTTTCTTTGTCATGTCTGGAGACTTAAACAGAAGAAGGGTGTGTACTGTAGTTAGTATAACATGGTGCTGACGGAAGTGCTGTGGCAAATGTGGAAATCGCACCAAGAAATGGGTGCTGATAGATGGTATGCCTAATATCTGCTCGTCATGTTTGCTGTTCCACGTCTGTGATGCGGCTTGCATGAATGGTGGAGCCGTCACACCTGCTGAGTTTCTTGGATGTCTCATTGGAATATACATATATCTAAGTTGGTAGCGAAATTAAGAACGCGAGTTAACCGGCTGGTGTGGGCTCCTATGCACTTCACTTGAATCACATTGACTCTGCCCCGCCACGGCGGCCTAGTGGCCATGGCACTCGGCTGCTGGTCTGAGGGTCAGGGCACCGAATCCCGGCCATCATGGCTGCATTTTAATGGAGGAAATATTCTTGAGGCCCATGTGCTGTGCAATGTCAGTGCACTTTAAAGAACCACAGGCGCTCAAAATCTCCAGAGCCCCTCCACAACAACATCTCCAATAATAACATTGTGGTTTTGGGACATTAAACTCCAGAGATTATCATATTGGCTCTTGCAGAGCATAACAGGTAGCCCTTAAGAACTGATATCATGTCACGGGTGCCCATAGTGAATGGGGTTCCTGAATCTGTAAACACAGTGTGTCAACCCTGGCCACTGTCTCTTTCTTTCCCAAGTAAGAGCTTGTTGGATACACCATAATACGCATAATGTTGTTTGCCGAGCTTATTTTCGGTAGGTGGCAAGACTCGGTAAATAAGCAGAAACACGACGAAAAACACGCCAAGGCCTGGACTTGAACCACGGTGTCCCTAGCTGTTGTGAACATGGCTTACTATTCTGGCATTTCTGTTCTCATTTGTTCAGTGGTACCTTCTATGTCACCTATGACACTTTGGCCACGTGCGTAATCCCGCCTCACCTGTGTGGTCATTCATGCTATGTTTTTCACTAAACACGTTCAAAAGAGTCCCGAACCACCCCCTCAAGCATAAAGAAAAAATACATTCTACAAACAGTGAACACTGCACTGAACCGCTCAGCATAACCTTTGCAGTTGTGCTCGGCATGCAGAGTTCACAAGTGGAGCATGAACTTGCTGATTTCTCATGGGCCCTTGCTTCAAACAGAGGCTCTTCCTCACTCTTTTTGAGGCTTCTAGATCTCATCAGTTTGGCAGGTTACTGCTATTGGCAGATAGCTTAGGTAGATCAAAAGCAGCATTTGAATGAGATGTGCCAAAGGAAACAAGATCATTTATTTAAGCTTTGATTTTAATGGTGCATTTCTAGGGCAAGACAGCTGTCATCTGCTTGACTCTGCGCACTTGTTTGAGCGAAACCTGGGCCGCGCTACCTTTTTGTCATTGCTGCCTCTGTGTCTAATTTGTTTTGATTAGTCTTGAATGCTATGAGTGGCCACCAACATTACAAAGATTCCTTGCAGTGTTGAGTTCCAATGCCATTGATTTCGTGCCATGAACAAATGTTTATTGTCTTGTGAAAGAAATGTACACCGCTGTAGGCTTCCACGTACCAATTCATATCATCACCGTCATGATGTGGAGGACCTGGAGCTTGTGACTCATCTGTGTACATGGTTGTACAGCTTTGTGGTGCGTTGACATAACAGTCAGAACCATTTTCTTTAGCTATGTGCTCAGTCTGGGCAGAGCTACGGGATGCATCACTTCAGTATGCCTGCTGCTGACATTTAAGCACAATCAAAAACAAGGTGCACAAAAAAGACGTAAGGCATCACCAACATGCAACGCAATCTACACATCTGGATAAGCATAACTGCATGTCCCTCTGAGCCTGTATATGTGTGAGAAAGGGAATAAACAACTGATTGATGGTCTAGATGGGCAGAGAGAGATAGTGCCAGTGTCCAACCACGTAGAAAGGTCAGCCTACCAAAATTGCCATTTGCTAACAGTGCCTGTCAGTATTTATTTATTTATTTATTTATTTATTTATTTATTTATTTATTTATTTATTTACACATACCTTACAGGCCTCAACAGAGGCATTGTGTAAGGGGGGCGAAATACAGAAGTGAAAGAAAAAAAACAAACAAATTATACAATAGCAAACGAATTAGTTTCACATCTGAAACACAATACACAAGCACAGATTTAATAAACAAGGGTGAAGTATAAATGCAATTCGGGTAATGAAGTTACACAGAAAAAAACAGTGCTGAACTCATGTGACGTAGCACAGTGGCAAAGTTGCTACACCATAGGGGCCCTGTGCTGTTGGAACAAAGTAGCCCTACTTTCAACGCTCGCATAGTTCGACAGATGTGCTGCTTCAGTAGTGTTGACATCTGTAGATGTACAACTCACCACGAGTGGATTGTAAAGCCTAGTTGGAATTGTCAGCATTAAAATCTATAAAAGAATTCTGTATACTTGAGTACTTCCAAATTCATAGTAAAATTTATGAACTTAAGCTCATCCAGCAATGTGAAGATTTAGCGAAATACATTTTGTTCATCAAAAAGGGAAGGTTATTAGAAAGTGCAGAGGATCAGGCAAGCAAGATGAAAGGAAGAAATTCATAACAGAAATTAGATTGCAGCTGTTTTATATTGCTGTCAGGCTTTCTTTCTCTTTTTGAGACGCCTTTCCAGAGTGGGTTCAGTGGGCTAGAGCAAACACGGGGCCATACCCTATTACATGAGTAAACTCACAGTTTTGGAACTTCCTCACAGCATTTGCACGGCACTGAACTATACTTAATCTTTTCAGCTCCTGAGGTCCTAGGTCCAGAACGGTATGACAAGTCCTGTGACATGTGGTCCCTGGGTGTCATCATGTACATACTGTGAGTCAACATTCTTTTCCACAGTGCACTGTGGTATAAAGTCATCTGGGAAATATTTCTGTAAAAGACAAAAGCTTAGCTACCTTCCAGCAAAGCTGGCATATCAAACTACGTCCAGTGACTTCGGAACTTGGGGGAGGGGGGGGGATCGCTTCCGTCACATTTTTCCAGACTGGGGAGGCCTCCCCCCACACTTTCTGACTGTTTACGCTGAAATCAGATTTTTGACAAGAATTTTCAAGCAATTGGATGAGTGATCCAGTGCTTTGGAAAGCACTGGATCACATAACCATGCGGGTTGCGCGGTCTGCACAGGCTTCCAGTACCTCCCAAATTTCAAACCATTTTTAAAGTGTGAACCTGTGGAAGATGACAGAGGATGCAAATATGTAAAATTTAATATGGCTTCGATTTGCACTTGAACTTAAATATTCTATGGCTTCGATTTGCACTTGAACCTAAATATTCTATGGCCTCGATTTGCACTTGAACCTAAATTTGCCTTGGACTCAAAATTTTGCTATTCACAAAGCTCTACCGAGGGCACCGCTGTTGCTTGGGAAAGACTCTTGGTGAGCTAGAGAATGCGCAATAAGAAAAATACCAGTGGTAACAACTGCTCGGAGGTTCCACACTAATATTCATGGCATCACACATTTTTGACGGTGTCTATTAAGTCCTAGATGGCTATTTATGGGTAAAAGAGATATACACTGCATTTTAAGGAAGCCAGAGACTTATTGTGGTGTATTTCGGACATTGTGTCTGGCTCAATGTGGCGAGAAAATTCAAGAAGGAAGTGGTTGTCGCGCCATCTCCTAAAAAATTTGGTGCGGCATTCTAAGATGAAACTTTGGTCTTGGTTTTCTCTCCTAATATTGAACATAAAACAGGCACAGTTGATGACACTGAAGTTTTCCCACAATAATCTGAAAGTCTAAACCACTTCAGTGTATCACTTTAGTTTCCCTTTAATGCAAGTGCTTAATGCTCACCTTCCTGCGACCTCCAAAATACCATCTACTGTAAAAACTGAAGCTTTGGGTTGACTGCACGATTTAGATACTAAAAGCCGAAAACATGAGCACATGTGCACCCTTGCCATTGTATCAGATGCCATCTCAAATTCTGCACGGTGACAATACCATTTATGTACAGGGTCGTCCACTCTTAGGGTGAACACGACGCAACGTGGCTTCCTTTTTGGAACGCGAATGCTTGCGACATGGGCACACATCGAAGCTAATAATGTGCAGGCGCACAGAGTGATCCAAGCCCCTCTATGCCTGCACTAGATTAGCGTCGATGCGCAGTCTCATCGCGAGCGCTGGCGTTCTAAAGAAGGCAGCCACGCTGCGCCGTGTTCACCCTAAGAGTGGACGACCCTGTACATGTGTATGTGCATACTGTTTCCCAAAGCCAGAAGACTGGAAGAAAAAATAAAGACAGGGCTCAAACGTGGTGTAAAATGTTGCATTTGTGATGGAGAGCACATGAGCTATGCCTAATCACTCAACGGAGTGCATGCACTGTCTAAATGGCTTCCAGATTGATGCACTTAAGAGGTCACCAGTGGTGACCTTGAGCATTGTTGTCTGACTAATTCTGCCACCTTTATCTTCAGCTCTGGATGTGCAGCTCTCTAGCCCTAAAATGAACTTTTTCCTTCCTGTTGCTGCATGTCATGATGCGATCCTTCCACCAGCAGTAAATCTTTTTCTCGCACTCCAGGCATATACTACTGCACTGCCAGGTTTCCACATGACTTCGCAAGCTCAATCATGTTTTTTTTTTTTTTACATAATGATGAACTCTCGTTTGCTCCCTCATTCACACAGAAAAGTAAAAAGAGCACGTTGAAGCCAATGCAAATTCACAAGAGAACGACAAAAATGCAGGGTGGGGCCGTACCACCGCTGGTAAACAAAGCAATGCTGATGGTGGTGATTGAGATGACTTCGAGGATGCTGCATAGAGCTTCTGTAGAGGCAGAACATGTAGCTGCCTGTGGAAGCAAGTGAAGCCAGTGGCAGCCACATTACTAGAGGAAAAAGTAGGTGTGGCCACCGTAGTGACATGTGCGGTTGTTTTGGTTTAAGTGGAAAGCCGTTATCACCCCCCGGTGACACGCGCGCTGGTTTTGATTGTTTGTGGGAGCGCCGTTATCACTTTCTGTTACGTGCAACGCAGGCCGCGTTTATCTTGCATGCCACTTCTGGAACCGTGTCTTGAAACATTGCATGCTTGACGCGCACATTTCAGTGACTTCTGGAATTCCAGAGATAATACGAGAACGCGTTATGACGAGTGTATAAAAGACGATGCATTATGCCGCTTGTCAGTCTTTCCATTGACCGACGACTGTTCACGCCGCTATTGCTGCGCATTGTCATTGGCTTTGTTTTGCTGGGCACAGGTTCGCCCAATAAACAGTTCGCCTGACATCGCTTGAGTCCTGCGTGCTTCGCCTTGAGTGCTGCGTGTGTCACTACCACGTGACATCTGGTGGAGGTGCTGGGTAGGAAAGCAGCGCGGAAGTCGTCCCATGTTCGAAGCGTTGACTCGCGGTTCTCGAACCAAGTCCTTGCGGCGTCCTCCAAATAGATATACATGGCGCAGCTTATCGTCGGGGTCTCACTTGTTGATGGCTGCGACGCGGTCGTAGATGTCCAGCCAGCTTTCCGGGTCCTCGTATGACGATCCGCGGAAGATAGGCGGCTCTTTGGGCTGGTGCACGACCACGGTTGCCGGAGATCTTGCTTCGTCATTGTGGATGCCAGTTTCCTTGCAGCCCTTCTCTTCTTGTCCTTGTTGGGGAGCGGCACGTATTCTGGCGGGAGTCCTTGTTGTCTGCGGCTAGCTCGAAGGACCGGGTTGGAGTCGTCTTCCTTGGCTCATGGCTGGAGGGGGGCGTATGGTACATGGACCGAGAAGCATTGCAATACCCCTGTACCGACATTGCAATACCGACTGCTTTGCAATACCCCTGTCACACAGGCACTTAAATGTCTTTTAAGCGAATGGACTTCTTCCAAAAAGGAGACCCTGTCGACAGATACACGGCAGAGAGTGAACTCCTTTTCAGAAGCGGTCTTTTTCGTAAACTGAGTTTGTCGATCTCTTTTACAGCTTCAAATGAGTTGCCTCAAAACCAGTAGGTGCCAGCAGTTTTCAGTTGGTGGAAGAATAAAGAGCAAATGCTTATTTTTCACCTAGGCTCTCCATAAAAATTAATTTCATATCCCGCAGAAGGTGTATTGAAACCTTTAATGGTTATTTCCTTTTTTACTCTCGTGAGCACAAACTTGTACACATCGCTAGTTGCGCGAACGCTCCCTTAATTAGTGCAACATACTTTGGCATTTTTTTGGCAACATACATTGGCATTTCGTCATCTTCAATTCGCAAATTTATTTGAAGAAACGAGCAATTTGTATATTGAGGTACATCGTCTTATTTTCATTGCTTCTCTTTTCAATGCTAGCGCCATGCTTTTGGTAGTGTCTTCGAGAGAAAACACTAAAAGGAGATTGCTGGTGCCATGTGCTTGCGCTGCAATGCCTCTTCATTAAAATGTCCTTCAACTTCGTAAAGTACCGTTTACGTCAAAGACATGTTGCGCGCCCGTGTGACAGGGGTATAATAGAAGTGGTACTCGAGTTGCCTTCTAAACCCACTACAATAAAGTGAGGCGGAAGCCAACCTTAGAGTTACACCTGTTGCCAACATTTCTCTTGTCATTGTTAAAAACAATTTCCTGCATCCATATGTATCTGCAGGCTCCAAGGAAAAAAATAGTGCTGATCAAGGGGTTATACACAAATTGTACTCGCTTCATCTTACTTGCTGTTTTACTGGAAACTAGTTTTCTATGTTGCAGGTGCATACTATGCGTTGAAACAATATGCTTTTCCAGCCACTTGGTGTGTGCTTTATGCTACACAGCGAATAACATTTGTTGATCATCTTTATTGCGCAGCCTGTGCGGGTTCCCGCCATTCTATAGCAACCACGGCCTGGCCATTTCCCCTGGCATGAAGAAGCGCATCCGGGCCGGCCAGTATGACTTCCCCAACCCAGAGTGGAAGAATGTCTCGCAAGATGGTGAGCTGGCGTGCTGCAGCGTCTCATAAGATGCCAAGTTTAGAAATGTCCGAAAACACACAACATGTATGCATCACTCAAAAGAACTAGAACCCCTTTATAATAGGCACTGATGCAAGAGACAATAGGGCAAAATAGAGATTGTGTACTCGCATGGTTGGCTGTGCTGTCTCTTCCATTAGTCGAACCTTCTTTGTGACACATGCCCCTGAGGACAGTTGGTTACAATGGACACAGTGTCCATAAATTTTGGTCTGCACTCTTGCTTGTAACAGATATTTTAACTCTAAATGCAGTACAATGAATCAACTACAGTTAATTCATTGTTGAAACAAAAGCAAATTGTAACCAAGAAATGTGAGCAAGTTGTGGTGGTGAAAACGTGAATTCTGTCCCGAGTGGCATTGTCCACTAAGCCATTCACCTAACGTTAAGGCAAATTATGTGCAGTAAACCCTTTGCAACAGTCTGTAGTGTTCTTCTGGGGTCACTTTAGTTGTGGTGTGCCCATATAAAAATAATGGTAGATCGAAAAATGGAAACATGGCACCCTGCTTGTAAGAGACCACCAATATAATGGGCCGAAACTGCTTGCTGGTGCATATCATTTGTAAAGTCGTTCAGCTGTTTCATGTAGCTCACTCAATCTGCAACTGGGCAAGCATTCTGTACCAGGCTGAGTAAAGCTACTTGTGCGGCATCGCTGCTGAAGACAAATGTGTGTTTCAGCTTGTATCGGTGATACGTTGTTGTTACGCAGGCTATGTAGTGACGGGGCATGGGCCAGACTTTGCTGACGCTGTCTGTGGAAAGTGACCGCACGAATTCATTTTTCGTGTGTCAATGATATCTCAAAAAGCACGCAAAGTCCTTGTGTAGTGGCTTTTCCTCGAATTTTTGCTGTTCAAGGCATATGTGAAATATATGCAGAGTCTTAACACCAAAGCTTTTTTGCAATAAGTAGTGAACAACGTGTAGAGTTAACACTGCACCAGTGAGAATAAAAATTGTTTCAGTGTATTGGAGGTGGCGTTAGTGAGAGCCTTGGTTTTAGAGGCATGTGGAAGTGCCAGCGCTGCTACGCATCGGTGCACATCATACACACTTGGTACACAGCTGCTTACTGACAAGCTTCCAGTTCAATTCCGAAAACAATGGCATATACTCTCGGGATGCCTTTGTTACTATTGCAACTAACACTTTGAGAACACAGTAATTCCTCATACAGATGAAGGCTAACTATACATGGAGAAGGTCGCAGTGTGGAGGCCGAAACTTGATATGACTCTCCCGGTGGCATTGAAAGCACTACAGGGATGAAGGTTCTCACCACTAAAGGAGTAGCACATCCCTCTCGATGAATGCATTGCCCACGTGGCCGTAGTGACAAATGTAGACACGATAGACACCTCCCACGTAAATGCTGCAGTTCCGCTTGGTGCTTTTGTCAAGGTAGGCCCAAGGTGAGCTTGTAGTAGGTGTGTTCAGCCTGTTCAGCAAGCCTTGTTGATGCTCCTTTGCAGCAAAGGACCTGATCAAGGGCCTACTGCGAACTGACCCCACCCAGCGGCTCACCATTGAGGAAGTGCTGGCCAACAAGTGGATTGCGGTCAGTGTTTGTCACATCCTCTCGCATCTATTTTCGTGTTACAGGTCTGTCACAGTTCTCTGTCTTTGCCAAGGGATGAAGACAAGGAAAACGCGTGATGATTCCCGACCCTCAGCTGGACATTTTGCACAAGTTATTGCGTACAAGCGGTTGCAACACATATGGATACCAAGGAACACTTCTGACACCTTAGGTTGACAAAGCAAAGTAATCAACGAGAAGCCAAACATTGAGACACTCCATAAAGGAAGACAATTTTGAAATCATGGAATATGTAGCATCTGAGCGTAGGCATAAGTAGATACTACCATATTTATGCAATTGTAGGTTGACTTGAGTGTAAGTTAGCCTTCACAAATTCACATGATAAAAAACAAACACAAAAGGACACGAGCACATTCCACGCCAAGATATACGTAGCCTGGCTTTATCACCGCACCAGGCCACAGTGAAGTCAGATGTGGCCAGTCGGCCACTGTAACCAGTTCTGCAACCTACAGTTTCGCACATGTGGGCACAGCTAGGGCGACTAGAATGTGGCGGTGTGAAAAGCAGTTTCTTCTAGCGGGCCCCACTCCGCGATCCTGTAGCAGTGGCGCTGTGGTGGGGCACAGCTACTGTATGTGACATTGTGCGGGTGTCTATCCTGGTGTTTTTTTTTTTAAACTTAATAACGTTAAAGAGTTTGTTTCACAGTGCTTCCAGTGTCGGCGTTGGCGTCATTGGTTGTGAGCGGAAAATCACCGCTGTCCGTGAGCGAAAATTAGAGGTAGCTTTGCTGGCAGCACTATTTCTGAAAACAATCTAGGCACTTTGCAAAAGTTTGCAGATTGATGATAACACGCACGTTCTGATGCTTTCCATGCGCAGTGTGTACTGGAAAGCGAACCTTGGCATAATACATGATCACTCAGTTTTTCTTAATCATTATCTCTGTACATACCATATTTATTTCAAGCCATGCTAGCATGAGGGAACTTGCAAAACTTCGGAATGCCAGTAAAACCATGGGGTTACAGCCTTACATTACCTTCGCTGCCGTTTCTGTGCCATGGGTAGATCTGGAAAGCAGATGTAAACTTGCAACCACACTGTAACAACTCTCATATCTCGTTAGTCTTGCCATGACTGGAGGTACACATTTCGGCTTCAAATGTAAGTTGAGCCTCCAACTTCTATTTGAAATTGAAATAGAACAGACCAATCTACAGCCGTGCAAATATAGTATATACTAAAAAAGGTTTCCTGTGAAACAAACACCTAAACTTTATAACTTCACACTTGTGCCTGACACTACCAAAAAATGACAGACAAAGGAGTCAAACTGTGGTAGTAAATCACATTACAACTGTTTTACTGAAATGAATATTCACTTACCATGTTTTGCATAAAAGAATATACAAGACACTCAACAGGCTATTAATCATAGTCATTTGAATCAATTTCACACAATGTGCAGTCATGGGAAGCCAAAGTTAAAGCGAATTGATGAAACTAATTGTGAGTCACCACAAAGAAAGCTTATGATTGACCGTACAGTAGTATGATACGCAATTTGGCAAGTTATGGGCGTCATAGGAGCACACAATCAAAAGCGGTACAAGAACCAAACATTGGGCACATTGGTAGATCCTGTTTGCAAAGAAATGTTAGAAATATTTATGAAAGTCAACTTGATCCCAGGCCATATGATACATTTTGAACAAAATGTAGGAAAACCATGCTAGAAACTAACTGGAATGTTGTTGGAGTCGAGAAATTCTATGATGCCCTTCTGTGCAATAAATGTGCTCTAACTTGTAGGTATAGAGTATGAGGTGTTGGTCTGTAATTAGAGACGCACTTGATTATGCATTGCTACAAATGTTTGTTATGCTTTCTCCGCAATCCTGCAGAAGTACACGGAAGTTCCCCAGACACCCTTGTATTCCGTGCGGGTGCTTCGAGAGGAAGGCGACCAATGGCCTGAAGTGCAGGTGGGTCCCTCAGGGGTTCTGCAGTATCCTGCCCTGCCCATTAAACAAAGTATCAATTCCTTTACACTTTGCAACTTGCGTTTCAGTTACACGTAGTTGTAGGTTTGCCCCTCTGAGAACCTATTTGGCAGCAGTGACTGGTGGGGGTTATTTGCTACACCTTTGATTGTAGCCTGGGGAAACAGTGTGTGTCAACAAGGTTATGCGAGTTCAGCATAAACTTCACAGCAGTTGCAGAGATTGCCGTGCTCCTTAACCAGCCGCTCTGCTTTGGTGCGTGCAGTGCACAATCCGAAAAGAGTGTTCACGAAAGCTGCGTGCAAGTTGCCATTTTACCGCTGGCACCCACAGAAGTTTCAGATTATCAGCTTCGTCTTTCTCAGCAGCAGCAGGTAAAGTTCATTATTGAAATCACAGATGAGCATGCCTCGTTATACAGAGGTAAAAAATACATGGTGCTTCTATGGACATCAGATTGTTACAAATACTTCGTTATATCGAGAATTTCATTATATTAAAGTTCATTATATGGAGGTTTAACTGCATATGATGTTCAGTGAGAAAACTGCACAGGTCAAATTTGTGGCTATCTTGCAGAGGGAGATGTGGTAGCTGCTACCTTTTGCTTAAGTTTGCAGCTATGTGATGGCACTGAGAGCAATGTGTAGTCACTGAGCACTTCAGAAACATGGAGGGTCTTTTGCAGCATTACATGGTGCTGTCTGTACTGCAAGTGGGCAGCTGCAATTAACCTTGCGCAATGAAATGTGATAGTGGTATGTACTGACTGCTAGAAGAAGTCACTGTGACATAATTAAGCGTTTGTAAATACATTAGACTCTATGGAGATTGAGTCGGTCAGGGACTGAAAGAGATGCCATGTACGTTGCATGCCTTATTTCCAAAAAATTTTTGATTATGCATTATTTCCTTTCTTAAAATCCCTGTCAGGGTGATAATATATCATGGCGCTGTTGTAAAGAAGAGGGACAAATTCACCACGTTTTGGTAGAGAACTTTTAATTCTTAAAAAGAAACTGTTTCAACCAATGCAGACCAGTACCTGAGTGTACAATGCGAGGTTCTAGAACATCGTTTCTCAAATGGGGGTCTACGCAGCCTCAGGGATCTGCAAAACTATTCTGAGAGGTCGGCAGAACTGGCAGCTGGAAAAAAAAACAGTTTCTTACAGATCAGTTTACTAACTTAGGCCGAACTCATTTCCAGATCCGGGACCTGCTCTTAGAATTACAGCAGCAATCAGTGCATCCTAGAAGTGTGTAGGTGGTGTTGCAGAATTCTGCACAAGGTTACCTTGGTAGATCTTTCGTGCCACCCATCTCATGTCACGTCATGTTAATTTACGTCACTCCCCCCTCCCTTCTCCTTACTGTCCCTCACTGCAAATGGTCCCCTATCAATTCTACCTGTCCAGGGCAAGTCCCTGACACATCCATGGCTGAGAACAACTTTGCATATCAGTTACACAAGATTGGTTACTTTTCAATAGCTTGTATATTTAACATCACTTGCCATAGCTTTCAGAATGCTTTCTCCTGCAAGATACAACTCATTTCTCTCACTACAGGCATACTTTCAGCATTCGACAAAGGCTTTATTATCAGTTGCACTTTTCCTGATTTTGCCACAGCCTTCGATAAAAAGACTTATCGGTTACTCCTTTTTATTGTAGCAAGATAAATTCGAGAGGATCCCTGTAGCATTCCAAAGTGAATTTGGTGTTTCTAAATAACCGTACTCAATACATCAGTGCCAGCATTTGCTTTTCGATGTTCTGTGACATAACTTCTGGTGCACCTCATGGCAGTGTTGGGGCATTTAATATTTGTTTTGTTTGTATCAGCAACCTTGCTCATGAAATTGCTTGCTGATGATTTCCTTACACTGAGGCACGAAAATTGTGGTAGCTCTTATCTCCACTCTGGCCTTGGCAGTTTGAAACTGGCGCATGAAACAGCGAGTGTGTCTCAATACTAACGAAGGTAAATCAATTTATAAGTGGTTTATTGGCAATGTGAACCTGTAGGGACGTTGCCTGTAGGGACTCTACGGGAGGCAGCATGGTGCACCATCAGAAAGATGCTGGCAGACTGTAGCATGTGCCGAGTGAGCCAAGCATCCTCAATGCTAATAGATGAGAGCATGTCTTGTTCGGAATATGTCCCTTTCCTGCCAGTCTGATCCGTTCGTGGCAAGATACACTATTAGCAAAGAACAGCTTTAGAAAAATTTTCTTGTTTGCATATATATTTCGGTAGGCATAATCAGTGGCATGTCCTTGAACACAGATAAATGACATTGTTAGCCAACCTACTCACGCTTTCACTTACTTAGTGTGGCATTTTTATGTAGCGCCTTCAACCTAATTAAAACTGGCGCTTCAGCCGTTCATACGACAGCTGGGCACATATATTCCACCTGACAGCTCTGCCATAAGTTTGAGCAGTATTTCTTTCTTTTTTTTAAAAAAATCTTATGGGAAGCTGTCGCTGCAAAATTTAACAGTGCCATTTGTTAAATATACAAGCATTTATTTGAATTCTGATTGTACAGTTGTTAGCAGTCACTGGGAGTCGGGTTGTGCCAGGAATCTTTCGCTGTGCCTTGGCCAAAAAGGCAATATTTTTCATTAAATTTTATATCTTCTGCATTACTTCCTCTTTTTTTTCTGACTTGGAAGAAAGCTGTATGCATCTATGCTTACAGTCAGAATGTTTCTAACAAATAGACATTTTCCACGAGTAAATAAACTTAATAGGTTCAGGGCCTCGAAGCGTGATGTTCAGAAGTGCTGCGGTCTTGTGCCCAGGAGGAAATGACGCAGGCCCTAGCCACCATGCGGGTTGACTACGACACGGTGCAGCTCAAGCAGCTTGCCGACACCAACAACCGACTGCTCAGCAAGCGGCGACAGCAGCAACACCACAACTGAGTCAGCTGTTGCCAGGCGCATGATGTGCGGTTTTACTGTCGCAGATTCGCTTTTCACGTGTTCGGTTACCAAAGTTTTTAGGGCGTAAGTAACTATCGGTCTCGCATGACCAAGAAACCAAGTGCCTGACTTGTTGTTGGGGTGTTTTGTATTCTATGCAGACAAATTTGTTCGTTTTTCGTCGGACGTTGTTGAAGACAGTGGCTCCCCCTACCCAACCTCCCTAATGCCCATTCCTGAAGTTTCTGCAGCACGGCCAAAGCCTACTTCAAGCAGGAATAAAGACTTAGTATAAAGAAGCTTTTTTTCTTTTACACAACCCAGAAATTGTCCCTCATACTTAGCGTTATTTACTTTTGGGTTAAACCCAGTTAATCACCGAAATCCAACACCTCACACTACCACATTTACTCGAATCTAATGTGCACACAATTTTCATAAGTCCAGAATTAAAATGCACATAAATGTGTTGATAAAACTGTGGTATGTTGCAATGTTGGTGACCAGGAAAAAAAAAAAACAACGGGTACTACTTGCCTTTACATAATAAGAAATTTATTTTTTCAGCAGTCACTTTTCATTGTGATCAACGCTGAATCAGACATGATTTCTTGGTCGCGATCAGTGGTGGTAGCCACTACACAGTCCAGATTGCTAATCTGCATCAAGTTTGTTGCAGAGTCGTCAACTAAATCACAGTGGGACCTGAGTGTGATTTATCACAGTAACGAACGGCAAGCAATCGGAGCATCTAAGTTATTATGTATTGTTCACAGTCACGCACTTCGAGCACAGGAAGTGACACGGCTATCTTCAGCGCTCAAAATGCCTTTCCTTTGGCATGAGCTTTATGACAAAATTGGTATGCTGCTATCTACGCTTCGGAACAAATGCGACGCAGAGTGGTCTCGGTCAAGCACAATATTCAGCGACATGAACCGGTGACTGTCACAACAAAATGTGCTCTAGTGTTACTGATGACACCGTTTTGCGATTGTAATGACACTGCATCTGACTCTCCTGATCGGAGGCTTCTGCCAACACCACGACCGTGGTTTCGGTTTCACACTTGATTGTAATGTGCAGGCAGATTTTGGGCGGCTCGCTTTACTGGAAGAAACTGCACGTTATATTCGAGTAAGTATGGTAAGCTGTTCTGTTACACTGCACGTAGCTTGCAGTGCACGCACACTCTGGCTGCCCGACATAGGGACAATGAAGTTACACCCTGTTGGCTTAGGTTAGCTGTATGTTGTTTTGTGGGGTTTAACGTCGCAGAACGAGCTCTGATTATGAGAGACGCCGTAGTGGAGGTCTCCGGAAATTTCGACCACCTGGGATTCTTTAACGTGCACTGACATCGCACAGCACACGGGCCTCAACATTTCACCTCCATCGAAATGCAGCCGCCACAGCCGGGATTCGATCCCGCGACCCTCGGATCAGCAGCCGAGTACCATAGCCACTAGACCACCGTGGCGGGGCCAGGTTAGCTCTAGTGACGTGACGTTTATTTCACAGGACGCATGCGGCATTACAGACACTATACGGCTGTTCTTTGTAAATTTCAGCTTGTAAATATAACCTGGAAAGAACCTTAATTTCGGAATGGTTTAACAAAAGCCTGATTTCTCCCCGAGTATAACCTAAAGAAATGGCACCCGATTTCGCCCCCACATGTCAAGAAATATAAGACCCTAAAGGGAACAACCCTACTCATATTGCGTGGTATCTCCATCAATATTACATGTTGGGTTTCCATGAGGACAGAACAGGATGTCCATATTCTTCTATGAAACCATCTGCTGCTAAAGGATGTGTTTTTTGCGGGGCTGAGATGCTGGCGTTGGCAGGCAGCTCTGAAGCGTGCAAAACAGCATGTGGACAAGGAAGCATAACGTGACAAGCATGAAAATTGCCTCGTAGTTCTTGTCTGCATTTTCTAAGTGGCACAAGTATTGAGTGACACTTTGCTGTCTTGTGCAGCACTTGCATTTCACTTCCTCAGAGGACCAGAGATGCAATTGATTGAAAAAATAATTGCCAATAATTAAAAGTAAAAGAGGACATGTTGAGAGTTGCATTATGATAGACATATCGGAGCACAGGTCTCCTGCTAAAGAGACATTTAACCATCAGATAAAAATTGTGTCTAGCTTATACCTGTGTTGCTGACTACGAAGTCGTCACTGGGTCCATAGTAGGCGTGTGCACAAGGGGAAGGGGGAGAGAGAGAAGAGGAGGAGGAGGCAAAGGGGGCTGCTGATCCCCTTAATCACCTGCAGAGGGAGGGAAGGGGGGCGGCACCAAATCTGTCCCATACTTTTACATTGCGATTTGAGCAAAATGGCCCCAGTGGGAGTGGGTTGGGAGAAGGAAGGGGGCAGAACAGGGAGTTTTCAGCACCCCCGCCCCCTTTCTTAATGGAGAACTCTGCACCATCCTAAACCCGTGTCACACCAACATTGAGGTGCGATTGCCTCCATGACACACCTAAGTCAAGGATTAGGGTTGCCTACCAGTTTTTTTTTTTTCCCATATTATAGAATTGCACTAACAAGGCCAGCTGTCAGTTGTGGTGCAACTTACAAAATATTGGAAGGCCATGGCCTCAAGACCGTGAGCGCACCACATAATTGATCTAGAGGTCTCACAAAGTCATAACCTCTGAGATTGAGTGAAATGTGTGAACTTTCTGAAGCTGTTGCTGAGTGCACATAGTTGCTGGACTTCCTCCCCCCCAGTGCTTACTGCTTGCCACCAAGAGGCATCTACATTTTAACACACACTCTGATATCTCAAAGACATGCTGGAGTCAAAACCTCCTCCTGTTGGAGTGTCCGCTCCATGTCTTTTTTTCACCCAATATCTAAAAGCTTTTGCATTAGACTCTGGTTAGCGTGAAATGTTGATAGTGAAAAGTGGCAAATTTCCCTGCGGGGATATGAAATAATCAATGGGGCATATTATGAAGCAAGACAGAGGGTGTTGCGGCACACAAGTATTACCTGACTACATTGTTTGTTATATTTTATCGTAAAGAAAATTGCCAGTGTTATGCAATGTTAGGCAACAGGGCTAGTTTAGCTCACTTTTGTACATTTGTAAGCATTTTTGTATCCTGGGTGTTATGCTCTGCATGTCCAAAATAGCTTCTGAATGGAGCTTTTTTTTTTTCAAAATTAGTATTGCATTGTGTTTTCTTCATTATAGTCTCATATGATAGTTTCCATCCTTTATTTTACATGACTAGAGGGTTCTTGACAATTTTAGCTCTCGAGAGGTCTGTCTCTTTTATCCATGCTGTAAAAAGGTCCACATAAATTTCCATTCGCTTCCACTACTGTGTTTTTTCATTGTAATGCACAAGGAAAGGTTCTCCCCAATGGTTTTGAAACTTTACTAGTACAGTATAGGCATAGCAAAACTTGTTGGCTGGTCAAGTTGGTTGACGACTGATAGTAATGGGCATGCACGAACACATGAACATCCAAACCTCAGAACACGAATGGATGGTGCACTGTTGGGATGATTTGTTTGTGTTCTGACGTTTGCATGGGTTTACATCTACTCTCTGTTATCAATTTACTTCAGTGTCATTAGAAAGGGGAAAACAGAATTCTGCATTAGCTTTCATCCTGGCACGAACGTCCTGCCTGCACAGTGAGCAATCGGATAAAAACAGAGTGCGATGTTGTCGAGCCATGCAGTGTCGGACAGCTCCCTCTGCTGTTTAAAGGGGCCCCGCAACACTTTTGAACAAAGTCAGAAAGCGGTGCTGATCAGTTGTGAAGGCTCCTGTGGACACTTGGCCCAACAAATGGCATCATTGGGGGGAACTGATTATGTCAGTTGACTTTTACAGCGTAAGCTGCTATGTGCTTGTTACAGTGACAGAAATTGGTGGTGACAGTGTACACCGCTGCTGCTGCTGCTGCTGCTACCTGTGTCCGTAACCGCTATAGGCTTCAGTGTGAAAGAAAAGGCGTTGTGCCAGTGCAGATTTGATACCAGGTCAATAAGAGTGGTGGCCACCACAACCCCTCTAAACTCTCAACACTTCATTGGGCAGCCAAGGCTCTGGTGTTGTAGGAGAGGTACTGGCATCCACACTCGGCTCGCACCTCATGGCTTATCATTTTGCGTTCTCAGCCACGATTGTCTTTCGGCTCATTGTATGTTGCTAGCTGCCAGCTGTGCTTTTATGAACGAGGATGAAGAAGAGAAAGGAGAATACAGAAAAGAACAGGAAGAAGTCCGTTCTTAAGAACACAGTGACAACGAAGAAGGAGGCGAAGGCGACGACAACCAAGGAAAACAGGAAGAAGAGGTGAAGGGGATGGGTGGGGGGAGCAGGAAGAAAGTCAAAGTGAAAGAGAACAAGGGGGGCATGCAGCAAAGTCTAGCTTACGCTGCCACTGTGCTGCACCCTCTGTGCAGACATGGGAGTTGTTCCTTCGCGGCTCTTTCACAGAGATATGCACATTTTCTTTATTTATTGAATTCAAAATTTACAGATAATGCATAGCAGGTGATCCTTCCGTGATTGTGAAATTAGCCAATGCCATTTCTGTCTCGGGTGACTTAGTCAGCATTCCCAGTGTCCTCATTTCTGGAAAGAATGGCAGCCGTTTTCCGGCTACATTTGGAACCAAATTGTGACCTCCCTGGTCTGTGCAGTATAATAATACCTGGTTCATGTATTGACAGCAGCCTCCATGATCAATCGGCACCATTTTCTGACTGCATTCAAAAATTGTTGCAGGGCCCCTTTTTTGCGAAGGCCTTGCATGTCTCGTCAAATGTAAAGAGTGATTGGCATTGTCGGTGTCAGCACGAGTTTTACCAAAAATCAGATGTGACCACCTCCTTCACTTGGTATATACCAAAGTTGGCATGGCAGGGTATAGATGTGTGGCCAACGTGACTGATAGATTGTGACATCAATAGCATGGCCTGCCTCTAATTTACATTGCGTTAACAATATTACAACTAAATGCAGTGCATACCCATACCCCTCAAAAAGGGACGTGCAAGTCTGGGCCACACGTGACTGAATGTCAACTATTACAATAAAGCCTGTGTCGGTTTGCATTCACGCGGTGTCAAACGAGTTCAGAGAGCACATGAAAGTACGATAAAGCAACCCACATGGATGAATCTTCATGACTGGCTTTCACAGTAAAGTTGTCTTAGCATGCAGTAACGGACAGGTGAAATTCTTTTTCTCTCCACCTGTAACCAATTCTTGCTGTTCTGCTTGCAGCCACTCTTCACGTAGCATGGATGAGCTGGAAGTCGAGTCATTCTTTTCTTCTCCATCCAATTTGGGGCAGTGTCAGTCATGCTTCATCATTGAACGGTTGATGCTTTCATGAACATGCCATAGATATCTGCACCGTGTTCAGGTCAGCGAGGCATGCAAACTGACAGCACTATGGCAAGATGGCGACTTGCACGAATGTAAGGCATGCCATACATAGGCACTTGCCCGAGGCATCACAGTGCTCTCTTCCACAGTTCAGTTTTAGATTCAATATGCTGCAGGTATTAGTAGTATCAGTTTTCATTAATTCTGGGAGCAGTTATAAATTCTTCGGATGACACGTGTCAAATTGCATTAGCAGACTCGGTGCCCAACAAGTTTGCAACTGTGCCAGTAATGCTCTTGCCCATAAATCGCAATATGCCAAGGCACGTCGCACTATCATGACTATTACCGTATTTCTCACCGTCTTAGAAGGGCCTCATACATTCTAAGCTAGGACACCAGGCATCATTCTCGCAAGTTTGGTTATCCTGAAACTACATTTACCTAACGGTTCTTTGCAGTTCTTACAGTTTTCAGATGACAGCATTTTATTGTAGTTTGAGTGCGCCTGGGTGTTTCTTCTACCATTACACAAGTGCCGTGTATAGGTAAACCATTACTTTGTATGATGTTAAAGAGACCATGCCTACATACAGCAATACTCAAGTGCCATGTAAATTTCATTTCTATGAAATGATTGCCATGACCAGGCTGCAACGAATAAAAATACGCAAAAGTGTGGGACAGCAGATGTGTTGTTGAGGCTTGTAATGGCAAGTGCATCAGTGTCTCTCCCTTTTGACTTTCAGCTATGGATTGTGTTGGCTTGGGTGACTTGATAAGTGGCCATCAATTTTGTGTGTGATGTAAGTTACCGAGGCATCAAATGCATGCTCAGTTTGTATGCAGCAAACTGTAATTGTGTCAGCTTTTTGAAAAGCTGCTGGCTGCCTACTGTATTAGCCAGCCCACTTGTACGCATAGTGAATTGCAGTGGCTCGACTTTGGCACCAGAAAGTATATTCTGCACCACCCCAATTATAAACCACGGTTTTCTTCCTAAGTGTGCCAAAATTGTCGACTTCATAAGACACATGCAGCCATTGTTAGACACATCCTAATGAAGCCAACAGCAGTGAATCCAAGTAAGGCATAGGGACATGAGTTGTAGTTGTTTAAAGTGTAGTGTAGTAATTATGACATAAAGGATAAGGAATTAAAGCGCATAAAAGAACGCACCTGCTACCGGTAGGGACTTCCCGCAACCTTCAGATAGTGCATCCGATGCTCTACCAACTGAGCTACGGCATCGGCCGTCCCCCCGTCCACATTGCTGGGTACTTATGTGCATGTAATCATGGAAGTGTTAGACAGCGCCACTCGTAGCCACGGCAGCGAGTGTGGAACACCTTTTTTGCCAGAAGGCAAAATCATCGCATAGTATGTGATGTAAATTAAATGCAAGCTGGCTGCTGAACAATAAATGCTCGCACACTAGCCAGAAACGCCTTCTTTCGCTATTTCATAGCCTGGGTCTCATTCTGGTGTAAAGAAGCCTTTGACCCATCCCCTGTGCAGCCATTGATTGTGTTATGCAGGCATATGTGACGTATTCAACCTGCACCCTTAAAGCAGCACCGGTTTCACTGGAGTGACCTTTAATAAATCGGACACCTTGGTACCTGTATGTGTGTTTGCTGCTTGAAATTCTCTAATTTCATACCATGTACCTGCTAGCTGTACAGTGCCTGCAATACATCCTGTGCAGTTTCTGCACATCAATACAAAACATGAGGAATCACTTAGTGCTCGATTGAAATCATTAAAGAAAGGCATGGCCTGGTACATAGTAGATGCTGCCTTTTTTTTTTTTGTACCAGTTGTTATGCCAGTTTTCATTGCTATTAATATTATCCATAGAGCAACTTCAAAAATGACAGCATGCATCTATGCAATTGAGGGATCGGGCCATGTGTATCACTAGATTGAATTTTCAGAAACTGGTTGTCTTGACATCTTCAATGCCTCCTATTCTGCTCTGTGTCAAAACAGTGAAAGCACATTTAAAGTTCCAAAAAATAAAATCGCTATGTCAGTGCAAGTGGTGAGGAAAGAGCACAAAACCGCACAAGAACGTTGTGCAATTCAAAGATGCATCTCTAGTCTTTCCTGCCTTCAAGTGCCAGAATCATAGCATATTGTTTGCAAGCTCAAAGTTCTACTTTCCATTCCATCCTGCCTTGTATTGGATAGATGTTAGAGAAAATGGGGTCCATTCTGATCAAGTTCATGATGCGTCTGACTTGCCTGTTTGCATAGCATGCAAGTGTGCTTTGAGCTCACCTGCCATGGTCTGATTTGAGCACTTCATTGATCCACTCGTTCTTTGCTGGATGATACTCTGACCTTAACCAGTGGTAAATTTTCATTTTTGCATGATAATTCTCAGGAATTAATTCTATTTTATTTTAATTGAAAATTTGCTTCAGGAGAGTAGTTTTAGAAATTTAATTTCAGAATGTAATTTTAAGAAATTAAATTTAAGGTGCCCATTTTAAGAAGTTAAAAACCAGGCCCAAGTACAGAAAGCAAAGCATAACTATATCTTATCTGGTAGCAAAGGGAAGGCACTTCCATGAGCGTTGGATGAGCTACTAGTCTTAATGCACTGAAAGTGTTATCCGAAGGTGATTGTCTCATAGTGTGGCGACTACACCAAAGTGACAAAATAAAAGTCAGGTGATCCAGTGTTGCACCTGCTGTTTAGCAAATAGAGAAGCAAAGCCTTATTCGTGTGATAAGCCTGCAACTGATGACATGCACCTCAGGACATGGTCGGATGCACCTCATGACTGCGTCTGATGACATGGTTACGTATGTACCATTTTACTGCAGAAACAGTGTTCAGTGTTGCATAGGTCAGTGCTTGTTATGCTGCCCGTGCTTTTCACTGCCTATAGCCTCTTTTTGTGATAAGGTACATCCAACATTATCATTAGTGGAGAAAGTACGTTTGCATTTGTTAAAAATGAAAACACAAGAGGGTGCCCACAGATTAGTTTGCATTGAACCCTTTCTGGGAAACAGACATTTGAGCACACCGTGTCTTGTGGTGAGTGTGTTGCATCATCATGATGGTTGTCTAAAACAGCGTGTGGAACAAAACTGCTATTTCAAAGATGTAGAACCCAATGTCTTGGCATCTGTACAGGTTTTGTGGACAGGTTCGTTGTCCCAATTTAAATTTAAACCTGACTGTTTGCCATTTTCGTGGCATTTGTGTTACAGTTGCTGGTGCAGCTGCCCTCCGAACATATGTAAAAACCATGGGTAATGTGTTTAAGTGGCCTGCTTTCAATTTTTCCTGCACTTTTATTACTGCATTTCTTTGTGATATTGCATGAATCGGTTCATCTACGTTTGTGCCTTCTTTCTCAATACATCTATGAAAGAGCAATAAATTTCAGAGTTCCGTACCTGTATGTATCAAGGCAATTTAAAGTTGCTTTTCACGATTTCATGCTTTTCATGATTTCATGATTTCAGCTTTAAACTAGGTCATGAAATTCCTGTGTGCCCTTAAACAAACCAGTGTACATATTTCGTTTCTTGTGCATCTCTGTGTTGATGTCAGGGGTGTAAGCATAGCCTTTGTGCTGCTGTTAGGAAACTGAGAATAAACGGAAACTTTCTTCAGCACATTGAAAGGAACGACAAAACAAGCTGTGGAGTTGAAGAGTGATTCGAGTACAAAGTACTAGTGAGGGAGCACCCTCTTTTAACCTGTTACAGAATAATGGTTGCCCCTGTGAGAGAAGCGGATAAGAACCACAAATCAAGAAGAGAGGCCAGTTTGCATCTTTATTCTCTTAAACATAATCGATTCTTTGTTCCATTACAAGCAATCTATGCTGTTGTTTCTTGGTGGTATCTGTTTATGTTTAGCAGGCTTCTCGATCACAACATGATATGCACAATGGCTACAAGAAAGGGCAAAGCAAAGGTGACATAGAGAACATTGCGACAAAGCAATAAGCTCTGCTTCAAGAGAACAGCATTGTAATCAAATGGTCTGCTGCTGCCCTATGGAAGCCGTAGATCATTTAAGCTGGTACTGTTGGATAAGAATGCACAATGTGAACAGTCGCAAGCTCTGAAAAATAAATGCAAAGTCTGAAGAGTCCCTACTGGATGATCTCCTCGAAAACAGCTGGATGGTGTCTTCAAAAACCCATGCACTGTGGCGACAGTGAACTACACCGTGGGATTTCTCATAGCAAGGATGGCTGCACCTGTTCTTGTAACCACTTTGACAAGCACCATGGAGAGAAAAAAATTACACCATCTCCTGCTAAAGGGAACCATGTGTGGATGCGAAGCAGCGGGGAGATGGTTAGCTTGAGTGGGAGATAGTGTAATTTTATTAAGAGGACAAATGAGAATGTATAAGAGAAGAGAGAGAACGGGGGCGGTGGTTGCGTGATGGCCCGAGCGCTCATCGCGGCGCTGCACAGGAGAGAGAATGAGGCGCGCGCGTGCTCCGTCATTTTCATACTGCGGAACTACCGTGGCGCCCCCAGTAGAGTATGCAGCTGTCGCACCACCTGTCGTGCGCGCCGCTCCATAGAGTAGAGGATTCCTAGAGGAGAGAAAGGGGGGAGCGTAGGATAGGAGAGAGAGAGAGGGGAGGGGATGCGCATGCGCTGTTGGGGTGTGGGACGCGGGTGCCGCTCTGTAGAGTAGAGAGGATTCCTAGAGGAGAGAGAGGGGAGGGGATGCGCATGCATGGTGTGGGACGCAGGATGGAAGGAGGGACGGACAAAGCCCCCGCAATAAACTGCTTCGCATCTAAAAGCCAGAGCCTTTTCCAGTCCAGCATCACGGAATTGAAATCCCCAAGCTGTGTTTAAAGACTGCCTGCGGTGAGCTGTCCCTTTGGCATGGTTTTTGGAAATGCTGAGATGTGGCATTATGTGATAAGCTGAAACCCAATGAAATTGAATACTGCTGGTGGTTCCTTACTGGACAAGAGACCTAGCATACGATGCTGACAACTTAGTGGCATCGAAGAATGGAGATCAATGACTACTATTTGGCCACAGTGTCCCTTGAAGAGGGAGGAGACAAACGTGCTTGTGACTAAGAACAAAATGCTACATTTTGGAGGGTAATGCACGCACAGATATTCGAAGGCAAAGCTATGGACATGAAATAACTGTAAATTGGGCAAATATCTGAATTCAAGGCTTAAGATGCCATATGTGAACACATGCCAGCAGCCACGAATTCATAATTTTCTTCGTGTCTAACTTGAAATGCTTTGCGCTACATGATGTGCATGTTCTATAAATGTCATTAGTCGCCTTCATATTTATGATTCCTGGGATGATACAATCACTTTACAAGAACATTCATGTTTGCATAACGATCTGTCGGATATGCATATGCCATCAAAATTGCCTGCACTTCTTAATCAATTAGCATTTGCTGATAATACCTCAAAGTGGATGATTGACAGTGCTGCCCTTATTCACTTTCCTGATTGTTCACACAGTGCCTGAAAGAAAATAGCATCAAAATTTTCTGCTGCCATTGACTCAAAAATAGCTAGTAAATGTCTTTTCTACTGTCATGTGTGTGAATTCTGTTGCTGGTGTGGCCTCGTTGACTCTACAGCTTGCCTTGAACCTCGCATACTCAAGCAGTCGCTGCACGTTTCATAACAACCGCCCAACGTGTTTATTCCCTGAAATCTTGTGAATATTATATCTTTTGTCTTTAACACTAAGTGCACCAGGTTCTTCAACTCAGTGTCAACATTTGCACAAGGAGCACTTTCTTTCTGCTTGTTGGTAGTGAACGGATGTTGTCTGCTTTCCTGCCTATGTCTTGTGCTTGGTGCCTAAGACACTCCAGTGGACATTTACATGCAAGGTTATGCAGATCCTTGTGTTACATAACTGTCAGTCGTAAAAAGAGCAAGCGCTACTTTAGAACAGAACTGCTAAAGCTCGATAAATCTATTGAAAAAAATTCTTGCTTTGCTCAGAAAGGGTGCTGTCAGCTGCATGCTGCTCTATACTCATTACAAAATTATACGCATCGAGGAAAAAGTTCCTGAAGGGCTGCCATTCCACTAGGAGCGCTGCTGCCAGTATTAAATCACTGTGTTGAGGTTAGGATTGGCTTCATTAGAATGTAAATGAGTTTCATTAGATTCATTACATTATTAGCATTAGATTATTGCCTCACATTTGCAAGCAGTGCCTAGAAAGCAGAGGTGTTACAATGAAGTGGTAACATTTAGCAGGGATCTGTTATGTACGTCCGTAGCTGAATACAAGTTATTCACATAGATTTTGCTGTACAGTCTGTCAGTACTTGCATTGCTGTTGCGCATTATAACTACATTCCTCTTAGCAGAGCGTGATGGGTGCAAAGTGTTTTCAGGTGGCGTATAGAAAAATGTTGGATGTATATAAGACAGGCATTTATGTGAACGTGCCATCAGGCATTTCGGCAATTTTCGATGCTATGCCTATTCATTACTGATACATACCTTATGCTGTTTATAAAGTCAGGTATGCCTTGTGCTTGTGCTGGATCGGCACAGTTTCTCTCAGAACTTCTCTTGTCTGCCCACTTTCTCGTTGTCAAAGGCCTACTACTTTGATGTCCCATTACTACTTCAAGCAACCCTATGCCAGTTACAGATATGTACACTTACATTTGCATTGAGAAAATGTTATTGCATATAGTGCTCTCATGCTTTTCAAATAAAGAGCTTTGCCAGTAGAATAAGGCAGATGCTGATCATGTTTCACTTACCTTTGGAATTTACAGCACTTTGACAATAAATGTGAATTCGAAGTGTACTGAAGGCCAGAAATAACATGAAACTATGTTAAAAATTGGCTGCAAGTTCTCTTCCAGACGTCTGAACGTCTCTCACAAAATGCGTCGAAGTTTTCCAGTGACTGAGGCTAAAAGAAATTATTTCAAATTTTTTTAACAAATTGAATATGTTCAGGGCTGGATCCAGGATTTTTTTGAGGGTGGTAGTCATCTTGTAGAAGGAATGCAGTGTTTTGAGCTTGTTGGTATATGACATAGCGAGGCTTAAAAGGCGAAGACGGAGAAAGAGACGTGGCATTGAAGTGGAAATGATTGATAGGTTCGGGGATAACTATGTTTCTAAAAAACCATATTTGCCCTTTCCCGCAATGCATAATGCATAATGATACACAAGTTTTCTGTAAGCAGCGCATGTGTGATGATATGCAAAGAAGTTGTATATATATGTGTGGGTCTTTGCTCATAATAAATAATGTTGCAAGTTAATTAGTGCCTCTGTATATGTGTCACATCTTTCTTCATCTTCGTCTTTTTATGCACTCTAAGCCCGATGGCTTATGGGAGGATCTGACAAGTCTTCATTGAAAAATCGACAGGGTTGGTGCCAGGACCTCCTAGCCCCTTCTCTGGATCCACCATGGTGGTTGCATTGCAGAGGAGCTGTCGTAGCGTTTGTTACACGGGCCTGAGTCAGGCTGTTGGATCCGCGTGAAACAAGCTGTGTGGCTTATAGTCATTTTGAGTGTTTGCGTGAGTGTTTGCCGGTAGTTGAAAGGAGCTTCCCCTCGTTTGAGGACTGAAGCGTCTGGAGATTTATTGCCCTGCGCGAGCCGGGTGGTCTTTCCCTCGGTTCCCAGAACTTTTTGTGCAAATGTGTGTGTGCGTGAGTGCGTGTATGTGCGGGTTTCTGCGTTTGTGGCTACGTGCGTCGGCGCGGCTGCGAGAGAAAATCCGGGAAAACGAACCGATTGGAAACAGAACGACGAGATTCGGCAGTGCGCGGAAGACGACGTGAGTGCGTAGAGCCACGAAAGCGAGCGGGTGCGATCGACAGTATGGAGTGCGGACGGTGCGATGTGCGAGCCATGGGCGAACGGCTGTGTGACTGTGGGAAGAGTGTGCGCGCTTAACGTTGTAATTTCACCCTTTTTCTTCTCCAAGTAAATAGTTTTAATTCCTTTTAAATACTGTGCGTGTGTACTTTTATTTAACGCGGCCATCACTAATAAATCTTTAATAGCGAACGTGGCTTTTTCTTCGCATGATCACTTGCGCGACCGTGACACAAAATGTTCTGCTTACTTTAGGGAGCAAGACATTGCTAGGTTTCGCTAGTCTCAATCGGGAAACCGTTAAGTCTTACGTACCTCAACAGGGTTTGCCCCAGTAGTCTTTATTAGGCTTGTGTGAATTACCGATGGTTTAATTAGGTCTGAGAACCTAATCATGGTTGGCTTAATAAGGCTTAGCCAAATAGGAAGAAAGAGACGCTAATTTCTGTCTCCCATACTGGGGACACGGCTAAGCCAGTGCCTTCTCTATAATAGAGAAGGCACTGGCTAAGCGCCTTAGGGGAAGGGAGAAGTAGGAGGAAAAGAGAAAAAGTTTTACCAAGGGCAGAGGCCCGGACGTCGCATTGCGGTCAGCAGGCTGTCGGCAGGGGTAGGCGGCGAGGGTCCCGTACTCAGTGGTAGGCTTCAATACCCGTCTCGTCCGGGAACTCCACCAGGCTCCGGAGTGCTGGTAGATGGGGGCGAGCAGGGAAGAGGAGGTGTTGCATTGTGGTGGCAGGGAAACCCTGTCTCCTGTAGGCTGTGTGAGGACCATTGAGCGTTCCTCTGGCAGTCCAGGGCACTCACAGAGGAGATGCTCGAGATTGGCGCCCATGGCTTCCTATGGGACCGCTCTCGCTTCGCGCTCCCGCGCTGCAGCAGACGACACGAAGCACCTCCCCTGGATACCTGTGCGCCTGCGCCGCATCGCTTCGATGTGCGTCCGCGCCGGATACACTGGCACTCCGCGGAGCAGTGCATCTAACAGTGGACCGTACTGTTTAAAGGGTCCCTGAAACGTTTTTTTTTTTTTGTTTTTTTTTTTGACATTGCGTCACTGATTAGGCAACACAATTGTGAAATCATTCACACCATAAATAAAGCGAAGCACTATGCGCTAAGGCAGCTATGGGCTTATTTCTGTCGCCTTCCTCCTTACCACTGATGTTCCTCCTCAACTCGGTCTGCCGCGGAGTGCGCGCTAGCGACGACAGCGCCTTCCGCTCAGCCGCTCTGCCGAGCCTTCCGTAGCGACATAGCGCCCCGATATCCTCACTGAGGTCGCTCGCCTCGGCAGTGCTAGCCTCTGTAATAGAGCGCCGGCGACTCGTGTGTACACCGCCAGATGCCGCGACGATACCGTTGGCTGAAGCGAAGGAGTACGTTGCAGAAGCGCGTTGTTCGCAGCTAGGTTTTGAAAATTACATGCACAAGACTGGTTCGGGGCCAATCAGCGACCTCCCATTCGTAGTTCGATTGGCGGGGGCGGGGGCATTTTTTTTCTGCGACCTTTTGCGATACGCGTGTTCAAAACCTTATGTAAATTACACACTTTACGCACAGCGCTATAATCTGTCCTGTAATGGTCCTAACGACCCGCTCTACCGGGTCACCATGTTTGCACAAAATCGTCAAAACCGTTTCAGGGTCCCTTTAAGCACAATGAAGGCTCATCGCGGCGTATATAACAGCCGAGTACAAAGTACTCGGCTGTTGCCGAGCCAATGTACAAGGACGTCGTGACATAAGTACGTGTGTCAGACTATTATTTTTGTCTGCCACTGACTGTGTCAGCCTATAGAAGCTCATTTGTGTTGCCACAAAACAACCGCGTGTCGCGAGACATTCCAGCAAAAGTGCACTGCACTTTGTCGTATTTGCAAATGATCGTTGAGCAATATCATATTTTAAATATTGTTCCTTATATTCTCACTCAGACTTGTAGTTTTTTCCCCTCACACGAAAGATACGGCGGCAGCCAAACTGAAGTAATTGCGCCGGACCGGGCTTGTGATGATGACATGCAGGCCCGTAGGCAGAAAGTTTTTTCTGGAGAGGCGCACTTGCTGAAGGCCTTGCACTATTTGAGAAAAAACATCTATTGTCATTATATTTGTTTTCGGCAAAAGTCTGTGTACAATAAGTAACTTGTTAAATGTAACGTTATTAATAGGCTTAAATTTTTTATTAGCACTGCACAGTGTTATGAACACCACCGCGCAACCAAAATTTCGGGTGGAGCCCGTGCCCCTAGGGCAAACCCCTCGAGCTCCCCCTCCCCCCCCCCCTTCCTCGCTACGAACCTGAGATGACATGTCACGTTCTCGACACAAGCATTCCGTGATCCTAACAAATAGGGGAGACTAGCACAAGGCCTTATACTTTTGTATACTTGGATAAGAATACATGCAAGCATATCACTTCTGCAGCACAAGGAATAAACATTGTGGAGGCTATGCATGACGTACGCGCGCATGTAAAAGTACAGTGGCTAGCAGGGGACGCGAGGGGCAATTCCACACTTGGGAGCTTCGTCCGTCTGCCGCTAGACGCCGACTGTGTTCGATCTCGAAGCCAATACGGATGTCATTCGCGTGCGGTTGAGCAGATCGAGCGCTACGAAAGGGTTTATCTTGGAGTATTATTCTTACAGGGACAAACTTTAACTCGCTCTATAGAACGGCTATAGACAGGTTGCACCCGCCAGGAGCCTCCACCATCGCATAGCCCGCCAGCGCCACTGTGGCCACTTGTTCGTTAGCGTCTGGAGAGCTTCCGCGGACCGCCCTCGACACTATAACAGCCTCTATATCGACACACCGAGCGAAGTGAAGGCGGTGCTATAGTGGCTGTATGTGCTCCCTACAGGAGCAGAGTTGTGCATAGATCCGCCATCTTGCACATTCATTCGCAGGAAAGCTGCTCCTCTTGAATGTAGGAGACGGCATGGCTCAACGGCGGCGTGCGCTTTCTCGTTCGTTCATTGCGCGTCACTGGGGGAGAGAGTTTCGCTTACAACTAAGAAAAGGGAGGGTGACTCGAACAAACAACTAATTTAACAATTTATACATAATTAAGTGGTGTTATAAATTGTTCGATGGCCCTCGCTATTGGTAGAAGCATTTTTTAATGTGAAATGAAAACACGATTCTGGACAAAACTAAATGAGAAGCTCAGGGGAAGATGGATGCTTGAATCGATAACAGATCGCAAAATACGATATAGAACAGGGAATGTCGCAGAACGTTTCGACAAGTGGACTTGTCTTCGGCAGTCGCTGCCCTGCTGCCCGGCAGTCTTGTTCTTGTTCACCTGACAATATATGGCTCACGCCCACTGTGGGGGATTGGCCAAGAATTGGGTGCTAAAAATTTTATATTTAGGAATGCAGTAATCTACACAGAGAAATGGCGAAGTGGTATTGATGTAACATGGGGGGGGGGGGGGGGAACTCTAATGATTCACATAATTTATTTATTTATTTTATTTTATTTGAAAAATTGAATAATAGAAAAAGACTAAAATTTGTACTGAACGTTAGTTGTGTATTTGAATAAATATAAAGATATTTCTGGCTTATTTAAAAACGATCAGTTTCATTAATGTAATTTTGCACGGCCAAGCAAACATTCGTATTGCAGAATCCAGAAATGGAGGCACCAAAAGACAGCACCACAGGCGTAGACAGGTCTATTCCAAGAGCTCGCAAGGGGTTTTCTAAGCATGTTCTCCTAGCCACGGTAAATCGTCGACAGCTCAAAAGGAAATGGTCTATCGTCTCTGGCTCTCCGCAGAATGCACACAGTGGTGAAGGAACCCCACCAGACCTGTGTTCATAGAAATTTAGGCTCGGTACACGGCAGCGTAGCCTCGTAAGGGACACTTCCAGTTGACGTGTTTGACATACTGTTCTCCGCCAGGGTAGAGAAGGTGACAATAATCTGTGGAGTTTGTCAACGCGGAGTCTATCACGCGGAGTCTCGGTGGGTTAGTTTCGAGAAAAGAAGAGAATAAAAACTACTTTTTCAGTGTTTATTTGTTGTATTTATAGAGTGAAACTTCTTAAACAGAAAGCATCATGCAGGTCCTGAAAATGCAGCAAGGATTTCTGAACTGAACGTTTGTTTTCACCATATTTTATTCTGTGTCAGTTAAGGGAACGGCCCTCGTCCTGGGTTTACAGTATATAAAAATTGTGCACTTTAATACCTCTAATATTGGCGACTACCAAAAAGAAAGTTCACGCATCTCCATGAAGTGAACCATGACGAGTGGGCGAAGCACTGGGGATCGTTCGGTGTTAGGGAGCCTACATGACAAAAAGCAGTCATGTAGGCTCCCTGTTCTGTGTTACCGTAAATGACCCGTGACATTGCCCGCTCATGCATGTAAATGAGTGACAACGCGTGTGTGTTTACACACGCGTTGTCATTTATGCTCCTGGTGTTTATGAGGTTCCTGCGCTCCCACGTCGTAGATCGTGCTGAGTTCCGGATTACCATTAACGCGCACGCTGCGAATCCTTATGGCCGGTTCAACACGCACAACAGAAATCTCCCACTGGCACTACATTTCAGGTCAAGATCCAGTGGCTATATATATGGGGTGGTCGGTGAACGGTTGTGCAGCGCGAGCAGTCGGTTTTTTTCAATCAATAAACTCGTTGGCAGACGCTGCCTGCGTCAGCGTTGGCTCTCGAGGGCTCGTTCTCGATCCTTGTGAGCAGGTAAAGCGTTCATCGTTAAAGAACCCCAAATGGTCTAAATTTCCGATTGATTGATTGATTGTGGTTCGGTTAGGAAAGGACGCTAATTTCTGCAGCCCATGTAGGGAGCACGGCTAAGCGTCCGTGGGGGTGGGAGAAAGGGAGTGAAAGAGATAGAGAGGAGAGAAAGGCCGTAGTGGAGGGCTCCGGAAATTTTGACCACCTGGGGTTCTTTAACGTGCACTGACAACGCACAGTACACGGGCCTCTGGCATTTTCGCCTCCATCGAAAATGCGACCGCCGCGGCCGGGATCGAACCCGCGTATTTTGGGTGGCAGCCGAGCTAGAGCACTGCACGGGCCCGGGCCGGCCCGCGGGCCGGGCCGGGCCGTCTGAAGCGTTTTCGGGCGGGCCCGGGCTCGAAAGTGCGGGCCTGGGCCGGGCCCGGGCTTGAAGCCACGGGCCTGGGCCGGGCCTGGGCTTGAAGCCACGGGCCTGGGCCGGGCCCGGGCTTGAAGCTACGGGCCGGGGCCGGGCCTGGGCTTCAGGCTGCGGGAGCAATAAAGATTTCGGTTTTTTTATTTGTGGTTGACACACAATCTGTAAGTAAACAAAGACATTTGTTGCTCGCGTCCTTCGTTGCGCCTATAAAGGTGTAGGCCGAATTGTATGTGGCTATCCTTCTGGTCAAATTGTAAGCCGTAAATCACCTTCAAAGCGTCATATTAATTTTCGCTTGTGCAGTGAGGGAATTAAGGGGATATAACTTGTCACAGACATCGCAAGCTCGTAACTGTCTTGACGAGGCGCACACCTGAAGCATCTTAAGGTGCAGGCGCGTGTAATTCGCGCCATCCGGAAAATGAAGGCCCTACCGCCTTGCAGCGACCACTGCGAGATTTGATAACTCCTCATGCGTGAGCAGAAATAAGAGGCACGCGTGGGAAGAAGCGCGTAAGAATAAGAGAGTAAAGACGGCCTCCGTTGCTAGGCGACACCCGGCTAGGCGGAGCATGCGCAGACCGCAGCCCACCCATAAGGAACCTCATGCAAGGAACTGCTGCGTGTGTAGCGTGGGACCCATGTCGCCATCTACTGAAAAAGAGAGAAAAAAAAGAGAAAGCTTTGGATGTTGTGTCGTAGCTCGGCAGAGCGCGCTGATGCTAATTTGTCTCCTCTACACGTGGCGCTATGAATGCAGCTGTATTGCGAGACAAGATCGCTGCCGGCGAGCTTAAGCTCGTCTCCAAGCAAGCTAAGAAAAGCCAGGTTTGGAAGCAATTCCTGCAAGTTGTCGACGTGCACACCTTATCACCAGTAGGACATGTGCAGTGCAAAAGCTGCAAAGCTTTCTTCGCATATGATGGTGGGAAGACAGGAACGTCGCATCTGAACCGCCACAAGTACAAGGCTGCTGGTGACACCACTGCCATTTCTTCGTTCTTCACTGAGAAGAAACCCCAGGTTTCATCTACCGTTAAGGGGAATCTGACGACTGCTTGCGTGAAGTGGTGCGCTAAAGATATGCGGCCATTTGACGTTGTTTGCGATGATGGATTCCTATAATGTTGCCGACGAACTGATTGCTATCGGTGCCAAGTACGGGAGCATATCCGCGAGGACCGTGATTCCGCATCCTACGACGGTGTCTCGCAGGGTGTCCGAAGTTGCAAACGAACTCCGAGAAGTGGTGATGCCTGAGATTCAGTCAGCGATGAAGTAAGGTCGCTGCTCGATGACACTTGACATGTGGACCGACGACCACAAGAAAATTGCCTATATCACTGCAACGGCGCATTACGTAAGTGTGAAATGGGAACTGAGGAGCCTTGTTCTGTTCACTAGTGACTTTCCCCCCGAGAGAAAAGCGGGAGAGAACATCCGTAAGGAGATTGTACGAAGGAGCGCTAAGTTGGGGATTGATAAAGGCATGTTGAGCAATGTGGTGTTCGTGACAGACCAGGGTGCCAACATAATTAGCGCGCTGCGTCCGTATGCGAGGATGAACTGCTGTGCGCACGTCCTGAACACCGTTCTTCGGAACGCGTTTGATGACAGGTACCTCGCTCAGGAACTTCCCGACCTTTTGGAACAACTGCAAAAAGTGAAAGCTGTCGTGACTTTTTTAAAACAGAGCGGACTGACGAGTCAGCTATCACACGGTGTGTGCCAGGAGATATGCACGCGGTGGAATTCAAAGCTCGCCATGATCAAGTCCGTGCTAAGTCAGTACGATGCGATAGAGAACCTCCTATAGATTCAAGGGGAAATCTGCTCTTGGAAGACGTCAATAAGACTTTGTTGACGGAGGTCGCCGAATTCTTGGAGCCCTTCAAAGAGGCCAGCGAAAAGCTTGAGCAGGATAAAGTGGTAACGCTGCCTCTTGTACTGATGTACTACACAAAACTGAAGAAACACCTTACTGCTGATTCGACAGACTCACCAGAAGTGTGCCAGCTCAAGTCGAGGGCACTAGAATTCCTTCAAATAAAACTGCCCATAGAAGAGCTTCACAAAGTGGCAACGTTCTTGTGGCCGCCTTTCCGCCATCTCCGCGTTCTTGATGAGCAGGAGAGGAAAAGTGTTCATGACAGAGTACGCGAATTGTTAATCGATGTACATCTGCGTTTGCCACAAGGAGAAACGAGCACAGATCATCCTGATTATGAACCCCCAGCGAAGCGTACGTCCCTTGACGAATTTAAGGAGTGGCGCGATGCTGCGGAAACTCAACCAGCCGACAGTGAGCTTGACAGTTACCTTCGGGACAGTGACTCGTGTGAGGACATTGAAAAACTGCTTGAATGGTGGGAAGCCCATCGTAGGAAATACCGTGGGCTTTCATTTCTTGCAAAAAAAGTACTTTGCATCCCATCCACGAGCGCCAGCAGCGAACGCAATTTTAGTGCAGCTGGGTACGTACTCCAAGACAGGAGGACCTGCTTGAAGCCGGAGAGCCTGGACAACTTGCTGTTTTTGCACAAGAACATGTAGATTTTTGCCTTTTTCTGGCCTTTTCGCACTCGTATTCCTGTGACATCGTTTTCAAGTGCGGTCTTTTTGTGTCATTGAGTGTTATTTTAAGCGTATTTTCTATCTTTATTTCACAAAGAAGGGTGAAACCTTTTATCTGAAATAGCATCAAGCATGGTGTGTAGCAGCTTGATTATATAATTATATTGTAAATGGCGATTACGTTTCCGTGACGGCGTTAGAATACGAAAAATCTATATTTCATCTGCTTTTGGTGGCTGTTCACAATATATAACGTTAAAGTTTTTTTATCTTGCTGCAAGAAATTATTAATCAGGATCCTCTTAAAAAATTGTGTAAATAATGTTTCTAACGCGAGTGTAGAAAAGAGAATCAACGAAAATGTCCCGGGTTTGATTCTATCCGCTTTTTCATGTTAGTTGTACACTTTCAATAAATTTTGTTGCTATGTTTTATTTTCCCTATACTGCTATTTTAATGACTTGCCATGTGACATATAGGCAACATTTCATCTATATTCCTTGCTCCCAAACCACGATATGATTACGAGGCACGCTGTAGTGGAGACCGGATTAATTCCGACCACCTGGAGTTCTTTAACTTGCACCTAAAGATAAGTACACGGGTGTTCTTGCCTTTCGCCCCGTCAAAATGCGGCCGCCGTGGCCGCGGTAATCGCACCCACGTCCTACTACTTAACAGCAAGACAGCTTAACCACTGAGTTATCACCGCGGGCAAAGCAACATTTCAACGCATGTGCACACTGAATTTTCCCTCTGGCCCCGCCACGGTGGTCTAGTGGCTAAGGTACTCGGCTGCTGATCCGAGGGTCGCGGGATCAAATCCCGGCCGTGGCGGCTGCATTTCGATGGAGGCGAAATGTTGAGGCCCGTGTGCTGTGCGATGTCAGTGCACGCTAAAGAACCCCAGGTGGTCGAAATTTCCGGAGCCCTCCACTACGGCGTCTCTCATAATCAGAACTGGTTTTGGGACGTTAAACCCCACAAATCAATCAATTTTCCCTCTGATTCCCCGCTGCAAAGCGCAAAGCATCATTAATAATCATAGTCAACAACTAATATTCTCTAGTGGGCCCGGGCCGGGCCTAATCATGAGTTTAGCAAGTTTAGCAATGAACACCCGAGCCTGGGCCGGGCCCGGGCCGGGCTCGGGCTGGGGTCCGGTCATGTACGGCCAGGCCCGGGCTTAGAACCACGGGTCCGGGCTGGGCTCGGGCTTCATAAAGCGGGCCCGGGCTGGGCTCGGGCCGAAAAATCTGGCCCGTGCAGTGCTCTAAGCCGAGCACCGTAACCACTACACCACCGCGGCGGACTCTAAATTTCCGGAGCCCTCCACTACGGCTTTTCTCTCCCTTCTATCTCTTTCACTCCCTTTCCCCCAACCCCGCGGACGCTTAGCCGTGCTCCCTACATGGGCTGCAGAAATTAGCGCCCTTTCCAAACCGAACCACAATCATCATCATCACCATCAGAAAGAGCGTTCCATAGTCACAGCCTCCTATATAGTTTATATAGGGGGCTATGCCATAGTCAAGGCGCGCCGTTCGCTCTCCCTCAAGAGACGCTGCGCCCCATAACGGGCACAACTGTAATTAGATGGCTACGCCGGGTGTACCAACGAAACGTTGGGGTGTACGCCGCAAGCTCGGACTTCGCCCCAAAAAAAAAAAAAGGCGAAGCGCTTGCGAAGGACGAGTGCTTTTGCCTGTCTTTCTTTTAGGGGCGAAGCTCCTCTTAGTCTAACCTTGTCACGCGTCAGTCGTCAGGCGTAACCCGCGTGCCGGGAGGCACGCGCTCGCCCTCGGCGCGTGCCTCCCAGCGCGTGGCTCTGCTGTCTTGTGTGTGAGAGAGAGAGAGCGAGCGAAAGGCGCGCGTTGGCTATGGAAACGCTCTTTCTTAGAGGAACGCTACCAGCTCGCAAAGAAGGAGAACGCGCCCTCATCCGCGAGAGACAACGTTGACGCAGCAAGCAGCTTCTCCTAGCGAGTTTCTTGATTGAAAAATACCGACTGCTCGCGCTGGAGAACCGTTCACCGGCCACCCATATATATATATATATATATATATATATATATATATATATATATATATATATATATATATATATATATATATATATATATATATATGCACTGGATCTCGACTTCCAAAGAAGTGCCGGTGGGAGATTTCACTTGTGCGTAGTTGAACCATAAGGATTCGTAGCGTGCGCGTTAACAAAATTAATCCGGAACTCGGCACGATCTACGATGAACATCCGGAGCTTCGCCCACTCATCATCATTCACTCCGTGGATATGCGTGGAATTTGTTTTTTTTTTTTTTGCACCAGCTTCACCAGCTTCATATTTCTGATGACGGGGAGGCTGTGACGTCATCGCATACGCTGCACGAATTTCGGTTTGAACACACCGTTCATTCGATTGTTTAAAATTACTGGTGAGTTTCTGGGCAGATTGGCTGACCCTGGCTGCTTCAGGGCTGTCAGTGCTATTGGAAAACAACGATATCACAATATGGTGGAAAAGCCGCTGTCCTGAGTTCCCCTTTAAGGTCTTATCTTTAGACATATTTCTGCTCTTCGCGATTTCTGCCAGACGTTCCCATTTTCCTTCTAGGTTATTTTGCTTCTGTGGATTAATGAAGCTTAATCAGAAAAAGATGATCTGTGGCGATGATTGTGGTTTGGTTAAGTAAAGGACGCTGATTTCTGCAGCCCGTGTAGGGAGCACGACTAATCGTCCGTGGGGTAGGGGAAGGAGAGTGAAAGAGATAGAAAGGAGAGAAAAGCCATACTAGAGGGCTCCAGAAATTTAGACCACCTGGGGTTCTTTAATGTGCACTGACAACGCACAGTACACGGGCCTCAGGCATTTTCGCCTCCATCGAAAATGCTGCCACGTCCCTATCTCTTCACCACCGCGACCCCTCAACACCTCCTCTGCTGGCCACGTCGCCTAGTCCCCATTGGTCCACGTCGCCGCTCGCGCCCTTTTGCGTTTCTTCTTCCTTTGTGCTCAAGTTTTCCGCTTCCTTGCCTACATCACATCGATCATCTTTCTCTTTATCCATGCCCCTTCCTTGCGCCTCTTGTTCTTATATCCCCCTCCTTCTGTTCATCGTCATCTTTGTTCTCGCTTCCATTGCTTCATTTCTTTATATCTTTTTTTATATGTTCTGATAACCACGACAACTTTAAAGCACCATTATGTACAGTGTAAAATTGCACTGAAAAGCAATGGTTTTCCAAAAACGTCGAAATTTGAAAACGGTGTCATAAAAATGGACTAACTTTTCTTTTTCAAGATCAGTCCGGTTGAAATCAAGGACCTTGTCTGCCACAGTGCATAAGAGAAGTGTTTAAGCATGGTTTATTTCAGCACAGTGGCGCACCGACGGGGGGGGTTCGGGGGTTGTAACGCCCCCCCCCCCCCGCCTCTGAGGCCGACCTAACCCCCCTCCCACTCCGTAACTGCTCCTATGTGCTAGAAGAATGTGGCGCTAATGTCTCTGCAAAGCGCCGAAAAAGATAATAAGATAATCATCATCATTGATGTTACTATTATTTGGCATTTTATTTACTTTTTTTTTACACACGCAACAACTGTGTAATCGCATGCCCGGCCCTTCGTGAAAGATTGAACCCCCCCTGGCAGAGATCCTGGCTGCGCTACTGTTTCAGCAGGTTTCAGTGTTTATCCAGAATTTCGATGTTTGTCTTTTTTTTTTTTTTTTTTTGGTGGGGGGAGGGGTGTGGTGTTACCCATGGTGTAACCAGAACGCGTGGGGGGGGGGGGGGGGTGCACAACAAGTCGATGGTCATCTGGAAAATTGTTTTTTTTTTTGGGGGGGGGGGGGTGCTCCATCTATGTGGGGGGCGGGGGGGGGGTAAATAAATCTCTGCGGCAGGGGTTTCCCCAAGAAATAACTCAGACTAGAGGGTGTGTCTGAAATGTCAAGCGGGGTGTGAAGCGGCGGATATCTTTAATTTGTAAAAAAAAAGAAAAAATGAAAAATGTTTATTCGGGGGGCGTGCGTAGGAAAAGAAGATGGGTCTATAGCCTGCAGGGAAATCTCTGCAGAACGTTGTCAAAGTCCTCTGTCTAATGAAAGTTCTGCTAATACAAGATATTTTTATGCACCACGGTAGACAAAGTCCTTCACATCAACCGGATCTGATTTTTGAAAAGAATTAAATAAAAATTGGGTTACTTAGAAAACTGCTATTTCCGACGTTTTTGGTCGACCTCTTACATTTTGGTGCCTTTTAAAAACATAGCGGTGTTTTACAATGCAGCAAATATTATTTCAAAAGGTAATAAGCATATAAAAGTTACTATCCACCGAGTTTCGTTGTCCCCGGTTTATTACGTCTGCGCGAACAAATTTCTGATTTAGATATGTTTCCTGTTTACAGAAATTGGTGAATGTTCTTCCTCGAAATTCTTTCCCAAACTAGGTGCACTGATACACTCATAAGGACGAGTTTCCCTTGCTTTTTTTTTTAGTAGAAAACCTATTTTGATACGTATCGTTTTCTCGCTACACGTGGATTCAGATTTTATATATAGGACGGTGAATTTGCGAGAAAAAGCCCTTTCAGCGGCCGACATTAGCCCTTTCAGCGGCCGACATATATGACTATTTCTTCATATGGAAAGCATACGTTCTTCACGAAACTGTTGGTTCACTGTTCGTGGTCCAAAGCCTTCGGCCAAAGTAAATTTCATCAAAATCAGGAGTGGTGACCAGGACCACCTGTTCATCATTGTGTGGATGCGCGTTGCCCTTTCGCGCGCCGAAAAACAACAAAATGAACCGTGCCAGCCCATCCTGGTGCCTCGGTCTCTCTAAACCACGGTACTCCAGCGCATCCTCGTCCGAGGAACATGCCGGGCGGCACTGCGGCACCTTGCAACAATTCCAGCACCGCGCGATTACCATTCAAATGTCCCACTGGAATGTAGCAGACGCGATCCCGACCAACCGCAGCCGGCGGGCGAACAAGCCGCAGAGGGGACGGCTGGCAGCACCGTGCGGTCACGTGACCCACGGGCCATTTGTGCGAGCTAAAATGGCCGTGGTCCCGGAGCAACCATACAACGGCTCCGTCCCACCATTGAACTCGCCGCCTGCAAGCTACGAGCAGGACGACAGAGTTGCACTGTCGTGCGAGGTAGGCCGCTTACAATCTCTCAATCGCAGCGGGTGCGGCCGAGCGCGAGCCCCGAACGTGGCGCGCCGACCTAAGCAGCAGCGCTCGATCGGCTACGCATGGGCCTCCGCTGCTGGTGCCATGCGCGCATCCACCGTCCTTAACCGCACCGATCACCCGTGCACATAGTCTGCGAGGCTGTAGTGTGCCGCATTCCCTACCTGCCGAGTGCCGCCAGCGAAGCGGCAAAAGGCGGCGACCGCTGGAACCGCGCACGTCGGCCCGATTGCGGTGCAGCTGGAGTGTGTTTTGGAGTGGGCCTCGAGCGGCCTGGCGAAGTATGCTGCAGATTTCGAGGCTCCTCGCTCCTCGGGTCCACTCGTGCGCCGTACGGGGTGCCGTCGATCCGTCAAAAAGTGGCCCTCCAAAGCCGTCGCGAGTAACGAAGTGATCCCATGAGTCGAGGCGCAATGGTTTGACCCGACCGATGGCGGGAGACCGCAAACACCGTCCCGTCCAACGTTGTCCCGTCCTGTGGCCGTCGGTGGCCAGCCGAAGCAATCCGCAAATGAGCGTTTGTTTACCGTCGGAAGTCGTGGCGTCTCCGCGGTTGGGCCTTTCTTCGCTAGCATGACCGTGCTTTTCGTTTTGTTTCGATCGTGACCCTGTTGTTGCTCTCGTGAGACGCATATTTTGCGCCGGCTTTGCTCACATTCCCTTCGTGTTTCCGCCGAGACGCTCTCCCACCTGTGTGTTTCGATATGTATCGGTGGAAATACTGTTGCATGAACACTGCACGCGAACCCAGCCGTGCGCACGGCCGCGGCGGTGTGTTCACAATGTCAACGCATGTGGTTGCTTCTTTTCTCTTCGACACCGTGTTGCGACGGTGCGAAACTGCGCGAAGCTGTGCGACTGGCAGTGTCAAAGCACCGTGGTCGGAGCGTTCGCCGTCAATCGTTATTCGCAATTCACTCTTTGGTGCACCTGAGCATCGCGACAGCGCATCGTTTAAACCGGATGTTTTTGCACAAGCACAGCCATTCTCCCCAATGCGGACTGCGCCTTGTTAGTTGTCCGTCATCGCGCAGCACATTCGGGGTATTTCCATACCCATCACCGCTGTGTCTGCACTCGCGCCAGTAGTAGCAGAAAAACAGTAGCTTTTTCTTTAGCTCGAAACTTAATCGGTGTGCCAGCATCACTGTTGCACAACGGGAAACGCATTTTTCATTATTGCATGCTCACTTTGCCTGAAGTGCTAATTGTTTAAATGAGAATGCAAAGGAAAAAAATGCAAATGGCTGTAGAATTGCTAGTTGGACGCTGTATGTAATCACTGGAGAAAGTTCTAATTTGCAGTAAACGCCTACAAAAAGCAAGATATCCCAAACAATATCTAAACAATGTTAAGCCCAATGTTAAAGCTAACCAAAACTGAAAGCAGTACCTGAGCCTGAATTTCAGCCTCATCTGAAAGTGCTGGAGCGAAACGAGAACCAAAAGCATTCGTTAACCATCCTGGCCGCTTTCCAAGAGTGCATTTAGCTGGTTTTGGGGTGCACTTATTTATATCTTGCACTGCGCATTATGTTTCTTGCATACTTTGCAAACATTGTGCCTTACCTGTACACAAGTCAGCCAGTGTGTTGAGCACTACTTTCTCAAGGACCAGTTTGGGTCCCCGTTAACTGCCTCTGGCCTACTGTGGTCTCACGCATGCGAGCTGAGCATACCGTTTTATATTGCTCATTTACCTACAAATGATGCATTCCTGTCCAGGGCTATTGTGGGAGTAGGATAGAATAGTGAAGAAAAAGACAAACCATTGACACATGATAAAAAAACACACATACACGCTAAACATATACTTCGCTAAACGAATCTTGTGACACAAAGACATCAGAGTGCCTCTACAAAACCTGACTATGCCAGTTCATGAACTGTGCAATGTTCCGCATTGCATCATTCAACTCCCAGAAACTAACGTTGTTGCAATCTGTTATTACCCTAAATGAAAGGCTTTAATTTGTTGAGTTTAGAAGCGCTTACATACTTGAAGTAATCGTTGCATGATAACCAGCAAGACGAGTCATGGACGAAGTTTAAAAGTTGAAATGGTAAGTGAAAGAACAGTCTTCTGGTGTGCAGATTTGGATTAATGGGTTGCACTGCTTATGTGTCTTTTTTGAGATTCAGCCAGGTTGCCTTGAGCAACCTCATTTTCTTAGTGCTTCTGATATGTGATCAATATGTTGTGACCAGTGGCCACTGCGTGTTAGTGTGTGAAAGTAACTGCTCAATACATCTTAGCCGCAAGAAACTATCGTAATTGCACACGCCTGTTATCAAGGAGAATGGCCGCCTGTGAATGGCATTCAATGTATATCTGAAGGTTAATGCACATTTTGCCAGTCTGTACATCAGGTACATTGTCTGGCGAAGCTGTCTTGAAGTTTCTATTGCTGCATCCACTGAGATCTAGCAGCAGCATAGGAGGGAGAAGTTCTAAGCCCTTTCCCTCTCCCCTTTCTGTAATGAAACTTTGGCTACACCCCCGAAGCAGGACTTGTATATTGTATTTACTTACTCTACTCGAGTCACTTTGCCTTAAATTCATTGCATTGCATATTTTACTCATTATTTAAAGTGCATTGAAGGAATATCCAATCTAATACATTTTGGAAAAAAAGCATAATGTCAATCCAGGCAAAATTTGCTTACAGAAGCAGGCAGTTAGGCTAGTACCACAGACATCTTCCAGGGCCTCCTCCAGTACATACACACGGATTTGTTGCATGAAAGGGCCTCGTGGTTGTACTTCCCCACTGCCATCTTTCTTCCCGCTGGCTTTCCATTGTCACTTTCTCACATGCACGCATGGAGCAAGAGTCGGTGTCGGCTGGTGTCTTCTCTACGTTTGTCATGTTCCTTGCGGTTCTCTACATGGACACACATTGAGTGCGTAGGTATCTGTGAGGTCACCATTGTGGCAAAAATGTGCTGCTGCAGAGATCCCATGGTGGGCATTCAGTATTGAGCATGGTTTCCATGCAGCTCTTGTCAACAAAATCAATCATTAATATTGTTATGCCAGTGCCCACTTCAGCCATGTGATGCACATCATGCTTTGTATAAATGTGCAGAGGAGCACAAGACTGCATTGTTGCCATTTGTGCCATCGTGACTCCTCAATTGTTGCTGCATTCTGGAGATAACTGCAACCGTTCTCATCCGTCTCGGCTTTGTGTGAATCCTTTTAGCTTCAGCCTGAAAGCACTGAACCCTCTGTTCTGAATCCGTTACAGTGCCAGCAGTGCAACTAGCTGCTGGTCATTCTAAACATGCCATGTGAGTTTTTCTTCACATGTGCTTCCACCATCCTTCCCGTTTCCCCGGCTACACTTTCCAAGCCATGTCCATTCCTCATGCCTTAATGCGTGGAGCTGTCTTTAAAAGAACAAGGGCGAAGCTTCGCTTGCGAGAGCAAAGCAAATGCCATGAGAGTAATGTATGCTGTGCAGTTTTTCACTTTCATTCTTTTGATAAATGCCCAGGCATGGCAGGATCCACGTGATGCTGCTGGCATTGAGAGATAAGTGGTGACTGAATGCATAGTTTTGTCGTTTCAGTTTCACTTCCTGCTGAGCAATCGCTTGAGCCTTTCCTTCTCTGTTGCACGCGTGTTGCCTGAACCAAGTGTTAGTACCTGATGGATTCATGTGGATATTGTGCTGCCATTCAATGTTACAGGCAGCAAGCCCGTGTCTTAACCGCGAATTTTCTCTTCGGAGTCATCTGTTTCAGCGGGTTTGTTGAGATACCGTGGGCCGAAGTGCATGGGTGTTAGGCATAGCTGCGCTTGGCTTAGCTGCTTCCAAGGAAAAGGAGATCCTGAGGATTGAACTGATTCTGGCTGTTTAGACCTCTTAAGATCTGCCCCAACAGAGGCCGCCCATTTGGTCTTTGCTTTACATAGGTGTTGTCCCCAGACTTTCCTTCCTAGGTGTGGCTCCCCACTATTTCACTTTCATCTTTTCTTTCCAACCTAATCCGCTTGCTCTTTCTTTGTCTCTGCTTTGTGCTTTGCTGGTGTCCTTGAAGTGACTGAGCTTGGTTATTGATATCTGTTTGTGGTGGCTGTGTACAACTGCCTGCTGCATCCTTGAGGTTTGTGATGAGAATTAGCTGAGGAAACTTGTGAATGTTCTACAATTAAGGAATGTAAGCCTGACCAACTTCTCACCAACTCAAGTAGAGCGTTGACCTTTGATGCAGACTTTTTGTATTTTAGGGAGCTAGAACTTCTGTGTGTATCAGTCAGTTGGCAAGATACTGTGTGCATCAGCCAAACCATGCATTCCAAAACTGTGTTGATGTTTCAGGCGCCAGATTTACAGAAGCCAGCAAACTTATGCAAAGTGCGGCGATCACAATCACTCCTCGAACTGTCGCGCAAACGGTTACGCTCGGCACTCAACGTAACCTTGATCTTGCTCCATTTGAGGATGTAGGGGATGTGTCAGTGTTTTAAATGTCAGACACAAATAATATAATCTCGGTGATTTTTATTTGCTTCCTAGATTCATTCGACAAAATTATTCAAGATTAGTTCTTTGAATATGACGCGTGAATGCGTATTATGTAAGCCTCGATGGAAAGAGACCGATCCAAGCGAGAAGCATATGAAATGCCGCTGAAACACCACAGTTTTTTTGCTGAAGCACCAGTTACAAAGCAAAAATTCAATTAAAATGGCTGCTGCTCCATATTTCTCAGTCATTGAAACAGTCTGCATTTGTTGAAGGCAACCTGTACAAACGTAATCATTGTTTGATGCAAGCAAGGAAAGCTTGTTTATTATTTAGCCATTTTCAACCTCTTTACATTCCCACAAGATAGTGTATAGTGTTGCAGTATCACACGTTTCTCCTTTGATAAGACCTCACATGCGTCCAGCAACATGCCACCAAATCTTTTTTGTTGCGGTCAATGTCGTGTAATTCTTTATTATTGTGCCTGTGCCGTTCAAAGCTTGTTTTGCTTCATTTAGAAACAAAAAAATATGATATCTAAAATTCTGTGGTAGGGCTTCGAAAATATTTGGGATCAGTTTACAAAATTTTGAACTCCCCTGCTTGACTAATCTGGCATGTTTGGCTTTCAACGTTTAAATGGGCACCAGGCTGAATTCAGTCACACACCCAAAGTTGCAAGGTGCTGTGTAGGATCTGTTTTACTCAAGCAATTTTTAGAATCATTTCTCTCTGAGACACCACAGACGTGCTGGCTCCATTGCTCCTTTGTCTCCTGGCTAGTATATGTGGAGGTGTGTCCTTCTAAACCTCCTCCTTTTGTCCTCGACGGCAGCTCCTAACTAATGATGCTAGAGGTGGTGCAATGCCAAGAAAGAGCAGAGCTCTTTTGACTGCTCTGCACACAAGCTTCTTGAATCAGAAGCAGATGAACTCAGTTTTCTTGTACTACAATGAACTCCACATCTTACTCCCGACAACTTTTATTCTTGCTGCCCCAGACATGACAGGCTCAATATTGGCAGTTAAAGGAAACTGAACTGTCTGTCCTGTTACAGTGGCGCCAGAAGGCGAATTTGAGTGCCAGTGCAGACGCTTTCTCCATTTGCTTCAGCTAGCATTCACAAACAGCAGTACATCTTCCACACATTTCTTCTTGTTCTGGAGCTCGGGGAGCTCCTCACATTTCGTGTTGAGTTATGCCTCCCTTTTTCTTATCACTGTTATCATTCGCAGTGCACTTCTTCTCGAAGTGTGATGCCTTTCGTTGGGCGATGAACCAGTCAGGTAGCATAATCAACGAGATTCCAAGCACCCTGTCCACTTGCAACTTCTACTTTCTCAGGAAGCATAGTTTTCTCGAAAATAATGCGCACACTTCTCTTGGCCAAATTTCAACCATATCTGCATGTACTTCTTCATACCTTGCAGGCACATAGGTCAGTATAAATATGTCTGCTGCCTATAAAGCGCCCTTGAAACTTCTATTGGGGCCTTTGTTTTTTTGTTGTGTTAGAAATATCTAATGCACACTGACCATTTTCGGATATGTAGCAGTCGTATGCTAGGTGGCTATGCCTGGCTACAGGTCAAGAAAGAAGTGGCTCCTGCCTGTCAGAGAACCTCCCTCCGCCCCCTCCAACCAATAGCGCCGCTCTGTCATTGCGATGTCACTGCATACCACCTCCGCACCGCGCTCAGGAGAGAAACCAGAGCGCGGCACTGGGAGGGTCTGTCATGACGTCACGATAACAGAACGGCACCACTGGCTGGAGGGGAGTCCTTTGACAGACAGGAGCCGCTTTTATCTTGACCTGTGCCCGAACATAGGATGCAACATATGCATGGAAAAGAACATAGAAAAGATAAAAACGTGCAAACTTCTAGAGTAGAAGGAAGAGCCTTACATGAGCTTGTAACCTGCGTTGCTCTATTTGGCACCATTCAGATAGGCCAGAATAAACATGATAGTGAACATGGCATTACTAATTGAGGTTTCCTATGAGGTCACATGACGTCTGAACCTATATTTGACGTCCTTGTGTAAAGTGCTGCCCTGTGTCATATGGCACCCCTCATCACTTTTGAAATGCCACTCCTTGGAAGAGATAGTCTGCAGCACACTTGATAATTTCAAAATCAGATTGTTGTAGCAGAACACTGGCATTTGGGCACATTAGTGGGCAGATGCTACTTTTTAGTATGCACATACTATCTTGTTTAACTGTAGCACCACTTATCTCGATGACATAAGATACTAGTGTGAGCATCCAGTGACTTCTTTCTTCTCCACCTGTAAGCACTATCGGTACATGAAACACTGTTCTGTCGTTTCGTTGCTTGTACTTGCCTTTTTTTTTAGATGTACTGTTTGTGTTCGAGCCTCTTAGCTTGCTTGGGGCTTCTGTATTTAATTCAACTAAATGTAACCTATGCGTGCTGAAGAGTGCACAAAAAAAGACATCTTCATAGAAGGGAGAACGAGCTTTTTGGTGACCAAATGTAAGAATCATGTTCAGAGAAGTGATCGATTGCAGTGTATGCAAGTCATTTAATGCTATGCTTATTTGTTCGTGGCCATTGTATAGTCAAGTTTTCAGAGTTCATGTCTGAATGCCAGTATTTATTACTTCTTTTACTTAATACAAGCATATCTGACTACTACTGTGGAGGCAGTAATTTTATGTGATGAGCTTTTATAAACCATGTGTATATGGCCATGTCGCATTTATCAGTTTGTATGGGGTCACTCAAAGTATCTTTTTTATTTTCCTTTTATAATCAGTGGCAGTGATTTCATTTTGAAAGTAAAGGTAACTACTTACCATACACAAGCCTTGCGTCATCTACTGCTTTATGAAACGAAGCCTATAGTCGTATTTAAGGCAGCACTGCCTTAAATACGACACGCAAGAATATCTTTCAATGTCTAGCCAACACAGTAAAGCTTTAAGCTTTTGGCCCCAGTTCATGGGAATTAGGGCACAACGTTAACAGTTTTCATTAACAGTTTTCAGGGGCTTTAGCCTCTGTGCACTTCTCTGAACATGGTGGGTAAGGGTTTCCAACCATACACGGTGGTCGCGGTGGAGTTGATATGCGTCCACGTTGTTCACGGCTTTTCTGAACATGGCAGTTCAGTACTGGCGCTCTTCTAGATTTTTTGGTGTCATTAAGCTGCTTTATTTAACTCTTACAAAGCCTGCATACTGTTACAGTAAGTTTAGTAAAATTGAAAGTTGGGTGAGTTGGTGACTGTTCCTGATGAAGTTTGAAGCAGCGCACAAGAAATGGGCACAAGGAAGGAATCTGACAGGGCTACTGCTGACTTGTGACTAGTTTATTCTAGAAAAGAACACAGGCTTATGTCCACAAGTGAACCGGTAGACCATGTGTACAGTGAATCACTGCGATAGAACTGTAATGCCCCTGTCACACGGCGCACGTAAACGTCATTCGCAGCAAATGACATTTATAACTAATGCCATTGTGGTATTGCGTTCCTTGTCTAGACGGTTACACAAAATGATATTCACCAGTGATGTCGATGTTTACCCTCCAGATACTAGGATAACAAAATGTTACAAGTTTTACCTTTTATTTACATATTTTCTCTTTATTATTAGAAACACAGTAGTAAACATTGGCAGGCTATGTGAAATATATCGCAGTGCAATACGGCAGCACTAATAAGCAAGAAATATGTACAATTATCCAAAGCAAGACTAGCCTAAAGCCGCTTCGATTTATTTCGTAGTTGGCGGTATCGTAGACCGTGCCTCCGTTCCAGTCATTGTGATGGATGACGATCAGCGCAAATGAACATTAATTGCTCTTCCTGTGTTCACAACAAAGCACTGAAACCGGCTGAAGCGGCTCAAGCAACTAATGCGCGTTTGTAAACATGGCCGAAAGGAAGTGTTGGAGTAAACTCTGAGTCTGGGAACAACAATATAGTTGCACAGATTGCATCAACTATCGTGCTGTACGTTAGAACATTATCAAAGGTCCACAAAAGCAACTAATGAGAACCGTAACGCTGTGTACATTTTGCTTTTCCTTACCAATTTTGCATTTTACTGCGAAGCTTCTGTCATCGAGAATAGTCATGTCGCGACTGCATGAGTTCGGTGAACGCATTCAGCGGGCAAATGCCATTAGGTGTGAATGTCATTCGCTATGCCCGTGCAGCAGCAACAAAAATGACATTAACGCATAATCACATTCGCTGCGAATGTCTCCATGTGCTCTGTGATGGGGGTATTAATGATGTCCCTCCGAAAATGATATTTCACAACTTCTGAGTGTGACTGATGGTGGGCTGACACATATCTGTTTGTTTGTCAATTGGGAATGTTTATTTTTATCAATTGGGAATGGTTTCTCTTGTTTATTGATCCTTATTGTGTGGTAGTATGACTTTTTCTTTGAACACCGGCATGCAGCAACAATTTCTCTTGTCAATTGATCCTTGTGGTGTGATAGTATGGCTGTTTCTTTGAACAGTGTGTTACCAAACCCGTGCTGTGAGGTACGGGGCGTGATCGCCAGAAATAATTCTAAGAACCAACGTCTTGGTTCCCCGAAAAGATCCCACGAAAGCTTGGACAATAAGATTTTTGGTCCCCTTCAGCACACTAGCAAAACGCCAGCAGTTGTTCAGAGACCGAGTCAGAGCCAAGGGTGATCAAACAAAACAAATATATTCTCATCAAACAGGCAGTTACACAAAACATGCACACAACACGGCTCTTCACAATATAAACACAGATGGGTTACAACGTTACACGAAACCAACAAGCACGAACAAGTTCATGCACTGCAACAAAGAACAAAACACAGTCCTCTTCACCAAGTCACTCGGGCGTCTTCTCAACTCGAAGCTCGCAGGTGGGCTTGTCAGCTGGCTCGTGGAACAGGGTCTGAGTCACGTACGGCTTCTTGCTTCTTCTTCTACTTGCTACTCTTCTCTCTTCGCGGCCTGTGTCCGACTGTTTATATAGCCTTGGGAAGCAATGCTAGAAGTTTTGGCGCGGCTCATGTGACTCAAGCACACACAAAGTTGGGAACCTTCTCGCCCATTCTCGGTCCTTCTTTGTTGGGGCGGCGCCTCTTTCTCTCTCTCACTGCGCGAGGAGCACCGGTGTGTACTCTCTGCCTCCTCTCTCTCCTTACGTCTGTCCTGCGCGTGGCTTGCCGCGATAAGACGCTTTCTACAACATTCTCCTCTTTTGGAGACTGCATGACCTTGGGCGCCTCCTCCATCTGCGCCGCTTTTCTTGTTGTTTTGGGCTTTCCCTCCAGCTCGACGCCAGGTTTCTCGTCGAAATAGGCACTATTTTGTGACACAGTGGTGTGCCGCAACATCTTGAGCTATGTCCTGTAATGTGTGAATGAATGTTGTTCTTTAGTGACCTCTTGTGTTCTGACAACCTTGTGGTAATACATCGGCTAATTTGACCTATATACAGCTTTTCTTCCTTGTGACCTTCATTTCTTATGCGCTGCTTCAAACTTCAACGTGAACAGTTACAATAAAACTAAAAGCTGAAATACTCCCAGGCTTTTAGCATTGCAGCTAACGAATAGTCTCCTATGACAACTGCTAAGTCCGGGCAGGGATTGCCACAGTGTCGCAGCGGTTAAGGTGCCTGGTTGATAACCCAAAAGATGCAGGATCAATCCCGGCCACAGCGGTCGCATTTTGATGGAGGCAAAATGCCAGTCCTGTGTACTGCAAGATGCCAGTGTATGTTAAAGGGCAACTCTGGCTATTCTCCAATGTCCACTGAACTCAGTGAAATTTTATATATATGTTCTTTTCTATACCCTAATAGTGTCTGCCGAGCCAGGCGATTGCCAGTAGTTTAGTTTTCCTGAAAATGAACTTAAAGATCTTTAGCGGATTCCCATGCGAACCATCCTATGTTTTTTACATGATTACCGACAACGCTGCCTACCCAAGCAGCCGGGCTATCAAGACTATCAGAGTTATTGGAAAGACAACTATCAGAGTTATTGGAAAAGAGTGATATCAGAACATAGTAAGAAAAACTTCCGGAGTTTTACTTTCAGAATCCAAGTCTGCTGAAATTTTTCAGAGCCTTCCACTGTGGCTCGCCTCCTGATCACATAATCATGGCCTTGCCTCCATCACAAGGCTGTTAGCATAGTTTTAGACATATCCACAATGTACATGCCATCATCAGTTTCATGTTACTGCACACAACAGAATTTGAAGGACTGAAAAGCACATGAAAAAGATAACGCTTCAGCAGATGAGAATACAGAAGTGCAACAATTATAACTAGACTTTGCATTATTCATGGAATTGTACAATGCAACAACGTAATGAAGAAATAGCAGAGCTGACCAAACGAAGGAGCAACTCATTTCTTCCCTTACTTGCTGTGCTGCACAAGTTCAAGTATGCTAAGCCAACTCTCCCAATCAGCACAGAAAGACTTCATTATTGAGATGTGAATATTTCAACCTGCAGTTTGTGCACTACTTCTAGGATAACAAAGGCAACTTCTGGGGGGGGGGGGGGGGGAGGAGGCATGTTTTTCAGCTGCAAAGTGCTCAAGACCTCTTTAACTGCAAAACCCCAATCGTATTACCTCACGCCTAGTCTCTCAGCAATTAACTGCTGTTGTAACACAATTAATAACAGTTGCAAATTGTAAGACGCATCTGTATGCATGTTGTTAAATGTTGCTGCTGTCATCATGCGCTTCATTCATTCATAATGATGCCGAATAATTATTCTAGTCAGTGTATATTAAAGGGAGCAAGCAATGGAACAACTACATTTGGAGAAAAAGAATTTTATTTTCACACATTTGCTACCACAGAATACACGCCTGCTTTCTCTCTACTCTCTGTACTTTACTCTTGAAGAAACTGCAGTTTGTCCCAGTCAAAGGAGCCCTGTCGAGGGGCACTTGGCTTGTGTGTTTTATCTGCACCACCAGATTTTTATTTGTACCTCTGGATTCATCGAAATTTGTGAATGTCAGCTATACTGTGCTCAGGCAATATGCAAACTGACAAATGATTTGCGGTGGCATGTTTCCATGTACAGTGCTACAGTTTACTGGTAAATGGTATTATATGGATATTAGGTAAGCATAATTTCAGTAAATCCGAAACTGTATTATTGCTATTTGATCATTCAAGTGGAACTAAATGGGTGCTGTGCTTGGTTCAGATAGCATGATGCATGACATGAGTTTAAATGCACTCCTTGTTTATTTCCCTTTTGCACCCACAAAGCCACATCATGCTGGATATTTATTACAAGCAGGCATCGTCGAACATTGCTCAGGGCACATTGCTCAAGTGATCCAAAATTAATAGTGGAACTGTTCAGCACCAAAAAAAAAAAAAAAATTAATAAACACAAACTTCCCTCACTCTTATAGCTGCAGGGTGCGCTGTCTTTTGGGTCATCTGCACAGAATTGCTTAGAGGTTATGTCAGTAACATGCCATTACATTTAAGTGATATGTAATTTCCTCTGAACTGGTCTTTAATGGTGTACAAATAGACATGTTTGAGACTGAATCGAATACGAATTGAGTAGTTATGGAAGTGAATCAAAGCGAATATAGAATACCTTTAGAATACTTCTATGATACTGAATGGCTGCTCATGCAATTAATGTGAATGGATGTTCACATCATGGTATTCACAGATTAAGCACTGAACGTGCAAATGCATAATCTGGGGGAAATAAGGAGATCCTTTGTATCTGCATAAGGGCTCAGAAAGCGCAAACGATTGTTGCCTAGCAAGTAAAGTCGCCCTGCCCGACCGAAGTAGCCTGTAGTACTGTATAACCTCTCATCTTTTATGCCCATAGTATGCCAGTAGAGATTGAATTTACCTTATTTCTGCACTGGTTTTATGTTTATTCTGGTGCAGCTAGCATTTTGATTTATTTGTAAACTATTAGACAAATATTTAGTTTTACAAGTAGCAGATTTTTATCATATTCAAAAGTTTTTGGATGTTTACATGCCCCTGCTTATATTTCTTTAGCATACTAAGTCTGTAAGCTTATTTTTTAAGTGTTCATGCCTCTGATCTGCTCAGCCAGAATCTAAATGCCTGTAGTTGCTGCCTTCCTCTTCTAGTATGGAGAGGGAGGCAGCAACTTTACCTAAAGAATTGGTTCAGTGGCTGTGGCTTTCTGCTGATGCGCACGATATAGTATATGAAGAGTACTGTGTTGCAGGAGCATGCGGTCAGAGCCAGAACAAGGGAATCAAAAGGCATCTGTTGGAGCTTGTAGAAGAGAAAAGAGAGTTCCCCCACTTATGTCATCATTTAAACACCACCATCGGTGATGCATGTGTTCAACACACCACTGAGAAACCTTGGAATATTTGCAGGGATGGCAGATGTGCAGTTGTTATGCTAGCAGGCTGATTAACCTGCCGTTTTTTTTTTTGTTGGTCTGACTCTCCTTGACCTGGCTTCTCAGTCAGGTTTCGCCTCTTGCAAGACCGTATATACCAAGTGGAAGGAGAGGGTAATGGATCTGAAGCTGCCTAGATGCAGCTACTGCGGGTTTATGCCACTTCTAAACAGGTGCATCATCATCGGTAGAAGCTAGAGAAAGATAAAAGAAATCATCAAGGATTGGAAACGACCAGTTTAGTAAGCAAGCGCCTGTCTGGGAGGCTCGTGTTAACTATCCATCTACTAAGCTATCAGGAAAAGAACTTGCTTTCACAAAACTTGTATGGCAATGCAGGCACACATTGTACACGTGGATCTGCATCTTTAGCACTGGGGCTGCAAGTGTGCATAGTATAGGATATCTGCATGTGTGTGTGTTTACACATACATAGAGACAACACATTTAATTGGAAGTCAGTGCTTTGTCCTTGTCCCCCTTCTTTGCATAGGAGTTGCATGCATAGCGACCTACCTGAAAGCTGTTCATACTGTATTTACATTGTGCTAGTGACAACATGGTAACCTCCTTATACATCGAGGTGTGTCAAGATGACACTACTGTTTCTGAACATGGAACTTAGTGCAATACTGGGCTAGGGTAGATTTGTACCCGTGCTGGTGCGAAATTTCAAGGTTAGGTGTGGAACTTTTCAGACGGCAACATGACAGGAAGGGAATGCACACACACACAAATGCTATCAGCAGTGTTTATTTGAATCCGGAAGACAACACCGGGACCTGTAACATGGAATGCCTACCACACGCTAGAGTAAAGACTATTTTCATTGTTGCATTGGAGTCGTTTTTGCCAGGAAGGCAATCATTTCTTCACTTGTGCTGCGTGGTTCTTCTTATTCTTGAGCACTGGAACTGATGAGTCTTGTAAACCCCAACATTATATAGTGTGCGACAACAAATTGTGTTGTGCCCTTGCACTTTTGATGTGCTAATTTATTGATGCCACAGTTTAATAAAACAGAGCGGCAAATCTCTGCAATGCAGTATGTGCGAGTGAAGTGACTGCATGTACTCATGTTGCGCTGTGTCCCTCCCACAGTTGAGGAACATCCGCAGCATGATTCGCCTCACCAAAGAAAACCTGGAGGCTCTCAATGCCAAGTTCTCAGCCTACCAGCACCCTCCATCTATGTACATACTGGAGTACCAGGACCTGACGGGGCGCCTGAATGAGTTCCAGATGCGTGAGCAAACGCTATTGGACCGCATCTGCACCATGAATGGCAACTGCTCGCCCGACCACGGGGGCGACACAGACACAGAGGATGCCTCTATCCGAGCCTCCCCGCTGACGTCACAACAGGCTGCAGGTACTGTGGTTGATGCAGGTTTAACTGCTACCTCGTGCGCAAGATTTCAAGATCTGTTTTTGACACCTTCACTAGTTTTTTGTGAAACTATGTACGTGGTTAGGTGCATTTATTTGCAGTGCAGTAAATGGTAAAGGGTACGAGTGTTCCCACACTCGTACTTAAGAAGTATGCATGAAACTTAATGAATTCTGAATTAAAAAGAAAATACTCGTGGAAGTAGATGAAGGAGCACTTATTACAGCCGTTTCCACGAGCACAAGTGTTATCTCTAAGAAAGGAAAAATTAGCATCCACCTGTTTGTAACACAAGGCTACAAGGAAAGCCATATGGATTTGTCAGAAATCTTCTGAGAAATCCGTATGGGTTTCCTTGTAGCTTTGTGCTACGAACAGGTGGGTGCTAGTTTTCTCTTTCGTAAACGTTACTCCACCTTGCGGGTTTCCGCTGAACTCATTTGCCATGTCAGGCATTATCTCTTTAACATGATACAATTTTCTTTTTCGGTTAAAAGATCTGATTTTTTTTTTTAAACATTTCTGCTGTTCAGTAAAATAAAAAAATGTGCTAGCTTCTAAATGTGGTGGTGACTCAACGTTTGTTTGCCTGTGCTTCTTCTAATAAGTCAGGCTTGCACTTGCCTGGCTTTTGAGGATTGGTCTTATTGCTTTGCTGTGCAGGAGACAGCATGAAGGATGTGCCAAAATCTCCCATGAAGTCTGTGGTACGGGCATTTCTGCCGAACCAGCAAAGAACAACTGTAAGCCCCGCTCTCGCTGCTTGCTTACTCTTTTATTTACCTGTTTAACGTACCAAGAATAGGTGTTGCATTTCCATGAACTGCATTCATGAAAACACCAACAAAGGCTGATCTTCTGCATGACTTGCGCAACTTTTCTCGAGTGAATACTAAGATGTTTACGAGTAAAAGATTGGCGCTCTGCTACATGCTTCCTGCAGTCATTAGGTTTTTAAGTTTTTAAGTGCCACAAGCACAATTTTTGGTGTAGTAGTTACTAAGAACTTGTAATCCATTGTGTATGCAGGAAAACCTTGTTATAACGGACGTTCAAGGGAGCCAGGAAACATGTCTCTTTTAACCAAGGTCTCTTGCAACCAAAAATTCAGAAACACTGATGAACCATACCAGATCACTTTGTTATCATTCGTTTAAAGACTAGAGAAAATTGCTCAAGGTGGCTTAAAGAAATATCCTCCTAAGTTTTATAGCGCCGACGACACACGGACAACATATAATGACACACACAGCGCTGTGTGTGTCATTATATGTTGTCCATGTGTCGTCGGCGCTGTCAATCTTAGGACGATGTTGTACCAACTAGCCAATGCTCAACCATGGTTAAAGAAATAGTTTGTATTTTTAGTGACTGCAGATTGTGTTACCTTCCTTCCCAACTTCCCAATTTCTAGAGGTAAGGCACTTCTCTTTGTGATTCTCCCTGTTGCTCAAGCTACCTTCGAAGTGTTCTCAGAGGTTTGTCAGCCTGAACTCCAGGTATTCTGTGCCCTGTAATGTCCCCATTACTTTCCTCCTTTTCTAGTTCATCCTCTAGGGGACATGCTCAATTTACTTGTGAGGGGACTGCATGATCTCTAAGCTTTTTCGAGTACGGGAGGTTCACGAAGCGAATATGTGTAAGTTGTGTCTCTTCTAAATGGTGAAGAACTTGCTCAAGGGGCCTGAAAAGGTCGCCCTTAGTAACAGAGGCATCTCTTGCCTCTTGCATGAATGTTGTTAACATGGCCAACATAGGAAAACCAACGAAACCGTTTTCAAATGTCTTTCATTACCAAGTGTCTCTTGTAACAGTGTCTCTTGTAACGAGATTCTACTGTATTATTATATAGAAGCCCTCAAGCTGCCTCTTTAGCTCCTCCTTTGTTCACACATGCTGGCCATCCTTTGTCAGCCTGTGTTTATTCCAGGAGGTACACCAAGTTCAGCTGCTTTGCTTGCTGAACAAGCCACCTAAAAGTCTGTTTCAACGCTACAGTTGTCTCAGAAACTCGAGGGGGCAACATAATTTAATGTTACTAGTACTCATGCACAAATGTCGGAGCCTTGTGATGCGGCAATGTTGGTAGGATTGGCTGTGATATTTTGTTAAAGAGGCATATCGTGAATGCATTCTTAGTTTTAAAAAGTCTAGAGGCAAGATGTGCCGCTGTTTGCCTGTAGTTGCAAAGTATGTAATATTATTTTGAAATTGCATTGTCATGTAATTTCAGTGGGCCCTGAAACTCGTTTATAAGGGATCATAGCATAACCTCACAGTTGGTCTGGGTTTCTTAGCAAATCCCATGCCATAAAATGTTAATTAAAGTATTCATTAGGTAGTAGCCAAAACGATGCAGTGAGCCATTGAAAGGATAATGAGAGGTGTAAGTTAAAGGACAAGAAGAGAGTGGAGTGGGTCAAGGAACAAGCACGCATTAGACATAATAGCGGGAATCAAGAACACAGTTGGCATCGTAGGGAGGGCATGTAATGGGAAGACAAGATAACCGTTGCTCATTAAGGGTAACAGACTGGATTCCTAGAGAACGCAAGTAAAAGGTCATGGGGGGGGGGGGGGTAATGTGGCTGCAGTTAGCACGTCAATGACCAAGTTAACTAGAGAAATATGGGTGAGGCCTTTCTTTGCCCTGCAGTAGCCTTAGAGAGGCTGATGATGATGGGTAGGCAGTCAACACATGTCGAGCTAGTCTGCATGGGGCACACAGGCTTTCGCGCCAGCAGGCAGCTCCAGACTTAGCCATGCATCAGCATCGTTGCTGTCTTCGCTCATTAAATAGCTAGAGGCCCACACGCTGCGTGATTTCAGTGCACGTTGAAAAACACCAGGTGGTCAAAAATTCTGGGGCCCCCTCTGTGGTGCACCTCACAGTCGTATTGTGGTCAGGCATGCAGAACCCAAGCAGTTATATCACTTGCTAGCCATGACATTACCTCGAGCCAGTAGAGCACTGCTCCAGTGCTTGCCATGGTTAAAATTTCATGTTACTGTTGTAAAGCCTGAGGGCAGACACATGCACGACACCACTTCGTGGTGTGCTAGTCCGCACGTTTGGTGTCCTTGGGGATATGTCAATGGTTGATGGGAATTACCTGGCGCAAAACTTGGAAGGGCTTAACATGTTATGACGGGAACATTTATGAGAGCCCAGCATGATGAGCTGCGGTACGGCAAGAGAGCCTCAAAGAAAATCGGCATATAAATTTCAGGACTGTTATGCACCAGCATAATCATTGGCATTATGTTGTAAAGGGAGATAAAGTGCATACGTAACAATTGCTTAGAAGGGTTTTGAGAATTATTGCATCAAATTTAACCCTTTGAATGTAAGTGACACAAATGTGGGGTGCTGCACAGTCCCAAAATATCAGTGCTATGCTTTTAAAATGGCCCTGCAACACTTTTTGGACCTAGCCAGAAAATGATGGCAATCAGTTGTGGAGGTTCCTATGAACATGTTAGCCAAATATATTATTGCGCTGCGTGCAAAATACCATTTGTGATTTTGCTTCAAATACAGTTGGGGCACTGCCCCTTTTCGTTAACAAATGACCTCACTGGGGTCGCCAACTGTGCTATTTGAGGCATAAGTAGTATTGGTTGATGTCATGATCATGGAAACGACTTCGGCACTGCTCTGTTCATTTTGAGTTCAACTAATAGTGAATTCCACTGGCGGATCTGGAGCAGGTTTTTTTGCTCCGCGGCCGAGAATTTGAATTCCACTGGCGGATCCCGAGCAAGTTCGCATGTTCCACTGGGCGATTTGGGGCAACTTGCTCCGCGACGGAGCGCTCCGCGTTGATCCGTCTCGTAGAGCCGGATTCTGCCGGAACTCCAGCTATACGGTGTCGTCACTTCCGGATCAGCCGAGCATGGCGATCTTTTTCAGCGTTTTTTTAGGCGCTGTCTGATAACCGTGGGCGTTTGTTTACATATTTTGGAATGGCGTCGTTCGACCCTACAGGGGATTGCTCCTCGGTCTGAGCAACAGCAAGAGTTCTACGTTGGAAAGCAGCAGCAGCAGTAGTAGCGAAGAGTCGTACGTGCTATACGAAGCGTTATTTAAGGAGCTGTTTCCAGAGTCCCCGTGCAAACGTCCCAAAATGCTCGGCTACTTCGAAGTAGTAGTACACGCCTACTCGGAGGAAGAGGTATTGCATACTTTTATGCGAGGTCTAACGTAGTCCAACGTAAGGTTGGCAACATGGCCAACCGGATGCGTGCGACAATTTCCGCTGTAATCCCTGCCGGAGCGAGTTTATTTTTCGCTGGCCGATGGGGATCGCATCGCTCCGCGACGGATTTTGTTGCTCCGTCGTGGATTCGGCACACCGCTCCAGATCTGCCAGTGGAAATCACTATAATAAAGACGATGTATGCACCTAGCTTTAAGAAGACAGAGAAAAGTCAAGCGGCCTGGTCAGTGCTGCCAGTGACGTCATTTGTTGAAAGAAGAGCAGGTGATTTCCAGCTGTATTTGAAATGAAATTGAAATGAAATTGCAAATTCCCTAATGCACGTAGTGCAACAATATTTTGGCTCACATGCTCGTAGGAGCCTCTATGACCGTTTTGTGGCTGTGTTCAAAAAGCATTGTGAGGCCCACTCACGATGCCGTCCATATGTCTGAAAAATGTGGCAATTCTTCAACTTTTTTCTGCCCAGCGAGTGCTCTCTTCCTGCGTGGATGAAAGAAGCTTTTTTAACGCGTTGTCCACCTTTGGTTTGTATACTAGTAAATTCTCCTAGGTTATTAAAAAGAAACATTTGCCACTTTCAGCCACATTATTGCAATGGCCTACTTCTATCTCATTGTGTAGTGTCGTGCTTTCAAAACTCGTCTCTTTCCTTCACGTTTCTTTCAACAGGTTCAGGTGCGACCTGGGCAGACAGTGATGGAGGCGCTGTCCAAGGCAATGAAACGACGGAAGCTGACCACCGAAATGTGTGTGGTGTTCAAGTGTAGCACAAGGTGCGGACGGTGCTTTATCTGGGTTTGATGCATGTACATCCTAAGGCAACTCCACAATTGTGTCCAGGTCGGGGAGACAGAATTATATAGGGGGTGAAACTCGGGGCCCACGCCAATGCACGCGCCGGTTGTGTTAATGTCATATTCGGCAAGGAGGAAATGTGCAGCTTTGTACGTGCTACCGTGGGTTCGCGTACATAGGCACAGAGCGCCTGGCGTCGGCACGAGGAACTATTGCTTCTTCCCCATTTTTTTCCTCCCCATGGTAGACAGCGGACATGCGCCCGTAGACCCACAAAGTCGCATCCTCACCTCCGGCACCATTCCCTGTGAAAGTTTGGTACTGGCACGCTAGACGGCACTGTCACAGCGTCCACTGCTGCGCTTTGGCATGGCATTATCATGACCAGTGAGAAAGCCGACTCGCGCCTCCTAAATTATTTCTCCTGCATGGTCCAGGTGGAGCTGTGGTGACCAGCAATTATGCTTGGCAGCAGATAGCTGTAGTCTCTCAAGTGCTTGTGTTTTGTTACGTGAGCCATTTTTATCAAGGAACACTATCATTCCTTACTGCACTAAACTTGCTTACTGTTTAATACACTTGTAGGTAACTAGTATAGTACATAGCTTGCTTAAGACATCTTTCTGCTAGTTTTATTGTAGGCCTTGTGCGTCATTACACTGGTGCTTGATACAGGGCGGTTGTGGACTGGAACGAGGATGTGAGCAACCTGGAGGACGATGACATTCAAGTGGAGATCAAGGAGAAGTTCCCCGTCACCACGAGCATCTCGCACAATTTCGTGAGTAGAACTTATCACGACATTGCTTCCCATACCCAAGCTGCCCCTTTGGCTCCTCCTTTGTTCACACATGCTGGCCATCCTTTGTCAGCCTGTGTTTATTCCAGGAGGTACACCAAGTTCAGCTGCTTTGCTTGCTGAACAAGCCTCCTTAAAAGTCTGTTTCAACGCTATGGTTGTCTCAGAAACTCGAGGGGGCAACATAATTCAGTGTTACAAATACTTATGAGCAAATGTCGGAACTTTGTAATGCAGCAGTGCTGGTAGGATTGGCTACGATATTTTGTTGAAAAGGCATATTGTGAATGCATTCTTAGTTTTAAAAAATCTAGAGGCAAGATATGCCGCTGTTTGCCTGTAGTTGCAAAGTATATAACATTATTTTGAAATTGCATTCTCATGTAATTTCAATGGGCCTTGAAACAGTAACCTGCGGTAAAAACGGTAACCTGCAGATTAACATCGTACTAAGTTAATTGATGCTGCACGGTGCTTACCTCTTGAGGGTCAGCAATGCACACGTACATCACTGTGTGTGTGTGTTTGAAAGTGCCCCATGGACTTGGATCTTTTTTTGCGCAGTAAGGGCTATCGCCCTGTAGGGACATAGGGAACTTTCTTGCACTGTTGACCTGCATTCTCAATTCCAAGGTTTGTTGAAGCCACGCACTGGCTATCACTCCGCATCTGCACACATGCAAGCACACTTGTCCAGGCACTAAGCTTGATTTTGTCTTGTGGGTGGTTTCGTCTCGTTGCGCTCGTAAAAGATCATGTATATATAGCACTGTATCTCGAATCTAACGAATCTAACGCGCACCTTTTTTCCAGTAATATGGGTCCAAAAATCGTATGCGCGTTAGAATCGAGTGCGAACGAACGTCACCGTTACCATATCACCGTCGCCATCAAAATGGCTGCCTCCTATGAGGTTCGGGCGCTGTCGAACAGTCACCGGCGAAAAAAACGAACTAGCAGCGCGGCGGTCTTTGGCGCGCATAGGTTCTGTAGTTCATACGTCGCCGCCGGTCCCGCGCTGAACACCATGACGCACATGATGCGTAGGCCGATGATACTCGCCGCACCGGCGTGGCTGTCTTGCGGCCAACCAAAGTCACTACGTCTCCGATGCAATCTCGGACGCCCAGCTGCACCAGCTTTCGGTAGCGTTCGCGGGTAGCCGTAAGAGTGATGTTTCCTATCACCGCACTCAAAACGGCTCATCATCGCATTTCTCCCTCATATCTGTTCCGAGCCTGAGCCACCTGAGCGCCTCGATCGTGCGCGCTGCGTGACGTCCGAGATTGCATCGCGGCAATCTCTGGGACCACGCCCTGACCATGCTTAGGCTTATATGCGCCAGCCTGCGCAACACGCATGGCAGCACACGGCAGCGGGCGTGAGGGAACCGCGATAGCACTGAGGAATGCAGCACTGCGAGTAAATGTTATCGCCGCTTGTACGCGGCTACGCCCAGCAACGTGTGGCAGTTTTATCGGGACACAGGAGTTGTGAATCGGCGCGCAAAACGTGTTCGAGACACCGCGGATCGAGTGAAGCGGGAAAGCCATAGTGCCGCCGTTCGTGGGATTGTGGGGGTTCAAAGGTGGCGGTGCGTTTATTATGCGAGTGCATTCATTACGCTTACGCGAGTACGGCATTTGTTTTTATAAATGTGAGAAGGTTGATTACTAAGGACCTCTTTTTTCATGTCACGAAAAATGGGAGCGTGTTACAGTCGATGTTTCAACTCTATTTTTTTTGGGGGGGGGGTTGGGGTCGCGGGAAACGGGTGCACGTTATAATCGAGGGCGCGTTAGAATCTAGTAAATACGGTATATTCTTCCCTATCTTTTTAAAGGACGTATTTGGTTCTAGCTCGTTTATTGCTCACTGAAGTTCGGTCTTAGGTGTTTGCAAGTGGGTACTGGTTTATAGTATAAACGATGGCACTGTATGTGAATGTTGATAGTGTGCCTGTGCATCTTCTTATTGAGGGCACTTTTCCAAGTCTGCAGAACATATCTTTTTTATTACTTGTAATATAAGTTTCTTTCCTACATTTATGTTTTGTGGAAATCAGTCCATTTATGCCCAAATCAGTCCATTTATGCCCGTGACCATAAATTCGTTTGACGAATTTATGGTCACTCTAAGAAATATGGGTAAATTTCTTTTGATAGATCACTCAGGAGACTTTTTAAATACATTAAAAAAAAATTGACCCTGGGGGGTCGCATTTGACAAAAATGTTCGACCCTCAAAAAGTTAAGCAAACACCACCTAGCCCAGTACCAACTTAACTTGCACACATTCTTCTGCTTCTTTCATTACAGGTGCGCAAGACATTCTTCTCGCTGGCGTTTTGCGAGTGCTGCCGTAAGCTGCTCTTCCACGGCTTCCGGTGTCAGACATGCGGCTACCGCTTCCACCAACGATGTGCCTCCAGCGTTCCCAAGTTGTGCCAGCCATTGCGGGTCGAGAGCGACTACTACAAACAGTTAGTAGGCTTGCAATGTTTGAACTCATTAAGAGCGTTAACTTCTGTTAGGTTGCTTGTTAGTTTTATGTCGGGAGCGTCGGCCAACAAACTTTTGCCATGCACCGATGTGTGCTTCCACCAATGTCGTGGTTTCCTGCAAGCACCACCGAATTGATGCGTACATTGTGCGCAGCAAAACAGGTAAATTATGCCTGCAATATCGTGGAACTTTTTCTTGCGGCCTCACCATTACCCTCAAAGACTTGTGCCGTGCCACACTGCTTTTCAACTAGTTGCCTCAGTGCATACTTTAAAGTCCATGAGCACTCAAGCATTGGATACAGGTGGTGTTGTTAAGACCGTAATGCTGTAAACGATTCTTTACAAGTGTTCTCAAAGAAGGCATCACTAAGCCTTATCAGTCCTACCCAATGAGGTGGCAAGGAATAGTGTCGGTGGCACGGCATGCACGAGTTGTTGGCTATGAAAATGTACGGACATTCACAACAGTGCTACGCCTTCCATACTGTACACGTGTCTCTGCCATTGCGATTTCAGTGCAGCTAGATCTGTCAGTGCCCTCACCACTCCTGATTGCTCACGATTCTGTTCAGTATTTTCTTGAGCAAACTAAACTACAGCAAGTTGCTTTTGTTCCTGCAAAGTGGCTTGTACTTGAGCGTGGTCCCTTCTGTCCAGGAGGCGGCAGAGAGCAGCAACTTGGTGCAGTTAGGTTGTCACCCATCATTATCGTGCCATGTGCTTACTACAGTGCTGCGCGCCACACGCATAGCTAAGGAACAGGGTGCACATAGCACTGGGGTTGATCGCTACGAGCCGCGCATGCACTTTCGTCGGTGGCCACCTTCACATGTTCTGTTCCTGTACTTCCCTGTAAGTGCGTCGCTGCTATAGCACGAGAGTTGAAATCATTGACTGACCGGTTTTTTTTTGCTTGCTGAAAACGTAGAAGGCTTTATGGGGCACATTGTGCTGTCGGCCATGCAGTGAGTTGTGGGACGCTGTCGATCTTTAGAAGATGGAAAGTGACCGCAGTGCACACTAATCGGTTGCCAAAGGACAAGCCACATTAGGCTTTGTGAAACGCATTTCAAATGTGTTTGACTGTTAATGTGTTTAGAGCAGGTTAGAACTCACGAAGTTTTACTGTGCTTCCTGTACTCCAACGTGTTCAGCATCGCCCACACTGAAGGTAGCCACACGAAGTTGCACTTTCTCTGTGCAGTCTGCTGGCCATGCCAGACATGGTGGGAGGCCCCCAGTATGAGCCCGGTGTGTACCCGCCTTTCATGCCACCCCCCGGTGGAGGGGCAGAGCCAGTCCTCTCGCCGACCAGTGCACCCCTGAGTGTTCCACGGACACACCCGCCCCCTCTGGGCCAGAGGGAGCGATCCACGTCAGCACCCAACGTCTGCTACAACCTAGTCTCTGGGTCGGACTTTTCTGCCGAGGTAACGCATTTGTTCCTCTCCTTATGTACAAGTGGCCGAGGTAGCTCCTGTTGTCATAATCTTGAAATTAACCCATATCTGCTGCTTCTGCGAATTGATGTTAGCATGCATCAAGCGCAAGGTAGATTGAGAGCACATTTAAAAGAAAAACAATTATAGGAAAACAAAATCACCCAAGTATTGTTGAAAAACACACCGTGTGGCTTTGAGGGAAGCAGCTGCATGCCTGCCCCACCCCCTTCCCCCTGCTGGTGCTGCCTCTACTGTGCATGGTTGCTTTATAGCACAACAGTACATTTTAACGTAATAGTGTTAAGGGCTACCCTGGGACATCAACATTTTGCTTATTGAGGTATGTCAGTGACATTTTCTGGGTAGGTTCATAGCAAATGCATCTGAAGAACCATAAAGCTTCATTCAGTTATTTTCACTGCTCCTCAAGTTAATGATTATCTAAATACCTCAAGATTGTTTCACATGGTTCACGCATTCCAGGCCGGTAGAACTAACAAAGTGTTCTGGAACTGTGAAATTTGCTGGGATGATTCCCAGATGGATACCTCGGGGCAAGACAGAGCTTTTTTTTTTAAACTTCTTTGTTGAAGAAGTTTACCAGACCACTGAATTTATAGCTGGTGATTAGGCTTTGATCAGTGAAAGATTAATTAATTATAACAAATTGCAGACTCGATATATTAAAAAACAGGCTTGTCTTGCCTTGGTAAATATATTCAGCAACATGACAAAGAAAACCCTTTGGAAACTGCGATCCAGAGATACTTATGGAATTAATATGCTCACCAGCCAAAACAGTCATTTTGAGAAAACATGCAATGAAAGTTGCAAGCACATTCTTGGTGTAAAATGATGCTTCAGGGTAACAAACTACATTTTTATATACAACTTTTCTTTGCCGGCTCTCCTGGTTTCGTTTTCCAGCTTTTATCCATAAGCAAGTTTCGATCGTCGATGCCGATCCGAGACTCCACATGCACTTCAACCGTATTGACAACACATTTGTGTACTGAAGGTGCAGAACACACTCGTGTTTGAAGCATGGCTGTGGTTGTCTTGAACCGATAAATAAAACCAAGTTCACTAGGAGAAGCAGAAGAGTCATCATAACAATGGTCTTTGGTAGCGTGCTTCCCCATGGTATCAAGCTTTATGTAATGCTTAACACATGGAACAGCCAAATGCGTGTAGCATACTGGGCCTGGCTACTGGCACGTGCGACTGTGCAACAATTTTGCCAGCACATGACGCTTATCGCATTGAAAGCACGACTAAAGATGGTAACGTGGAGGAGACTTCAGAAAGGGCTACGCACAATAGCGTAAAGCTAAGTGGGAAACACAAAGGCTGGCCGCACAGAGACGGGAATGAAGCAAGCACTAGGCCTTGCCACAGCGGACAATGCACAGAGCAGCAGCCAAAGACTGACGGGCTGTTGCATGCAACAGCCAATGGCAGTTGCATATTCCCCCTAATAATAAGCAAATCGTGCTTCAGCCACACCACTACTGCACCCACTGAAGGCTCTAGAAAAAAGTGCAGGAATTCACACACACACACACACACACACACACACACACACACACACACGCACAGCACGCACGCACACACACACACACACACACACAAACAACAACAACAAACTATACCAAGATGGCGAGGGTCAGTTGAATGATGTGAGAATGGCGCTCGCTCAAGATTGGGCTGTTTCAGCAGGTGTTTGGACAATGCAGTGGCTGCTGCGGCTCGCCGTATACAGTTAAACCTGCTTATAACGAACCTCCATATAATGAATTCCTGGATACAACGAAGTTTTTCTATTCCCTGCTGTTACTCCGTAGAGGCACATGTATTTGAAACCTCTACATAACGAAGTGGCAGCGGGAGACCCCCTCAAAATAACGAATTTTCTCCACCGACAACCTACAGATTTTGCCCCAAATTTCGTCACTTTCGCGCGAGCAACAACCGGAAGCACCTTCTCTGTCGCGACGGAATGCGAAGCAACGGCATCGCGCTTGGCATGCTCGAAGGCACGGCGACTGTGAAGCGAGAGCAAGCGCACATGTGCGTCGTGTGCGAGGCGGGCCAGCATCCCTCGACTCGGCGATCTTGCCGCCACGGGCATGTCCTTTCCCCCTCACTTCAAACCTGATCCAGCCGCTTGCTGCTGCTGGCCTAGCGCGCCAAGCCAGCACCCTCCTTTTCCAGTTGATGTTGCCGAGCCGCACCGGCTTAAGAGAGAAAGAGAGAAAAAAAAAACGAGTTTTTTTTTTTTCCAACATGTTGGCAGCGCCACTCTTTGGTCACTGCCACTTCGCTAACCTGACACTCAGTGACAGCGCTTGTTAGGCCTAGCTCGCGTGGTCACGGGCGGCGCAGCGCGCCTCACGGGAAGCTTGCCTTTGACAACACAGGGATCGGGTGCAGAGGAAATCCCACTCACGGGGTGATTCAAGGGCAGCGCGCGTGAAATTATTTTAAAGAAAACTGGAGGCAAACAGCAGTAAATTGGAGGTCACGGGCACGCGTTCCATGCAGAGCGTTCGCAGCTGACAAACAGCCGTAGCAGCATTCTCCGTCACCTTGGAAATCCTATCCTCAGAGGGCGCGCGCACGATGTGCTGCTGCCGCGGCCTTTCTTTTTTCCTTCCCTGCGCTCATTCATTCGTTCCGTGCTCCTTCCTCCTCCACAGCGATTCGCTGAGCTAGCAGTGCACTTCCTTTCTGAAGCCTGCTCACTACCTCGATTATCCTCGGGATCCCGCTTATTGTCCAGGAAATCCCGCTCATTGTGCGGACCCCCCCCCGGGAGGGGGGGTCCGCACATTGAGGGTCCCCACAATAAGCGGGATGGGAGGGAAAGCGGGGGTCAGAAAAAAAACCGCATTATAGCCGGCCCTTCACTATAAGCTGTCACATAAGTGGTCTCAACTGTAAATGTTCTCACCCAAAATAAATGTTTTCGGTGAGCTCTGCAGTCTGTTACCTTTCTGCATACTTAAGCGTTTCTCTTTCGAATTTTCGTGCCGAACCTGCATATAACGAAATCCTCTTTATAACGAAGTTTTCCGGGAATTTGTCGATTTCGTTATATCCAGGTTTAACTGTATGTGATTTGAAGTAGTTATATAATGAATAGGTTGCTGGTAATTACAGAATCGGTACTTTATTACACATTGAGCGTAAATACACGGTTTCCCAAAAATTGCATTTCTTAAGATTTTTGGCTCTCAAGGGCCGCATTCCCCCTTGAGGAGTTTGTGTTGCAGAAAATGCACCAGTGAAAGATCCCAATGGATGCAAATAATAAAGACAGGTCAGACAATGCTCGGATTGGTGCCATATTTTTCACGTTGGCTCCTGCAAACAAAGGGGTTGACCTGAAAAGAAATTTGGGTGAAGTAAGGTTGCATCAAAGCATGGTTCAAAGGTGCCTTGATGACTAAGGAATAAATTGGGCAATATACACTCGAAAATCATTATAGTGAAAAGGGTTACCGTGAGATGATGAATATAATGAAGTAAGTAAAGTTTCCCTTGAAATACCCATAAGTACACAGGCATTTTAAACTTAGTTTTAACAAAGTAAAATTGATTTGACCTGTTAATGAATGTTACAAACTACAGTCACCTGCAAAACAGAAGTATCCCATGCATTTGCACTGACAGTATTGCTTTCTGAAATGTTTGGCAGGACAATTCAAAACTGCCGTGTCCCAACGAAACTGCAGCACTTAGCCGCGTGGAACTAGCTGCAAGCAGTGGCACACGCCATTTACTAGTAACTTGCACTGCTGCTTTTTTACGTGCTGTCTTTGTGCCCCACAACCTCTACAACAAGCTGTCTTGTCATAGCCACGCAAACAGCACTGTTATTCCTTTGTTCTGAAAATGGAAACTGGGCATGGTCCCTAGTGACGAGGTAGACCACTGCTGAATAGGGGTGCTGACGTGTTTGTCGGCCCTCGATAGGAAAGAATATTTTGTGTGGTGCATAAAGTGAGTCAAAGTATGCAAAATACCTTCAGTGTAAGGAGCAAGTATGATCAGGGGCTGCATAATAGCTGAATGTGTTACTGTATGCACAAATGTTTTACCTTGCCGTCTCATTCACGAGCGTGTTCTCCCTTCCCGACAGGATTTTGCCAGCCGCTACAGGTCACACAACTCTTCCGCAGGTCAGTTCATCTCTTTGGTATTCTGTAAGTGGACAAAAGATGCAACCTGTTTATATCATAGCATGAATTCCCACCTGCTGTCAGACTGCTTTTTACTAGGGCTCTGTGTGTACTGTCATTTGTGCATGCTTGTTGCTTTTAATGTTTTCGTGGTACCTCGAATGACTAGACAACCGTCGTCGTGCATGCTTAGTTGGCAGTTGGTGTGCCAGTACATGTGCCTCGACAGTATAGTGAAACATGGCCAGTCTACACAAGCTTAGCATTTAATTAAAATAACTATAGTGATTGCTCAAAACTTGCAAGATAATGATTTGCATGCAGTTGCTGACTGCCAATTCTGAGTTTGAAAGGAGCCGTCAGCTATTGGAGTACACTCATGCAGAACTCCGAAGTACTCAAATTGCCAGAAATAATGCGAGTTTGTAGTAGAAATTTAAAAAAAAAGGGAACGGTATGCTGTATCCTCCGATTATCACTTCTGAAGATAACGTAAATGTCGCTTGACTTCGCCTGCTGTGGCAGCTTAGCAGGTTAGGCGTAAGATGTTGCACAGCGATGTTAATAAACACAGGTTCGATTTCTTGTCGTTATGGCCGTATTTTTCTGGAGGTGAAACGCAAGAGCACCCATGCAGTCATTGAGTGAAATTACTCTGGAGTCCCCCGCTACAACTTGCTTTGTAGTCATGGTGTTTTCTGCGTCTAAAACCCCAGAATTTATGTAATTTTGAATTATCTTTATGATGATGACGTGCCTCGCCATCACTAATATAAAAGTCGTGTTTATGCACTCCGTACACATTAGCTTCTGTTCTCACATGTAAGCTAAGGTACTCCACTACAAGTTGCCGAGTTTTTCTAGATGTCTTGACCACTGCCACAACGCCTCGGGGGCAAAGCATAGCCAAATAAGGCAAGCAGTGTTACAGCCACATTGCTATGTTTGAGTGCTAATTCTTTTCTTTTCTTTTTGTCCTCTTCTCTTAGTTACAAAATACACATTTGTCCTAGTCATTATTAGGAAACATGATATTATATGTTATGTGCAAATGGGCTAACTGGAGGACTTTTTAGTTGAAAAGGGGAAATAACAATTGATAGCTGTCGGCACTGATGTCTGAGCATACAGGTAGTGCTAATACAACATAGGTGGCATGTGAATTATTAAGGATAATTTTATTAACAACCACTTTATTCAGGACAGATGCGATGCACACAGCATGGAGTCAAGTGCAGAACGAATCCACCGCAAACTCACCACAAATGTCCTCCATCGCCATTTTGCGATGACATTAACACTGTACCAACGCCGCGAGCAGTTTCTGTTTCACACTTGATTCTAATGCGCAAGCGCCACATATGTGATGCAACAGAGGCGGAGACAAATCAGTGAGATCCTGATTTTGGCAAGAATGCAGTGATGTTACGTATAGAGCTGTATGGAGGTGTGTATGATTGTGTCAACCAGTGAACATTCTGAAACAAATTATTACCGCCAACCCTATTGCAACAACCTGTTCAGTGGCAGTGTGTGTGTGACTGTAGCACTGTCGTAATGTGCACTGCATACTCTTAACCCTTTCACTGTCAGGTGTTTCTGGCCTAACGCACCCTCAGTGTCGGATGATTTTGGGAATATCAGGGAGCAAGCATAGCTAATTCTTTTATTGTGATTGTAATGCTGATAACATAGTAGGACAGTCTGGAACGTGACGCTGCGAGGTGTCATGTGTCCGACTATTCGCGTCGAGTGAGCGCAAGCAGCGATCGCCGCTTTAGCTCACTGCTGATTTATTGCAGATCGCATGACAACCCTTCTATCTGTAACCGCACATGTGCCGTATAGAGTAGAACCTCGTTATAATGAACCCAGATATAACGAACTATCGGATATAACGAAGCAATCGCAATTCTTCTTGAAATTCCTATAGATAAAATTGGTATTGGTTGTAACGAACTAATGGTTATAATGAAGTAATTACCGCTCCCCCTTCAACTTCGTTATAACAAGGTTTTACTGTAGTCGCTCAGCTCGAGAGAGTAGCATATGTGGAGTGACCACACCCCCCAGCAAGAAATGTTAGTCGTGATTGTTCCGCACTCTTCAATATATCTACCAACACAGCAATTAGGAGGTCCTAGAAAGATTCAACAGACGAGACCAAGCACACCAGCTTTATGCTTCAGCGTGAATTTTTCAACACAATGGAGAAGGTAATGGTGTGTCAGTGGCATGGTGGGAATGCAAAAACATAATGATGGTACGTCAGTGACAGCTAGCCTCGCTTCAACACACGCTGCTGAGCTGCACACCATAGTGATTTGCATTACATGTAACTAATGCGAACCCGTGAATAATTTTTGTTCATCACGCACTTACTGACATTAAACGATCGCAATGCGGCAATGAACAATGAACGCAACATGAGCAGTCAACGTGCAGAATGGTGGCCATGACGTTTCTACTATGGTGGCACACAGGCAAGCATTCACTTGTGTCATCCTGGGGATTTAATTGGGCAGAACGCACGTTTGAGCACATTTCTTGAACTTAGTTGGAGTTGCCATGGAGTCTTGACGATCCAGGAAATTTCATTAACGTGAGATCTCAGTTCAGTGTCACTCATTGTCGATAGATATAAATGCATTGAATCCTATGGGATTTCACTGGGGATTGTGAGATGTTTGATTGGTGCAAGAATTTGGTTGTTACGGGATTTCATTATCTTGGGGCTCGACTTCATTGCTTCTTTATTGCCTTACTCCTGTTTCCTAATCCTCTTTTGTATATGTGCATATCTTGTCAGTGAAGAAGGCACAGCGTGTGTTTCCTGATGTCTCTTATTTGTGTGGCAGTATATAGAAAGCTGGGGTGGTATTCTTGGTCAGTCACTTTCGCTAATACTTACAGTTTCGAAAAGCACTCATGAGATTAATGCTGTTTCTGGCTTCCTGTCATTTCACAGTTGGCATAGAGCCAGACTGCTGTGGCCCATAGACTCTGAATGCATCTCGTGGAATCTTGTGAAAATGGTCACTGTAGAGTACTGTCCCCAGCTTATCTCAGTGGTATTTGCCAGTGAGCTGTGCTGTTGAGTTTTGTATTGTAGTGCTTTTAGCATGGTTGATTTTTCGAGGAAGGAGAATTGTGGTGCCATTGTTATTATTGTATTTCCTTTTTGCACGCTTTGTAGTAATGTCGAATTCTCTATGGCCAAAAAACGTGTCTGCGGAGCTCAAGAGTCCCTTCAGTTTGAAGGGACAATGCTTGATGAGCAGTGCAGTGTTCTTTTGTGCAAATTGGGTGTGGGTGTGCAGAAAGAAAGAAAGGTTTAGATGCTGTTTGATGTCACCTGTTCAGTGTTGCTTAGACGAGGTCAGGATGACGTTTGCCCAAGTAGAAATGACCCTCGGCTGCAGTCTGAACGGTGAAGTCTCGTGCAAACCCGTTTCTCCTTCCTCTGCATAGTTGGTAGCATCGGCATGTTGCATGACCTAACTGTTGTCGCCTGTGGCTGCGTGCATGTGTTCTGGCAGAGTCATCGCCGCAGGCAGCGCGCAGCTTTTGGTGCAATGGCTTCCCGTCCCTGTCGTACTCCCCTCCACCCCGCGGGAACCCTTCGTCGTCATCCCACCACCTGACCTTGCCCCACCCATCGGGGAGCGCCTACAAGCGGCATGCCTTTGCGTACGCCTCGCAGAGGGCGCCACAGGGGGCGTCGGGAGGTGCGTGCTTGGTTGCCCCTGTGTTTGGGTTGCGAGCTCTTGATGTGACTTGTGATTTGCTTTCTTGCAGCGAAGCTGTGCTATGTCGTTACAGTGTAGAAGAGCTGCAAAAAGCCGATGCCCCGTTACGTTGGACCCTGTCGAGTTGTGCATAAAGTGACCAACTTGACTTATGAGGTCTCTCCAGTGATTGTCCTCACTCTTTGTGGCCCTGGCTAGAGATCTTGTACAAATGTCGAGGCTCATGCCCTACTACTTGGACTAACACCACGTACTTCAGGCAGCACTGGGACGGCACTTTTGCCCCTAGGCATTTATGTTACGCAGCGCGAGAACTGAAGTAGTAGTTCAACTGGTTCCCAACCCTGTGGTTCAGGCACTCGCTGTCCAGTGTAAGTAAACACCGGTTCAGCTCTCCTACACTGTAACAATGTAGCTCGGTTCTCGCAGATCATGTCCACAGGCGAAACGACGTGTAGAATAACAGTTTTCATGGCGATGGGCCAGTAAAAGGGCCGGCAGTTTAGGGCATGGAGCTGTGGCTCGTACGCGAAATAAAATGTAAATTAAGGGAATCGTGTGAGAATTAAACTGAATCAAAGGTTCATTAAGTAAGTGAAAGGTGTGCTGATCTCCATCAAATGTGTAATAAGCAAATGTTAGTGATTCAAAGGTGCCGAAGTGAACCAAAGCTACAGTGCACTTAACTAACCTGTGTATGGCTAAGTTCTGGTCAAAAGTGCATCTGTCTGTAGAGTCGTGCGGCAGCGAATTTTACAGGGGTAGGCCAACCGCACCACCTCTTCACATTTTGTCATCCTTCTTCAGCAATGGAAAGATGCTGGTCTCTCTCTCTCTTTTTAAGGTTTCTTGTATCAAGCCAGGGCCAACTGCAATGACGCAGCAAAACCTTGCGGTGTAAGGAATAATAAAGAATTAGATTCTTTAGGGGGAGGCACCAACACATGTTCACTGTAATTGTCAGGTTTTAGTTTGATGTTTGCTTCAGTTTACTGGGAACTTTTTTAACATGCACTGCATTTCATCCATATTTTGGGACCCGAACGAAACTGTTAGAAGAGTCCTGGAGGTGTCGGTGTTCTTTTTGTTATTATGGTGACGTAGTTGTACAGTCGACTCTCGCTTCAACGAAATTTCCGCTACAACGAAAAATTCTCGGATCCCCGTCAGCAGTCCATAGGAGTCAACGCATACATATGCTTGCCACAACGAACGCATTCTTTTGTGCCGTTTCGCTTCAACGAAATTTGACAATGCAATTTCAGCCTCGAAAATTCGATTTGCTATGCAGTAAACACAATCCCAAACATTTTGGCACATTTCAGAAAATAAAAATACGACTACAAAGTCGAAGTCGCGTGTTGGCACCACCAGAAACGGCCGCTGTTCATTGCGTGATTGATTACCGATGTCTGTCGAGATAGCGCGCGTGACCTCTCCCACCGGTGCCCCTTTTTGGTCCTTCGCCCGACGAAAAAAGGGCTGGGCGTTTCCTCTCTGCTTGAGAAGCAAGTGACAACAGCCATCACACGCGGTGCGATAGCATCACACGCGGTGCGATGCTATCACATTGTTCAGTTCGTTCGGCGGAGACGGCCGGGTCGCTTCATCTCTGCTTCTGCCGTGTTCGCCCCCAGCGTTAGCGCGCGTTTACTCGCGCGTAGAGCATACGATGCGTGGGCGGTGTTATCGAGTTAGACTTCGTACAGGCGACTGCAAAAACCCACTGACAGTGTCCATATCATTGCAATAACTCCTCCACTACGGTTGACAACTTTCTTTTTTATGGTCCAAGCACCCCCCGCCCGTTAAGTACCGTATTTACTTGAATCTAACACACACCTTCTTTCCGATATAACGGGTCCAAAAATCGTACGCGTAGAATCGAGTGCGAAGGAATGACAAGGTTACCATTTCGCAGTCGGCATCAAAATGGCCGCCTCCTACGTGCTTATTGGGCGCTGTTGAACGGTCACCTGCGCAGCACACATGGCAGCATGCGGCAGCGTGCTGCCGGATGAATGCAGCACTGCAAGAAAATGATGTTACCGCCGCTTGCACGTGGCTATGCCCAGCAATGTGCGGCAGCTTTTTGGGACGCAGGCGTTATGAATCAGCGCGTCGAACGTCTTCGAGGCACCGCGGATCGAGTGAAGCGGGAAAGCCACAGCGCCGCTGTTCGAGTGACTGCAGGGGTCCAAAGTCGGTGGTCTGTTTATTATGCGGGTGCGTTCATTACACGAGTACCGCATTTGTTTTTATGAATGTGAGAAGTTGATTACTAAGGACTTTTTTATTCTGTCGGTGCGCGTTACAATCAATGTTTCACTTCTTCTTTTTTTTTCTCTCGCGGGAAACGGGTGAGCGGTACTATCGAGGGCGCAGTAGAATCGAGTAAACATGTAGATCTCCCAGATTCCGTTTCTCCAAACTTGGCAGGTATGGTTTCAGTACTCGTGATTTCGGAACCCTTCTGACTACCGCCGTGATGCCACAGGCCGCGCGCAAGGTTGAGGCATAAATGTTTCACTGTTCTACGAGCTCAGGTCAGTTATATTTTTGCGATTTCACTACAACGAAATTTTCGCTTCTACGAAATTTTTTCCGCACACCGTCAATTTCGTTGTAGCCCAATTTCGCTGTAATCTCTATCACCTCTTTTGCTGAAAAGGTAGTTTTAGAGCAAGAAACACAGAGTAGTTGGAAGCTCCAGTATGTGTAATATATCTCTACCTTTATCTGCTGTTTACACTTGTTTGAGGGCCCTGCTGTAACACAAGTATGATAAAATATCACGAAATATTGTATGATAAAATATTGTGTAATGTAATATTGTGCATGGGCTGCATGCCTTCTGCAAGCATGCACCTTGTCAGCTAAGCAGCATGGGTTTCGACACATATCAGCTGCATGCAATTTGCGAGTCCCTTAGCAGGAGGCTCACCGACCATTGAAATGCCCCCAAATTCTGGTCCCTCTTGTTTATTCAACCATGCTTTCCACTCACTGTTGCTCTGAGCACTGCCCTGGCTCAGTGTGCACTGATGCCTTCTGCATTTCTGGCATTTGTGCGGATTCATTGCTTACTATGGTTAGCCATAGTAGAATAACATCTTAATGTTGAACTCCTTTCCAAACCCGATAAGGGATGAATGCAGACTTCTTGGCACTCTGCGGCCCGGATGCCTTTGTGCCATGAACTCTTTCCTTACCGTTCCCATCGGGCAACATTTTCCCGTTCTCGGTGGTTTGAAATGCTGCCGCGTCTCTTGCAGACACTGCACATTCCAACGTGAAGGACAAAAATAATATTTCTGTCTTACAAGCAGCGTGCATTCTTCCCATGTGGCAGAGATTTTTTTAATGCATGCTAGAGTTTTGGGAAAGTGACCACCTCCGGAAGTGGCCCATGCGTTTCGGAAATCTCATGATCCTTCTCCATCTGCAGCTGATTTTATCAATGGCATGCAGCCTGAGGGTGCTGCCCTTAAGTCGGAATTTTATTGGCATATTGATGAAGATGCAAATGAGTTCCATACTGATAGCCAAAGCCTGGCTCGTGCACTTGTAGCTATTTAGCACCAACATGCCAAGATGGAAACTCACACAAGTTGCACGACAAGCTTCAGCAACAGGAGAGCATAACAGGAAAGTTGATTTCACTGCAGGACATGCAACATTGTGCTATGTTTTACATTGAGGAACTGTCTCATTACATGGCACACACACTTGAATTTTCTTGCGGAATGCCTGTTCAATGAAAATTTTCAATTTTTTCAGAGGTAGTGCCTATTAGAGAATACGTTTTGCATATCTCAGAACTTTCGCTAACAGCTTTTCCTTAGTACGTATATACAAGTGTGTCTTTACAAAATTTGTCGAGTTTTATCTCCCGCAATCTTGATTTCAACTACTCATATGTCCTTTTTATGACTTAAACCTTGTTAATAAAACTTTTATGCCGGAAAACTATTCATTCCACTATTTGTTTATACACTTAAACCTCAATATAACTATGTTGGTGAAATTGGCAATTTAATTTGTTATATCAAAACTCTGCTAAAATTGAAATCTGGGCTTTTATGCAAAGTATAGTCGCCAAACGACTCTTTTTTTTTTTTTTTACATGGAAATGCCGCAGCAAGAATGGTCAGATAATAAATCCTTACGAAAAATAAAACTTCGATGGTGTTTACAAAAAGCTTTATGTTGAACTGGAGATCTGGCGACCACGTCTTGATAACGCGCCGTCGAAACCCTTGTCACGGCAGCCATACATCACACGCAAAGGTTAAAAATTTAAATGCAGGTGCAAAATGCTGTAATTGTGATAAGCAAAGCTATCACATCCATTCTGCCAACAAGGCTTATTATCAATACCTCTGATGTTTCACGGGCGAAGAGGGCAACAAAGTCTGATTAGTGCGTACCATCTCAAATCGTAGCACGCCAAACAACTTCAATCAAAGATCTCTCATGATGCAAGACGACAGCTTGAGTTATAGCTTCTCAGATGGTGTCTGCTGCCATCAGTGTTCATGGTTTCTTCTTCCACTTAATAATACCAGACAGGGTTAACCTTTATTTGACATGACACAATGTACAAATCAGGCAGTTGCAAGTTTGCACACCACCTGCATTGTGTCCGGAGATTTGTACTACCCTCCCCCCTCGTCTCCCTCTCCCCTAGAATCAGAATTCTGGATAAACCCCCGCCTATGTCTCTGTCTCGGTCGCCCCTGTCTTAAGAAACCCACAAACTAGCCCAATTCATCGTTCTACTAAACCTGTGTCCGTAATTGTTATCACTCATAATGAATGATAATACCCCATTTCCTGCTGGAGTCAAAAACCTTATTGATATGTATACACAGGCATTTTGTCTGGCAAGGATTCACATGTGCAGCAGTGACAGCTTCTGGCTGACATGTAGTGTTACCAGGGTGTCACGTCATGTGGTTTGTGTAACGAGAATGTGCTTTGAAGTGTGCCATGCATTTCAAAAAGCCCAGCCATTCTTCTTTGTTGTCGTCATCAGAGCTATGGAATCAGCAACGTTGGGTAGCTTTGCAGTTGCAGTTGAGGGAAAATTTGTAATGGTCCAGCATTTAAAGGGGTCCTGAACCACCTTCCGGGCTTGGTGAAAAAACATATTCTACAGCTTGCCTACGCTGCAACGAACATCTCAGCCAAATGCTGTAGTCATCCGCGAAGCGTAGCGTTCACAAGCGGAGCACAAAGCTTCCAGTTCTTCAGGAGCCCTCAACTCAAAAAGCGGCTTCTCCTCACGCTCTTTGAATATGCTCTATTTCGTCATAGAGCATTTACAAGGAGCGTCGCTGCTATTGGCCGATGGCAGACACGCCCGCCTCGGCTGTGTGCGGGCCCTTCGCAGCACGCCTTTTTTAAAACCGTAAGCGCGTGCGTGCCGTGCGCTCGCTTTTCCTTGCGTTGTGAGCACCTCTATAGGCAAAATAGTTGCTGGAAATATGTAAAAATATATTTGTTATTAATGCGCAAGCCTCATAGATGCCATTCGAAGGCGTCGACGCGAACGGTGCGGTGCAAAAGTCACCATAAATATAGTTTTCCAAGAAGCCAACAAATGCATGCCTGCAGCCCGTAATACATCACAAATTAATCCCAAACTTTAATTCATCAGTGATTGTAGATGGGTTTCTTCCCTATGGTACTCCAATGCGCCACCTTCTAGTACTCGTACTCAATAACATGGCTGGAGTCGAACCCAAAATATTTCTTCTACAAGGTAGATTAAAGGACGAGGTCTGATTACGGTGTACTTGAGTGGATTAGAGCTCATTAGGGTGGATTAAGACAGACGGAGGTGCATTAAGGTGGACCATGGCATATTATACGAGTGGATTACGCTAGACTTAGATTAGGGTGAATTAAGGATTGCAGCAGATTAGGGTTGACTAAGGTAAATCAGTTTCGAATGAAATCATTACATCTGTAATGTTTGGTTTAATTTGGCGTAACTTAATAATCTGAGCTTATTGAGACTTGACCTAGTCTTAACTTAATTAGCCAGGACCTAATTAGTGTTACACTAGTTAGACTCGGTCTAATTAACATATACCTAATGATACAGTGTTTAATATGCTGGTATTCATTACTCATGATATAATTATGCTTGCGGTAATTAGTCATATCTTAATTATACATGGCCTAATTAGTACAGGCCTAGTTACGCTGTTCTTTGACATATTATCTTAATTAGATATCGCTTGATGAATACTACCTGAAATAAGCCTGATTTAATCAGTGTTAGCTTAATTAGTCCTGAAATGTTTAGTCTCAACTTAATGAGGCTTGACCTTGAAATCCTAGCGTAATTTACCTTCGATTAATAAGTGCTAGCTTAGGTTTGACTTAACTAGCAATAACCTAGCTATGCGTGATTTAATTAGTACTAATTAATTAAACAAGCTTGCTTACACTAGATTTGCTCATATCAGCTAAATTAGGCTTTGCATAATGAGATTTACCTTAATTAGACATGGTTTATTAGTATCGTGGCTTAATTAATTATAAATCATTAGTATCCGCTTAATTAGGTGTGACTTACTTGTCATAGCTCAATTCAGGTTGAATTAGTTCAGTTTGGCTTGGTTTGGCTTAGTTGGATTAGTCCTTTCTGAACTAGGCCTCAATTAATTATTCCTAATTAGGCTCTCTTGAATAAGACTTAGCCTTACCTAACTAGTCCTAGGAATCTTAATTAGGCTCCATTGAATGAGATCTAGCCTTACCTAACTCGTCCTACGGAGCTTTGTCTTTAGTACAGCGTGGTAGTGTTATGCTAGCATTACATAACTTAGCGGAGTTTTCGGCAGATTTGCCAATTTCACCAATAGCTTAAACAGCTTCACTGTTAAAATTGAACTAGTGTATTCACACATTAAATTAATCCATCTATCTTACCGCATGTCAACGCACCTTATTCCACATTAACCTGTCGGCAAGGGTCCGAGTTGTGAAGGTCTTTCTTCCGAGTCATAGTAGTCACGTTCGAGCCCGGCAGCATGATTATCCCGTCTACAATCACTAATCAACAATTAACTAACTTGGGGTTATGCAGGACAAGGTGGAGCAGCGTTGGCAGTTGCGCTGTTTGTCCTGACGCCGCGTTATGCGCAATATCGACGACACGCAGCGCACTGACAAAGTAAACGCTCACACCTGCGAGCCTAAACGTATGTGATGAACGAAAACAAAGCTTCGGAGGATCGAAAAAAAAGAGAATGCAGTGATCGCGAGGGCACGCGACCGAGCCCAGGCGCGAAGCGAGCAGGCGGCCACAAGCGCGCTGCGAAAAAACAGCCCCTAAACAGCCCCCAGTAGTCGCGCGCTTTTCGTCAGCTACTGACACGTCGCTGAAGTCTGGTGACGTAAAGCGGTGGGCGGGGCACCTCCTTCGACGCCACCCTAAGGAGCTCTGTACCCTCTGTTCCGCAGAGTTGAAACAGGACTGGAAAGGGAAGTTTTCCGGTCGCAATATCTTCGCTCCTAACAAACCGTTTTGAAAAATTCTTTCGGCTGTGAATTTCTGAGAGGCATTCAATACACACCCAGCCGTTTTCAAAACCAAGCCCGAGCGGTGGTTCAGGACCCCTTTAAACCTGGCCTCAATCACCTGTTTGCAGACATGATTCACACAGGTTGGTGGTGTTCTATCGTAATAGGGAAACTGTAGAATGTGCATAGTACATGTCGAGCCACCCTGTATACTACTATGCGCTTGATGTTCATATGTGCATCTCCATGACATTTGTGCACCTTTATACATTCGCACCACCTACTGTGTGATGTGCTGGAATGCATCAGCCTGTATGCAATGTTGTCTTTATTCTTCAGTAGTTCTTGCTGCAGCTTGTCTGGAAATGTCCTATTCTGCATGTACTGCACGTTCATTTTTGTGCACCATTGAGATGCATGCCGTCTTGCCATGGAACCAGAAAGGCTGAAAGTAGGCAGCAGCTGTACAAGCTGTATCCTGCATAGTGTGGCTGCAGTTGCGATGTGGCACGCATCATACAAAGCAGTACAAGCACATGCCAGCAAAATTGGCAATTATTGCTTCTGTAAATGAGGATGCTACTCAACGTATGGAGAGCACTTCCTTGCATAATGTTCGTGATACCTGAAAGGATTCACGACTATGCATGTGGTATCCCAGGTTGTAGTTCGGACACATTTCTTATGCATCTGCTTAAGATGTGTGCCATTGAAGGTTGCACAGATGTCTTAGCTAGTATATTTCCCCTTCAAATATTAGTTCCCCAACAATATTAGTTCATATATAGATATTGGACTTTGTTTACCGAACAGATTTTATCACTCACAGTCCTGCCACTCGGTCACCGCACTGGCTCTGTGCAGTTTTATGTTGCTTGAAACACTCCAAGGCTGCCTATCTACAGCACACATGCACTTCCGCCCATCTGCCTCTCAACGTCATGGTGTACTCCTCTTCTTGCATTTCCAAATAATATAGACACTTAACAGACCGTCAATTTACATACCTCATGTAGCACCGTTTAGTCGACTGCTTTTGAGGTAACCGACAAATGAACAAATAAAAAGCATATACATATATATATATATATTGAATCGGACTTGGAAAGGGTCATGGTGTAGAATAGGGCATCACTGGCGCTGTTATCGGCATGCATTTCCCAGCACCAGGGCCAGGGTTGTGTTATCAAATTCCGCACAAATGTTTCAGTATATTCTCTAAATGAGGCCTGGACAGGTTCGTAGCATAAGTGCTGCATCATGGATTGTAGTCATAGAAATTATTCCACCATTACATTGCTAGGTTATGCAATCCCTTTGTCCACAGGGCCTACTTGTCACAATTAAATAAACGCTTTACACCAGACCAGAGACAGAGTGTGCTTTCATTAAATCGAGAGACGTTCGTGATTGATGGCACCTCATCTGTGTTAAGCCCACATTTTACTAGCAATGTGTCAGAATACATTGAAAGCAAAAGCTGCACAGGTGTGTTGGCTAGTATTTCCTCTGAATGTCCTGGGAACCCTTCTTGTTGCCTGATGAAATAAAACTCAAACAGTACAAAGTGATGCACTAGCAATGAAGCCTTGAATGCCTGCTAGCCAAGAGAGTCGACAATGTCAGCATGTTCTGAAGTGTGCAGTGCTCGCAGAATGAAATGCGACAATTTAGGCCTAATTAATATGCATACTTTTGCTTCTGCCACCTTCACTGTGTGTTTCATCTGCTCAGTACTGACTTGTGTACTCATGCCACAATCCACAACACTGTTAGTAGCCATATTCATAGTGACATGACGTCGTTGTCCTAAGCTACGGAACATACCACTTGTTACAGTCCAATGTTTACGTGTCACGTTTCAATCCATGAGCACTGTGCATGCTCAAGATGGAATTGGCCAGGCAAGAAAGTAAGAACTTGGTTGAACTAGATGAAGGGGAGCTTGAAAGGAACGTGTTGACGTCATTAGCACAGACATGGCACATAGCAAACTGTCAGTGTTACATAGATAGCAATGTGACGTGGTCGTTGTAGTGGCGTTCACCTTACCTGTTGTGGCTGGAGCAGGTCTGGCGCCACCACAGAGTTCATCCAGTCCCAGTGGTAGTCCGACAAGGACGCAAAGTGCCCAGGGTTCGCCAACGAGTGCCCACAAGACTTGCCGGCCTCGAGCACGGTCCGCCGACGAGAGCTCCAAAAAGGCCATCACGGTGAGCGTTTCTCCCCATCCACTAAAGCCTGTCTTACCGTGTTTACACAATTGTAAGTTGACCCTCCGAAAAATATTACGCCAAAACAAACAAAATCACATGGCGGTATAGTTCCAGATTTTAATCGTGTAAATACAGTATTCTTGTTTTAAGAAGCAGTGTGTACATTTCTCTGTACACGAAGCCGCTCCTTCTACTAAAGCTGAGGTAGGGCTGTTACTCCACTGGGTCTTTCTGTGTAAAAGAATGACTACATAAGAAAAGAATGTTTTGATGCCCATTGCCCATACTTCAAGCATAAAGATGAATGAAGATTTAATGAAGTTTTAATATAATGAAGCATAATGCCAAATTAACAACTTCATCACAATGATGTCTAACTGTACCTTGTGCTAATGTACAGTCACAAGCAAAAGTTTGGATACCATGGCACCAAAAGAAACTTTAAATTCCGAGTAGCACAGCATTACAACATGGAATCGCACCACTGCATTACATTGGTCGAACAAGTGCACCTTGGCTGAACCACTTGATTTAAGCCAACTTACTCGGACTGCAAAGAAAAATAGCTGTTTGTGGCACCTATTGGTCTCCAAACTTTTGCTCGCGACTGTACATCTGCTGCCACTTGTATATCCTTCAAGCTTGAAGCAGTGTCATTGCTCACAGGCGCTCTCGCCTTCTGTTTTTCTCACAGCAACAGAAGCCTGCGCGAGAGTCCATTGAGGACTGGGAGATCATGCCTGACGAAATACTCACAGGACCACGGATAGGTTCAGGATCCTTTGGCACTGTCTACAGGGGACACTGGCATGGTATGTTGCCTCCACAGCTCTGCTTGGGATTTCTACGTCATAAATGACGTAGAAATCCCTACAGGTTAAAACCTGTAGGGCTCTGTGGGGTGTGACTTTGACACGATCCTGTGCACATAAGCTTGATATGAGTCAGCATTCCTGTTTCGGAGCTGTATTAATTTTGCACCTTTTCTTTTTCTTTTTCCCCCTTTCAGGGCATGTGGCTCTCAAGAAACTGAATGTGACAAACCCGACCCCTGCGCAGCTGCAGGCTTTCAAGAACGAGGTGTCCGTATTACGGTGAGAGTTGATTGTGTTTGTTCTGCCCTGTAGTGACCAGAGTTTAGAGCAGACAAGCAAACTAGGGAAGGCCACTCGAGTTGCAAGTTTATGAATTGTACCTGAAGTGGTCGTGAAAAGAATATGGAGCTCCCGGATGCAATTTTCACTGCTTCAATAGGGGATATTCAAAATGTAGAGCACTGTCTGTCAGCATCCCCGTAAGCGTCATCCGCCATGTTCTTCAGGCTGCTGGGAACTGAAACATGTGGTATCGGCCTGTATTGGCTGCTATGTCTACTGCTTTCTAGCCGTCACTGCACGATGCTTTCCCGCTGTTATCTGCTGCTGTGCATGCAGCATGTGTCCGTGACACACCGGGAACAACTTAACAGTGTTTTTAACCAAATACCTTCATTAATTCCCCCGCCACAATGATCTAGTGGCTATGGTACTCGGCTGCTGATCTGAGGGTCGCGGGATCGAATCCCGGCTGTGGCGGCTGCATTTTGGTGGAGGCGAAATGTTGAGGCCTGTGTGCTGTGCGATGTCAGTGCTTGTTAAAGAACCCCAGGTGGTCGAAATTTCCGAATCCCTCCACTACAACGTCTCGTATAATCAGAACTGGTTTTGGGACATTAAACCACACAAAACAACAACCTTGATTAATTGAAATGTCACTGCCACGCAGGTGGTCTCATCGAGGGTATTAGCATTGCATGTGTTCGGAACTGTGGTTGACACACGTAGAATTGCCGTTTAGCCTCGTTTCTATTTTTCCCGTGAATATAAGTTGCTCCCATGATGAAAGCACTGACATATTTAAGAGGAACATTTGTATCAGATCTTTAATGGACTGGTACATTGCTCACACACGATCGAGAGAGCGTGATGGTACTTTTTATTTGTCGCACTGGTTTTTACGAACGAAAGTGATATTACTTGGGAATAAATATGCATAAGTCGATAGCATGGTTTTAGCACACATATTGTTTGAAAGCAGTGTGGGTATAATGTGTGACATGAACTTCTAATAACATCGCATTATTGGCACAATGAAGATGCCACGCAAGCAGTAATTTTTCTGGCCCTGCACCATGGATCAGCGTTCATAAATACTATATTCTATGTACTATATCGCCCAATACTTGGATGTACATACCTCACTCGTCAATGGTGTGCAGTGAGCTTCAGCCGTCAGTGTCAATTTTTACTGCATCACATTGAAACCGTCAGCCTGACCGTCTGTGCCTCTCACCAGCTGCTTGGCGGTCATAAGATTAAAGCGAAGAAATATAAAAGTGCTTGGAAAGCTGATGCACAGTCGACAGCAAAAGTTTGCGAAGTTCAAAACTTTAGAAAAACCTATAGTACCACTTAGCCTCTGAACATAGCCTCGAGTTAAATGTTACAGCTTGTACATTGCAAGAGCATCTACCCACTGAAACTTTTAATTCAACGCTATGTTGCAAAGGCTAAATGGCAGTATAGATTTTGCAAAAGTTTTGGATCCCGCAAACTTTTGCTGTTGACTGTACAGGGCTCTTGCACAATGTGACAGTTGTGTTGTTCCTCCTAAGTCCCGTATTTTCCTCTCTATACTGCCTTTCCTCGCAAAAGAAAGTTTCGGAGAGAGACAGGGGTCGGAGGCGATATTGTCGAACATCATTTTTTTTTAATTTTCTCAAGAGCTTCACAGCTAAGCACCCCTGCACCCTTTAATTAATAAGTAAAATGCAGCGGGAACCTGGCGGCACTTCAGCAGGAAGTCTTTGTACTTTCACACACACATATGCTACATACACTAACCCTCTCAGCAGACCATCTGCTCACATCAGTGGATGTAGCATCACTGAAGTGTACCAGTATATCAGCTGTAAAATATACTTACCGCACATGCAAACTCCAAAACATGATCGCTGAAATTTTAGATGTTGCTGGGGCACCACTCGTGTTCACGTGTTGCATCTTTCGAGCAAACTCAAACATGCAAACTTGAAGGGTAGAGATGCCTGTAGCTGGAGAAATGAGAGGTGAAAAATCATCACAACCTTGCTCAGAAACAGCATGGTTTTGATATCTGGCACGCGTTTCTAATCACAGTGGTAAGTCATGTGGGACATTGTATTTCCGTACAAGCTTATCTTAGCGATTCTACACTCGCACCTCCTCGACAACCAAGATTTTGTCGAACGCTTACCTCAGATCTGAAGCACGCTTTGCAAAATGAGAAATTTTGGTATACTATTTCCATTGCAAAGCAGTACACCTGTAGCAGCTGCCTTTTGAGTGCGTATTTAAGAGCACAAAGGATTCCTTATTGTGTTCTCATCAACTTTTGGTAGCAGAGTGAGTTTCACTGACCTTTTGTAGCTGGGTGTTGCAGAAAACTGCTGCGTTTTCTTGGCCCGAAAGCACCATCAGCAGCAGCCTCCCAGTCTCTCCTTGTGCAAAGCGTTAGTAGACAATCCTGTAACCGTGCCCCAAAAGACATGGCGGATGTGGCCAGTGTTTCCAGATCAAAATGCATTATGAATATTCCCTATAAGCATTCGACAGTATTTCGGCGCAATATTCATTGAACATTTACGGGGACTCTGGAATGTTCTTGGGAGTGAGGGGGGGGGGGGTATTGTCGTCTTTGTATGTTGTGTTTCTTATGTATTTGTCCTTAGTGTTTCTCAGTTCTTACTTATTTACATTGCATATTATTATATTAATAATTACTAGATTTAATGACATAAATTAATGTTTTAATTCATTTTAGTTGTGTTACATGTTTGCATGCTTGCTTATTTTGCACTGGCATGCACTTTTAATATGGTTGGAAATTTCTTAAGTACTGAAAACCAGCGTAGACCATACAAGCCGCTTGGTTGTGTGGTCCAGTGCTTTGGAAAGCAGTGGACCACACTAACACCAGCTTGAAAATTCTTGTCAAAAATTTGATTTCAGCATCAACGGTCGGAAAAGGGGGGGGTGCCTGCCCCCTCTAGAAAAATGTCGGGGGGGGGGGGGGGGCAACCCCCACCCCCTGTTCCGGAGTCCCTGAAAATTTATTAATACCCATTTGAAATCCTAGCTGTCTCGTGCTCCCAAATTGGCCACGTGACATTGCTGGTTGGTATATGTACTGTTTAGTGACGTTTCAGTGGTTTCAACTCAAGATATATACCGTGTAAGCATCTCATTAACTATTGTTTGCTCTAAAATAATAGATTTATGGTGCAGACCACTTGTAACTTAACTACTTTTAGCGTGGGACCAGTTATAACGTGGTTATTTTTAACCACCGATATGTCGCCCATAGAACTCAACGTATAGGCGACCGTTTATTGCGTAGGCGCGCGAAGGAGAATACCGGTTATAGTGCGGATTTTTTAAGCGCACGACCATGAAATTGGCGAATGGGGCACGGTTTTGGAGTGGGAGCAAGGGTGTGCGCGTGGAGACCAACTGCAAAAAGGCAAAGAAAGTGGATGAGAAGGGGGGTACAATAGGGAAGGGGACCTTGGAAGAAGGAGGGAGTGTGTTTTTGTCACCATGGCAGCGTCCAATCTGGGTGCACGCTGCGTGGAGCGTGCGGGACAGAAGCGGTAGTGTTTTATATATATATATATATATCACCATGGCGGCAGCGTCTTAAAGCGGTGTGAAAAAACGCCATGCCTTATAGCTGGAGACAAAGGAATGTGTTATAAGGGACATAGAGAGTGGGCTGAAAAAGGCGTCGGTAAATACGGCATTTCGGACACTACCGTGTCGACCATAACAAGGCCAAACTGCGGCAGCAACTGCAGCAAGATTTGTCTTCCCTGTCGCAGAAGGGAATACGTACGTCGAAATACGAAGACATGGACGCAGCGCTGTTCATATGGTTCTGGGAAGTTAGGGCTTAGAGCATCCCAGTAAGTGGCCCCATGCCCCTACAAAAGGCTAAGTGTCTCGGAGCTCTTTTAGGCCACGACGACTTCAACCCACTTAACGATTCAACCCACTTAACGAGTCGATCAAGCATTTCAAAGATCACCATGGCATCAGCTGCAAAATGGTGTGCGGAGAAAGCGGCGATGTCGACGACGAGTCTACCGAAGTCTGGCTTCGCTTAAACTTGCAGAATATGCTGTCCATGTATACGGACAGAGACATATATAATGCCGATGAAGCTGGCTTATTTTATTACCTTCTGCTCAACCGCATGCTTGCGCTGAAAGGCGAAGCCTGCTCTGGCTGCAAGGCCTCGAAGGAGCGTATAACTGTATTGTTTTGCACTAACATGGATGGAAGCGACAAGCATGGCCTGTTTGTCATTGTTAAATCAGCAAGACCACGTTGCTTGAAAAAGCAAGAGTGCCTGCCAGTGACTACAAATCCAATAAAAAGGTGTGGATGATGCAGGGTTTCCTCACAAGCTGACTTTGCAAGTTTGATGAGGATATGGTGGCAGAGAAGTGACAGGTCATGCTTATCCTCGACAGTTGCACAGTCCACAACATCAAGCCAAAGTTGACTGCAGTCAACTCGAAATTTTTGCCTGCCAACACGACAGCAAAATGTCAACCTCTCGACCAGGGTGTCATCGCAACTGTAAAGGCGCTGTACAAAAAGCGCATTTGTGAGAGTACTGCTGAGCATGCAGCAGCAGCATCTTAAAGTGAATTTAAGGGGTGCAATTGGTATGGTAGTCACTTTATGGTGGCAGGTAAAGGCCGATACTACTGTGAACTCCCATTAAAACGAACTCGGTTATAACGAATTCTCGGATATAACGAACAACATAGGTCCATTTGTTTGGTTTCCCATAGACTCAATGCAAAAGAAATCCTCTTAAGACGAACCCCTTCACAGGTAACCTTCTGTTAAGAGGAACTTTCCCAGTGCTGTGGACAGCTGTCCCTAGTTTAATGTAGGAGGCCGGGAGGGAAGGCACCTGCATTCCTTTGTTGTCTCCCCACCAAGGAGAGTACAAAATAACCAAAGGCGAAGTAAAACCACTCAGGTGCCAGCAATTATTGCTGGGGGCCTCAAGTGCTAGGGGCACCCTGCCTTCTTGGGCCCTTTTGTTGTCTCTCCACCTGGGGTTCTTTTTTGTTTCCCCATCTCCTGTTCAGCACCTACAGGGAGAGTACAAAGGAACACAAGGCAAAAGAATCCAAGAGCCCTTACACAGAGACCGGCTACTTGAATAAAGTTGCCCCCCTCCCCCCTTGCCCTGCCCCTAACTAGCAGAGCAGTGGTAAAGCAAAGCAAAAGGAAACAAAAAGGGAGGACTAGGGCTCCCACAAAGAAGCAAGAAAAAGGGGGCGGATATAAAGTGAACGCTGCTTTTTATCCACATCAACAAAGTGTACACATTAGACCTTTTGGCTGATCAGCACCTCCTTAGGCAAGTGCAGGAAAACTGTCCTGAAGAAAGACAGGCCTAGTTTCTAGTCTGGGCAGTAAAGGTGTCCTTGCGGTCATGAATGCGTATGTGAGTATCCTCAAAGATGTGCCACAATGCCTAACGCATTGACTGGCAACACAACTGACATGCTCACTGAAGGAGCGCTTGAAGTGCTTTCGAAGAATACGGGAGGTAGCTTGTGACTGCTTAAGTTCTCTAATGAACAACCTTTCCCAGCAGCATGGAGATACTGGAGGATACTTAAAGTCATTAGGCAAAATGTTATTTATGGCTGCTTACCAGGGCTTGTGACAGTATGCTTATCCTCGACATTTGCACAGTCCACAACATCAAGCCAAAGTTGACTGCAGTCAACTCAAAATTTTTGCCTGCCAACACGACAGCAAAATGTCAACCTCTCGACCAGGGTGTCATCGCAACTGTAAAGGCGCTGTACAAAAAGCGCATTTGTGAGAGTTTTGCTGAACATGCAGCAGCAGCCTCATAAAGTGAATTTAAGGGGCGCAATTGATATGGTGGTCACTTTATGGTGGCAGGTAAAGGCCGATACTATAAGCAGGTGCTTCAATAGGGCAGGTTTTGTGTGCAATGCAGAGGCCCTGGAAGACGATGAGCAGGGCGACACTGTCTCCGATGAGGCACTCAACACTGACGACGTGTGGTCCGGCCTCGTTGAGAGCAATTTTGTTGCCGCCACAGACAGCTTCCAAGAATTTGTCGATGCCGGGGAGCCCAAGCTTGCTGTCTGCGAGGAAGCGAGCACAGGTGACGCGACCGTCGGAGTGGTGCGCTGTAGTGCGGAGATAGCAACCGACAATGACTCGGACGGCGAGGACAATGTCGACCGAATGCCAGAACCAGATTTTTCGTGCAAAGGCGTGTTAGGATACCTCACGAAAGTAAAAGCATACTATGCGAAGAACAGTGTGAGCGAGAAATCGCTTAAGTTCTTAAGCTTTGTGGAGGACAAAATTGTTCAGAGCACTGTTTACAAGCACCGCCAGACGAAAGTTCTCAAGTTCCGCTGATGCGGTACTTAAGAACTTGATTGGTTTCGTGCTGTGTTGTGGTTTTGTTGAATGTGTCTGCGAGTGAAAAGTGCAGTGAATTTCTTTTAAAAGGTGGGTCGCCCTTTTGGCATAGGCAAAGGCCGAAAAAAGCGTGCTTTGGTTATAATGCGGTACCGCTTATAGTGCGGATTTTTGCAACTCCCGTGACTTACGTGGTTTACACTGTATATGGAAGCTAGAAAGTAAGAAAATACTTGGATACTGTGTGGTGCCAGTGTTTGAAAGCAAGGCTGGAGCACGGTTTGTTTTCCCATGGTCTCTGAGGGCACGCTAGTCTCGGAGGCCATGGTGGCAACTAAGGTGATGTCAGCTGCAGAGCTGAGGGAAAAGCATGCTGGGAAATTGAAACCACGTTTTTTATCGCTCTAAATCAATCCAGACAATGCAACGAAACAGTGTACATTAAGGTTGGAAGGCCAGGATTCTGACTGCACACATTGTACAAAATTGTCAGAAAATGTTTCCTGACCCCTTTAATAATACATTAGAATCTCATTAATACAAACTTGAGGGGACTCTAGAATTTTGTTTGAATTGCCGCAACGCCTGTTGCAGTCTCGGAAGTGAAATATCTGGCACGTGGTGCAGTTTATGTCAAGCAGACGACAGACCCGACAACATTTTAGGGGCGAAGCTCCTTAGGGCGTGGGTCTGTACATCCCATGGTGTTCGTTGGTGATGTACGTAGCCACGTCTACTTTTATAAAAAAAAAAAATTCCGAAAGTTGTGTCCTCTGCCTGGATTCGAACCCAGGCTCTCGGCGTGGCAGTCGAGCGTTCTACCACTGAGCTACGCCTGTGGTTGAAAAATTATCGCTAAATGACCTAAACAGGTATAATGTCTCCCGCGGAATCGCATTAACAAACGTAATGTTACGTTGAAAAATAGTAACACACCGCTACACGACGCGAAAATGGATTGTATAACGAGGTCGAGGCATCATTTGCAAGAACACAGAGCTGCGTGCTTTGTAGCTTTGAACCCATTACGGAGGCACTGGTAATTATGGCGTAGTGGGTACTTCCCTACTTGGCAAAATGATAAGTTATGGCGCAGGAGATACCTACCACTTCTACTTGCACTAGTTTCCTCAAGCGTTTAAAGTGGCCTCTAAGAAAGTAGCTCCTCCTGCTTACGCTGTCACTGTCCTGCAGTTCCGCGCAGGCCTGGCTCTAGCACAGCATATCCCCCTTAAACGCGAGATCCCAGTGTACGAATACAGTGTTTCTCACGCCTTTACATGATGATCGACTGGGCGATTTACGCGAAAGATTCACGGTTTACCGATGATTCCCTCCGGAGCTTCGCCCACTCATCATCATTCACCCCATGGATATGCTGTGATTTTTTTTTGTTTGCGTGTTGGAATAAAGAAACAAAATATTGATTTGTGGGAAGAAATGCAGGAAACACGTGCGGGTTCCACCGGAAGCGTGAAAAGGCAACGAGCGCCGCTTTGCAGATTTGTGGGGATCTGAGGGAACCACATCTGCAATGGGAAAGCGAGCTACACAGCTGGCATCTAGTAAACGAGGCATTGGCAGAGCTTTAGGATGAATTTAGAGTCAGCATTTGGAACAAATAGCTTAGTTCTAACACAGCTTATGAAAAATTGGGATGTAGAAGGGTTGCTCATTATGCTTTCTGGCGAAGCAGCGTTTTTTATAGTTGCCTATATGTTTGCAGGAAAACGAGGCACGTGAGCATCATCCTGTTCATGGGCTGCGTTTCCAAGCCGCAGCTGACCATTGTGACCCAGTGGTGCGAGGGCTCGAGCCTGTACAAGCACCTCCACGTGCTCGAATCAAAATTCGAGATGCTGCAGGTTATCGACATTGCCCGGCAGACGGCGCAGGGCATGGAGTGAGTCACACAATCCTCCTAGTGTTTGGTGTCATTCAGCTGCTTTCCTTCTTGCCATTGCCATCTACTGCATGGGTCCTGGCAGGTCTTACAGGTTTTATGGGTCAATCTTTAATTGTTCACTACAAGAAGGCCACCGCTTGACACATGTATATGATAAAAAAGTTTGTCTTCCAAATTGGCACTGTTCACAATTGATATGATTGCGTAAGGGACCAACAACCACAAAGCACATCATGAGGTGGTGGAAATTAGAAGACGGCACTCAGCTGTATCCAAAATATGGGAGACATTAACGCCTTTCTCGTTTCACTGTACTGCTGCATCTACAGGAATTTGTCCAGCGCCTACTTCAGATCTGAAGCACGCTTTGCAAAATGAGAAATTTTGGCATACTATTTCCATTGCAAAGCACTACAAGGCCGTGAATTATAGCGATAAGCTGGAGCGTGGAGCTGGAGCCCAGTTTAACTGGAAAATATATTTTTAATTGGTACATGAAGTTGCGTGCTCTTTCATCTTATTTATTGTCTTGAAGTTAGAATTACAGCACCCCATCTATGCATGTCTCTGTTTTCTACCTCACCCTTTTTTTTTCTGCACTCCTTTCAATTTGTTGGTTTCCTGTTTTAAGTGCCTCGGTGAAAGTCTACTTGCAGTATATGATGGTGTTCTTGCATGGAAAGAGCCTGACGCCAACAGGCTCGTCTGGAATCAAGTTAAAGGCTGCTGTTAAACTGTTCGTTTCGTGTTACATTGGAGTGCCGTCTAGCGAGAATGAAACAGTAATCTTGAAGGCCATTCTTTGTTGCTATGTTTTTTCTCGTGTTGCATGCAGTGATGCGGCACTGCAAATTCTTATTTTACAATTATTTCTTTCAGGGATTGCAGCAAGCATTCAGCACAAGTAGAAAGAATAGCATTATATACATAAAAAGTAATAGTATAAAAATTCTATCCTCTACTGAGCCTCAAAACCACGTCTTTTGTGTGGGAAGCAGGCATTCTACTTCTGCAGCACAAGACACACACGCGTTCTAACTAAATGTCTGTTTGTGCAGGCTAGAATCACAGTGCCTCTTTGGGCTTCACCTTCAATACATTGATGTCTCAGCCACTCCCAGCATTCCTTAGTTCTAGGTCACTCTACCTTCATCCTGCAGTGGACATAAAATGCTAGGCTGATATTGGTGACAGTTATAACACCGCCTGGAAATCCCTGCTGAACACTTTCGAAGTAGTATACTGCTAAATTTCATATAGCTACAAAATACATCGTTTACTAAAACACCAAGAAGAGGCTGATTGAATCAACATGGTGCTCAAACAGCTTACAGCGAATTGCTAGTACAGTAAAACCTCGTTATAACGAAGTTGAAGGGGTTGCGGTAATTACTTCGTTATAACCATTAGCTTGTTATAACCAATATCAATTTCATCTATAGGAATTTCAAGGGGAATTGCGATTATTTCGTTATATCCGATATTTCGTTATATCCGATATTTCGTTATATCCGGGTTCGTTATAACGAGGTTCTACTGTATATGGTGTTTAATAACATTCAAGGAGGTACACTTCAGTTTGTTGCCCAATGAGAGGTATGGGTAAAACCTTGTCAGAATGTTGCCCCCCATGATCTGCTTTAGCTAGCTCAGCCTGTTGGTTCAGTGAAGTAATATCTGATATGATGCAACAAGCTCGAATGTGATGGCACTACTGTCTGTGTGCACACCTGGCACTACTGTCTTGTGTGCAATCTCAGACATACAGCTCTGAATTTGCTTCAACTCTTGTTTTATGCAATGACCTACTCTATGCTTTCTTTTTCCTGCATGTGTATTTTCAAAAAACTGAAAAATTTAATTGACAAAGGTTTGCTACAGTTGTTGTAACTTGCTAAACGGTCAAGTTTTTTTCACATGTGATGTGTTTCAGCATTGACTAGGGGTGTGTGAATATTTGAAATTTCGTATAATTTTCTATTAGCATTTTCTATTTGATTTGCACATTACTTTTACTATTCAAAGTTGGTAATTAAAAAGCAATGTATGCCATGTCTCTGGACGAGTGTTCCCTTTCCCACATGTAGTGTGCTTCACCGCATGATAGCCATGTACTGCAGCGATATTACTTGCGCACTACAGCAAAGTTAAAACTTGCATACTGCAAGAAGGTGAACATTTGCATGCTGCAGCAACGTTAGCTCAGTTTTCTGTTGGACTGTTCTTTAGGACTCCTTTTTCGCACTAGTCATGCAATAACTTGTGCGACTTTTGCCCATGGTTTGCACGACATTTCTCTGTAATCTGATATGGTATTGTGCAAAAAATATTTGAATATTACTAGAAAAATGTTTTATTTGATTTGCAGTTAATGAATTCGCTTCACACTGAAAATTTTGAGCACTCTGGTATTTACCTTGTCTTTGATGCTCTGTTAGACATTTGTCCCCGTGCTAGCTAAAAGTGTTTTTCTGTTCCTTCTTTTTCAGCTACCTTCATGCCAAGAACATCATTCATAGAGACCTTAAATCAAACAGTATCCTTTTCCTTGTTTTGCAGTAAATAAAAAATGCAGTAAAACCTCGTTACAGGAGGCAATCTAGGAGGTTGGGGAAAATGCCTCTTGTAACCGAGGTCTCTTGCAGCAAAAAGAGTTGAAAAATGCTGAAGAGCCAAATTAGGTTACAATTGCTCAGGCTGGCTTGAGGAAGTCACGATGTGGACCTTTAAGTTGTTTGAATTTCCTGCTGTTGTTGTTGCTAAAGAAATGTCAAACTATTAAAAGGACAAAAGGAATTACATGTTTTGTTCACCATGTTCTTATGTTAGTGTGGTAAGAATGCCCAGAATTATTTGCGGCAATTTTTGGTAGATTGCATACCTTACATTCCCATGCCTACTGCTGCCATGTGATTTAACCAGTGTTGCGGAGTTGCCGCTCCGGAATTGGAATGATTCCGGAATCATTCCACATTTCCGCGACCCCGGAATGGAATGGGAATGGAATGGGGACAACGCTTGGAGGAATGGAATGGGAATGGAATTAAGCGCCTTTTGCTCGGAATGCAATGGGAATGGAATTACGTTTTTTTTCCGAAAATAGAGCACGTTTTCGTCTACGCGCTGTTTTTCAAACTTCAAACATTAGTAAGTCAGAGCCTCTAATTTAACAATAAAGCAGTATTTTTAAAATGGCTTGGCTGATTACAAGCACGGTGCATTTATAAGCAACGCGCCCACTACAATTCTGTTCTTATATAGACTATGTTGCTCCGACATTTGTCTCTATTCTTGGCGTAACCATCGTGAGGAACTACGGCGGCGGCGTAGTTACGCCTTCGTAACTACACTGACGAGCAGTGCGGCCCATTGCTCTGTATTCGATGCAAAGGCGCAAAGTGTCCGAGCGGTGCACTGTTCCAACTAACTAGGGGGTTTTCTTCCCCATAAAACAAATCTTAGTTTTCTCCATATTCACGACCGCTCCAGACGCGTGGCAAAACTGCTTAGTCTTCCTGAACACTACTTTTGTCAGCATAAAAATACGCTATGTCGCCATTTTAGCATTAAGACATTTAAGCTTAAACAGTACTAAAACATCACCATTCGTTCCAACACGCTGACCATGCAAATACTATAGATAGCGGGAGAACTGCCCCTATGTGAATTAGTAGGGCGGTCGTACTGCACGAGATGTGTCACCAAGCTACTATCTCTCGACCTTGGTAACGTGTTTTGAGTACTTTTGCAGTTCTTAATGTATGTGATGACATCAGCTTTATGGAGCGCTCATTCTTAAGTCGATAAAAGTATCAAGATGCCTTTCCTACGTTGAGGAATTACAGGAATGGAATTGAACTGCTCGGCCATTCCCGGAGTGGGAATGGGCTAAGTTTTTTTCATTCCGAGGAATTGAAAGGAATGGAATTACGGCAAGTTCTAATTCCCCGGAATGGAATTGGAATGGAATGGAGGCGCCCATTCCGCAACACTGGATTTAACATACAAGTGTAAGTGCGCTCGCGATCTCCATTAGCAGGGGTGAAGATTCGCTGCAGTGCCCTGCTCCTCCTCCCAACCCCCGCTCCCTCCTCTCGGAGGCCATTTTAATCACAACTCAGCGCAAATGTACGAATATGGGGCAGGTTTGGCAACCCTCCTGCCCATGTCTTTCCCTCTTGTACACACACCCAGGCATACAAGGTACAAGGCTGTCCTCTCTAGTTATGAACACAGTGCTGTAGGGCAGCTGTACATGGCGAGTGCCAACACAGTGCATTTGCAGACAAAGTGCCAAAGCAAAGTGCCACAGGTACGCAGCGCTCAAGAGGTGGGACTTTTTGTCTTCTACAAAGTGGGAGTGCACTGTGATTGCTTTGCTGCTAAGCACACTAAATTCATCGCATGCTTCCAGCAGCATCAGTGATGTGCATTACTCTTTTTATTTATGTGCAGAGGGCCAAGGAGTGCATGAACCGTGCAGTGCGTTAGTGACATCAAAAGCATTCTATATACAGGCAACACCTTACTATCATTACCTAGGAATCCTCACTGGCTGCAGGCCAGAAAGTTCAGAATCTGCGTCCACACTACTCTGCCCTTGGACAAAGCCCACTTTTATGAAGCAGCTCTGTGATGTATCAGTTTAGAACTTAAGCTTCAAAGCTGTTTACTTTGATGTCTTGATGCCCACAGCTTGCCTATATGCCATGTCCAGCACAAGCTTATTTAAGGCAAGGTGAGAATTGGTGCCTAAGTGTAGCTTTCAAGGGCATAAGATAAAGCTGATTTCTCCAAGCTAGGGTGCTGGCACACTGAGAATTCCATGGAGCGCGAAGGGAATGAAGATCTATATCAGTCACAATGGAGATCAATCCTGTTTGGAATAAAATACCTAATAGAATGCGATTCCGGCACTTTGACACTACTTCATTTTCATAATAAAGGCTTACAAAGGCCAGGATGGATAGAAGGCCTAGTGCATGGAATGTCAATCATGCAAGGTTGGCTACCTTTTCTTTTGGCACAGATAACCTGTAGTAATGTGCATTTGTCACAGCTATAGAACACTCAATAGTTTACTGCATCACAGAGGCCTATTGTTATGTCTCATGTATTGTCATGACTTGGTGCCAGTGAACTATACTTAGTGGTGGTGCACTTGTTTTGGAAGCTGAACTTTTCCCCTAGAAGTCTTTCCTTTATTTTAGTAATTGTGTGCTATGCATAATCAGTGCATACTATTTAATTTTCATATGGAAAACATACTTGGCAATGGAAGCGCTTGTGTTAAATCACAGTCATAGCTGATGCAGGGCTGTCGTCACAAATTGGTAGTTTGTTTACCCAAGTTCTCTGCCTCTGTCATCAAGTGTTTTGCAAGTGATTGCGCTTTCCTGTGCTACCAACGTTGCCTTTGCAGCAAAAGTTGGCCCTTGACCCCATTGTGTTCAGACATATTCCTGCATGACGACTTGACCGTGAAGATTGGCGATTTTGGCCTAGCCACAGTGAAGGCGCGATGGAGCGGCTCCCAGCCATTCAGCCAACCAACTGGGTCCATCCTGTGGATGGTGAGTGTGAACCAGACTTGGCTATGCAGTGCATTACAGGTAATGAGTGCTGCTGGCATTGTGGAAACAAGGCAGCATTGTATTGTGAAAGCTGCAGGCCATGCTATAGATCAGCTTTCAGTGGCACATGTAGCAAGCGCGTAGCTTTTGAACCCTTTGAAAGCAGAACTATTATTGCAAGAAATGTACCCTCTTGGAATATTTCTTTTTATATGTTGACATTTCAAGTCCAATTTTCAAATGCCATGGCTATGTTCCATTAAGCACAATGATACCTTGTGGAAGACTATGGTTGTGCATGGCACTTCATTTTTCGGTAACCATTCACTCTAACTTCGTGTACAAACCAAGTACTACATCAGGCTGCATGGGAGACAGCTCATCACTGCACGAGGATTTTCCAATGTGGCCAAAACATCTTGGAACTTGGCACAGAGCGGCATAATAGCAGCAGCTGAAGCAGTGGCAGCATTTTACCCAGTCCATTCTTTTTTCATGTCCTTCATGGTGGTCACATTGCTGGCTCTGTGCTGCTACTGGATGCCAATGATGTTAGGTACTTCGAATGCCTTTATTGTAAGGTGCAGTTATGGTCATTGTCGAACAAGGATGGGTGTACATGAGAAAGTGTCGGTTCCTGGTGTCCCCCACAGACTATGCTTTGGAGCTTGGGTGGACGTTAACGCTTCGGACATTCTCGAGCACTCGCCCATCATTCTAACTAAAAGAAGTTGTTTGCCTTTAGTGTCCCTCTAAGCATAGACAGCAGCACCTGCACTACAGCCGGAATGAGATGAAGGAGCTGTTGGATGACATTTTTACTTGCAGTAAGAAGTAGGACACATCTGCAAGTTTGCCATTGTGAAGAAAGGCTGCATGGGGAGCCTCACTTTATATACAGGCTTCTGGACTGAACAAAGTTTGCACTGTTTGCAGCAACTACAAAGAAAAGGGGGAGAGGGGGGTTGCAGGATAGAAACTTTGTCCCTTGGAAAACATGCAGTGATGATCCAGGACTGCAACTAGGAAAGTGCTTTGAGCATTTCTATATGCTGCCTATATATTGATGAAAGACCTCGAGATAAAAAGCCACACCAAAAATAAACATTTTATCAGTTTTTCTTGCACAGCCTTTGTTTCTTACTTTTTTCCTCTTGCTATACCCATGTTGTTTCAGACCAGAGCAGCTGTAAAGTGGATGAAAGTTTAGAGCTGCAAATGGTTAATTTTGCTGTCACGCTCTGTGTGTGCCATTACAAGCATTGCTTTTAAGTACGAAAGGTCTTCTGCTTCGACCATTGTAACGTTCTGCCATGCTCCATTTACCTGGCCTCACTGCTCTTTCTATCGTGATTGATTGTGCAGGCTCCCGAAGTAATCCGCATGAAGGACCCAAACCCGTACTCATTCCAGTCGGACGTGTATGCCTTTGGCATAGTCTTGTATGAGCTCATCACTGGCCAGCTGCCTTACTCGCACATCAACAACAAGGACCAGGTACGACGTCCTGCACGAGAATTAAAATTTTTGTTGCTCACGGAGTGCCTGTGCTGCACAGATCCTGTTCATGGTGGGGCACGGCCTGTTGCGTCCAGACCTGAGCATAGCTCGCAAGGACACGCCCAAGGCCCTCATTCGCTTCACCGAGGACTGCATCAAGTTCAACCGGGACGAGCGGCCCCTCTTTCGACAGGTGGGGCCATATGCTGCCAACTAAGCGTGTGCTATCCATGCGTTTTTTTTATAGTGTAGCTGTGTTCGACTAGCTTGGCAGCGGAGTCCGGCAGCCCTGACCGAGATGTATGCAGAAAGCAGTGTATGCCGCACACTTCTTCTCCTGCACTCCACCCGGTCTTGTTTTGAACCCGCTACTACACAGTGGTGGTCACGCAAGCTACAGCAATAATTGAGCGCACGGTGTTAATGAGCTGCCAGGATTATCCCACTGATAAACATTTGGGCTGCTCATTGCAGCTTTGCTGATTTCCCATCTGTACAGGGCTTATGGATGGGCAGTGGATGTATTTTTGTTGTCTCCAAAATCACCACTGATCAAAGTACTAGCAAAGAAGGTTCCCAGAAGCAAGATAATGCTGCAGAACCAAACATAAGAGATTTCAGTGGGTTAAAATTGACAATCCAGTCAAGGTACACATAAGCAAACCTTGTAGAAGTTAGGCCTATTGGAAATGGTACAAAGGTACGTACAAGGAACAAGATGGGACACGGTAAAGTTTGCTGTTTGCAGTAGGGGAGAGCATTTGAAACTAAACGTGGTGATTTACCAGATCAACCCGGTCGAGAAGAACCTACCAGTTTGAAATAAGGGCTGCCTGGGAGCTGCCAAATAGGGCGTACATACAGTGTCACGTAGCTGTGACAGTACAGAACACACCAATTGAACTGGCGATGACTTGCTCTTCACTGGGCAAACTTGCATCCAGCAAACGAGGTAACACTCCCAGCACAACAATAGTGGTGAGCACAGTCAGTCATGGATAATCTAATGTGCTGGTAACGTGCATTTATACAAGGGCCAGCACACACTCCAGTGCTATTGCGGATGTTCTAATACGTTCCAGAGCATACTCATCTACTCACATGGTGTGCACGGTCCAACAGCAAAACCTGTCCACTAATAAGAGCATGTCAGTATGTACAGATCAGCTTCCTTCTTCTAGGACGTGTGCTGACACTCCACAGTGCTCTTGCTTTGCAGTGTCAGTGGGGCTCAACATGTTTGCTTTTTGAGAAACAGCAAGGACCATTGAAGTAAATGCTTGGCAGCAGCCCATGTGAGCCAGTTTGTTTCTGGGAGTCAATTGTGTGTGCTACTACTCCATGCAGCCTACATGGCTTGGCCCTGTGGTCAGTGATGCAGGAATTGCCAAAGGAGATGCAGTTGTTGCGACGATTGCAGTGCTCGGCAAGCACTCCTACAGCACCTGAAACTTCTGGTGTAAATACCGTTTGGGCTGGTTGGTTTAAACTAGAGGCAGATGGAACACCAAAGCACACACGGGGCCCACCAATATTGAAGAGGATTCTGTGCGTCTATTGAACGACACATAATGCATACCATGTCCCCCCCACGTTAGCAGAACTTGCACGTATTGACATTTCCTTATGCATACTCCAGGGTGGCATTATTGAAACTGTAGAGAACTGTTAACTTGTGTTTGTCACATCGTAACTGTTGTGCGTGGATTGACCATGTGTTTGCCAGTCTCGCCACCCCTGAGCGCATAGATAATAATGACAGTTCGGTTACTTCCTCTATTTTACATTACACCGTGCCAGAATCCTGACGTTGCTTCTTTTAATCCTTCTTCAGATGTTGGCCTCACTAGAATCGCTAATGCGGTCACTGCCCAAGATCCACCAGAGTACTTCAGAGCCGACACTGAACCGAACACACCTGCAGTCCGAAGACTTCCTCTACGTGTGCGCCTCGCCGAAGACGCCCAGCCAGTTTGGTGCATTTCCTTTCTTCTCCACGACGGGCAACTTTTGAGGACTTCGCCCTCTCAATGCAGAAAACGTTGCTTCCCTCATGCTCAATGAGCCAATCGACGTGAGCGGGTTGGATGGGCTTTGAAAGCGTCCGTCACGTGGAAGCTGCTCCAGCCTGCCTCCCTTGCGAGATGACGGCACTATGCCACTCATGGGCATGCATGGCATGCGGCTTGCTTTTCGAGTCTCCTGGCTCCTGGGTGATGACATCGAACACAAGAATTCCACCAACAATCGCGAGATGGCCGACCGCAGCTGCCAAGGACGTATGGAAACAGTGCAGCGAGTGAGGATTTGAGCGGTGCGGTGCTGTACATCCGAAAGTTTTCCTGTGCGCTCACGTTTGCCGGCTCTTGATGAAGTGTGCATTTTTTGCACTTCCGTGAAAGTCGAAAGAGGATGCTGTTGCCAGGACAAGGCTCGGATTACGTGTACCGGTGTGTGCCGAGTGAGTGCCTGTCATGCGGGGCACTGTGGAGTACTGCTCTTAAACTCTGTGATCTGTGTACAGCGAGTGTTGTAACATAGAAAAAAAAAAAAGACTTATGGTAGGGAAATGTAGAGTGCAACAAAAAAAAAAAAGGACTTCTGGAGGAAGACATAAAGGGAAGAACACAGACTACTGCTTTTAATTAGTGTTGCTCGTGTGCTGTACATTTTAATTTCGTTTCCTCCTCATCCCGTGTTGTGTTCTCGAGTCCCGGCAAGGTTCTTTGCAGCAGTGGACAACGCTGCACAAGCAGCGGCTTTGCAGTCGATGCGACGTATGGGAAAGCCACCTGCCAAGCGTTCCTGGTTGAGCGTTTTGGTGTGACTGCGTGGTTTGTAGAATGAACTTGTGTGATTGCTGGGATGTGTGTATCCCGAAGAACTTGGTGGGAGAGAGCTGTAATAAACGAATCAAAATAGTGCTGCTATGTGTGCTAGTGGTTTTGCTGCCTTTTGTGTGGCACGCCACTGTGCAAAATACTACAGTTTGTATCCACTTATAACACTACATTTGAACCCACTTATAACAATACCAGTTTTAACAATTTATTGGTAATAACAATAAGCTGCTGTACCACCAACTTATGTTTTCTGTGGTGAACTAACCCTCTTACAACAATGACCCATGCCTCATTATTCATGACAACGATGAAGTCTGCCTGCTGGTTGTGGCCTCTGTTGATGCCAAGTAATGGAACGTGAAATCTTTGAATGATTGACTTGTGGGGTTTTATGTCCCGATACCATTATATTATGAAACGCCAAAGTGGAGGGCTCCGGAAATTTCGACCACCTAGGGTTCTTTAACGTGCACTGACATAGCACAGTGCATGAGCCTCAACATTTCACCTCCGTCGAAATGCAGGCCACAGCCTGCAGTGATATCTTTGAAAAGAAAGCAAACTGTGTCCACTGCACACTCCCTGTTTCCCCTTCCAAAAAAGGCCACCCCACTGTCATACAGTAGAAACCAGCTTTTCCTCCAAGGTCTCTCTGTCTCTCTTCCATCGTGAGCCCCACCTTGAAAAGAAAGTAGTGAAGGACGGTGGTTCCAAAGCTGGCCTTGTACTTCAACTAGCTTTCAGTTTCAGTTTATTGGTTATATAAGCATCAGTTACATAATACTTGTATACAGATGAGGGTCCCAGAGTATTAATACTGAAAAACGGGACCCTCAATTAAACACTACAACAAAAGTGAATTAAAAACAATTGGCAGAAGAGGAGCAGGTGGTAATAATAACGATATATAAGGCAAAACAAACAGCAACATGCCAGAATAGTTGAAATACAAAATGAGATAATAGCAATACAATAAAATAAAAAGCAAAATGCGAAATACAATATACAAGCAATGCAAGGCAATCTCAAGTGCAACACATACTTCCCAGAAAGGCCTCAGTACTCTCACCTCTAGCTACTGAAGTAAAGGGTGGAGATATAAAAATATCACTGCTGTGGGGAGTGAGTTAAAAGGGGCCGGGAAGGGTGGGTGTCATTGAAGTGCAGCTTGGGGTTGGTTCAGGGTGTTATCTTAGGCTATTGCTGTGCTCATTGTCATGCTTCACTGTGAAGCATACAAAGTGTGGGAAAGGGCTTTTTTTAGCCATTTCTTCACCCCATTCACAGGCACACAACAGTTCTGGGGTCCCCTTAATCAGTTTTTTTTTTTTGAATGGAGCCCTGTTATAACATTTATAACAATGTAATTTTTCATGGCACTTCAATGTTGTTAAATATGGGTTCCACTATACTGAACTACCATGAAAATTACTATGTTGTTATAAAACAACATAGTAACAGCCCAACTGATAACAGATGACTGTTATAAAAGGGCTGCATGAGAAAAAGTGAATTTTCCCCCTACCAACTCTCTCGCACTCATGACACTTCTGGGGCTCCCCTCCAGAGATGTAATGTGTGCGAGAGAGTTGGTGGGAGGAGTAATTCCAAGAGCCCCTTCCCACACTGTGGTTTACAGCATGACAATGAGAACTATGATGGTCAAAGGACAACACCATGAACCAACCATAAGCTGTACTGAAAGGATCCTCCCTCCCCGTAGTAGTGCTGTTTTAATCAGCACCCTTCACTGTCCATAGGGGATAGCACACAGGCCTTCCTGGGAAGTCTAGTTGAAGTTCCTCAAGGCCAGCTTTGGAACCACTGTCCTTTGTTACTTTCTTTTCAGGGTGGAACTCGTGTTTGGGAGGGCCACAGAATAGACGAGGGACAGAGAGAGAATCTGGAGGAAAAGCTGGTTTCTGCTGTATGACAGTGGGGCAGCCTTTTGGAGGGGGAAACGGGGAGTCTGCAATCGGCAGAGTTACTTTCCTTTAACGATTTTACTTCCATTACCTCTTGGTACGAGCACAGCCCACACTCAGCAGCCGGGCCTCATGGTTATAACCAATAATGGGACATGGGCCACTATTGCTGTAAGGGGGTTAGTTCACCATTGAAAACAGGGAAGTTGATGGTGATTGTTATAACTGATATGTTGTCATAACGAGTATTGTTGTAAGTGGGTTTGACTATATAACATATTTGCATGTCAGTACTCTATTCTAAACAGCCCGGACAGATTATACCGCTGTCACCCATTTGCTGCACATGTGGATGCACTTTGCAATAGAAAGCTCTACACAACATACTAGACATTCATCAGCCTAGACAGTGTAGCCCTTGCAGTGAAAAGATGTGTGGGAGCTAGAGGGACAAAGCAAGTGCCCAGGTACTACATACACATCTGCTCCCACCTTGCCCCTCATATTTAGGGTCATTTAACTGATTTTACCTGATTCTAACACCTCAAACATGCTTCAAGAAAATCTAATAAAACCAGATTTCTCCTCGAATTCCTAAACCACATAGCAACCTATGCTGCATCGAGTTTGCAGTGCAGATGCTCCAGCTACTTCACCTTGGGACAACAGTCACGTACTGGTTATTAAAATGGTCAGTGACGCATAGTTCATTTTAAAAATTGTATGCACCACTGTGGACGCTACACTGCTCTCATTTGTAAATTTATGCTTGAAAATTTAACCAGAAAAAAAAAAGTAAATTTCAGAATGTGTTGCACAAGAAAACCATTTCCTTCCTGATTATCACTTTGGAATATAGCACCTGACTTTTACCCCCTGAATTAAAAAAAGTTTAAAAGACCGAGAAATGAGCAGCCCCACTCGTACTACAAAAAATTTTGCATTTTTGAGGGCTTAATTATGACTCGCCGTAATGTTTTGTGTACTAGATCAGCAGGATAGGCCACTATAGTTGCAAATATTTTTGCGGGTTGTGTACTGACTCGCAGCCACTTTCACCCCTACTCATTCCTGCGACTCATTCTTGCAAATTTTCACATTCAACAGCCACTCAAACTTGTGCCGTCCTCTGCTCATCAGAATTTACATGTGTTGCCAATACTTTCTTCACAGCTGCTTGTAAAATGAGTCTGTATAAGTCTGTGTACTAGTGAATGAGGCTGCCAAACTAGGATCCTTCTCCTATCTCCTACAGTATTCCTAACAGAAAAGTAGTAGTAGCAGGTTCATTGCATCAACAAAGCATAGTATTGTAAAGAATGAACCATTTGTAAGGTTGGATTCCACCAATGGAAGTGCCACCCTTGAGTTGTAGTACAGTCAGGTTTAGTTCAAGATAGACTCCACCAAATGAAGAAAGCATGGCCCCTGAATTCCGTCATACAGCTAAATTCCGTTAATTCCACTGACAAGGCCAATGAGAACAGTTAAGGTTCTGGATAGTTAAAATTCAGCAACTCAAACCCTAGTGGGAAAAAGTAGCGCCAGTTCAACACAGTGAAATCTGTCAGACAGCAAAGCTGTGGACCTTTCTAAAAGCCAAATAATGGCACTCGCGCCCTTCAGAAGTCTGTGCCTGAACCAAGGAAACACCAATGGAACACCTTGCAAGCATGGGCATGTAGCATAGTGGTAAAGAGACTTGGCTTCGGAAGATGGGGGATCTGGTTTGAACCATGCCACCAGTAACAAATTTTATTTCTTACCGTCCTGTCTGTCTTCCTTACTTTCTTTCTTTGGTAGAAAAACTAAGGCGTTCAAATGGTAACGCAAAATGAATCTGCCACTAGATTTGAAATGCACACTCACACCCGATTGGTCAAAGCAGGATCACGTGACCTGCCGGCTCAGCCAGTGAATATCCTGCAGACTGCTACTGCCGCTACTACACTGACGACAGTGTCCACTGAAAGAGCTTTGCTGTAAAAAAAACCACAAAACACACAGCTGACTCGGCTCAACTAACAGTTTTGAGCACATTCTTGAATCCTACAAGGACCAGCATTTTATAGATGATGTCGGAGTACTTAATGCATAGAGAAATCAAATGCACAAACAAAACTTTAGTGGTAAACACAGAACGTCTTTGACTCTGACAATAACAAAAAGAAGGAACCAGTGAACTTGATCTTCATGGAAAGGAACATTATTCATTCCTTGTTTATAAGCACCTTTCATGAGCTGCACATCATTATGAACTACAATATGCGTTCCTGTGGCTGGTAGCCCATATTCTGTCCTGCATTTATCAGATGGATTCTCATTGATAGCAGACATTATGGCAACCCAGCCCTAGAGTGGAAGTGGCCTAATAAGGCAGGAAAGTGGTCAAAGTGCTGGCCTCTGTTTGAGGCTCTTGCAACTGCACTCCATTGTCGTCCTACTGTACTTGTAAAAGTAAGCAATAGTGAACCACCCTTAAGTAAACTAATGTAGTTCTATCTCTGTCACTTACCATTCAACCACATCTCAATGGCGCCACCAAGACATTCACAGCATAGCAGATGACCATTAATTTTTACACGTTTGGAATAGGCAAATTGGATGTTCGAAATATGGCTATTAATTTTTTTCCTCCCAGGTACGTCTCTGTTTCGTCAACGTGAGGAAACTATAAAATGTGTTTTCTTGGCATTAGGTTTTAATGTTGAATTGAACGCTTGTGTCATATGGTAGACTGCTCGAAAGTGTAATTAGTCGTGGTAGAGCGCAGTTTTAAATGCTGTGCCTCAGCTGAGGAGCTGCCCACTACTGTGTTTGTCACAGTACAGATGTGCTTTCTGCAGAGTCTCAATTGGAGTAGCATGCCTATGCGCATGTTTTACATTGTTTTGGTACAACAGAATGTGCTACTTTAGTTCAACTTGCAAGACTAGTGCCATGGAACAATCTTAGATGTTGTGACTGCTTTGATGAAAGCATCAGAACAGAACACAACATGGGCAAGTAGCAGCTTTGAATCTGAAATGACAATCTTGAAAACATTGTTACATGGGTTCCAAGGAGATATCCATGTTTTGCTTCGGCTAATAATACCTTCAGAGTTGATACTACAGGCGACAGTCAGTATATGTGCATTTAGCTTATTTTTGGTTTTTGACAGCATTTGACACAGTGTGCTTGTAAGTGCATGGCACATGGTGAGCACTCTTGGTGCACAGGTCTCGGTCTCTTCTTAACCTGCCTGCATAATAGTGTGTAAACAAGAAGATGGAATTTTATTAAGTATTCCAGGTATCACCTGAGAATAACCGAAAATACTTCGTTACTACATATGGTGTCTCACAACCCTTGTGTAGTTTGATATTGAAGATGGGGGGACGAAATCAAGAAATTCGCAGGCATCAAATGGAATCAGCTCGCGCAGGACAGGCAAGGATGGCGAGGATTGGAAGAGGCCTTCGTCCTGCAGTGGACATAAAATTGGCTGCTGCTGATGATGATGATATATACTGGAACTGTCCACCCACCACACCGCAGTACTCAAGGCCAAACAGAATGCAAGCTATATGACAACGTGCAAACAAAAGCACAATTATACATGGCACCACTTGGAGGAGTGTGCATTGTAAAAGTCTGTAGCACGACAGTCTAGGAGCCTCCCATTTCTCCTACAGTATGCAAGCCTGGTGCTCCATAAGCATATTTACTTGTGTTTTCAAGGCACCATGTGGCAAGTGCTGGTTGACGATGGTAAAGTCATGAGCGTGCGCAAGGTCCCACATGAGAGGCGGCCAGTTCTCATCAGAGCCCCAACAAGGATGTGCCAGAACTTGTGGAGCATAGCACCTCATGGATGCATATGTCCTGAAAGGCAAACCTGAATTCTTTGCAACTGTTCTAAGGGCAGGTCATGTGGTCTGTATTGCCAGCACAGCATCAGTCATCACGCTATGGTTTCATTTTCATTTGATAGCCCTCGCGCTTCGGTATACACATTCACCACCCACACCTCAGCATTTGTGACTTTCGTAGAAGCTCTTTGTGTTGCAGAAGGACATGCCACAACATAGACGTAGTCAGGATTTTAGGGAAGATCATTTCCTTTATGTACATGTGCTCTTGTACGTGTACCTACATGCAGCGGAATCTCATTGAAATGAACTTCGCAAGTGTATAAACCATTCCAGAACATCATAGCACTGTACACTTATTTACGTTGCTTATTTCAAAGGCCTGAAAACAAAAGAGGAGTCTATTAGCATTAGATAGATTAGAAGATCTGCAAGCAAAGCATTCTACACACAAACAGGCATTTATTCAGTTACATTTGGGCGGCAAATACACAACACACATTTTCCGAGACATTTCAATAAATAATGCTATTTCTTCTAATATAAGCACGGGGACTAGTTAGTGGAAATAAAGTAGCTCTGGAATGCATAGTCGTCGATACAGCATCTACAGCGGTGCCTAGTACATGTTGGCAAGTATAATCATCACCAGCAAAACTACAACTGCGTTAGCTCATCTTCTTAGTTTCACATGGTTCTTTTTTATTAGTGGTTGCTGCAGCATACTGAGAGCAGAATATACTCGTCTGCAATATGAATCTGTTGGCATCAAATGTAAATTCATTATTTGCACAAACAGTTCCTTCTACATTGGCCCGTTTTGTTGTCTAGCATGCCATCTCCACTGTACAACATAAAGGTGCTTACGGTGTTTACTTGGAATGGAAGTCTGCAAGAGAAGCTTTGCACAGCGCATGTTACAAAAAAGTAACAAAGTTGTTGCAAATGAGGGCAGTTGTGTCATCTATCATTCACGAAACCTTTGCTGCCGTATCACAATGGAGCATGCCTGTTTCGTTCAAAAGTGGCAAAAATGATCAACACACACAAAGCTCGTTGAATGCCATGAAAGTGAATACCATGTATAGCTCTCAGAATTCACTGGACAAACATATTTCTCAGTCTGCTGAAGCAAAAAATAAGAACTAAAACACGCCTTTTGCATGCCATACACACCTTTACAGATCACAAGGAATCAAATGCTTGCTCTCTCGACAATGGTGTGTCATATTCACTGTGACTCTATGTACAACGTAAAACACCGCACTGCCATTGCAGCGTGATGGGCAAAATGTGTTGCAAAAGTAAATGCTGCCGAAGTACAAGTAGGATGGACTTGTAGATCGTGTTGCACTGTTTCTATGTCACATAGTCTAGAGTATGGAACTGGGCTCTGTATACTAGAAGTAGCAGTAAGTATAGGTATAGAATGTTGCATACATAATGTAGACAGTCGCACATTACCTATCTAGCTGAATTGCAGCCAAATTCCACTAATGGGTCACATTTTGCAGCTCGTTTCTGTTATCTTTAGCTTCTAATATGTTTGAGTGAATGAGCTGGCTGCTTAAAAATACATTTTATGTGGTGATGGCAGGCAAACATACATGGATCTAGCTGCAGAAGAACATCTTTTCACTGTAACAGCAAAATGCCAGGGTGTATTTGCCCTAATACTGCCACTGCACCAGAGTTTAGTTGCCACTTGTAATTTACTGTAGGTGAAAGAGGAAAGCAATTCACCCAAATAATGCATGCCCCATTTAATGCCAGGTGGTCTTGTGCGAACTATTGTTTCACATTTTGCCAAGAATGTTGTTGGCCTGCACTTATTTTGACAAAACAGACACCGGAAAATGAGACACTAGATATCCTCATCAGTTTTTATGTCAGTTGCATTAATCTAATGCTCAAGTTATTGCTTCAGATTTGCCTAGCTCATGCAACATTGAGTACAAGTGCTGATATATTCTTCAAACGATCCGCTCGGTGTCAAGTTTTAAGAGGGCAGCAGGCTTGTCTGCATGCAACACAGCTTACAATGCAATCAGAGGAATGACATGGCAGTGAGAGTTGCATAAAAATTCCCCACAATACTGGGTAGTGTGTGTCCCAACTCACAGCAAAAATTCAATGAAGTTGTTACAAAAACAAGCACGATGAGATGCTGCACTAACATTTCTACAAGACTCATATCGATGTATGTACTAAAGAGGATGAATAGTTATGAAGTGATGGTTTCCTTCAATATGGAGTGAAAAGCAGGTTACGATTGGTTATGGACGTATCTCTTTGCTTGCTTGAACATCAGATAAGTGCAGTCCTCATGCACTGCTGCACACTAAGGGCAGTTGGTGAACACTCACAAGTCTTTTCCAGTTCCACAGCATAATAACCAACATGCTCTATCGACACAACATGCGATGCCTGTTGCAGCATATGGCAAGACCTGCCCATTTGTCTTCCAAAACATTCCACAGTCAATACAGCCAGGGCTCTTCATTTTCAGTTGAAATAAAAAAGCATGCCCAATAAATCATTGCAAATCTGATTCACAACACATAAGGGCTGCACAGAATAAAAGACATGGCAAATAATTATGCTATGTGCTGTTTGAGAGATTTTCTTGCACGGAGGCAAGGCATGAACACTGAATGCGACTTGTTCTGGTATCAGCACTGATATGAAATCATGAACTCAGTTGTGTCACATAGCTTGGGTCAATGAGCTGGCAGACAATTCATGCACTCTTTGTCCCTTTCTGCCTTTGATGCAGCCTCATAAAATCATGGTGTCTAGAGAAAACTTGGGTTAGTGATATCTGAGCAGGGTCTGAAAGAATGGAATTGTTCGCAAGAAAGCTGTGGAATATACATGGCATGTCACTGTGCCATCATTTATCACGTTTCACTTTCAGCTGCTCTCATTGGATTTGGCCTCCCCAGAAGGTTGCGCGTCCGACTCGACCCCTGAGCTTGATGATCCATCGTGCTCGGCTGGTGCTTGGCTCCCAATGGTCGTGTGAGGACGATGTGGCGGTCTTGGGGGTGGAGCAGCAGGCAGCACGGCCTCGAGGCTACGTCGTTCGAGTGACTTCCGGTATGGCGGTGGTGGTGGTGGTGACTGTTTGACAACCTCCAGGAAATTCGGATTGATGTAGCAGAAGTCGGTGTCCACCACAAATGGAGGGTTGGGCTTAGTGTGCGGGCTCTTGCTCGGAGTACCATTGGTGCTGCCAGCCCTGTTCTCTCCTGCAAGAAGCACAGGCCGACGCTGCTTCAGACAGATTGATTCGTGAGGCGTGCCAGGGGGGGGTCTGCTGGTGACATTGAGCTTGCGTGACCGTGGGGGCAGCAATCGCAGTACGCTCCAGAGGACCAGTCCAGCAACGAGTGCTGCAGCAAGACCGACGCCAATGGCTGTGGCTGCAACAGGGAACGACGTGATGCCCCGGCGGTCTGTGCATGCACCACGGTAATGCAGCTCGACAGCAACAACCTTAAACTCGGGGTAGAAAGCCCTCGTCACCTCAGGCGTTGGGTGACCTGTGTGGGAGCGCATGGCACGCAACAGGGTGTCCACAGCTCCGCGGTCGCACCAGCTCGTGTTGGCCGAAGGGTCAGTCCAGCTAAGCTCGTGTGGGGGACCAAGGGTAAACGCAGTGCGTGCAAAGTGCTGTGGGCAGGTGCTGTCATTGGAAAAGAGATGGATGCGCATTTCAAGGGCCTCCACCTGCTCCCAGGAGAACTCGGCCGATGTGTTGAACACCAGGCGAAACTCGTGCGTTGGGCTTCGCGGTGGCTCCAAGGGCACACAGGCTGGCACTGCACGGTCTGAGCTTCCATGCCTGGGCACTTCAGAAGGCAAAGCTATAGAAACACTGCTCTTTTCTGAAGTACTCTGTTCCACATGAGGTGATGTCACTTCTTCTGGTGCAATAGCTGGAGCATGTGATGAGCCTGGCTCGTCCTCCGTGGGACTATCAGAGTTTGCAGGTGGTGTAGCGGTTACACCTGAAGCAATAGTGGTGAGTCCCTCACTTGATACGTATTGGGATCCCGATGACATGGTGCTGCTGTTTTCTGAGCTTCCACGCTTTGGTGCTTCAGAAGGCAAAGCCACAGAAACACTGCTCTTCTCTGAAGTGCTCTGTTCTCCATATGGTGATGTAACTGTTTCTTCTGGTAAGATGTCTGGAGCATACGGTGAGACTGGCTCACCCTCCAGTGAACTATCAGAGTTTGTAGGTGGTGTAGCTGTTACCTCCAAAGCGACACCAGAGAGTCCCTCACTTGATACATATGAAAAACCTGGTGACACAGAGCTGTCTTCTAAACTTCTTTGCCTTGGCAGTTCAGAAGGAAAGCCTGCGTAAACACTGCTCTTCTCTGAGGTACTCTGTTCCCCATGTGCTGACGTCAACATTTCTTCTGGTGCAATGGCTGGGGTATCTGGTGAAACTGGCTCACCCTCCATTGGACTATCAAAGTTTGTGGGTGGTGTAGCTGTTACCTCCAAGGAAACACTGGTGGGTCCCTTACTTGACACATATTGGAAAGTTGATGACATAGTGCTGCCTTCTGAGCTCCCCTGCCTTGGAATTTCAGAAGGCAAAGCAACAGAAACACTGCTCCTCTCTGAAATGCTCTCTTCCCAATCTGGTGATGTAATCGTTTCTTGTTGTGCAATGGCTGGAGTATGTGGTGACACTGCACCACCCTCTGCCGGACTATCAGGGTTTGCAGGTGGTGTAGGTGTTACCTCCAAAGCAACAATAGTGAGTTCCTCACTTGATGTGTATCGGAAACTCGAAGACACAGTGCTGTCTTCAGGGCTTTCATGCCTTGGTAGTCCAGAAGGCAAAGCTGTAGAAGCACTGCTCTCCTCTGAAGTACTGTGTTCTACATGTGGTGTCAATGTTTTTAGTGGCACAACGGCTGTACTATATGGCAAAACTGGTTCGCCCTCCACTGGTCTATAAGCTACAGAAGCAATGCTCTTCTCTGAAGTATTCTGTTCTGTATGCGGTGATGTCAGTGTTTCTTCGGATGCAATGGCTGGAGTATGCGGTGAAACTGGCTCGCCCTCAACCGGACTACCAGAGTTTGCAGATGGTGTAGCTGTTACCATTGAAGCAACACTGATGAGTCCCTCACTTGATACATATTGGAACCCCGTCGACACAGTGCTGTTTTCTGAGCTTCCCTGCTTTTGCGTTTCAGGAGGCAAAGCTGCCAAAACACTGCTCTTCTCTGTAGTAGTCTGCTCCCCATGTGGTGATGTCATCACTTCTTCTGCTGAAATGGCCGGAGTGTGCGGTGCAGCTGGCTCATTCGCCGCTGGACCAACAGTACTTGCAGGTAGTGTAGTTGTTACCTCCAAAGCAACGCTAGTAAATCCCTCACTTGATATGTGAGGGAAGCCTAACGATGCGTTGCTTTCTGTTACATCACTAACAGCTTGCAATGTTTCAAGCTGGTTAAGAGCAGAGTCATTACCTTTCCAGGGTGTAAAACTTTCAGCCGATGTTGGCTCATTCACATCAGGGGCACCTGGTTGTTCTGTCAATACTTGCTGCCCCGCTACGTCTGCAGTGTCAGTGTCGGCGATCACTTCCGCTATTCCTGCTGTATCACTTGCACCAGCCGAGCTCTCCTCACCATATTTTGTGGTACTAGCTTGACTTGGCAATTCAGAATGAGCCACGTCCCCCGAAATTGTTGTACTTAATACTGCAGCTGCTGGAGTGCTTGATGTAGCAGGAAGTCCATCTTGGGATGATGTCAGCTCTGTGGCTTTGTCATGTTTTGGTGCCAAGGGATACGTGCTGATAAAACTCTCCAGTGTGCTACCTCTTTCTGACGGGAATGTTTCATCTGTGGGCATCTTGACAGGTTGTGTCTGCACACTTGTTGCATTTGCTGATCCTTCACTTGAGTAGGCCATTGTTGGAGTGCTAACAGGGATGGAGGTCACGTTACCTAAATTCTCATTTGTTTGCAGAGACAAGGTTGCCACTGATGAGTTGTCAACCTCTGGGAGTTCCAGAGAGACTGCATTGTATTCGGAAGTGGGCACTGTGACAGTATTACTTGGTTCATTATTCTCAAGAGGTAGTGCGGCACTGTTACCTGCTATTTGGCTCACATTTTTTACTGATGTAGTAGTACTATGTTCAACTGAAATAGGTGCAGCAGTATGAGCGCTTGCTGAGGGATGCTGTAGTGTGTGTCCAGCTGACAGCTCGGTGCAAAACATTGTTGCGCAGTTCATTAGCTCACCCATTGTTTGTGATGGCATGCTGGATACAGAGCTCTTGTTTGGTGCAACACTCTGCAAGTTATCACTCGAAATAAACGAAGGAACTGTAGAATGCGGTGTAGAAGGCTGTATTACCTGACCTTTTACTGACACAAGACTCTTCAACTGTTTTTCAACATCCGCTATATTGTCATTTTCACTGATTTTTGTTGTAGGTACTGAAGTGTGCACATCATTATCTTGAGACAGAGGTGTGCTGGACTGCACGGTGGTTGTAATGTTTAACACATCAGAATTTGTAGCAGCTGCATGAACAACTGTAGTGGGCCACGTCAGGCTTTGTACTGCAGAGTAGTTTGGAGTTGTTACATTAGGAATTGCACTTGGTGGGCTCGTACGCTCTTTAGTTGGTCCTTCTACTGAAGCATGCAGGCCTTCGTTACCAGCTTGGTTGTGAGCGGTAACCCTAGGAACTGTAACTGACATTGATGTAGTTACCTCTTTTTTACTCTCGGTGCCTGAGGATGTCAAATGCATACTGAAAACTGATGATTTACCAGATGGTCCAAGCCTTTCTTGTGTAGGAAGCACAGTTGTAACTTCAACTGAAGGTGTGATTCCAGGGAATGTGGTCATCTGTCTATCCCGTGACTTGTTCTTGAGCGAACTGAGTTGATAGCTAAGTACATCCAGAGGGTCTTGAATTTGCACATGGGCTTCCGCGGAATCCTCGTCCTTTGATGAACTTTCGCCATCTTTGCTGCCCACCGTCTTTGCCAAGGACAAAACTGTGTTCCTCGTAACATTCTGTTTGAAGAGCTCATCGATAAATGCGGGCAATGCTGAAGTTTGGTGGGGCTCAGCAGTCGCGCTGTGGGCTGTGGGCCGAGAGCTTTGCAACAGTGCATTATTAGCTGACTCTGCCGTTCTTGTTGGCAGAGCGAACGTCAGTGGGCTGCCACTTGTACTGGTGTTCAGTATTGCCTCTGACAAGCTCAACCCCTGAGGGCCGCTGGATTCTGCTGAAGTAGTGGTTGGCGTCGTCGGTGCAGCAGTGCATGTGCTGGAGAGGAGGAACAATGCCACCAGCACGTCCATGAAGGCAGCAACAGTGCTTTGTGCTTGGCACCTGTTGGCCAGGGTTCATCGTGTTGCCAGCAGGCCACTGCAAAACAGAGAAGCAAAACACTGGCCATCACAAATAGTGCTTTGTGTCGATCTACTACATCAACGGGGAACTGCTTACCTTACCCGTTGATTGTTACTCGCTATTTATTATCAGGCTCTGTGTAAGATCACAGCTCTATGCCATGACAACACAGCCAGACAATTAATCGAAGCAGCAAACTGACAAATGCAGTTTCTTTTGGAAAGTGGAACTCGCTGGCAGCTTTGGTAGCATTCTTTGGGGCAAAGACAACAGGTGTGTTGGAGTGTCATATCACAATATGTTCCTTTTTTTAGGAATCTTCTCATTCGATAAGAGTGTGACTTTTATGGTGCTAGCGCCTAGCAACATTTTGTTTCTCGCGCAGCTGATGGAGCCTGCTACTGAAAAAAGAAAAAAGATATTCCTACAAAAAACATTAAGTTTAGAGTTGTACGAGACAGCTGTGATACCAGGGCTTAAGTTTAGTGCTGAAAAGGGACATTGAACCATCAGGGTAATTAATGAAAATTAACTAAGATGAAGTAGGTGCACACTGCATTGCATATGCAGACAAGAGCCATATGTAAGAAAGCAATCACATGTGGCTCATGCCTGAGTCAATCCATGTGTTGGGAAGTGTTTGCGGTTGTGTGTGACAGCATTTGGTTCAAGAACTGTGTCCAAAGTCCACATAAAGTTAGGCTAAACTTCGCACAAAGTTCACTAAAACGCTACATGCTAGCACTGTTTCTGATACTTCAGTTAACAAGTATTTATTTATTTATTTATTTATTTATGTTACCCTACAGGCCTCAGAGGAGCATTGAGTAGTGGGGGTTACAGAAAAATCACCATAAAGCCTAAAAGACACTGCATCAAAGAGGAAACAAAGGAAATTGTACATTGGAAGGCAAAAAAACACTACAAGCAAATGCAGTACAATACAAAATGAGAAGAAAGGAGAAAAAAAAGGAAACATCGTTATACAAAGTCAAGAGAACATATAAACTTGCAGTTGCTCATAAAATTTGGCAGGATCCTTTAAAGAAACAATTTCATCCGGAAGGTTATTCCATAGTGCAATGGCACGCGGCAGTGTAGAATTATTGAATGACTGTGTGCAGCCAAGAATGCTTGTGAAACTGAGATGTTTACGAAGATGACTAGAGGTATGTGGAGGAATTGCAAGCGAGAGATGACTGGTCCTTGAGTTGTAGTAGTACTTATGGGAGAGGCATAGAAAGGGTGACAGAGCGTCGGCAGTCCAAGTGAGTAAGGGCAATATCGTGTTTAATTTTGGTGATGGTAGAGTAGCAATTATATTTTAATGTTATGAAGCGGGCTGCACGGTTCTGGATGGATTCCAGTTTATCTATGAGGTATTGTTGATGAGGAGACCAGACTGATGAAGCGTATTCCAGTTGTGGGCATACAAACATTTGATAGGCCTGTTGTCGAATGGTAGATGGAGAATGATGCAGGTTCCCACGCAAGAAACCCAGAGTTCTGCTTGCTTTCGCACATAACTTCTCGACGTGAGTACACCAGGGTACTCATGTTGAGACTACTACAAAGATAAACACCAAGGTATTTGTAAGTAGATGAATGGGGAATCTCAGCAGAACAGATTGTGCAAAGAAAGTTACTAACCGTTTCCTTACGGGTGAAAGAGAGTACGCAGCATTTAAATGTATTAAATCACATTTGCCAATCGTCACACCACTGATTTATTAAGTGAAGGTCATTTTGTAAACTTACATGGTCTTCATGACAGCTGATAGTTCTACAGACTACGCAATCATCTACGAAAAGTCGTATTGAGGAAGAAATGTTACAAGGCAAATCATTAACATAAATTAGAAAAAGAAGAGGGTCTAATACGTAATTGCTATCTAAATAGGCCATTCTATTGCAGCATAAAATTCCTAGAAATCAGCACAAAGCAATGTTTACATGGAACGAAATATGGTACCATAGTGCCTGTACGGCCACTTTTTTTATGAGCCATGCAAAGGTAGTGCGTCTGTCAAACACAGTGCCACTGGTTATATCACAGCAGGTTTCCTGTACCTCTACATGAAATGTATGTTTTTCAAGAAGGCCCTATTGGTAAATCATCATCAGCCTATTTTGAGTCCACCGCAGGCCGAAGGCGTCTGCCAATAATCTCCAATTCTCCCTGTCCTGGCGAGTTGATTCCACTTCCCATGCCTGCGAATTTCTTAATTTCATTGCCCCATCTAACCTTATGCCTACCTCTGCTGCGTTTCCCGTCTCTTGGTATCCATTCTGTTGGCCTGATTGTCCAACGGTTGTTAGTCCTCTGCATTACATGTCCTGCCCAGATCCGCTTTTTCCCCTTAATTGACATAAGGATACCACTTATTCCTGTCTGCTCCCTGACCCATTCCTTTTCAGCTCAAGTTTCTCCATGTATCTGCACCATATGTTAGTGCCGGGAGAATGAAGTGGTTGTACACTTTTCGTTTTAAAGACAGCGGTAAGTTTCTGGTCATGATTTGGGAATGCCTGCCATATGTGGTCCAGCCTAATGTTATTCTTAAAAAAATTTCCTTTTCATGGGTAGGTTCTCCTGTTTGCAGTTGCAGATGTATGTACCCCTGTACACATTCTAGAAAATGGTTTTCAATTTTAAATTGTTGCATGCACTTTAGCCAAGCTGTTGAGCATTAACTTGGTTTCTTGGCCATTAATTTTTTGTCATACTTTGATACTTTTCCCTTTAAGGTCATGAATCATTTGTTGTAGTTCATCACCATCAGTGCTGAAGAGCACGATATCATCTGTTAACCTCAAATTGCTCAGGTATTCTGCATCAATTTTAATTCCCCTCTTTGCAATCTAGCTGCCTAAACACTTCTAAAGCATGCAGCAAACAGCATTAGGGAGACTGTATCACTTCACCTGACCGCTTTCTTGATTGGAATTCTTTTGCTTTGCTCATGGATAAGAAAAGTAGCTGCGCAACGTTTGCAGATGTTACTTATAGTTCGCACATATGTCTAAGGTGCCCCTTGTTGCCGTAAGGCTTCTAAAACTGCTTCTATTTCAATATAAACAAATGCTTTTTCGCAGTCTAGAAAATTCATATAAGGGGGCTTGTTATACTCAACAAATATGTTAATTATTTAAATAGTGGTATAGTTGGGATCTAGTGTGGAATATCCCCTACTAAAACCAGCCTGCTCCCTTGGTTCGTTAACCCTTTCACTGCAGGGTTTTTCTTAGTACTGCTCCACAATCCGTGCCAGTTTTTATTTTTTGTATGTTATGTGGAAATTTTGTGCCTGCAATGCAGTATGATGCTCTTCACGTCATGCAAACATATGTATTAAAGATTATGTCATCAGATAGAACGTTACACTCATTACAATAAAACTGAAAATGTCCTTCAAAATTATTAGCCTATATCTGGTGCAAAAGTGTTCGAAAGGCATTCCTTTAGATTTGAACTAATCAAGAGCTCCTGAATTTTGTTTCGTCTGTACGTAGCATGTTGACTTGCCATGGCTATGATGCTGAGATGTTGGCAAAAAGATATAAACCAACACACTCACTCCAGCACTCACTCACGCCAACACACACTCACTCCAGAAACATGCCCTCCATCAGTTCTCAAAAATATTTGTGATATTCGCTTATATGTCGCTTATATGTGTATTCGCTTTTATGTAGCGGCAGGACACACCCAAATTATTTTTTTTTACAACAGCTGTCTTGCAAGTGTCAGGGAGTGACTTAAAGAGGCAAAACGAGTACAGTTGAACCCACTTATAACAATACCGGTGATAACAATATATCGGTTATAGCAATGGTTAGCTGCTGCACCATCAACTTTTGTATGTTTTCTATGGTGAACCAACCCTCTTTTAACAATGTTTCCATGCCCTATTGTTGGTTATAACAATGAAGTCTGGCTGCTGGGTGTGCTGTGTATCGGTGCCAAGAGGTAAGTGATAGTGAAATCTTTGAAGAGAAAGCGAACTTTTGCCACTGCACACTTGCTGTTCCCCTCTACAAAAGGCTGCCCCATTGTCACACGATGGAAACCAGTTCCTAAACATGAGGCTTACTCTAAAAAAAAAAAATGTTAGTAACAAAGGACACTGGTTCCAAAGCTGGTTTTGAGGAACTTCAGCAATCTTTCCCAGAAAGGCCTCAGCACTATTTTCTCTGGCTACTGAAATCAAAGATGGGGATTAAAATAACACTGCTGCAGGGAGGGATGGGTAGGGAGCGGGGTCCTTTGTGTGCAGCTTAAAGTTGGTTCAGGGGCATCTTTGGGCATTTTTATGCTCATTGTCATGCTGTGAAGCATACTGAGTATGGGAAGAGGCTTTTAGCCGTTGTCCCCCCCCACTCACACATACACAAACCAGCCTGGGGTCTCCTCATTTAGCTTTTTTTCATGCAACCCTGTTATAACAATTATCGGTTATAACAACGTGATTTTCATGGCACTTCAATATTGTTATAAGTGGGTTGCACTGTATACCTAGGATTGGCAGGGCTTATGCTTGTGTGGTTGCCTGATTTATCTCGGGATTGGCATGAAAGTGTTAAAGTGTTTCTCTTTTCCTAGTCGAAATTATTTTCCCAAATAGCTTGTGCATTACTGAAAGTAGGCTCACTGCTCTGTAATTCTTGAGGTCTTTTATGTCTCCTTTCTTGTGTATTAGGATTATACTTTTGGCATTTTTCCAGCTAGTTGGCACATTAGATGTCCTGAGGGATTTTGCGGAGAGTGACGAGAGTTTTTGGAATATTATCTCTCCACTGTTTTCAATCAAGTTGACTGTTGTGGCATCTTCACCAGCTGCTTTTCCTCAGGACATGCTTTGTACAGCTTTTTCGACCTCATCGGTAGGTACGCTAGGAACATCATCATTATCTTCTGCTTTAGCTTCCACTAAGGCTGAGTGATCTATTTGGGAACTGTACAGTTCGGAGCAGGAAAAATAACATTACCTCACTTATCTTTTATCACGTGCATTTTGTTTTGTCCTAAACACAGACTGACGTTGCGCTGCCACTTTTTTCTAGTGCTGTTTGTATTTCTTTCAAGATGTAATTCCTTATATCTCTCTGTCTAGCTTTGCTTATCAACTTGGAAAGCTCTGCTGACTCTATTGTGCCCTTTTTGGTAGTCACCTCCATTTGTTGTCTTTTCTCTATTAAATCTTGAGAGGTTTGAGACAGCTTGCCTAAATGTTGCATCGTTGCTTTAACTCCTATTCTGAACGACATTTTCCAAAATCACATTGGTTATAGTTTCATTCAGTGCTTCTATATGGTCCTCTTCTTCTGCTAGAGCTTCAAACTTGACCTCTAGGGCAACCCTAAATTCCCTGACTACTACTAGATTTGCCTGCTTTCTAGTAAAAAATAATTTTGATCTTTCTTTTTTTTCCAGGTGAAGCGCGATTTTTACCCTGGCTAACCTGTGATCGCTGCATTTTATTTCAGCCAGTACTTCTGTATCTTGCACTATAATTGGGTGTCTGCTATATTATAAATAAATTTTGATTTATTTCCCCATTCAGGCTTTTCCATGTCTATTTTCTATTCTTATGCTTCTTAAAGAATCTGTTCATTATTTGGAGTCAGTTTCTTTCTGCAAACTGAACTAGCATATCTCCAAGCTTACCTCTATTCCTGATACAATAATTACAAATCCCTTGTTCTCCACTTTGTTTTGTTCCTACTTTGGCATTAAAATCACCCATGTCTATTGTGTATTGTGTGTACTCTTTGCATTGCTAATTCATTATCCTCATGTAATTGTTCTGCTTCCTCATCATAGTTATTCATGGCTGGAGTGTGTCCTTGTATTATTTACAGTGTATGTTTCTTATTTAGTTTTATCACAGTGCTACTGTAGTGCAGTAACAAATTTTAAGCACGAATAAAGAGCAAGAATACAGGAGGAGGACTATTCAATATGACCTCTCATGCCGTGCTTTTCTTCTTTCTTTTCTTTAGTGGTAAACACTTGTCACTGTTTTGGTGGTGGAAATGTCAGCAACAGCTGAATGCTGTATGAAGCAGGCTACATGTGGATTACGTGAAAAATGGAATCGCCAATACTGCAGTTCAAATTGCCGGCCTTTGTATGTTTAATGAATGCGGATAAAAGCACATACCCTCGAACAATGTGGGCTTTTTCTTGTTATTTTAGTTCATCACTTGCCTGACAAGCAGCGTCATACCAGCATTTTTGCTCCATAACGAGGCACGTCAGGAAGATGCAAGATAAAAAAGACAAAAAGAGAGTGGGATAAAGGCAAGTTTGCAGAAGTTTGCGTTTGCGAAACCATTCAATGATTTGAGGATTCCTTCTCGCATGACTACATTGCCTCCTTAATTTTATGTTCCTACTTCTTGTGTATTTGTGCAGTTATCTGTAGAAATCAGGCAAGTAGCTTCCGCCCAGGGTTTGTACAGGTCTCTAAGAAAAAAATTCAAGGGTTTTCAAGGACTTCCAAGCACGTATTGGAGGATTTTCAAGGCCTTCTTTGAGAGCTTAATTTTTTTCTTTCGTGTTGAAGGTCTTCAGTCAATTTTCTCAAAAGGTGTGGAGTATTTATAGGACAAAAAGAAACATAACGCAGAATTTCTTGTATTGCCCATAAAAAAGGTAGCTTTACCAAATGTTACAATACAATTTTGTTTGCATGACCAGAGGTGTCACACAAATAGAAAAAACAGTTCTATTCAGAACCCAAGCAAGAGCAAGAAATTTACCAACGAAAGTCGTCTTCATCATGACAAATGCCAATTAAAATTTAGTATTCCACAAATTCAAGGTCTTCCAAGGATTGGTGAGAAATTCGAGGCCTTTAGGGCCTTTCGAAACTCATGGGTATTCAAGGACATGTGTGCCAAACGTGGGTGTTGAGCTGGTGTTACTTGCAAATGCAAACACACGGTCGCCGAACCAACCAAATGTCCTCAGGAAGTGTACAAAAGCTACAAAAGTTGTGAAGAAAAGCTGAGCACGACAACAGAGGTGAGAAATATGCCTCTTCTCTCTCATTCTGTAAGCTAAAAATTTATGGCCGATACAAGTCAACATAAAATGCTAAATCAGCTGCAGTCATTCAAACATACAACTCCTTGATGATTTGAACGTTGACCGCATTAAAATCTCTTCAGCCACCCGACAAAATCTGTGGGTGTGGCTGGCATGCGCTCACCACAAAACATGGCTGGAAATGAAAAGAATAATTAAATGAAAATTTACGAGATGCAGTCCCTTCAGCTGGACTGTCAGGAGTATTTCAAGTTGACACTTCTGAGTTGGCAGTTAATTAAGACAGAACAACGTGTGGGATATAAATGTTCACATAGCCTAACTGGTTTCCTAAACGTTATGAATTTACACTTCTCTGAACCGAACCCCTAGCTGGTTTTGGTTGTTTGTTTATTTTTTCGGTTCGACCTCATACCGCACTCCTCGACTGTCAGAAAAAAAAGAATGCCACCCAGGAAGAAAAACCAAACGAACTTTTCAAGAAAGAAAGCTTTCCAGTCGATGAAAAACTCACGCGGATTGAATCTCGCGGGATTCCGCAGAGTTATCCGCTCGCGAACGTTGGCGGTCCCATTAATCTGCGCACATTGAACCGCATTTATTCAGGGCAGCGATATATATCCGATTAGCCTACGTGCGCTAAAGTGATTCTGCCTGCCTTTTCTTGCTTAAGGAAGGAGGTATTCCGAAGATATGCCAAATGCATGCACAGTGTGTAGACAACTCGCCTGCCACACCTGGGAGGCCGCACGTACCAAATCGCGAGGAAAATCGCACCGTGCAGAACATCAGCCACGCAGTCGAAGTTCCGAACATCGAGAAACCTCACGCACAAAGGCACCAAGCTAGTGTGAACTGACTTTAATGTTCCTCGATTATGTTGCGCTATCACCACGCTTTGTTCATCAGTCCGCTACAGCAAACCAACGCCTGCAGCCCTCGATCGCATTCAACGACTTACCTCTCCAGTTAGGTATCACACGACTCCGTTGAGTTTCAGAATGTGGACGGAAGCAGAGTGTTCGTTAGTTCACATATTCCTCCCATTACGACGTTGTTCTGAACGCACGGAACAAAAGAGCGTGATCGTAAACACATTGAACAGACCGCTGGCTCACGTTCAAACTTCGACGTCGCTTTTTTGAGCTCTGATTGGCTGCGCAAAGGTCACGTGGCTTGCGTAACTGTTCCTGCCGCTACCGCAGCGCTGCAGTCGCAGGATCGAGAGTCGTCTGCTAGTGCGCAAGGTTTACGCACGAGCGCTTGCATCCGATTTAATATTCATTCGAGTTATTTGACAGCGTTCATATACGTGCGCAATGTAATCGCGTGATCACTCATCCCCACGACTGAGCCTGTACACGAAGAAGCATGTGTGCCTCCACATTCCCGCAAGCAAAGATGAAACAAATTAAAACATCCCTGCAATTAGATGTTTAAATCACGGTTTAAACTTCGGTGCCGTACTTGGAATCGTTTTCCTGAGAAAGGGACATTGTTCCATGCAACTCGTTATATTACAGCCCGCCACTGTTCAACTATAGATGCAAAATTTCCGGAATTTATTAGTGACAGAAAAAAAATCTAGCTGTTTTTTCTTTATTTTTGTTTCGCTGGTAAATTTTTCGGGGATGTCTCGGTGAAAAATGAAACGCCGCAGTAAAATAAGAGCGTACATTAATCCAAGCATTGCAGTAGTACCACAATTCTCGCGTCTTAATTTCACCTAACTTTTCGTACTCACAGAAAATTGAGATGAAATATAAGTACTATATATGGTCAACACATGGGTGCAGTTATAATGCAGTTTAAACAAACAAAAGCAGCTCATGTCCGTTGTTACATCAATGCTCACTTGAGTCGTTTTTCGAAACAAAAAGCGTGTATATATGTTGCATTTTCTCTTGAGCCGTCCGACAGCCTCAGAAGGGTTGTCACGCGCACCTGCTTTTTTTTTCTTCTTGTTTTTTAACCCTTCAGAAATATGACTGTCTGGAAGCATTTGACACCGCTTGTTGTTAAGAAAAAAGAAAACTGCCAGCTAGCAATTTTTCTACAGCCAAGAGGCGAACAGGTGCATATTCATGCCTTGCGTGTACTCAATTTTTCGCGCTGACCATGAAAATTCTTAAAGATACACGTCGCACGTAGCTTCAGATAGCGACTCGGTGACACGTACCTTGTCGAGGTGTCACGCTCTACTGATGTGTTGATCTAAAATTAATTGCACGTGCCTCCAATGCCCCGTAAGCGCATTTTGCACCAAAGCAGCTATACAACTAAGTATGTATAACATGCCGGAAAATTTCAAAGTCCTCTCTAGGGGCACGTGTGTGACGCTCTTGTTTCTTCCGTAGCAATTAACATATATGTGTATGTGTGTGTGTGTGTGTTTTCCAAGAAAGAGAGCGAGTTAAGAGTTCTGTATACCGGACACAAGAAAGCAGAGAATAGGTCTTGTATACAGGCGTTTAAGCATGAGGATATAATTGGTGAAGATCACTTGCCGTTCGCCTCTGACCAAGCTTAAGAGAAGCTACGAAATTATTTTAAAGAAAAACTTAAGAAAAAGCTAAATTTACGGAAGGGGACATGTTGAGAGTTATATATGAAATATAAAAAGAATCAGTCTGCAATATCTTTTATATAGGAGACACTTCGAACCATCAGAGCAATTAATGATGGCTAATGGAAATTGAAAAAAAAAATGATCATGTGTGCGATGAACACATCAGAAAGAAAGAAAGAAAGAAAGAAAGAAAGAAAGAAAGAAAGAAAGAAAGAAAGAAAGAAAGAAATCACGCGCGCAGCTCATACCCGCATCCAATGTACGTACAATGTGGGTATGGTGACTCAAATATTAAGGTGTGCGAGTACCACGACAGACACCTGAGTAATTAAGGCATTGATTAGGGTCCCGACTTGCAAATTCCTTCTCGCTTTCCTACATCCTTTGTTAACGTACACACGTAGGTCAACAAAGGCGGCCTGATCTCACGTCACCCGCGGATCACCGCGACCAAGAAAGTAGCATGTTTGCACTAGGAAAAAAAAAGAACTGTGCGTTGTTGCGTGTCTATATATATATCCATGGACTCAGGTGATGGCAGCGCGAGTGTCTTCAAACGAGGGCGTACAATCTGCTACCAGACGACCTCGGCCCACCCGTTCTTTATTATGGAGGCGCCGTGCGGACGCAGACGTCATCTTGGACTGGCCTTTGCTTCTGGGACACACATCTGTATCCCAAACCCCCCCCCCCCCCCCTTTTTTTTTTGTGAGCTCTCCCCTTTCCACTCCCCATTACGCATGTTCGTAAAGTGTACTTAAACACCATGCGCCCATGAAAAACTTTCATCTTTGAAAAAGGCTGGCCTCCAGCCGAAACGTCAGAATAAATCCTGTTTGTCACTGCGACTTTCTGATAGTATATTTATCCCGATAGCCAGGAAGAACATTTTTTCATATATATATATACGTGATACCTGGGCAAACATTTTCGGCGTTTTGCTTAATTCGAAATACCGCTTATCTCGAAATTTTTACCGGATTTGACGGCTTAAAGTTAAGGAGGGATTACTGTGTGTGTGTGTGTGTATATATATATATACTATATATATATACACACACACACACACACACACACACAGTAATCCCTCCTTAACTCGAAGCCGTCAAATCCGGTAAAAATTTCGAGATAAGCGGTATTTCGAGTTAAGCAAAACGCCGAAAATGTTTGCCCAGGTCACTGTAAAAGAAAAGCCAGTGCTGCCAGGAAAAGCTCCACTGCGCGAAAGGGGTGCCGTAATAAAGGCACAAAAATTCGCAGGGAAAAAAAAAATTATTACTCAGGATAAAATAAACTGCGTGATGCTCGCCTGTTTCTCGCTCGGTCCGAGAAAGGCGTTCCTGACACAGTTGCGTGACAAGGCGGATAGAAAACGGCTCCGTCCGCTAGAATTTCAAATTCGCCCTTCACGACCGCGTTCGGCACGTATTGTAAGAGCTAAGCGTTCGCACGGAGCCCTCGTTTCCTGTTGGGAGTGGACTTTTCCTTCTGCCCTCCCGGTCAAGATTTCGAGATATCCGCTGTCCTCTCCAAAAAACGTTTCGAGATAAGAGGGGGCAAGTACATAGCACCTATGGGAGGTTAATGCACGGCGAAAAAAAGTTTCGACTTAACCGAGATTTCGAGATATGCGAGTTCGAGTTAGCGAGGGTTTACTGTATATATATTTGACTGGGCGGCGCGCCACGTAACAAATTATTACGAAGGCCTCGCTGACGTCTTATCGCCGGTGCCGCTGCATCGCGAATTGTACTGTGCAGGTCCAGTACATGCATGGATGTTAATCTCAAACGTGTTGAAAGGATATCCCCTAAGGGGCTCGCCTTAAGTTAATTTTCTTTGAAGCGAAGCGGTATATTTAGCCATTAAAAACACGGTTAGTAAATGCAGGAGTTATTTCTTTCATATCAGCGCATATTGAAATACCTACAGAACCACTGAACACCTGCGTGTTTGTACGTTACTGAAGATGAGCGTTTTTTTTTTTAATTTTTCATTCTTTCTTTTCCTGTATTTTTTTTTTTTGAGGGGGTGGAGGGGGTATTACAGAGCACGTTAAAAAATGTAGACGTTAGTTACCGCGTGTTAACTTCAATGGAATACGTTATCTTTCAGTTGATAATGACGATGACGTACCTTATTGTTTATTACCTTAATTGCAGTGCTCCTCGGCATGCGCATATGTCATATCAAGGGCAAACCCGATATGTACGGACGTCTGCAAGGCGCGGGTCTTTTAAAGATGTAGGCCGTGCATAAAATATGTGTGCGCTGATTTTTCCGAATCTGCATGCTTCCCGTTTTATTGAAGTGCAGATAAGTGTACCGTAGTACACCAATCGGCACTTCCTCTACTTCAACAGAACACCGAGCAAAAAAAGAAATAATTTTTTTTTTTTTCGGTACGCGAGACACTGTAACATTGAGTGGCGGCCGGGTGTGCTATATAGTTTCGGAGTCTACAGGCGCCAATGTTTATCTTTAAAAGTTATTTCGTTTCATGCATTTATTCTTTGAATAGCGATTCTTGCTACGTGATACAGAGACGGAAGGACAGGTGGTTTTTCTAGGTCCAGAGGCAGTGTTATATATGCTATAATTCAAAAGCGAAACGTTTTGGGCGAGTTGGTATGTCATGACTTGTGAGCGTGTAGGGCTGTTCAAAAAGAGCGAAGAAAGATAAGGAAGGAAAGGGTGACCTTTGTTCTTTTCAAGGGCAATCCTTCTTCATTATTTCATTCGTTTTGAGCAGTGCTAAACGCTCTCAAGTCACGACATAATCATCCAAGCATTAGAAATAGTTGCCTGTAAATCAAGTTTCACCTAGCGCTAGCGCGTTGTGCAGCAAAGCTACCTTAGCGTAGCTCAGAAACTACGATAAAGAGCTGTGTCAAGATTTTTCCTTATTAACTGAACGCGTGTTACTTATTCGTGATCAATAATCATTTAAATATATTTATTTGTATCCTGTATTGTTTCGCAGTGCGCATAGCGTACGCTTAAATGATAATACATATTCACAAATGAGGAAAATATATATGTCACGTATGCATGCTGAATATATGCAACGTTTAATTGTATTTCGAGCAAAATCTAGCTCATTGCCTACGTGTACTAATAAGCAGCTGAAGATGGTGACGCCGGTGTGCTTATTGTTTGTCAATGGACTGATGTAAACTTACCATATAATACGAGATTATATTAATCACTGCGATATGCATGCGTTAATTTCATTCGCCCGGAGTGCATCAGTGCGGAGCCTCACGACAGCGCAGAGACTGAACACGTCTTACAATTAAGAGTTTGGACAATTTGGTTCGCGACAATGTGTAGCACGATCGACGGACCATTTTTTTTTTTTTTCGATAAAGATGTACATTTTCCAGTATTTTCCTAGAAGACAACTGCACGATCGCGCGATTTCCGGGGAAAACGGCGTCACGTTTGAGACAATCTTTACGATTCGCGAGACACACAGCTTTAAATGCGCATCCACACATATGATTTGAATATTTCTTTGTTTTGAAGAATTGCTGCAGAATCGCGTCCCTGCGGCAGCGAAAACATGTATACGCGCGCGCATCGATCCAAGCATCGCCAGAAGCCTTACCTGAGGACGGAAAACTAAAGAAAATTAACGAGAGTTGCTGACTGCAGCGGTGATTCTAGGATAACGCTTGACTACACGTTTAGGTTGCACAAATTAAGCAAGCGAAAATCATCTCGAGACCGCTCACCGTTAGGCGCTCTCCTCCATGACGGTTTAGTACGGACGCTACGGCGGATGATGGCGGACAGCGCCGCTGTCGAAAACGAAACTCTGCTATTAACACCATCAACTGTACGCCGCCACAAGAATTAGTTGAGCGACAATGATGGATGCTCGTATCTGCCGTACTTGGCACGAGTGCTTAGACATTGACGCGTATAGATCGCGTAATAGTCGATAACTAACAAAAGCGCGGGTTTATTATCGCAGCATGTGCATGCCGTGCGTGCATTTGTGGCACAGAAGCACTAAACATGCAAATCCTGATCAGCAGCTGGCGTATGATCGCGATCGAGCATTTCGATCCAGATCGGGCTCAGTCGATCAGGATTCAAGGCGAGACGGCACGTCTATCAAAGCCCCATCGTCATTAGCAGCAGTAGCATGCATGGTGGAAGAATGGAGGGAGTTCCACAATCGTTTGAAAGATTGATGGTTTAAAGCTGTACCACGATGTCTCTGTTGTTTCCTGAACGTGCGCCTGTTCACTTCGCATACACACAGTCAAGAACACAGCCTTCAATTGTTGTACGTGCCCAATCCTTAAAATAATGAACAAAAAAGTGATACGAGTCGACGACGGCTGCGGGCGGACAACACAGTGCACGGATGCGCGCACTCGGCGTAGACAGCGATCACTGCTGGTCAAACACTTTCGGATTTCAGTGAAGAGAACAAATGTGCCTTCAACCACTCATTGAATGTTGCGGGGTTAATAAGCTTGGCCGTACCGCTGGTCGTGCTGTGGCCAACGCCATTCGTCCATGACGGATTGCAGTTTTGTAGTAGTATTCCTGCATCGTGGTCTGACAGACTTTTGTTGAGTGCAGTGTCACCACCCGTTTGCTCTGTTTGTTTGTTTGTTTGTTTTAATTGTGTCATGTGTCCTCCTCGCGACCGTTATGGGACGCAAATTAGACAAAGCCAGTCGTTCGATGTGCGCTACTTTTTCTATTCCAAGTACAGAGCGCTGGGCATAAATGGAATGGAGTGATGGGGTTTTACCTTTTTCATGGTATCTTTCATGATCAGCTCGTCAATATGAGGTTGTGTTGTGTTATAAAGGCCAGGAAGGGCCCAGTAAGACAGTGTAGCCGGTCACAGATGTCGCACAGCATTTGCCTTTGATGCTGGTTCAAATTGGGCGGCACTCGAGGCTTGCTTTCAGAGCATCTTGCAAGTTCTGGGTGCACTTTTTATTTGAGCACGGGAAGGAAGTACAACAGTCACTTGCATCAGTGCATGGCATTTTATGTAAAAGCCATGAAATTTCTTCGATTCTGAAAGAGTTACAGCTTAATTTATATGCTTAACTCTTTATATATTAAATGTTATGTATGAATATCAAGAAAAGTTAGTGCATGTAGCTCATGGTTCATGCTGTTTTGCTTCAGTTACGTGGTGCTAAAAAAAAATGCCGAAGAAGAAACAGACAGCAGGGCAGGGCTTCATCTCAGAAACTTCGTTTTCAGAAAGACATCGCACTGTAAGGCTCCCTGCCAGATACAGACTACACTCAACTAATTTCAGCCAGCTCCAGTTGATCTAAACTCCGTTAAAACTCCGTTAACATTCAGTTTTGGTCATTCCCATTTTCAATTTATTTTGTTCTGAAGTGTTCGAAACATGGGACAACCTTTCTTCCAGAACATGTTTCTGTAACACTACAGGAGAATAAGGCGGACAACCTCTGTGAGCAGGGTGGTTTGTTCAAGTAAAGACATTGTATATAAGCGTATGCCAAAGTGCAATCTTTAGGCAGTTATTTCAGAAAGGGCCATGCGTTATGACCAAAGGTATAATACACCACTGAAATACGAAGGGCAGTAGGTTAAGTAGCATTCTAAAGTTGCCTTGACAAATATGCAGATCTAGTTACACAAGCACCTTTCTATATCCAGCTGACTAGGATATGACTAGCCACTGTAGGAATTCAACCCCTGACCTTGCATTGAGGTGCAGATGGCCATGGAATGTTCAGTAGTTGGTAGAGAGTAGGAGATAAACGCTTTAGTAGTATGCTTGATATGGTGATGCATAAAGTCCATGGTAGCATCTACTCTCGCATCTGATCTCCAATTTCAGTTTTGTTTAACCGAAGTCTCTGCATATGCTACACACACGCATTCTCTTGCAGATGCCTCAACCATCCTACAGGCCAACAGATTGAAGACAGCTTAAGCGAAGTTAAGCTAAGGAACACTGAAAAAATAAACCGTTAGCTCATGGCACCTTAATGAACAAGTCCTATGAACCTTAATTAACTGCCAATGCAGCATTGCAGCTCCCCCCAATGCCTCATTATATATTTTTGTTGAGGAGCTGAAATTTGCATTTTAAACTGATGTGAAAAATGTAGCCATTGTGCTTGGGGAAAAAGTTGTTAATTATATATCTGGGCAAAGTGCTGCAGGGGAGAACTGTCATATGTTGGCCCTCTGCAAGCCATTTGGCAGCTGCGTAGCGTATAGCCGTGTTATAATAACAGGTGGTATCACAACTTTTAGAACACTCAGGTTAATATCGCCAAATGTGAAATTGGTTCGCCAACATAGAGGCGCAACTCTTATTGCCAGTCGCAGTATGGACAGCAGTAAAAGTTCACTGGTGTTCCAGGTACAGTACAATTTTGTGATGCTTCATAGTGTATCTTTGCTGTTTCTTCATGTGTAGTGAGAAGTTTGTTGTGTAGCGTGACTCATTGTTCAGTGTTCACAGTGCGAATGAAAAAGCAGAGGGGACAACATGCTACATTATGTAGCAGGACATATGAAAATGCAAGAAATGCCTGTGACCATGATGCTGCATTTTTGCAGAGGGTATAAATAACCTTGCAGGCCATCTATGTTTCCACTTTAGTACTTTCTAGACAGGTGGCACCGTTATATGTGGAGACAAAACTGCATGAAATACACAACAGTGAGTTTAAACTAACAGGTCTTTAGCCACTGTTTTTAATAAACTGTTGTTAGGTTGCACTTTGTTTGGTGTGCCTTGTTCAGTTTCTTTTCCTTTTTTCTTTTGTAAATTAATGTTGTGTTTATTCAGACAGGTGTGAACAACTCGCCCCAACTTTAGCTCATTTTGGTTGCAGCTAGTTTCGTGGACACAGTTTGTTGCATTCTGTTGCTTATGATGCAAATTCCTCCTGGTTTTTGTTGTTCATACAGAGTTTATGCAACAGACCCTCTCTGACAATGGCATGTACGAAAAGCATTGAATTCATGTCGCTGACAACCACATGGACAGTGGAGTTTGTTTTTGCTCAGCCACATTGTGATCACTCAGAAATGTGAAATGGTTGTCCAGCCTGTTGTCTGACTCTCTTGTCATTCATTTAGTGTATTTACTCTTATTCGTGCTCTTTTTTATGATTATGGGCAACACTAAACTTTCTGTGATGCAACATAGTCAACAGGAAAATTATAGCTGATTCGTAATGCTTGAGAGAGGGTGGACAACATTCGTGCGTTTCTGGTTTCTCGTCTCTTTTTGTAGGCTTAGCAATACCTGCAAAGGTCATTCTATACACATAAGCCAGTAAGCAGAAGGTTTTGTCTTCTGTTTGTGCAACAAATGCCACATATTTTCTTGAGAGCGTACAAACTGCTAATATAAAATGGTGTCACACCCAGCGTGTGTCCCAACTTGGTACATGCGGGTGCTTGCATGGTGTACGTGAATCAACTTCTTTGTGATTTTTTGAGAATTTTGGAAAGAAAAATTGTAATGGTTCAGTTGAGTTTCACCGATGGGAATCGCATCATTGTCTACAATTCTGGTTCTTTGAAAGTAGCACTTCGAAACTAGTGCTGCTAACTAGTGCTTCGAAAGCAGCACAGCTTTTGAAGCTCTAGTTCTCCAATGTTTGTTACATCCACATATAGCTGGGAAATAATTCTTTCTCATGTCGTCTGACAGAGTCAAATGTTTACTATATGCTGGTTCAGCAAAACAGTCTAATAATATTGGCACAGTTTGGGCACATAGTTTGCATTTCCATGGTGCTGCCTTTACTGGAGTGCACCATTGATTGTAATTCTGCTTACTTCTAATTCGTGCCCAGTGTGTATAGGCTGATATTTGACAATTTAGTGCATCCACATTCCATAGGCTTTGTGCCCTGCCAAGATGAAAGGAGTTCGTAAAAGGGAAGCATATACCTGCTGCTGTCTTGTGGGTGACAGTTTATGCTGAAGTTGCTGTGAGAATTATCGCTTTTTGTTGTATCGCTGCTTTAGTATGCTACCAGGTAATGGTAATTATGTGTGCAATTTGGAGGGTATTAGTGATGACAATGGTTAAAGTATTGAGGAGGATGGAAAAGCACATTGACTTGTCTCATAGAAGCCCTTAAAGGGTTGTGATCTTGTACTTGTATGAGTTTTCTATAGAAGAAACATCTTTTGCCACGTTCTGTTGGACAAGGCTCGTGTTTGTGCAATCTCAGACTGACTTCATGCATTGAAAACTGTTCTGTACAGAATAGGTTACAAGGTTGTGCCTCTTTAGCAGAGTCAGGCATCAGGGCATAATTCATCTTTGCTGTCCTTAACCAGAAGGAACCACTGTGCTTCTGAAGATTTCTGTTGTGGAATAACGCAAACCTCCAAAATTCTGGGGAGCAGTGCTTCTACATATCATGATTGTATAAAAGGGTTGATAAAGTTTGTCCTATGCTAGAAAACACTGTACATACATGTTGCATTCTAAGCTTTTCATAGTACACAATTAATACAATGTATATGTTCAAACATGATACATGCACTCATCAAACTGTACATACTCTCGCAAATATTGACACTTGTTAGCTGGCAGGTGTAAGAAGTGCAAATGGTGATGTTTAACTTTCTTTCCAAGGTAACTCTTGTACTAAATTGAATTCTCTCTCTTACAGGTACCACGAGGTTATGGCACATTCCTGATGAGTGCATAGACAACTCCTATGCAAGATGAGTGGGGTGTTTCTCACTGACTGAAGATAGTGGAAGCAACCTGTGCCCCTGTTAACCTATGCATGTCAATTATTTGTACACTTGCATGCGGTGATTCCTCAAAGATGTTTGATAGCCTCAATGTCCACCACTGCATTCACCACACGAGGGTAAGGTTAAAAGCGCACATCATGAATTGCATACAGTCACGTTTGGGCAAAAAGTCATTAAAATGCCAGTGCTCCCCTGTGGCCACCTCGCCTGGGCTGTAACAGGGGAAGCATGAGCACTGAAAAAAATTTGAAATGAACTAATGCCATTTGTAGGTGTTTCCATGTGCTGGCGGTAAAAGGTCTCTAGCCACAAAGGACGTCAGTGATAATCGAGGGCAACTATACACCACAGTTCGGTGAATTCTTTTGGATGTACTGAACATGAGAGGTATTTCTGTAAGGTTTGTACGAGGCTGCCTAGTGAAGAATTGCAGCTATGCAGCACTGCTGCCTGTATGGAACTTGGACAACGAGTTGAGTACTTACCATACTGCACCCCTGCGTCCTCTGAAGAGGAATTAATCATTGATTTATAGCTATGATACTCCGCTTGAACGTTCAACAGATGCTGTGGAAGTCGCTGAATTCGCCTGGAGGCACATCACGTTTGTCGCAATGTGAGAACCGTGCGTACTGTTCTTTTTACATTCCCAAAATTGTTCTCGAGGGACTTGTACCCATTTGTCAAAACAGGAATACCCAGCCTTACTGTGAGGTTTTGAAGCACCCAAGAGAAGGAATGTCTCACATATGTCCAGAAAAATGGAAGAACTGTGTCATTTACCATGAAGCATACTCATTTTTGGCAGTTCCCGACCTCCAAACACAGTACACAGTACTTCCACAACCATCCTATTCAGCAGGAATGGTCCCCAGTGACATCTTCTTAGAAACTGAGCCTTAAGGAAACTGTTTCACACCGTTGAAGATATCCAGTCAGAATTGTCGGAGATTCTCAATGCACATTCTCAACACACGTGGGGACTTGTACAAATGCATATAGTCCAGTGTTTGCATGCTTGACATGACCATGTTGATGGAGACTGCGCGGATTCCAAAATAATCATGAGCAAATAATTTGTTATGACTGAACTTCCTTAACTTTAGGACAACACCTTGTGCACATCCGAGTGTCCTTGGGTAGCCTGCCGTCACTCGTTTACTGGCTTATGCTCCGTGTGTTACTTCTGAGGCTTTTGGCAGCGAGAAACTCTGGCAACATCCTCTTTCACTGGCTTTACAATAGTACTGTGTAAAGACACAATGTTTAATTGTCCTAAAGCCTTTAGAATCGATGCCTTTGAAAAATATAATACTGATGCAGTTGTATAGGAACATGTAAGGAAATTTGAATGCGTCCTTGCTGTAGTCTACCTCACATGTGGCCCTGGAGGTTGTGTGTTATGCTTTTCCCTATGTTTATGTGTGTGTTCTTTTCATAACTGTCTTTCCTCATTATTCACTGTCACCATGACCTCATCGCAGTGCAGAGTGGTTGTGTTATCTAGCCTCCCTGTTTACTCTGAACTCTGAACATTACTGTGAACTGCACTCTCCCTTTGTCAGCTACACATTATGTTGCTTTGCTATATTAACTATCATACAAGTAATTTAGTTGTATGAGAAGGACTGAAATAAAAATCAAGATGACCACAGCACGGAAGGGGACCATAAGAGAAAACGATCATGATCCATGCAGGTGTGGTCGCTCTATGTCTTCTCGCTAACCAGCCACTGAAGCGGGGCCGTCCCAGGGGAGAGCACGCGCGGCGATGTCTTCTGTGCGGCTACACTACAAGCCACATCAGCAACATGAAGGACCACCTGAGAATACATACGGGTGAATGCCCGTACAAATGCAGCTACTGCGGCAAGGCCTTCCGTCAGAAGTGTAACCTAGCCACGCACATTCGCATCCACACCGGTGAGAGGCCCTTCCAGTGCCACCTCTGTCCCCGGGACTTCGTACAGAACGAGCACCTCTTGCGCCACCTGAAGACTCACAAGGGCAAGCACCTTTTGCCTGACGGTGCTCCACGTGAAGTGCGACGGGAAAGGCTCCGAGAAAGGATGCAATGTGTGCATTACATTCGGTGTCCTCAAGTTCTGGGTAGATGCGGGGCCTAGTTTGTCTGTGCCTGTGAAATGTGCCACTGAGCCTTAACTAAAGGAACACTCATGGCAGCGGCACAAGTCTTAAACAGTACGCAAAGGAGTTTACAATGGGTCTCGAAGGCTATACCTATGTACGCGTTTGACTGGGTGTGTGTATTATATGTAAGCATCTGCATACTTTCGTCTATGTGTTTATGCATATTTCAGAATAGTATTGAATGGAGTGATTTTCAAAGTAGTGGTTTGCTGATGATTGGGACTATGTCAATGCCGTGCAACACTCGGAGAACAAGACATTTCAGGTTTTCGCTGCAAAGCGAGCTAGGGAGGGGGGCTGGCAGGGTGTTCCGGTGTCCGAACACTCCTTGAAATTTTCTGAGAGCTGCACACTCCCTACAACCTCCTTCAAGCTTTTTTCTTTCTTTCTTTTTTCCCGTGGTATTTACACACTGTGTCAATATATGAAAATGTAAAACCGAAAATAGCTTTTGTTCCAAAAACCAAATGGTGTTGCTAAGTAGAAACTGTCATTGCATCTCAGCTTTTTTGTCCCTTTTCTCAGAATTGAGGCCCCTGTAAGTCACAATTGGCTCTCTAATAGCTACATTCTATTGATTTTCACTTTCACAGTACCGTTTCATTGCAGCTTTTAAAATCTCATGCTTATTGTGTGTCTGTACGTGTGTGTGTGTCCTTGCAGTGGTGCTTTAGCAATGAGCTCCAAGGAATGACTGCCCTGCCACGGTGGTCTAGTGGCTATGGTAGTCGGCTGCTGATCCGAAGGTCGCGGGATCGAATCCCGGCTGCGGCGGCTGCATTTCGATGGAGGCGAAATGTTGAGGCCCGTGTGCTGTGTGATGTCAGTGCACGTTAAAGAACCCCAGGTGGTTGCAATTTCCGGAGCCCTCCACTACGGCGACTCTCATAATCAGAGCTGGTTTTGGGACGTTAAAGCCCACAAATCAATCAATCCAAGGAATGACTCACACTTACACTTTGCATAACTCCCCCAGAACAATACTCATGCGACTTCTGCCTAAGCCACTGGAAGGTGCACATTGCTGTAGAGTTGTACTTTCCTTTTTCTACTGGCTTTATCACAATTTCACTTGGGAGAAAAGCCTCTCTGTTTTATATGCGAAGCATTTTAGGGGCCTGCCTTGTCCCTTGACCTTCTCCTGTCGCTTTAGTAACAACCTGTCCTCTTGTCACATGGTGACTTTCAGTGGAAGTTGCAAAATAATGGCAATAGGCAGCGCACAATGAGTGACGGGATGACACAGAAAGAAAAAGAAGCCATAGAAAAGAAGTACAAGTGCTTCATTTTTTTTGTTCTGTGTTGTCCTATCACCCATGTTGACTGTCTGTTGTCACTATGACCAACCAACTAGGCGGCCAGTACGTCTTTTGCAAGGTAAGGTTTAAAACAAGGATAAAACAGCTCAAAACAAGCCAGTGAAGTCTGAAATAATTTAATTAGCAGAAAGAACCCATAATTAACTGCATTAACTAAAATTCACAAAAGATGGTTCTGAAACGTCCCTCCGACGCCCACGACACACAAGAGAGGGCACCACCACCTTGATGAGTGTGTGATTGCATCTCTAAACGGTGCTTCTCCACTGCACACCACAAATCGCTGGGTTGCCTTTGCTATGACAGAGCGTAAGAGCTGGTCCGCTTTTAACAGTGAAGCTGTTCTAGCTGACTGTAAGAAGTGCGGTCTGCCGCAAAACCATCGTCATCATGCACCGTGGTCCCCAAGAGTGTGCGTGCACTTCTGTGTAATGCCCAATGTGCACCGTTCGCTCGTGCGCTTCTTTCTCCTCTTGTGCTAATGTCCTCATCGTTTGTGCACAGCGTCAATTTGTCCGGTGTACAGCATCTCACAAAGCTATGCGTTTGTGCATAGCTTCGCACCACGAGAGCATGCATCCTCTTGTGGCGTCCAAGCATCTCCTAGAATAGACTAGGCATGCATAATGCAATATAGCAAAGTGGTGGGACAGCATTAAGCTGAGGCCATGCGTGCCACATCCACCACCATCTCTGGTTTGACACGAACATCTCGGTGCGAAATTGAGAAGTGTTTGCTTGGCCTCGCAGTGCATTGTGAGGCGTTTCCCAAAGCTTCGGGCCACGGCAAAATGTGGGTGTGCCGGAGACAAACCTGGACCAGCCTAGTGCCCATCAACTTCACTACCCTTGCGCCACTAGCGCAAGCTTCACTAATTTTTGTTATTTCAGAACTGTATCGTTGATTTTGTCACCATAGGTTCAGTATTAGAAGAGAAAGCGAAGGTTAAAAGTTTTATTCGTGAGTTTTACGCCGAAACCTAGGCACCCGAAGATAAGCATGATGTGACGAATTTCAATGTATTTTCTTCATATTTTAGCCACTTCGGCCCAATGAAATTTCATGAAACTTTCTCCATTGGTTCTCTAGCCCCTCTACAGCACAGCGGTATTCATGTTTATCTAAAAATAACTTTTGCACGCCACAGCAGGCACCTTCAAAAGCTAAGACGTCATTGCGAGTGGGTGCAGAAACATGAAGGTGGTGTCGGCACCTGCAGTTTCCTTTTGCGTGTTTTCTCGTTTACTAAGCGTTGTCTAATGGCAAAAATGGTGCTGTTGGTATTCTGAGAGAGTAATTTAGCAATACAGAAGAAATTGTTTTTCTCCTCAGTGTCCTTTTAAAGAGTGGGCTTGTGTTAACTTTATCTTCTCTGCTGTCAAGTAACCTGCAGTATCTTTTAATGCCTGATGCCAGTTCCTTGTTCCTTGGTAACATTCTCCCCAGTCTCACTTTTACTTAGCGACTGTGAAAACACCTGTTGAAATGTGGAAAGATGCGTTTCGTCAGCACTTCCGCACGCCACGTGCCTATGGAATAGCCTACCTGAAAGTATAGTTGCAGAAGCTAACTCAGTGAAATTTGGGCAGTCGCATAATGCTCTTATCACTAGCTAACCCACACTCTGCCCAACTTTTCACCGGTGCAGTCACATGTGTATATCATTTTGATGTTGCACTTTCTTTAAAGGGAAGCTTGTATTGCCTAGCCTGTGTCGGGATGCTAGTAGTCGACATAGCGCCAGAACTGTCATCATCATAAAAGTTCATGTAGACTTCTTTCTTCTCTTCCTCTTTGAGTATTTATCCCCACGGGCTTCGCAGAAGACAACCCTCGTCGTCATGAAAGAAGGGTGCGGTGATTCTTTTCAAGCTAGTCTTGTACCACCTAGCCTGTGTCGGTGCAGTAGTAGTTGGTGTCACGCCAAAGCCAGTTTCTCGCAAAGAAATGGAACCCTTGTTTCAGCTCTATGAAGAGGTGAAAGCAAGTAATGGGAGTGGAAAAGCTTTGTCGCCAGTGCTGGGGTTTCAACCTGGGCCCCCACCTTCAGAGGGCAAGTGTCTTAACGATTACAACACACACGCCCACGCTTGTGAAGTGTGAATATGTGTGAACCATATGAATGCCTTGGACCTTCTGCCACCATGCTTAGGGCTGTTGAAGAGAAACAAGGAAACAGCACTGGGAAAGAAGGAAAGAAATAAAAGTAGTATGTCAAGTGCACACCCTCCAAGGTTCACTTTCTCTCATTTTCTCCACAGGGGAAGGGTCTCCGAATTTTCTCTTTTTCAGTAGTGCTAACTTACTAGCTTGCATTCTCAATTTGCTCATTTGTTTATGCTTTTGATGTCTCTTTGTATGTGTGTGCAGTTCATACGTCCCCTGTTTATGTTTCATGTATCCCCCATTTAATATTTTTTTATTTTACTGCTACTACTGCTTTAACATGCCGCGCTTTGTATATCATTTGTTCTTTAGTGTATATCTTACGTTATAGTGTATATCTCTTGTTTGTATAATGTCTACCAAGTTCACCTTACTCAATGCTTGTGTGGCCCTGTAAGGTACTTTCAAATAAAAAATGGAAAAATAAAAAGAAAGGAAATAGAAAAGAGGGCATACTCAACTGATTATGTAAATCCCACGCAACAGTTGCTAATATTCCTCATCACATGCTATCTCTACATTTGGAACAAGGCACAGCCTGGTTTAGTTAAGGTGAACTGGTGAAAATCTTGTTCGTGATCCTCTGCAAGCTTCCAAAACTACAGGCAAAGCTAGGTTTGAGAACTGCAGCAGCGATTACTTCTTCACACATTACTACTGTTATGTCAGCAAAATTATACTTTTGAAGGGTGCAGAAATAATTTGATGCCATTGATTCTGACGTTGAGAACAGAGGCACTCCCTAATTTGGGAGTGAGTGAGCAGGGAAAGCTAGTACAGTTTCTATGATGACACAGTGTCCTCTCCGTCTTTGTTTTATTATGTCCCTCGTTTCAATTGCTTTTCAATCAATCACATATGTCCAATCAATCATTATTGCATGTATACACCACCTGCTCACCGTGTGAGCTCTACATGTACTAATTATGTACTATCGGTTAGAAAATGTAAACATACTAAGCCGTGGTAGCTGTGGCACCTATAATGCGGGCGTATTTTAACATGACCCGGGGCACTCTCGACCTGGGCATTGCAGCCCCAAAGCCGTTCCGGCCGCTTAAGCCGTCGTCAATTCACCTTTATTTTTTGGCTGACAGTAGAACTGTCTAGTGGGCAAAAAGCGTCAGTTTGTTAAACCATAACAAACGTAGACAAACTAAATAAAGCCTTGAGAATCAAAACTGTGCTGTCTGTTGAGTCCTCAACCCTGTGCTGAATTGATCAACCACAGTGCTTTTCCTGCTTTTTTAATTATTAAACCGGCTCAGTTTGCTACATCAGATGACCTAGTGTTGGAAGCAAGTTGAAATGGAGGGAGGAATGTCAACCGTTTTCTCTACTATCACATTACAAAGATTGCTTCCGGGCCATGTTTGGAGCACCTGGGGTGAAAATTGCAAGTTCCTTGCTTTAGGCAATCCAGGGTTTTCCTCTTTGCTTCAGCTGATTGCCTCTTCCAGTAAAGAGTATGTTATACCTTTCTGTCCATGGACACATTGGAAGGCTGGGTGGTGGGAGTAGGCCCATTCCCCAGGGTTCCCAACACTTCTGATATCTACCACCAAATGACACAGTTGAACCCCTTCATAGGAGACACAGATACAAGAGACATGATTTAACCACATCTTTGGCTGCCCTATCTCTCCCATTACTTTACCTCTGTTGTAACAGACACGCTCCTGAGGAAAATTGGTTAAAAAGACCAAAACATTGTTAAATTTCTACAAATAGCCTTCCTTACAACAGATATTTTAACTCCAAACACATTGCTGCTGCTTGCTGCTAAGTGCAGTTAATTAATTGTGGAAATGAAGTGATGTCAATCATGCGATGTGAGAAAGTTCTGGTCGAGAAAGCTTGAACTGTGTTTTGAATTGAACAGTCCACCAAGCAAATCACCTAACAGTGAGGCATATAGTATATGTATGTATTAATAAACGCTTTGTCACAGGCTGCAGCATTATTTTACAGCCAGTTCAGTTGCAGTGCGCCTATATCGAAATTGGTTCATCAAGAAATGGAAACATGGCACCCCGCTTGTAAGAGATACCTCACATAACGGACAGAAACTGCTCGCTGGTGCGTCTCATATAAAGGAATTCAGCTGTAGTTGCTTTTTGATGTAGTTACAGCATGGGGAGATGAAATGCAGCTGATTTGTGTCTACCTGTGTGCACAAAATATAATGCGCAGGCTTCATACATATGAGAAAGCCTTGGCTCAAGGCCATAGTACACCATACATGCAAATGAAACACTCAGAAAGCTACTGGACTGACAAAACTTCAATATTAAATATCTGTAGGAAGTTAAACTTTTAGGGGTGAAGCTCCTTAAGGCATGGGTCGTGCGTCCCCTGTAGTAGGTAGCCACCGGCGCGTGCCTGCTGGGAGGCACACACGCGCCGAGGGTGAGCGCGTGCCTCTCTCTCTCACACTCTTCCATCTGCTGTCTTGTGAGAGAGGCAGAGAGCGAAAGGCGCGCGTTGATGGAAACGCTCTTTCTTAAATGAACGCTGTACCAGCTCGCGAAGAAAGAGAACGCGCCCTCACCCGCGAGAGACAACGTTGGCGCAGGCAGCGTCTCCTGCGAGTTTCTTGATTGAGAAATACCGACTGCTCGCGTTGGAGAAGCGTTCACCGGCAACCCATATATATATATGCACTGGATCTTGACTTGCAATGAAGTGCCTGTGGGAGGTTTCACTTGTGCATAGTTGAACCGTGAGGATTCGTAGCATGTGCGTTAACTAAATTTATCCGGAACTCGGCACGATCTACGATGAACATCCCGAGCTTCGCCCACTCATCGTCATTCACTCCGTGGATATGCTGTGAATTTTTTTTATTTAGTTTACAAAAGTTGCCTGGAATTTGCAAGTCAAAAAACAAGAAGAATAAAGCTTTCATTCCTCGGCATCGAAAACATATATCCGTAAGAGCATGTACAACATACCTAATAACCTCATGGAATGAAAAAGGCATGGAAAAGGGAATATTGCTGGAGCCACTCTTTCGGAAAGTGACCATGTCTTAACATTACGTGCAGTTTTTCAAATACCTTGCAAATTTGTGATATATTTAATGAATGCTTATCAGCTTTGTCTGCTTTAGAGATCAGTTTTTTGAAAATTCCTAAATATCAACAACATTCATTAAAATGTCAACTGCCTAAATTATGTTTCAGCTCCCTGTTGCCTCGTCAAATGTACTAATTTCTTCATTTTGACATATTTGTGGGGTGCATGGTGTACGCCACGCATGGAGACCATGAAGATTTCAAGAGCAAAATTTCACATTCAGCAGCCTATAAACAAGGATTGTCCAATGAGACGAATCTTGCAGGGCATTCCCACTGATGCTGCAGGGCATGTGATGATTACGGCAACATAACACAAAACCACATTGACAGAAATTTACTTGCAAGGAAAAAAGTGAATGTCAGTCTACTCTATAACTCCCTTGTTTATAAAGCTGCTTATTATTATTATCATCAACTTGAAATTCTTCGTAACAAAGGGCACCATTTATACCTCAAAGGATGTGACAAACTACAACTATTCGGGCAGTGCTTCCGAAACTCTTATATCATTTTATCATTAGAAATTTGAAAAGTACTGTTTCTACCTTTCTGAAGTATATACTCGTTTATTCAAGATTATTTAGAAAACTGCTTCCAAAACACTCTTATATAATTTTATCATCCGAAATTTGAAAAGTACTGTTTCTACATTTCTGAAGTACATACTCCGTTTATTCATGACTATTTAGAAAATAAAACTATTTTTATTTCACTCCACTTGGAAATTATGAGCACTTGTTCATATCAGGCATCTGTGCTTGGCAATTAATACTTGCTACCTGATGGAGCCAGTAGGTAGATGGCGCGCATGCTATGATATAAGCTTGACCCATGCACGTTTTCAATGTTTCAGATCATTTCTGTAGGATCCGGCAAAGGTGCTGTAAGGGTGATGAAGGGGTAAACTGACAAGTTCCTATTTATAGCAAATCCAAACTAGAAGAGAAGCTCAGGGGAAGATGGATGCTTGAATCGATGAACAAATCGCAAGGTACGATTTAAAACAGGGAATGTCGCGGGAGCCAACGTTTCGACAAGCGGACTTGTCTTCGTCAGGGCGGCAACTGCCTTCTCCAGCGTGCGTTTATGTGCGCCTTTGCACACTCTCCCCCGTCCTCAGAAATAGAGGAGGAGAAGAGCAGCACGTGCGAACACACACACGTGCTGCTCTTCTCCTCTCTTTCTCCTCCTCCTCTCCTTCTATTTATAGCAAAAAGCTTCAAGGAAATCCTTGCTCACAAGAAGAAAGCATGCTATGATATAAGCTTGACCATGCACGTTTTCAATGTTTCAGATTATTTCTGTAGGATCCGGCAGAGGTGCTGTAAGGGTGATGAAGGGGTAAACTGACAAGTTCCTATTTATAGCAAAAAGCTTCAAGGAAATCCTTGCTCACAAGAAGAAAGCCTGCCAACTTCTGAAAAATTTGTCTTGGTCTGATAATTGAATTCAGAGCAAATGCCTCACACTTGGAAGCGTGAAGGCATCTCAACTTCTGCTGTTAATACCCAACATCAATTACCATATAACCCACTTGCTACAGCTGTTCACATGTGTCCACCCAGACCTCCATGTCCACACTGTCTATGGCGCAAAACATACCGGGGTGCAAAGTGTGACAGGACAATAGGTGGTGGGAGCTCCAGAGCTGCTGGTGATTCCTAGGCCATGCCTGATGTGTCAAGGTAGCCGCAGATACTTCAGGGCTCCGTGTTCAGTCGCCGACGAGACTGTATACCCCGCATCTCCCCAAATATGTCATGAAAATTTACATTTGCAGCTAATTTACACAGTGGACAGTGAGGGGATGTGTCAACGAAGATGATTTTGTTGCCCACATTTTTCAAAAGATGTGTTATTGCGCGCTTGTTGGCACACACTCAAAATTGAGAAACAGTGCTATGATGGGACACAGCCCCCCATCTTCTCACCTCTTTCTGCGTCCCGGCATAGCAATGCTTTTGAATCAACACTTTTAACTTTGTTCCTAATCTTCGCCCTGACAGTACAGAGAATATGGCTTAAAATTTATGAAGTGGCACTTGGGCTTTATGTTTTACTGTGAATGGCATATCATTATGGTATGCCTAGGAATACCATATTGCAGCAACGCCTCTTAACAACTTGTATAACAGAGTTTAATGAAAGTGTCTGCAAGAAAGATACTCAAAGTTGGGTTCTGCAGTACATCTTCATTGCAATACACACCTACATCTGGAGGGCGATTTATGAGCTGGACATGAAGCTTCCAACACAATGCCATGTGCGACATGCTTCCACACCACATTTCCAAACTAAGTGCTGCATGCTCACTTCAATTATGCCGTATGCAGGAGGTTAGTCAAAAGAACACGCCGATTGTACAGCACAACCAGATTGTGGCAGATCATATTTATGCAATACAGTGACTACATATAGTGAGAATACTATAACAATGAGGTTTTAGTAGTCAGAACATTCATGCAGCACCCATTGCGACCCCGCGCTTTAGCCCCTTCTTCCACCTTTGCACGTTGTATGTCACAGCGCAGCCAACTGGACTTGTTACACTGACAGAGACTGTAGTAACCGAGTGTTCGTAGTGGTCAAAACGCCGCTGATATGCTGCATCAACTCAACAGAAGAATGTTTTTCGGTGCACCAAGAACTCCAGTTCATTAAATGGCTGACATTTACCCGACGTACCAGATTCATCCTTGCCACCATCAAAGCGCCTCATGGCATGCCCTATGTATGCTGCAAGCGGCCGTACTGCCTTTCAAGTGCATGCTCACATTGAGCTAGGAGCCATTGGTGCACACAATTTAAAAATTATTTATTTCATTATGGCGACTGAGAGCAAACTCGTGCAGAAAATATGGCTTGCAGCACTACAATGGGCTTTGCGTGGCGCTAACCTACATGAATTTGCAAACCGTCCTCCCCTGATTTCACATTTCGCAAATGAGATGTAACACAGCACTAGTGAACAGCACACCTACCAGCTTAGGAACCTAAATAAACTGGAAGGTTGACAAAGTGAAAGAAGTAAGAACTAAATAAATAAATAAAAAGTGTGCATATGTTTTATTTTTCTTAGCAGGGCTGCAATGATATCACACAAAGCTCTGAATGATTTCCAGTAGCACTTTCAGACATCAATGATCATACCAGCACTCGTAATAATAGTGATGTATAATTAGTTTCACATGTTAATAGGGCAAAATGTGCTATGACCTGCAAAAGCTAGTGGTCCCTTCTCACACTCGGCACACTTCGTCACACAAGACTCGTATGGCACTGAAGCTAAGTTTGCGTGCTCTTCAGTGTGACATCGTGAGATCCTCGTTGAGATAAAGATAGCACGCCCAACTAAATTATTAAGTAGGAGTGTGCGAATAAGATTTTTTGGACGAATTGAAAAATGAAAAAAAAGCGAATCATATCAAACACTTTTTCAATAATGATTGAACATTAAACAGCCAAATATTAATGTAATTTGGAAGAGATGTTCATATCTGTTTGAGTAGCTTTAGCAGGAAACGCACATATGCAACATGCGGAGGCAATACACACATCCTTTGTATCCACTGAACTGTTCAGAAAACGCGAATGATGGTTGTATAGCCGACAGTTGCGCTTCCCGAGCGAAGTAGCCTGCTAGACAATGCTACATGTCTTACATTTTATTTCTATAACAGTGAGGATGGAAATTACTGTACTTTTACATCAACTTTGCATTTATTTGGTGCAGATAACATTTTAAAATATTTGGAAACTATTAGGAAAATATTCAGGTTTACAAATAACAGTTCTTTGATTTGGAGAATAGAATAGAGTCCCATTCGATTCAAAGACTGAATCTAACAGAACACTACTTGACTCCGATCAAGATTTTTAAATACTCACACACTGCCAGTACATCAAAAAAGGCCTCGCACAAACACAATAGCCTGCACTCCCTTTACGTTATTTGAAAGAGGAGAGGGTCCTGCGACAAGCTGTTGTAGTTCCTCAAGGCCACAGAATCTTCAGAACCACTGTCTTTGATTATTTCCTCTAGCGGTGAGCCTAGGCTACCCATACAATTGGCAGGACTAGTTGGAACTTGGGAGCTTGCCAGGCAAATAGGGAGCGTTTGCAGGTATGGAAGAGAGCAGCTACTGGATGGCATCCCTTCACAGCAAACTGTGATAGTGTATTCTTCATGACCAACCAACGCCTGATCAACACCCTCCTTTCTCTAAATTTCGAGTGTCCATCACCGACATAGTTCTCAAGCATGCCCTTCCTCCACTGTCCGTCGGCAGATTGCACTGTTAAGCTCGCAATTTTTTCTATTCAACGTTGCTCTGCTCCTGGTGCGAATATGGAAGTAGCCGCCAATGTGCTCCTTGTAGACACCAAACTAGAAGAGAAGCTCAGGGGAAGATGGATGCTTGAATCGATGAACAAATCGCAAGGTACGATTTAAAACAGGGAATGTCGCGGGAGCCAACGTTTCGACAAGCGGACTTGTCTCCGTCAGGGCGGCTACCCTGACGCCCTGACGAAGACAAGTCCGCTTGTCGAAACGTTGGCTCCCGCGACATTCCCTGTTTTAAATCGTACCTTGCGATTTGTTCATCGATTGTAGACACCAAGTATTTCATCAGCAAAATGAAGGCCTGAGACAATGAAGTTCTTGGCAAGGCTACATAGAACCAGGTTGCACCATTTTTCAAGCGAATCCTCACCTCGAGCCAGCCTTGTGATGGTTCTTCGCAACTGCTGAATGATGCAGCTACAATAATGGGACAACATAAGTGCCGGCTATTTTACACCATAACACATTTAATTGCAGTGCATAGCGTTGTCAACCATCACGATGAACTATCAACCACTGCCAACGTCCTATGAAGTGAGGACATTGTTGCACCATAGCAAAAAGCCTTGGGAGGCTACCCAACCAGTACCAGCAACGTATTGGTGAACATAATGGCCATAGCTAATCCAGCGCTGGTCACAAGACACATTCCCATTACCACTCCTAAAAGCAATCCAAACATGCGGCACTCGTTTCACTAGTCCTTCTCAAGTACACACACACGTAACGTGCGCTGTCGGGAAACTAGTGCGCACTGGTGAGCTTTTCAATAAGCTCCCGTAGCGGTGCCAGTTCGACCTGTTCAACGAGCCCAAACTCCTGCACAAACAAGATGAAGTGCTTGAAGCTAGTGTTGAGGTGTGCCTCCTCTTTCATCCACACCACTTCGCGGAAGTGCTGGTGGTAGACGTGCGCGTACACTCGAAACAACCGCCGCAGGATTGTCTTGACCACGGGCAGGAAATTCTCAGGAAAAGGGACCCCTACCTTGGAGGGGAACAACACCTCGTCCTCCAGATGGTTCTGGGCCCAACTAAAGAGGCAGTCGATGTACTCGGGGGCCGAGCACCTGACAGGCCTCTTGTGTGTGTGGCCGTCGGCCCAGCGATACTCGTACTTGGGGCCGGCCAACATCACCGCGCAGCTGGTTTCCGTGCAGAAATCTGCAACGGTGCCGTAGATCATGCTGACCTGGTTGAACAAGTCCATGGTGTTGACGGCGACCCACTCGTTGAGGTCGATGCCTTCGGGTAGCCGAACGGCCTCTCGTAAGTTGCCACTGCCCAGGGTGGCTGCTGCCTGCTCCAGGAGGCGCTTCTTGTGCACGTTTGTACCGCTCATGTTTATAAATGGTCCGGTTACACTCGGTACAAAAAAGAAGTTACGCTACAACAAATAAAACTAGGTCCCACAGCATGTGCTGCTGCATGTCCAATGCAGCCAAAACCATTAAAAAGCTGAGGTGTCGGAGAAAGGCCTAACAGGCCATCTTAAAAGCACACATCTTAAAAGTCCACCACACGAAGTGCACAGCCTCCAAGAATTCGCTGCAATGTCTGTAACTTGGTAAGCACGAAACATAAGTGATGGGACTAAAATATGAACAGAAACAAATGTGACACAGTCAATGTTAGTGCAATCCTGTAAGAACTCCAGCACAATAAACAGTCCTGCTAGCTGCACTTGTCAACATGGTCGTGCAAAGGTCACATCAGCTTACACCTGTAAACATGCCCCACCACCCTAAAACACTCCTAAAAATGCTTTTGTGAATGTAGCTGTCATTCACTTATGTTTAGCAAAGTACAGTCTTCTCTTCTGCTGTAGTTTAGTGCATGAAATTTATAAATTTTTCGATGTGCCAGTCATTATTTTGCAATGTGATACTTGTCTTTAGCCATGAATATCCAAGTCCTCACATGATCAGTCTGATAAACTGCACAGAGAATGGCAAGCAAGAACGTCTATCACATGCTAATGTTTAGCAGGTAACCTGACCCAACTTGACTGCAAAGAAAGGCAGCCGCAAAGATGAAAAACAACTTTAAATGCTTGCTTGCTCAGATATATACTCCAGAAATGCAAGGTGCACATCCATGTAGCTACTTCGGAAGTGCATACAAATGATAACTTTGCACTGACGTAATACAGAACTTGGTGAGAGCACACAACACAACAGGGTCAAAATACCTACAACCCTTTGTAGCTGACAAAAATTTGCTGGCGTTAATATTACAGCAGCTATCACACAACAATAAAAGAGCCTTGCTGCACCCCCGTGGCCATGCTATAAGAAGCTAGCTTGTTGCAGATACTGTCTCTACAGCAAGCACACAGATAGGCACACGCAGCACCTTGACAGACTCAACACGGTTTGCCCACTACATTAGCAAAATAGGTTGGACGGCCCACAAGTCTAGCAGCAGTTTGAAGATTCTGGCTTAGCCTCCAGCAAGTCGACGTAGCATCCAGCCAGTCCTGGCCGCATGAAGCCCACTTTGACACCGTCCCAGCCATCCTCTAGCTGGAACTCACCAGACTCCACCTTGGCATAGATGTCGCGCGCAATTGTCTCAAATGCCCGCTCCACATTGAGTCCCGTCTTGGCCGACGTTTCGACAAACTTGGCCCCGTAAAACTCGGCGAATGCTTGGCCTTCCTCGGTGCTCACCTCTCGGGACACCTCCATGTCTGCCTTGCATGCTACCACCTGGTAAGAGAATAAACACTCTGTACATACATATACCACCCCAAATAGCGCCCACATAGTCAAAAAGCACAGCATCATGTTAAGAGATGCCACAGCAAAAGCCTCATCATGTGTGACGTCACACAACAGCAGGCCAAAACCTGCATAGGGAGATTCTGGCAATGCATCAAACCTTCCATAGCTGCAGCATTGTGCAATTCCGTTTCCGGTGGGTCAGCGTGCGAAGCCAGACAGAGAGAGAAGCGAGAGAGTGCATGCCAACACTAACCATGACAGCTGAAAGAGAGGGACACCTTCGATGCAAGCCGGTGGTTTGTAGACGGAACAGGCAGATTCGAGAGATATTTCCTACCCTTTGCACATGTGTTTTGCGCATGTCTAACACTTTTCAAGCAGCCGTTTTTATTAGTGCATTGCATAGACTGAAGGATTGACAGAAATTCTGTAAGAATGACAGTGATAGGTGCTCGCACACTGAAGACAATGTTCAAAATACAAGCAAGGAAATGCCAACACTCGACTTCAGTTTCGCGGGGTCAGGCGACTGCATTTCGCTCGTCAAGTCCGACATAATGTGCACCCAATGGAATTGCCCTGAAGCACATACATAAAGGAAGTTAGCACTACATGGCTGCCTGTTCTTTCCACTGTATTGGTGACACCATTGGCATAGCAAAAAACATTGAGTCTGACCTTGCCGTGCTGTGAATGATCAGTTTCTCTGACTTTCCAATGTTCAACAAAAAATCACACAAAAGGAAAATAACATGAAATATTACTGTGTTTTCTGAAGCAATGCCACGACCACTTCTAGTTTTACTTTTGTCCAATCACAGCCTTGCGCAGTATGTCGTCACTTCCGCCGTAAACAGTCCTGGCAGGCACCACTGTGTGTTGATGCTGCCGGCAACACTGTGGTGACTTCACTGCACAACTAAAATATTAAATCAGTTGATATGGGTGGTTTGACCAGTGCCAAAACTGTACCCAGCCAGGAAAAAAGAAAAAGAAAACGTGGTTGCCAGAAGAATGTTAGGTGCCCTTCAAGATGACGCGACCCCCCCGGGCTCTATTCTCTAGAATATCAGCTGATGGCAATTTCAGGGGCCCTCGTTAAAGAGCCAATGGCAGTTGTCAGTGAGTTGTCAGTATTACACAGTGTATCAAGATGAAAGAAATTGAACGGCAATGCCAAACGTCAAAATTGATTAGTAAACCACATGTCTATGGGACTTTTCAAGTTACCTTGGTGAAGAGTTTTGTGTTTTATTCTTCTATAGTACTGTGTGCAATCGTATATTTTACATTAGATAATTCATTCCATGTCAAGTTGTAACCCATCTGTATTGTTTTGCATAGCAAAGGTCACTTTTGTACATGACTGTGTAATTGCCAATTTTATTGAGAATATGTTTGTTTGGTTTTTATCACTCTTGGCTCTGACTCAGTCTCTGAACGACTGCTGGTGCATTTGCTGGTGCACTAAAGAGACCTCAAGACTAACTGCTCAAGCCTTTAGGGTCATTTTTAGGGAACCAATACGTCAGTTCTTGAAATCTTTCCCAGTGATTGCCTCCTGTGCCACTATAGTTCAGAACTGGTGACACATATACATCTCTCGTATCGAGTTTCACATATAATAATTGCAATTGCTGGGGTTTTACATGTCAACGACCCAATATGACTGCTAGGCATGGCATAGTGGAAGACCCCACAGAAATTTTGGCTACGTCTGGTTCTTCAACGTGCACTGAAAATGCACAGATGTACGTGGGCCATGGTGCAACAGTCATGTTATAATTAGAGGTGTGCAAATATTCCAAATTTTGAATAATTTTTTAATAGTGCTTACTTAACTTTTACTATTCGAACGAAGAGTTCGAATGGTAAGTTGGTAAATAAGTTGAAAATTAAGGGGGAAAAATATGCTATGTCTCATGACAAGTGGCCGATTCCCGAAAGTAGTGCGCTTCGCCGCATAACACCGGTGTACTGAGGCGAGACTAACACTCGCGTACTGCGGCAAAGTTAACACCCGTGTACTGCAGCGAAGTTAACATGCGCGTATTGCGGCGAAGTTAAGACTCATGTGCTGCGGCGAAGTTACCTCAGCTTTCTGTTGCACAGTTCAGAGTTGGACTGTTCTTCGGGACTTTGGAATGACACTGTGCAAATATATACCTCACACAATAATTTTTTTGCCAATGTGACATTACATTTCTCCATAATTACAGTACATTTCTCCATAAGTAGATTCGGCATTTCTTCAAAATATTAAGAAATTATTCAATTCACACTTGAACATAAATATTCGAACTTGCTTCGCACTGAAAATTTTGCTATTCACAAAGCTCTAGTTATAAACTGATCTGTTTTTTTTTTTATCATAATACCAAAATCAACCAAACACCCCAGCAACAGTATTCAGACATTACCATAATGGCACCAGGGGCACTAATAGAATATATATCATGGCAGCACATTAACTGCAGGTCTCAAATTGCATCTATTACCACTGCCTACATTTTCTTTTATTTTTCTGACACATTTCACCTATGTGAAAGAACTGTCCCTGGCCTGTAGATGGCAAGTCAAAGTGTAAAGAACTATGTGATGGAAAACGCGTGATGAACAGACCTGGTAGATGACCTTCTGTGGTTCAATGTGTCGCTTGACTTCGAAGAGCCAGTCGACCAGATGCTCAAAGCTGGCCCTCCTGGTTATGTCGTACAGAAGGAGGGCGCCCACAGAGTTACGGTAGTAGGAGCGCGTGATGGACCTGAAAGACATTTGTGAAACAAGTGTGAAAAACAGTGGCTAAAAAATGTGCCTGTAAAGAAAGGTTGCAAGGAAAAGGGTCAATCAAAGTGCAGGCATAACAGGTGTTTCACACAGCACAGTGCAGGAAGGTTTATAATTAGGGGCAACTTGAGTGTTCAAAATTTCAGGTAGTCTCTGTTATTCAACTCAGATTCAGGTCATATATTGTTAACATTTGTTCAGTATTGACTTATATTGAGTATAATGTTAAAAAAAACTTGGTAAAAGCCTTAGGAGAGTGAGACGAAAGTGAGAAAGATTGTTATGCTGCAGAACAATGGCATCTGCTGTGCTGATGCACAAATTCCTGGTGACAATTTATGTTCCGCAAGAATTTAAAGCTCCTTCACTGATGAGACGCTGCACTGCGAATGGTATACAGCATATGCCAATATATATATATATATATATATATATATATATATATATATATATATATATATATATATATATATATATATATATACACACTATCAGAAAGACACAGTGACAAACATAGGATTTATTCTGACGTTTCGGCTGGAGGCCAGCCGAAACGTCAGAATAAATCCTATGTTTGTCACTGTGTCTTTCTGATAGTATATTTATCCCGATAGCCAGGAAGAACTTTTTTTAGGACATATATATATATATAGAACGACAGAGAAGGGGTCAAGGGCTCGTTGATTTGTTAGAAACAACTTAATGAACCAGCAAACATTGAAGCGTATGCTTTCCTAGGCTTCAATGTTTGCTGGTTCATTAAGATATATATATATAATGAGCCTCACTTTCTTTTATTGTGACAGTCTTGACGCATTTTTGCCATCGCTGTCATGTCCCGTATAAAGTCCAAACTGATAACAACCCCCGTGCACCATATGTTCCACCCGCGAGTAAAAGCATGCGAGTGGGTGCGGCGAATACGGCTGAAGCAGAGATTAAACGAGCTTGGTCTATCTCCGTTGCTCGGAGGACACATGCGATAACATCACCCCGAACAGGATGCCCGCCACTGAAGCGGTGAGGAGATGCCCTGCCTCTCTTTAACAAGCATGAAAAGACGCGATGAGGGGGATTGTCGCTTGAGAAGCAGCTGTGGACTTTGCGTAATCACTGGTGCGCACTATCTCGGCAGCCATCAGCGGGAGGCTCGTAAATCCTTCTACGCACTGCGCTCTCAATGCGAAGACTGCGAAAAGTGTCCGTGGAGCAGCCTTATTACACCAGCGTTTTGTAGAATTACGTGAGATCGTATCCAGAAGAGTTCACTGCCAGCCTCATTTACTATAACATTAAAATTTCTTCTATATCATTCATTGCTATCGCATTCATTGCGTCGCCCTTGTGGTGAAACTGTGACTTTTTAAAAAAACTGCAGACACCACACAGAGTTCATACCTCCATTTGTTCAGGGATTAGAAATGAGAAAGTACTAATTATTCAATAAGATATCTAGGATTTCTTTTTTCATATCTTCACATTCCAGTTTTGAAAGCTCTTCATTTCAGCACAGCTATTTCTCAACCATCTGGCTCAAGTGCAACCTCCTCTTGGTATACTAAAGTAGATGTACAAACATGATCATGTGGTGAGGACTGCAGATTCCAACTAACAAGTGGAATGCAGGAAGACAAAAAGTATCTGCAGTAACAACAACCTGTCAATTACAGATGCGAGTGTGCACTTTTGTGGACATCTGTTAAAACACGACTCCCCTACGGAATTGCCTGAGGTTGACAAATGAGGCATGAATGCCTATCCATTGACCCTTTCCAGGAAAAACACGAGCTGACCTCACCAAGCAATTGCTGGAAGAAAAAAAAAAAGGAAATACACTAGCTACAAGACTGGGCTGTCGAAAACTTGTTTTTCACACTGGACTAAAGACTACTTTCAGCTGCTGGGTTTTTCTTTTCACATTTTTTTCCGAACAGTGCATGTTTACACTGTGCTTGTTTTAAATCAATATATCGAGGGCCAGAGGGAAGTCCACTGATGTTAAGAGCACATCCTTCATGTGCCGCCAGTGCTTATTTCAAGATGGCATCCACTGTGGGATGACCCAGTGCTTTAAGTCGTGCTAAAGAGAGATGTTTGCTCTGATAGCTTGGTACCTGCAAATGATTTTTGATCTTGCCTCAAAAGACAGCATCAGTTGAACAACACTAACAACTCTGACATTACACCAGTTCCTCCCATTGCATGGTCTTTCAGTATTCTCCCACTCTGCAAGAACACAAACCTTTATTTCAATGTACTCTCCCATGTATAAGCGTTTCAATGTGTCTTTGGTACAATTCTTAAAATTAAAACTAAGGGATCAACTGAGCTGGACAAAATACCCAATGCATTCTCATTTGTTTTCTTGCATCTTAAATGGAATGTTTCTTCCTAATGACTAGTGAACTGCCTGGCCGTGCTTGTCCTCGAGAAAAACAAACACTTACACAATCTAACTACTCAACAATGGTACTAATTTCTAATGCTTGTAAACTTTTTCGAGAGCCCATAGCTTCAGGTATCACTGTTTTGTTACTTGAGAAAAAGTTGCTTACACCTTTCCAACATAGACTTAGAGACTATCAACAGTCACTCAATCCGGATGGTTGACAAGTTTGCTTAGGCACATGACAACCCTATAGAGGTCAACGCTATATGCTTAGGCTTTTGTAAGGTGCTCAACTAAATTTCCCACTGTCTAAGTTAGTTTATAAATTACACAATGCGGGTCTTCCTGAGAACCTCATAAAATGAATTCACTCCAATCTTTTGCATCATGAGAAATTTGTTAAAAGCCACTGCTCTGCCTTGTAGCTGCCGGGGTACCTCAGAAGGGCATCCTTCGGTCCCCTATTATTTTTAATCTGCATTAATGATAATGTGAAGGTCGTAAATATTTCTACGATTCACGTAAGATTATTTGTAGATCACTGCACTGTTTTCAATACTATACTACTACTACTAATGATCACACATGTTTGGAGCCTAATATTTGCTGTGCACCTGGGTGGTGTGGCAAATAATTTACGAACTTAAGTACCGATCAACTAGTATTCCTAGACATAACTGCCCGTATAAAAACCATATAAAAACACCCATGCAACGATAGAGACTGCTTAGCCTTCACAGCAAATTTGAAGATTAAAATATTTGGGCATAACCGTGCTAGTAAATATCTCAAGTAAACAAAACATGTACCATTAAAATTTTCTCCCCTACATGCTGAAAGCTTGCGCTTTTCTGCAAGAGGGCACCATCCTGCATAACACTGCCGTTTTATAGTTGCATTAGGTAACTTTAATGCTAATGTGCAAGCTCTGTTTATGACCCACTTTTTTAAGCATGATGTAAAAAATCTAATAGCTAACCCACAAAAGAAAGGCACTCCATTTCATTAACAGCATGCATTAGAGGTATGTTTCTATTTCAGACATCATGGCATCTACTAACATACCATTCTAAGAGAAAACTAGAGGGTGACCCTGACTGACCCACCCATATGCAATTTCTTTGTCTTTTATATGCACCTCATAATGCTCACATCCTGGGCTCATACCCACATATACAAAGTATGTGTGAGCCAAATGTGATTGATATTTGAACTAGAAGTGCATTAATTCATTTTATTAGTTATCCTAATGGTTAAATGCCTCCTTCGCATAAAAACCAATGCTCTGATGTATCTATCATATGCAACTCTCCCCCCCAACATATTATTTCTTATTTTCAATTATTTTTCAGTTAATATCGTCTCATCTTCCCCGAGAAAGTGAATCAAAAATGGTGTGCAAGAAACAAGAGCATCACCCAGCACTCTTCCTACTAAAGGAACAGTCATCTTGATATCATGTTCTTGTATTTACTTTACTCACATGCCGTCGGTATTGCCACTGTCATATCTGCAGCTTCTTTTCAGGCACCCAACAAGACACCACCACGTTATCAATATTATCATTCCTTGCCCGTACTAATCTTTTCAATAGCTCATTCTTTGTTTGCAATGTTACACAGTGGAATATTTCACCAGGAAATGTGCTTTCCTTACATGATACATCTGATATTGAGCAATGTGTCTTACCTTGTATTTGATTACTGCTGCTTCTTTTCTATTTAGACTATGTATTACTGCCTTGTGTTGTTGTGTTAATGTTACGATGTTTCGCTAAGTCTGCATTCACTGTTTCTTGGCAAGTGCTGTTTTTTTGCACGTGGAAAGGTGGGCTAGTTAGTACCACATCCTTACAAAAACTTGTAATGCAAGAAAGACAAAAGATGAAGATGAAGGAAAACGAATGCATATTAAAACCCATAACTGTTTTTTTTTTCTACATACACGGAAGCATGCCACATATATCAAAAATGGATTCATGTCCCAAAAATAGAATGTGAATAAGCATCCAAGGCACACGTTCAACAACAATTAAAGGGGCACTGACACCAAAATTTCGCTGCTAAGATAGCCTGCGGGATCGATTTTCGTGGACATACAGATGTCATCTACCAAATCTCAATGGCGAACACAGCTCCGAAGGTAATTTAAATGAATATTGAAGTTCGCATGCGCAGTCGAGCGCTAGACGCCGTACATCGCGGCATCGACAACAGCAAAGGTGACCTGAAGGGGACCCCCAACTTCCGCGACGTCACCACGGCAGCCGAGCTCCGACCGTGCAGCTAGCAACGATGACGTCATAGCCGCCATTGCTTATTCGCTGCGGCTGCATTAGCAGGCTGCCGGCGACGCCAGACCTCAAGAAAATAGTTGCCACCCAACAACGATGATAGCAACAGCGACAACAACGCGCAGAACGTGCGACAGGCGAAAGAAAACGAGCATACGGCGGTTGTCATGCGGAAGTGCGTCACAGTTATATGTGCTCAGGTGGTCGAACTCGTTTACTCCATTGCGAACGCTAGATGGCGCCAGTTGCACCGGGCTCCTTGTTGTTTTTTGAGCTCTCCCAAACCAAAACTGGAACTAGTGGGTAATAAACAGGCCGTAAATAGTTATCTGACGCGCGCTGGAGCAATTGATGTGCCGTGTCATGGCTAACAGGTCCCCAGCTACGTATTGGAGCAAAATAACAGCAGACGAAAATTTTCGTGTCAGTGCCCCTTCAATGAAGTTTCTCTGTCACACAGAAGAATAAGCATGGCTAGCTCATGCAATATGGCAATGTTCACACTTTAATAGGCTTCTGAAATTTCTCGCATGGCAAAGTTGGGGTCATGGCACAATGAATAAATATATGGGGTTTTATGTACCAATCATGATACAGTTTTGAGGCATGCAATCTTGGAAGATGCCAAATTAATTTTGACCACCCACGGTTCCCTAGCGTGCACCTAAAACCAAGTACTCGGTGTCCTTGCATTTCGCCGCAGTCAAATGTGGGCACCCTGGCCAGGACGTGAACCCTTGCCCTCGAGCTCAGCAACTTGGCAACTTGCTTGCTAGGATACCACAGCAGGTCTGACAGCATAGAATGACTGTTTTCGAGCGGGAAATTGCAGTTACACCATTGACAGTGTGATGCAAGATGAGGGGACTGTGCAGCATTTGTGAATTAATGTGTTTTTTCAGGAGTGTATTTACACCGTGGCTCGTTTTGCCAATGCACATATGACTTCAGGGAGAATTTCGCATACAACAATCAAAGCACGATCAACTTTGTAGTTCAAATTCTTCTGGCAAAATTTTCTGCCACCTACTTGCACCCTGCATCATTCCGTGCACAAATTTTTGTGCTCGAACGGCGCCTAGATGCCTTCTACAGAGCAGAGTAGTGGAAAAGGACACCTGCTTCCCCGCTCTATCATCGGTTGCTGCATGAAGGGTGGGGGCATCAACGCTACGTCACATAACTCTAGCTCTTGGAAGCCTGTGTTATTCATGCATTCCCTGTCCACGAAAGCCATCGCTAGTGTTCTAACCTTGCTTCGGTAATCAATATAAGGTGAACTAATGTCCTTAATGCTTCATTTCAGTGTCTTTAATGGCACTAGCCCATATGGTATAAACTTTTCATTGAGCTGAGTTTGGTTAAACTAGTCACCACATGTAGCTCATACCCGTATATCCAAAGCACGCTGGATTCATTAAGCGTGTACGAGCCACATGTGGGTTCTTTATTTCTACATGTGGCTGTGCCTGTGCATCAATGCTCATGCCTGTACATCCAAAGTGGGTATGAGCCACACCGGGGTTCTGATTACACTTGGATAATATTCATGCATCCATGGCCCACACTCGTATATAATGGGTATGACCCATATGTGGTTTCTTTCTTTCCACATGTGGCTCGCACTTGTGCATCAATGGCTCATACCTGTATATCCAAAGCAGGTATGAGCCACATATGGCTTCTTTCTACGTGTGGCTTAACTATATTGACACTGAGGCTGTTGCTAAGCGTCGGTGGTAGCGAGCGAGCCCCGAAGAGCGTCTGCTATCTCGCGTTCCATCTTTCTCCGTGGTGGCGGCGCAACGCGTGCCTCTCGTGCACGTGCACGAGACAGAGACACGAGCCCTGGTGTTTGCCTGGAAGGGACATTCGGAGAAGAGAAGCCACAGTGTGTGTTGAATGCTCTTAGTGATTCATTTTTGTTAACCCTATTTTCGGGCAGAACTTCGCCCATATAAATCAGTTCTTATACTCTCCTACTGCTACAATATGTGCACCATCAATGGCTCATACCCATATATCTAAAACAGGTATGAGCCACATGCGGTTTCTTTCTTTCTACTATGGGACATATAGATTGTTTGTAGATTGAGTAGCGATTTTTCATATTGTCAATTTGTTTGCTTGTGCTGTGCCCTGTTGCTCCAAACTCTTACACTGTGTTCTACCATTTCACCACGTCATTTTGGCTCCACTGCACACTTGTGCGCAGTGAAGCCAGTGCTCGTTGTTGAGTAAAGGCATTTTCAGTTAATAAGTTTGAGATTTCTTTAGAGACTATTTTTGGCATGAGCTCGCTTTAGATCATCAATAGAAATCGCTAGAGGAAAACATTTCAGCTTTTTTTTTCAAGTTTGCCGGTATATTTTTACCATTGTTAAAGGAGTAAATGTTCATGAGGGGTGGCACATTTTATTCCCACGGTGCGAAGGAAAGTTTACATTGGCCAGACCAAAAGTGTAAACAGTCGACACATGAAGCTCATTCTAAACGACGGGAAGCAAGAGAAAAGCCACACATCTGTGTGGTTTGCAGTCGCACGGGGCCCCCTCAACAGCAGCATCTCACGTATGTCTGCATGACCCACCTACTCAGGATGTGATGTACTGGCTGCATCGCGTCGCGTGCAGTCACACACGTACTACGCATGTATTTGGTTGACCACACCTATCAATACTATGCTTTTTTTTTTATGCTAACACATCATGCAATGATGTCACCACTTGGCAACCGTGCAAACCTTGTGAAACAGACAGGCCACGCAAAGCTGCTTGCATGAGTCTCACAAGGGGGAGTGCTAATGCAGCCACTTAAAACCTTAATAAGTATGCACATATGGTTGCACATATTATGTAGCTGTAAGGTGCAGTTTCACAAGACCAGAATCTACAACATGGCCTGGTTGATTTGCAAGCCTGTTTTACTAGCATGAGCAGTACCTGTACAGCAGGTCGCCTACTGCATTAGACGAGATACACATGAACTTCCAAACCATTGCGTTTGACATGCCAGACAGTTCTTACTCCAGAGTTTTCACAAAATTTAGTGGCGTGACGCAACACGCACTTGCAAGTACTAATGAAGTGGCAGTGCTCTGCAGCAATGAACACGCAATTATGTGATGCCTGGCCAGTTGGTAACAAATGTTTATAAATGTGCACACAGTGCCGAAACAACAAATACATTACAAATACATACTATAAGTGCTGACTGAAGGTTTACTGCCATGGAGCAATATAAACTAGAAATAGCAAGGCCATGCAAAACAAAGTGCAACCAGCAAGCCCTTGCTGCCTTCATGGTGAGAGTCACTGAAGAAAAAATCAAACATGCACACAATCACTCGCACTGAAACCCTATGAACTTTCAGGGTTTCAAGGCTGCTGATTTCTTTTTGCTTGACAGCAAGAATGTGGCACTTGCATATACTTCACCTGTTCGCTTAAGTGAAAAGGCCTTGGCCATACGACGGCTCTAAGAGCTCTTACGCTATCCTATGACCCCGCAATTTCTAAAAGTCAGAAGCGAACCAGCACAAGCTACTGTGATTTGCTGTGTTGCTGCTGTTTTGGCTGTCACAATGTTTGCTGTGTTGTGGATTTATACAATGACCCAATTATTCACTGCTGGTTCTCTTACAGCGGAGCAAAGCTGCACTGATGGACGTAATTGTATCTTACACCTAAAACCTTGCATGATGTGTACAAAATGTATTCTTGCTCAATTAATATCCGATGGTGCAACAACCTTATGGTTCTGCATAAGAGTGACAGCTAAAGAGAACAAAATAAACAGCAAATTTTTTACAACACCACCTGTTTAATAACCTTTTCTTTTTTTCAACTGCTCTTTCTTCGCTTGCACTGTGGCAGCCTCTGCTAACGCATTCCTGGCGTGTTGGATAAAATACTGTTCCACGCCATTCATAATTGCGCCGAATCTTCATCCTCCAAGCATTATGAAGAGCTGCAAGAGAATGACAACGTGGCTATTCCACATTCTGCAGCCCAATTAAGCAAGCTATGGTGCACTAGATAAGCAGATAACACAGTTAATCAGGCTCGGTGCCATAAGGCCACTATCTCGGAATGCTTGCAAAGCAGCGTCGATTAGCTTTTATGCGGTTGCATAAACGGGTGTACGTAAGTTACGTTCACCTGTAACACAGAAAAAAATGAAAATCGGCAGTGGATAACGAAGAGAAGAGAAATGGAGACGAGCGAGAATGCGTTTCTTGTTGGGCTTTCATAAAGACCACAAGCGATCGCTGACCGGCGTGCCTTTGTGACTGGCATTTAATTAACAGTCTCGTCAGTAAAAACGATGCTGTGCTCTCTGTAAAGCGTCTCTTTTAAGCGACAGGGCTGATAATCGATGGCACACCCCGAAACGCCGTATTTCGCTAGTTTTACTCTGCCGATTGGTTGATTGAAAGGATCCTTTCTTATGGAATGGGGAGGCGCAGGTCCATGCGGTGTTTGTGGAGCAGTACAAAGCATTCACACAAGGAACGTTCTGCTTTCAATCACGTTACCGAAATCGCTCTTGTCCGGCGGTGTCCCACAGCTGCAGCTTCACCCTGACGTCCTTCTTGACTTCGATGAGTCTCGCGAAGAAGTCGACGCCGACAGTCGGATCGCAGACGTCGTGAAACTTGCCGTCCGTGAATGCCTTGAGCAGCGTGCTCTTGCCGACAGTACTGTCGCCGATCAGTATTAGCCGGAACTGATAGTCGAAGATGGGCTCGACCATTTTGGCTCCATCGAAATCCGTCGTTCAGAGCACGGCCACGCCAGAGAAGATCGCCACCGCAATGGAAAACACAGGGCCAAGTGCTACGGGAAACAAACACATATGCGTGCTGCGCCCAACAGCATCATGATTGGCGGTGGTGTCTTCGATTCTACGGTGCTAGTCTGCTAGTACTTTGGTCACGGTGTAATGATGACATCGGTTGAGCAACAGTTGAGTGTAGAGTACACTAGATGACCCACACTCGCCACGCGCCGAGTGGACTCGTGGAACATGCATGAAATGTATTACCATAGTCCCTCAATACCTTGAGGTATTGAGGGACTATGGTATTACGAAACTGCATGGGCTGCACTATCGTATTCGACACGCTATAGCGGAAGTTACGTCAAACTCCAGCCGAGTTTTTGTGTCCCGCTGGCTACACGAGCGCATTTCCGGTCTGTGGTTTTGTTGTGTATGTTCCATGTATTCAGAAACTACAGAAACTAAAAGATCAGAATAGTGAGTTTGACGTAGAACACAAGCTGCAGTTGTAGGTGTTCTGCCGTTCTGCGACTGCAGTCGCCTGGTGGACAACGCCCACTGAAGGCTTTGAAGCCGCTATTCGTAGGTGTCCTGTGCCGTATGTGTACCGCTACTGACTACTCGCGTCTGATGCTCGAAGGATGGCTGCTGACATTTTCACGAACGAGCGAGTTTTCTATGTCTGCAGCTGCGGTTCGAGGCGCCCTATTACTCGCATATACTTTTGTCGGCACTGTTCAAAGCTGCGATGCGGCGACTGCGTTTCTCACGAGGTAAGTATGACATGAGGCACCGCCTTAGTGATGTCACGTTTTGTCAGGAATCGGTGTACTGATTCAGCAAGGAGAATCAATGGGAGCTGAATATACTCGATTCAGCTTTGTACGGTACACGTTCATGGGCTGATTTATAGCTGACCTACAGATAAGTAACTGCGCCAAGATGGGACACGAAAATTGAGAAACACGAACTCAGTGATACATGTATAAACACACCCGGTGTAGAAGAAATAAACAGTGGAAGGGCGCTTAGCTGTGCTTGTTGGTACACTTGATCTGAATGCGAACTGCACTGAGATGGGATAAGGGAAGTAATAAATGTGTACTGGGGCCGTGTTCTGAGATGTGTCGCCAAAGGCGATAGTATCGCTGATGACGTAATGTCGCCTTCTGTATCTCCTAGCTGCGGTGGTGATTGGCCGGTTACACAAACCGGAAAAGTGACGGCGGGTCTCCGGTTTGTTCAACCAGCCAACCACACCACAGGAGGCAGCAAAGGCGGCACAATTACGTCACCAGTGATAATACTATCGGCTTTGGCAACACATCTCAGAACACGCCCCTTTGTGCTTAGCTGGGCACTTTGATACATTTCAACTTTACTTGAGCTGCACTACGACAGCACAAATCCCTGTGTGGGAGGTGTCATGCCCTCAGTGTGTGCGTTGTTACACTGCCGTTCAGCACCTGGATGCGACACTGGAGAGAACTTTCGGGTTGTTCTGTGGGATCGAGACTTAAATATCTCGCAAGAATGCGGTGCTGGAAATTGCGCCCATTATGTCATCATATGTGATAGTAAAAACTTCAACAACCAAGGGTTCAAATAATCATTGTTCTCTTTATTGGGAAAACTTGTGCCCATGCAAAGCAATTGACATATTGCAAAGGTCTGCAAGTCGGCTTTCTTGCATAGACGTTTTCCACCCAGAAACTCTCATCCACAGTTTTCTTTTCTGGTCTGAGCATGTTCACACCTGCAAATTTGAGCGAAGGTTCACGAACACCACAAAAGCTTTTTAAAGATATTCTGGGGAGTGCGCCCTCTCACAGTGAGTTCTGCAGTGCGCGAAGAGCAGGGAAGAAGCGAAAGGAAGGAAAGGCAGGGACCAGTGCTGAATGTGATTAGTGGTCTCTTCTGCTGGACTGTAGTCAAGGTTATTTGATTTAAAAATACACTTGCTTGAGTGTGCACGGTAACATTTTTGCAGGTGGTCAATTGACACAGAAGAATGATAATAGAGAGTTTTAGATTTGTAGGCTGAGGCATCAAAGGTAGAGAATACTGTAGGGAGCGCCAGGGGACTGGGCACTCTGCAGTACCAGGTGCAGGTGGCACTACTGTGAGCTATTTTACATGCACACACACAAAAAAAGTCTGCCATGTTCTTTGAAGCTTTTTACTGTATCTAAAGTGAAAAGTATGTAATTATTGCATTCTAGCAGTGCTAACCTGTGGTGCAGAAACGTGGGGGATAACAAAAAAACTTGAGATGAAGCTCAGGAGCATGCAATGTGCAGTGGAACAGAAAATGATAGGTGTGTCATTAAGAGGTAGAAAGCGAACGGAATGAATCAAGGAACAAACAGGAGTTGTCTAATATTCTTATATCAATTAAAAGAAAGAAGCGGGCCTGGGCGAGACATGTCATGTGGAGGACAGATTGAGTGAGTGATTGATTGTGGTTTTGTTAGGAAAGGATGCTAATTCCTAACCGAACCACAATCAATCACTCACTCAATCTGTCCTCCACATGACATGTCTTGGGGAGATAGCAGGTGGGCAGTATGAATGAGGGAATGCGTACCAAGAGAGGGAAAACACAAGAGGCAGGCAGAAAATTAGGTGCAGCAGTGAAATTCAAGAAGTTCGCTGGCATAAAGTGGAACTAACTCACATAGAATTGGACAGATTGGAGATCATAGGCTCCGTGCAGTCGAGTTTTCCATGTGCGACATCAGCGCCAGAATACACAGCCTTGCGGACAGAAGAAGCAAAATCGGGCAGACTGTGGCCGGACAATACGAAAACACGACGTGCGCATCTCCAACTCTGTAGCAGTAGGTCTACACTGCGTGTCCCACTTTCCCTTGTTTTGTTTCCTTTGAGACGTGCGCTCCAAACCTGCAGCAAACTGTTCCAGAGGGTCGCGATGCGAGCGTGTGTGTGTTTTCTTCCTAGCACGCCTGAAAAGCAGCGAAGAAACGCGCGCGTCACTGTCGCCTAGGCTTCCACCATGCGTGTGCTATGGGTGAACGCGGGCGCGTCTCATAAATGCACCCCAAGCGGCCAATGTCAGCGACACTGAGCCATCCGAAGAGAGCTATATAGCGCCCTCTGGCCAGTGAACGGAGCCCATTTCTAGAGGCCTTTGTCCTGCAGTGGACGTGAGCTGATGATGATGATATTAACTGCTCGAGCAAAGGAGAACTTGTTCCAGTGGTCAACACTGGAGGAACCTTTGTGCACTTGCCGCAACTGTTTATTTTTGTACGGTTGACAGGAACACCAAATTTACCATGTAGTGATTCTTGTTAAACTTTTGCGCAAAGAATTAGAAATGAAAAACAAGTGAGAGGGTTTATGCATCTGTGAAGTAAGCACTTCTGGCAAGAGCTGGTTGTACCAATTGGACTTGTCTTCTTCAGGACAGCAGTCGCCGTCCTGACGAAGACAAGTCCACTTGTTGAAACGTTGGCTTCTGCGGCATTCCCTGTTGTACATAGTTTGTAGCGATCTTATATTGACATGAATTTATCGACGACTAAAGCACTGGTGAAGGTATTGTTGACGTTTTACACATTATCTTGCATTTGCCCATAACTCTATAAAATATTTGTTTGCCTTTAAAAAGTCCCATCAAGCCTAATTTTACAATGTGGATTTACGTCGTGCAAGTTGGGAGTTGCATGTGTGACGCATATTTGCCAGGCAGGTCCACTACACTGTGATGTCTAGGGGGCAAATGAGAGTTCGATGTAATGTTGGCACTCATGTTCAAGCGCAGATGGTGAAATTGGGAACTGGGAACTTGTCTTTGCATTTGTTCATTACGTGGTACAGGCCATTGTGCAAAAAATGTATGCTGACGTGGAAATTACATTATTTGACTTTTGCTCGCAGCGACGATCATGCTAAGATGCTGCAGGAAGATGCATGGACGAAAGCTGTCCACCAATCAGGAGCTCCCTTGAGTAGAGAGGATTTTGTTGTGACTTGTTAGCGTTCAATGTTGTGGTATGTTTTTTTTTGTGCCCAGGTGGACTCAAACTACTGCTCCAGCTGCCTCGAGTACATGCCCTCACCTGAGGCACGGGTGAAGAAGAACAAGTGAGTTGCCAGCTGTGGTTTTTGATGTGCTTTTGGAAGAGCTGGCACTTTCCACAAAGGAAGGAGTTTATTTGGAAATTAAACTGCAGTGGCACCTTAGTGATGAACATGTAGCATACAGTCAGTGACATCTTTTTTGGACATCTGATGTATTGGATGTGCATGATAATTACTTACTTTTATTTACTTACAATACCTTACAGGCAATCAAGAAGGCATTGTGTAAGGGGGGATATAAGCAGCTGTATATACAAGTATAAAAAAGGCATTAGTACAACGAAAGGAATACTTAACTATGTACACCAGAAATATGATGATGAGAACAAAAGCTAACAGAAGAAGTAGAAAAAAAAAGCGAGATGTCACATTGAGGTTTGATTGATTTGTGGGGTTGAACTCTCAAAACCAGCTCTCATTATGAGAGATGCTGTAGTGGAGGTCTCCGCAAATTTTGACCGCCTGAGATTCTTTAACGTGCACTGACATCGCACAGTACACGGGCCTCAACATTTCGCCTCCATTGAAATGCAGCTGCGGCGGCCGGGATCCGATCCCGGCGATGGGCGGATCAGCAGCCGAGTACCATAGCCACTAGACCACCGTGGTGGGGCCAAATTGAGATGATCACATCATATGGTATTGATGCTACCAGACCAGCTTGTACGTCTGTACAGTTCAAAAGATCAGCAAAAATGTTTTGTAAGCATTTAGAAGAATTAGGGTGCAAAAAGAAAGCAAAATGTCTTATAACGGCTGAAGCCATACCTTTGTGCCACTGCCACATACTCCATAGAGTGATTAACGATTTAGGTCTGCTTGCTGGAGGGAATGTTTTGACTAAAGGACTTGTTTTCATCAGGGCAGCAACTGTTGCCTCGAGGAAGACGAGACTATAAACTTGCCTGTCCACTTGGGTCTCTCGTGGTGCGTGCCAAGAATAGGCAGTATGGTTACCAGGACTTTTGCGCTCGCCCTCTGGGGCATAAAAGCTGTGGTGGGAAATCACAAGGGTTCTTAGTTGAACTAGTTGGTTCATGAACATTATGGCAGAGCAGTGCAGACTAGTGCAGCAACATGACGCTGGTTTTAGGGCAGAGCCGGTTATGCAGTTATTCTGTCTGTGGGTTACTCGAATGCAAAAGATGGATTACCGGAGTGACTGGTTATTTGTCGTTCATTTTGTTTTTGGTCCTGCCACGCTGGTCTAGTGGTTATAGTACTTGGCTGCTGATCCGAAGGTTGCTGGATTGAATCCTGTCTGTGGCGGCTGCATTTCGATAGAGGCAAAATGTTGAGGCCTGCATACTCCGCAGTGTCAGCGCATGTTAAACCCCATGTGGTCAAAATTTCAGGAGCCCTCCACTATGGCCTCTCTTGTAATCATATTGTGTTTTAGGGACATATAACTCCACAACTCAATAAATCAGTTCATCGCTATGTTATCTTAACATTCAGATATTCGGATACCTGTATATTACTTTTAAGTAGTGGCACCAAAATTATTGCTTTCTTTCGCTCTCTCTCTCCCTTGGATTCTTAATTTCTAGTCATCCTTGCAAGCGCTTGTCTAAACCTGATATGTGCTTTTGTTAATGCCCTTACGTGTCCCATTTTTAAATTTGCCTTTCTGAATTGCTTGACTTCACATATAACCTTACAACCTTACTGCTAGATTCATGCAGCACTAGAATTATTATGTTGGGTGCTCTGTGACTTCAACACGGGAGGAATGTAGTCACCAGTTAGTGATCCATAAATGTTTTGGGGCACTATGTAGTGGTAATCTATCAAGTATGCATTATTTAACCCTCAAATATCTTAAAGGGGCACTGACACCAAAATTTCGCTGCTAAGATAGCCTGCGGGATCGATTTTCGTGGACATGCGTATGTCATCTACCATATCTCAATGGCGAACACAGCTCCGAAGGTAATTTAAATGAATATTGAAGTTCGCATGCACAATCGAGCACTAGATGCCGCACATCGCGACATCGGCAATAGCAAAGGTGACCTGAATGGGACCCCCAACTTCCGCAACATCACCACGGCGGCCCGAGCTCCGACAGTGCACCTAGCATTAATGATGTCGTAGCCGCCATTGCTTATTCGCTGCGGCTGCGTTAGTAGACTGCCGGCGACGCCAGATGTCAAAAAAATAGTTGCCACCCAACAACAATGACAGCAACAGCGACAACAACCTGCAGGACGTGTGACGGGCAAAAGAAAAGGAGCACACATCGGTTGTCGTGCGGAAGTGCGTCACAGTTATGTGTGCTCACGTGGTTGAACCCATTGCGAGCGCCGGATGGTGCCAGTTGCACTGGGCGCCTTGTCGTTTTTTTGGGCTCTCCCAAACCAAAACTGAAACTAGTGGGTAATAAACAGGCCGTAAATAATTATCTGACGCGCGCTGGAGTAATTGATGTACCGTGTTATGGCTAACAGATCCTCAGCTATGTATTGCAGCAAAAAAAAAACATCAGACGAAAATTTTCGTCTCGGCACCCCTTTAAGGTTGCACAACACAAATATATGGATGCTCAGGTAGTTACGTCGTGGCATCCTCGTTCAGTAAACTGTTAGTGATATGAAATTTTTGAGCCACTAATTCGAATGTGCGGTTAACCGCTTATTTCAACCGGATATGCTAGGTATCCATTTTTTGAAAGCCGGATAACTGCATAACTTGTTTTCGAGACTGGTTAGCTGGTCTAACAGATTTTGCAAGCATTAGTACAAACCATGGGACAGTGAAACACGCAGGACACAATGCTGCTCCCGTTTTGTTTTGCCAGATGAGAGGTAGAGGGAATGCAATGCACAAGTGTTCTTAAGTAGTCTAGTTGGCTCATCAGTGTTATGGCAGAACAGCACAAACTATGGTACTGTGAAACACAGAGGCAGTACTGTGTATTTCACTGTCCCACAGATTGCTCATTTTTTGCCACACTGTAAGCAGGAAATGAGTTCTGGACAGCAGGAACTTCTGTACCTCGGTGTACCTTGAATAGTAGGGGACAGTCAGACAAAAGTGTCTCGATAAAAATTGCGCTTGACCGATTCTGATCAACAGTACGAAGCTTGTAGGAGATTGCTGAAAACAGTGTACGCTTTGAGATTTTTTTCTTTTGCAAGGATACTGCGTACTTCTAAACAGCCCATGTTAGAGCAGAAATCGCAGGTTGCTTTTTGAGCCAGACAGCAAGCAGCACAATTGTGCGACAAGTGTTCCCAAGAAGAGCAGCTGCTTGGGTTGGTTTGGCTCGGGGACGCAGCATCTCTCTCACAAACACACCTGCTGTCTGCAGTGAAGGTTTAATTGTCTGTTCAGTTGCATGTGTGTCGTTTGTTTTCTATTTGTTCACATTGCTGGACTTTAGCAAATGTGCTTATGCAGAACTTGTTACTGGGTGAGTTGGTTGAAATCATGGAAACACATTTTAGCACAGAATGGAAAAAAAGACTTAAAAAGAAAGATTTACAGTGAGATTTTCAACAAATGCATGAGCATTTGTTGTAAATCTCGGCTCTGTAATAAGGATGAAATCTATTGAAGTTTAGCTCTTGATGCAAGTCTTATCTCTGCATTAAGAATAAAATCAGTTGAAGTTTAGCGCTTGATCTTTTGCTTTCTCTTTCATTTTTTCAAAGTCTTTGTTTTTCTATATTGTGCTACAATGTGTTCCATTGTGTAAATGGCTTCTGCAAAGGGAGCTTTGGATATGGACAGCTTATCTGGAAAGTTGTGATTGAGCATGCTGCCAACAAGGTGGTCACAAACGAGCCTTCCCTCACCTTGTGGCATTGTGTTGTCACAGAACTTTAATTTTGACGTGACAGTGGTGTAGAAGGCAGCAGCAGTTGGTGTCAGCATTGTCTGGTTCACTTCTTGTGCACGCTTTGCCTCTTTTCATGGTGAATTGCTACAAACTGTCTCTAGTTTCTCTCACTGTAAAGTTCTTTGGTAGTGCATGTACAAAAATATAAGCCTGCATTGTTCAACAAGTTAACATACCAATTATTATTTAATTTACAATGGTTGTTACAATTTTTTAATTAAGTTTTCTTTAAAACTTACTGACCTCTCTATTTGCTTATGTTTTTGAACCTGGAACTGATATTTGTAATTTGAACTGGATCTGGAGACAAAATTTTGATATTGGAGCTTCCCTGCGAAGGGCATTCTGTATTGTGATTATTGTAGAGTGACAGAATCGGGTATTATTTTGTATCAGCCTGTCTTGAGATGAAGAAAAGATCCCTGGGAATTTGCACCCGTTCACTTGATAGACACCCTGATTTGCTGCATACATTGCCATTGTATGACAAATGCAGTCCTATCAGATATGGTCACATATCTGGTAGACACCCACATCAGCAAGATACACATAAAGGTGGTTGTCAAGCCTGTTGCCTACAAGTCTACGTGGTGCACAGTGTGAGTCCAGTGCACTTGCATGCCTTGTCCCTACAAACTGCTGTGCTTTCTGTCAGTAAACTCATTTATCCTCTTCATGGGCGAATTGGTACTTTGTTGAAGGACTGTCTTTCGCAATAAGTGGGTAGGGAACGGCATGGGACGGGAGGGCCCTTGAAAAATCTGATTAGCATCACTGAAGAAGCCGTGCATGTGCAGGTGCTCGACATGCTTCGAGTGCCCAAGCTGTGGGCACACCCTGTCAGTGCGTGCCACCACCATCCAGGTGCAGACGCCGGAAGAGCCTGGCAAGGCAGTGGCCAAGAAGGTCTACTACATGGCCTGTGGGCTATGCCGATGGGCCACCAAGGACGTTGGGCTCCCCGACCAGCCTCTTGGTAAGTCCTCCTCACACTCTGCTCATCCTGGCCTTCAATGTTGCCCCCCGTTTGCGCAGCCACGGGCGGCTGGCAGGAGTACGAGAACCCTTGGAGCAAACGGGTGAGCTTTTTACTCTTCCTGTTGAAGCTTTTCTTTTTTCAAGCACGCACTCACGAACACTAGTTAATGCAGTTAGCTAATTCTGTCAGATCTATCTTTTACGAGTAACGGAAACTAAGGGGTTTGGGTTTCTTTAGTCACAGTCATGTGAAAGGTGCCATCTAGGCAGCCTGTTGACTATCGGATATCACACGTTAGTGCTCCCAGTGCTATTGAAGAGCAGAAGCAAGTCAGTACAGCTACATCACTTCGTTAGAAGATGCATAAACTGCACGTTCATCCACATTGTGTACAAAGATGGAGCTGTTGGCACATCCAAAGTCGTGGCAGCTGGTAAAACACACACGTAACGTTAATCTGATGACACCTGTTTTGCCAAATCTGTTTCCTACTTTCTCAGACCCTCCATATTTACAATGTGACAGGGCACCAGGAGAAAGTAGCAGCATTACAGGCACTACTTTCAAGGATGTAACTTGTTGCAGTTAGGTACTGCCAGTCAAAAGGCATTATTTAGTATTAGTTTTCCATTGCTACAAAAACATTAATGAAAAATCACAAAACACCAACTTTAATTAATTGCAACGTAGATTCAATGTCAGAGGGGTCTCACTGGCTTATGTTAAGGCACAAGTGGTGACAAACAAGTTAAAGATGGGGCATTACTGGAGCTGACATTCTGACAGAGGGCTGACATTCTGTCAAGGCTGAGAACAACACCAGGTCCCCTCATCAAAAATGTTGGCTGCAGTGACATTCTCTAACGATTTCTCATCACACGTGCATTTCGTAGCTGTTACATAGTTGTGCTGCTCTTACCATGCAAGATGAAGAGTCATTGTGGTTGCAGGCTCTTTGAATGAAGAAATTGTCAGAGTTAAAAGTTACCTACTTGAAAGAGTAAAGAATTATGAGTTCATGATGGAAGGAGGTAAGGCATGCAGACAAAGACTCAAAGTGAAGCGCACTACATTAACGTCGACTATTAACTGGAAAGGGTGCACGGTGGCGAAAAAGGAGTAGCTGGAAAGCTTTGCTGAATGTGCTCAGGGCTCTTGTGCGGCCCTACCTGAAAAATAATGCCTTCCTTACGCAAGTTATAATGGAAGGCTCTCCCACGCATGCACTTCCGCTACTAATGGTCTGCCATGCCTTGACCATTAAATGCATTCCTTCATTCTTGTGTCTGTCCAAGACTGCACATTCTTTGAAGTTGTTCGGCTTGCATTTACAATCACTACAGTACAAGAAAAGATTAGAAGGCAGTTGTCCTGCTAACAGTCTGTTATGCTGCATTGATCTCTGACTCGGAGGTTACAGCTATTTCTCACATAGACCCGTTCATGTAGCGAAGTGTCCCAGATAGCCCGTCATTTACAAATTTAGGTGCCTTGCTGAGCACAATGTCGCAAACCCCCACCTCTGCCAGAACATGGGTGCACAGACGGACATTTTGGACTCTGCATTGACTTGCGTGATGGCACAGTTGTGTGACGTCTGTGCCAAACTGCTGGTGTATGGTGGTGGTTACATGATACAGGTGTCACAGGGTGCACTTTTAATCTCGAGTGAGTCCATTGAGTATTGAAACTTGCAGCTGTGATGGGCTTTTCTTCACAGCTTATGCAAGTGAGCTTACAGAGGAAAAGGACTTTGAAATCGCAATAGAAAGTGCTCCATAAGACGGCGGTATGAGACTTAAGATTGCATTTGCACAGTGAGGTGAGATAGTTGACACATGAACTTGTTTTTCATTGTCTTCCTTTCTATATAAGGCGGTGTACAAAATTAAGTACCTCAGTGCAGTATGATTGCACCATTGATGTGATTGTCTGTCGGTAAAATTTTGAGCTTCAAGGTGGCGGTGCCCTTCATGTCGTCTGCAATGGGGCTGTTTCTTCTGGCCATTATGGCACCAATACAGTCAAGTGCCATCCATGTATGGAGAAATACATTGTGGTGGTTTTGAATTGGGCTAATAATGAGGATGGATAAGACAAGTGTTATCTCCATTCTTTGTTTGCACTTCTCTAATAAAGTATGAAAACTAGAATCAATGGGACCCTGAAATGGTCTTGGTGATTTCGTACAAATGCACTCCTCTGATAGCTCAAATCCTCATGATCCCTAGCAGACCAATATCAGCGCTCTGCGTTGAGTGTGTAATTTACTACGAGGTCTTAAATAAGCGCATCATGAAAGATAGATGCGACTCAACTTAGAGTGTACTCAAACGCCCCTGCCCATGGGCCGTGCAGCAGGCATTCAACAATTGGCTTTCAGGCCGACAACATGAGGGCCAACAGTATTGTCACTGCACCTAGCAGTGCAGAATTGTGTTGCCAATGCACTACTACTAAGGCAGACGGCCCGAGTGGGTACATCCTGGCAGACAGCCTGAGTAGCAATGGCTGCGCCTCCCACTGCGGCCGATGTGCTGAGGCCTGAGTAGGGACATTGCAATGCCATGTCTCTACTGCGGCCTCGGCATATCAGCTGCCATGGGAGGCGCAGCCATCGCTAGTGTGCTCCCTGTAGCAAAGTGAGTTGAGGAGGAACAGAAGTAGGGAGGAGGAAAGTGACAGAAATAAGTCTGTAACTGCCTTGGTGCAAGGTGCTTCGCTTAATTTATGGCGTGAACGGTTTGACGACGACGTAGCCTAATCAGTAACACACTGTAAAAAAAAAAAAAACAGTTTCACGGACCATTTAAGAGTGAACTTTCTCTGAAATAGGCCAGACCTTTGGGCCTTGTTGCGAGTAGACAATGTCGAGCCGTTGGTTGCAGGTGGGCATCCTGTTCGAGCACTACCGGCTTGTGGCGCAGAGGGACAAGATGGAGCGGGATCGCAAGAAAGCTAGCCAGCGCTCTGGATATCTCCAGTTTTCGGTCAGTGACTCGTGCCGTTTTGCTGGTATATACAGGTTCATTTGAATAATTTGCCTTCATAGAAGAGAGTAAGGGGCCACTGAGGTGGGGTGCAAGTGCCTTTCATAAAGAAGCAGTGTCATGCTCATACAGTTACCTCTTGCATAGATCCATAGGTTTTTACGCGACGGTTGTTGCTGCCATTCCTGAGCATGCACATGTGAATATTGCCATGATCTGCTCTACTGGAAGTTGTTAGTAGGTGTTCCTTTTGTCTCCTTCTCATATGCATGTGTCTGAGCACCCTGATTTCTTCTAAGATGGGCTCCTACAAAATAATTACGTGTCCTCCCTTGCTTTAGAACGTGCACAATAGGATGTTTTGAAAGTGTCCTGCATCTCTTCTGTTGCTGAATGTTTCACTGGTGTCATCTGTGCTATAGAATATTTGACATGTTTTTCATTGAATTGAGTTTTTAAGAATCATATAAAAGTGCTAGCACCCCTTTATTATTATTTTTTTCTACAAATTATTGGTCCTTTCAAAGCTGAGAAGGCCATGATGAGGAACATGTGTTAGGATGTTCTACAGTTTGCAGCCATTGATGAGGAGTTTCCATCGCATAGCACAAGATTGTCTGTGTCTTTGACAAACTGGCTCTTTTCCTCTTGGTGCACTCCACAGGGAGGTTGATGTATTGCATAATAGCAATAGATGGTGCCAGTGTTCTCATGGTGGCGTTTTTTTTAGTTACTTGGGTGCACGAAGGACTGGTTTCATCCTCTTTGATTCAGGATCCCCGGTGTCTCGTGCTATTGACTTTGTGCACTCGCCAGGGAGCTTTTTGGGTACAGAGGGGTGGTTTGGTATCGGAACACCCCCCAAAATTTTCTAAGTGCTGCGCACTTTCCCTATGGGCACATGCAGACTCGCATTAAAAAAAAAAAAAAAAAATACTGATGGGGTAACACACGTCCTGAAAAATATTTCTGGCCGTGCCACTGCTTGGGACAGTCCCGCCAATGCCTTTCTGTTCTGTCAAATATACGTCACCTGTGTTCACGAGGATACATCTGTGAATGACATGGGCTTGTGCGTTTCCACCAAGGGCAAACACTACTTACTTGACATCCTGGTGATGCGAGTCAAGCTGTGTTGATTCCACAATGGTCAGTATTGTCCACCATTTGTATAATTCAGCTATCTGGCATGCCGCATGAAGGTGCAATAAATGCATATTTATTTGCTTGCACTACTGTGTCCTTTGTTCATACCAAGTGATTCTACAGGTGAGAGCAGAACATTGGCATTTCTGTTAGCTGTGTGCAGTGAAGGAGCTTAGTTCATCAGATGTGTATTTTGGGCTTCATGAGGTGTCGTTTTTGTGCCTGTGCTATTATCAGCCATAACTGTGCTTACCAGAGTAGCTGCTTTATAACGGTGTTTTCAGGTAACATCCTAATTTGTTGAAATGCAGTGTACTTGGACCCTTTTATAAGAGCCACTCATATATAACAGACGATTTGGTATAGAAGACATCGTTTACTGTCATGGTTGGCTGCCCCAATTACTTCACTTAGTTGGAGCTCTTTTGTAACAGATGTGCTCCTGAGGAGAGTCGCTTATAAATGACAAAATATCCATAAGCTTTGGTCAGTAGTCATTCTTGTGGCAGATATTCGGACTCTAAATGCATTACTGTTGGCTGCTAACTACAGTTCATTCGTTGGGGGAACAAAGGGAAATGATAACAAAGTAACGTGAGAAAGTTGTGGTGAAGAAAATGTGCATTGCATTCTGAGTGATGCAGTCCACCCAGTAGATCATCTAACATGTGGTGCCCCTTGCAACAGGCTGTAGTCCTCTTCCGTGGTCAGTTCACTTATGGTGTGCCCACATTGAAGTAAGGGTTGACAGAAAATGAAGATGTGGCACCCTGCTTGTAACAGACCACTCGTATGAGGGACAGAAGGTGCCGTCTTTTGCGTGTCTCTTATAAGAAAGGGCTTCAACTGTATTCGAATTCACTTCATGTTTGGAATTTTGCTGTTTGCGCAGCTTGAATTTCTAGTGCTGCCAAAACTGTCCACAGTACCTTGGAAACATTCTTATAGCAAAGATTTTGGCTGGGCAAGTTTGTCTGCTTCATAGAACAACATTTGATGTGGACCTGCAAGCCTTAAAAAAACCTTTCAGTGTAGGGCTTTCAAACATGAAACCTACGTATCGAGTGTTTTAGAGATACATTCTCTTTTGTCAGTGTGCAGAGCTTAACAAGAGTATCTGCTCACGCTTGCTTTAGCCACCTTAAGATGGCACCACTGTTTGTATCTAGCTTTTTGTTCTTTGGCCCATTTAAGAGGATGCGGCGACAAGTCAGTCGAGTCGTCACGTTTCCAACAGCAAAACGGAATGAAGTTGTAAAGCGTGTTTTTATCTGTACTGCTTGTGAATACTTGGTGTTTTTGCCTCCATTTGATGATCTGCGTGTTCACGTTAGCATTAATGTTTTGCTCTCTTCGGATATTCTAAAGGACTAGCCTGTCCCATGCAGTGCAGCCTATTTTGGTGTTCATGCTGCATCACGTACTAATGCTTAGCAAGTGCTCTAGTTATTACTAAACATTCTGATATACTGCTATTGTTGTACATATGTTTCCTTGTGAGAAGAAAAAAAAAAGGAACATTTTTATTCTTTTTTGCAGGACCGATATGGAGTGTCCGCAGTCGTGGCCAAAAAGTTTGCAGGTCTCATCAATGTCAGGTGAGCTGCTACGAAGTATGAGCGCCAAGCATCCTCCTCTCTGTACTAGTATGGCTACTACTGTGCTCCACTACAAGTCTAGAAAAATGCAGCTTTTCATATCAGAGGATCTCTCCCCAGCCAATGGGCCTGCTGTGTTGGCATAGTGTCGTGGGTGACTGCTTTTGTGCCGCCGTTGCAAGAGAAATCGAAAGATGCGTTCTTCGCACTTCCGGCCCTTTTCCAAAGTGGCTGCCTCCACTGCTTTCCTCATTTATTTCTGATTGTGCCTGGAAGTTTTCACTGTTGAGGTTGTGCACAGCGTACAATGTTAATGCGTGGATATTCACTCAAAAGATTGTGTCTTCATTCTGTCTAAAAGGTCCGATCATGCACCTTAAAATTCAATACCAGGCTAGAACAAACCTTTATGCATTTTTTTTTTGTTCATACTGCAGTAGGAGTGCAAGTTTATTGATTTTGACCAAGTGAGCTGTACTAAATAGGGCCCGTTCTTTTTTTTTCCAAGCTCTAACCCCCCCCCCCCCCCTTTCGGCAGCCCTTACGTACCCTTCAATGCAGGGTGTTTCTGAACAAAGAACATAAAGGCCTGCTTGGGATCTTACAGGTGCAAATACACTTGGAGAAACCCAGCAAAGTCCTACCTGTAGGCGCATATTTATGCCGCAATTAAATTGCCTGGAAGAAAGGGTCCTTCTATGGAGAAAAGCCTCATTATTCTTGACTTGTGGCCGAGTATGTGGATTAATTCACAGCTCTGTTTTCTCCAAGCAATGCATTCTGAACGCCTTGAGTGGTCCTCTTCCAGCAGGAAGGAGGATGAGGTGAAGAAAGTAGAAGAAATGCAGCCGGCGGTTGCCACTGAAGATCTCGAACCACTTCCTGGGGAATACTTCACTGATCCTGTCAATGTGGCTCAAGGTGAGTCTGCCGGCATGCTGTTTACCGTCGTGGTATTTACCCAGATAAACCTTTAAACGTTGCAATATGAACCAGTGTCCAAAAAGATTAAAATGATGTTTACACTTCGTATTGGTATTGTAAATTATTCAGGATAAAAAATACAGCCACATTCACAAAGAGTAAACATGTTTCTTCTTGTATTTTCCAGAAAAAAGGAAGGTTCTTATGAAACTCTCAAAACTGGAATGTGGAGGAGCTCTATCTTTTTTTTATTACACTGTCTTATCCTCAACCACCTGCCCTTATTTTGATTCTGCTTTGTCCATTGTAAAGATAATTTTTAAGTTTTTCTGTTGTTTCAAGTGCAAGGATGCAAAAATACTTCGTAGTGACAGAACCAAAGATATGGCCATTTGCTGACATCTATTTACTTGTGTCTAAGTGTGTCGTCGAATGCACTCCATCCCATTCTAATCCTCCTAATTACCTCGGCCTCATGATTCGGATCAGGGGTCACCACCTGGCCTAAGTAGACATATTCACTTACTACTACCAATGTCTTGCCAGCTATCTGAAATCGCTGTACTCGGCCAAGGCTATTGAACATTATTTTAGTTTTCTGCATATTAATTTTCAAGCCCACTGTTATACTTTGCCTATTAAGGTCAGTAATCATGCTTTGTAATTCATCTCCCGAGTTACTTAGCAAGGCAATGTCATCAGCGAATCGGAGGTTACTGAGGTATTCCCCATTAACCCTTACACCCACCTGATCCCAATCCAGCGTTCTAAATACTTCTTGTAAACATGCTGTCAATAACAGTGGAGAGATTGTGTCCCCTTGTCGTACGCCCTTCCTTATAGGTATTTTGCTGCTCTCCTTATGGAGGGCTATGGTGGCTGTGGAGCCGTTGTAGATGTCTTCCAGTAGTCTTACGTAATGCTCATCTACGCCCTGATTCCGCAATGCCTGCATGACTGCTGAGGTATCGACCGAGTCAAATGCTTTCTCGTAATCTATGAAGGCTATATATAGGGGTTGATTCGCGCATTTCTCTATCACCTGATTGATAGTGTGAATATGGTCTACTGTTGAGTAGCCTTTACGAAACCCTGCTTGTTCCTTAGGTTGACTGAAATCTAAGGTGGCACTCTCAGATAATGCATTCTCAGATAATGAATGGTAACTTACCATTGTTGCTGAAGAGGAAAGTGTATAACAGCTGCATCTTACCGGTGCTCACCTACAGGGCAGAAACTTGGAGGCTAACTAAGAGGGCTCAGCTTAAATTAAGGACGACGCAGCGAGCTATGGAGCGGAAAATGGTAGGTGTAACCTTAAGGGACAAGAAGAGAGCCGTGTGGGTTAGGGAACAAACGCGTGTTAGGGACATATTAATAGAAATTAAGAAGAAGACATGGGCGTGGGTGGGCCATGTAATGCGAAGACAGGACAATCGCTGGTCATTAAGGGTAACAGAGTGGATTCCTAGAGAAGGCAAGCGTGGCAAGGGGCGGCAGAAAGTTAGGTGGGCAGATGAGATCAGGAAGTTTGCGGGAATAAATTGGGCCCAGTTAGCACAGGACAGGAATATTTGGAGATCCATGGGAGAGGCCTTTGCCCTGCAGTGGGCATAGACAGGCCGATGATGATGATGATGATGAAGTGTGTTGTCAATAAATATTACGATTGCTACGTCTTCTGTTAAAGGGACCAACAACCAATTTTTCATGTACCTGTTTTCTTTATTTCAATGGAAAGCTTATCGGTCAGTGTGTCCAGTCACGCAATGACAATGGGGAAAATGCCCTGAAACATTTTTTATGATAATTTTTTGTCTGTGGGGTCTTACATGCAACACATGTTGCAAAGAGTGGCCAACTGCTGTCGGGTGTGTTCGCGCCAGGCTATGCCTCCACAGAGCGCATGCGCCGAGGTTGAAAACAGGTTCTCAGTTTCCGCGAAGGCAGTGCCGCTTTTCAGCATCGACTCCTTTTGCTGCTTAGAAAGCATAGTAGGGTGGAGATGCATTTTTATGTGTCAAGTGCAACTTTAAGTCCGAGGTATGGTCATATGAACACTAGCAGGCAACGCATGGCGTTTCAAAGACTCCATGTAGCAGTACAAAAGTGTCTCCACCAGGTTATGCCACATTCCAGTTTCGCAGTTTTGAAGTTCATTTTAAAAATACAAATCCTGTTCAAATCGCGAAAGGGTGCTCAATTCCATCACTATAATTCAAGTTCTTTCGAAATGCACGAAGGTCTGTTCGCACGCTCTGGCCAGTTATCAATCCCTTTAAGTGCACTCCAGACATTAGCACAATAACGTTCAGCAGCAACATGCAAGACCAAATGGTGGTGGCCGACTGCTCGGTGGAGGTACCCTGCATTCTTATATGCTCCCTGCAGCATCTGAGGCATTTCGCTTCTCATACTCTCTCACGGTAGAGTCTTGTTGCAGCATGTGTAAGCTCTGTAGGTGGGAAGGCATCCCCTTAGTTTGTTTTGCGCATCTGAAGGAGGAGAGTAGAACTCGCACGTCACACGTACACCTCACACGCACACGACCAGCACATACATCACGCAAGCTCGTTCACATTAGCATGATGTTGGCTTGGCTTGACAGATGATCTCCGCACTTGGAGTCTGTCTTGTGCATGGCCATGCCAAGTGAATCATAACAGCTTGTAAGTAGTCTGTGGAAGCTTTATTGAGTCATTGTGTCCCCACTATGCTGAAAACTCTGAAATTTGAGGCATTGTGTGCTGGGGGGGGGGGGTAATGCTTGGCATGAAATTAGAGAACGAAACATGCACTTCGCTGTCCTTTAATGTTGCTGTGTGCTTTAAGTTACCCCAGGCTATCAATTTTATTGAAAGGTCAATGAAAGTGTTACACTGTGCCAGTTTTCAGGTGCTTTGAATCAGTGCTCTGAAATGTGTGGCGCTTGTCCCAGTGTGCAGCATTGGCCAGAGACTGTCCCAGCCAGATCTGCAGGCAGAGTACACAGCCTTTCTGCAGCCCAAGCGCAAGCCTCTGCTCATCAAGCGCTCACAGAGGTGCCGGGTGTGTACTTGGTTACTCATTGTTAACCACTCCTGTTTGCAGAAGCTAGCGGCTTTGCTTCGGTAGAAAAATGAGCACACCTTCTTGAGTGCATGTCATCTCGTATCATGCTGTGAGTTGTTGGCTGTGTCATTTAGTCTGTCTTTTTGGCATTGTCATCACATGAGTCGTGTACTGCTAAGTTTGGTAAAGCCAGCGAATCAACTAAAGAGTATACTTTGCGAAATGACTTTAAGGGTCTTTATAAGGAAAACTTTTGTGCCATAAATAATATATACAGTGAAACCTCGATTATACGACGTTCTCGGGACCGCGAAAAAGCGTCGTAAAATGTGGGCGTCGTAAAATCCGAACAGAAAAATTTATGCCCTTGAGTGCGCCGCAATCCACTGGTGTGATTCGCAATAGCTGTAGCCAAACATGGCACACACTTAAGGGGGGACGCGGCCTTTGAAAGTAGAAAAATCACAAAAAACGCGCTTTTTGGAAAACCGCATATTTGCACTGTAGGGGTGTCATAAACAGCCCCTCCTGGAATTTTCAGTGCCTAATTCGTCCTAAAACTACTTCATATATATTACGAGCAGTGGCAGCTGCTGTGCCACTCACACCCGCTCCGAAACAGCAGAGCTTCAAGTGAGCGCCATTCATGCACCATTCAACCAACCGGCACCATTTTGGTTTTCTTTTAAAGTCGTGCACTTTTCTCCACTGCCGGCGGTGGGAGCGGCAGTGGCGTGGTTGGAAGCATGGTTCGCGCATGATTGGGGGGCTCACGAGGGCATTCGAGTATCCCGCACTTGGATGCGAAGCTGCGCTTGCGCCGAGCGCGTGCTCCTCGAGAGAGTAGGGGAACGTGAGGCCGCTACTGGCTGCTGCGCGTAATGACGCGGTGGCCTTCTCCGGCGGCTGCTCCGTGCATCGTCTGCTACGGTTAGGGTTAGCGCCTGCTTCGTGGTTGTCGCCGCGATGTCTGCCTTTGTGTGTGCCTCTTCGCTTTTCGTTATCACAGGAGGGAGATCGCAGGAGAGCGGGAGAGAGATGGTTGGTCGGAAAGGGTGAAAAGAATGGGGGAAGACAACAACCGCGCCACTCTATGCCGCTACTCGCGGCGCCGGCGGCCGCTGGGAGGGCCAGTGGAAGACGAACAAACGGCAGCGGAAAGCCGAAACGAACTGGTTTCCTGAGCACTCGGCATGCGGAGGAGTGACAAAGAGCTGGTGCGATGAAAGACGCCCGCGGGCACTTCCTTTTCTTCACCGTTTGGTCACCCTGCTTCACATGCATCGTCGTGTAACGTGGGTTCGGCGTAAGATCGCATCGTATAATTAAGGTTTTTAATGCATTGTGTCTATGGGGCTTTCACCGGGACTGGACTAATCCGTCATAAAATTCGGGTGGTCGTAAAACCGGGGGATGTAAAACCGGGGTTCCACTGTAATTAATGTAAAGCAAAGTTAAAGCACAGTGATACCAGTGATCACATTTGTCAGTATTCAGAACCTTATCTTCATGTCGAAGACATTGGGGCCATATAGATTTATCATCGTACACACCAATATTATCGTTAGTGCTGGTATAACTGCAGAAACTATATACAGTACAAGCTACTTATAACAATATTGAAGTGCCGTGAATGTGTGGGTGGGGTTTGGGGATAAGAAGGGGTGGAGGGCGAGGTGGGGAGGGAGATGTATATGCTTCACAGCATGAGAGTGGGCACAACAATGGCCTAGCACACTGAATCTACCCTTACCTACACTTTGCTCACGGCACATAGAAGGGTTTACGGGCCGCCCGCTGATGACTGCTGAGATAGCGATTGCACCAGCAATGGTGACCGTGCAAAGTCCACTTGCTGATCGAGCGATGCCCCCCCCCTCGTCATTTCATGCTTGTTAAAAACAAGTGGGGCATTTCCGCTCCACTTTAACGGCGGGTGTCCCCAATCGTTAATGTTATGGCATGTGCCCTCCGAGCAACGGAGATGGACTGGCTTCATTTGATCTCTGCTTCAGCTATGTTCATCGCCCCCACTCGTGTGCTTTTTTACTCGCGGACAGAACATACGATGTGCAGGGGATGTTATCAGTTTGGACTTTATACAGAACATGACAGCGATGGCAAAAACCCTTCGAGAATGTTCATATAATTGCTATCGCAATAAAGTTGATTTTTCTTTTTTTTTGTGGTAGTGTGCTTGTCACACGGCCAGTCAGTCCTGACTGAGTTCATTAAATCTATTGAAGGACCACAGCAAGTTCTCTTGCTCTGGCTGCCTTCAAGAGCGTTCTTGTAGACTTTCGAGCAGTGTGGCCACAAGTCAAAACTGTTCTTTTTCTGTTGTCTCTCACTTGCAGGAGTGTGAGCACAACTTGAGCAAGCCTGAGTTCAGCCCTGCTAGCATCAAATTCAAGATCCAGATGGCTGCGTTGTGAGTACTTGCCTGTACGAAGTGAACTTAGCATAAACGCTGGACTTCCATTAATTTGACTGTACATGATCCTGTCGAATCTGAAATTCCTGGCCGCCAGACTTCTTGTAGGCCAAAATGATATTTTTATCCTGCATGACCCCACCAAATAAACAAAACTTCACGGTCAGCATGCAGCTGCTATGCACAACCAATATGGTTGTGACCTTATGAGCACAACTGCTGCAGCTTCAGGTTTATGCTGCCAAAGCCTTGGTGGGCAGTGAACCTGTTGAAGATGCATCGACCACTGCTTAACAGGCGGGCTTTTGGCCTGGGTTGCCAGCTTTCTTAGATTTACATGATGACTTACTGTACTTGCCATGAGTTTACATGGAATCTTTTTCATTAAATTGAATAGAATACAGGGAGGAACAAATGGCTCCCGATGAATTTAGTGTTGGATACTTAAATGTTTTGGAAACGGCAACAAGCGTCAAAGGCTTCCAGAGTCCTTTTGATGTAAGATGTCAGATGTGACATGCATTGGCCCATGGGCAGTCTGGCCTGCAGGAAGGTAAATAAGCCTGATTGTGGGTGGCCTTGCTGAAGCGGTGTGACAGGGATGCTTGAGCCTGGATAGATTTGATGGTGTGTTATATACAACTGCAGTTAAGGATGGAACTTCTGATAGGGGATCTGAGAGGGTGCTTAATGGGACATCAGAGAAAGTGCAAGAGCCCTGCGTGAAATTTTATGTGGCACATTCAGGTTTGTTGTTTACCATGAAACTGATGCTGGTAGCAATCGCCAAGGCTTGAACACTTCTTCTGCCACCTCTGCATTGGCTTTTCTTGTCAGTCTTCCTGATGTAAGTTGTTTTTTATTGTTCATTATGGCTAGTGAGAAGGCTGGTCGGTTCATATATCTGCCTCGACCATGCGCATCATAGCCTTATCTGATTTAAACTTCATGTGGAAGGTTTTGGCCCACTGTGCTATGACTTAGGGTGTAGACATTCTACTTTAGTCTTATTCTATGTAGTGCTTGGAAGTACACTTACTTGTGAAAACATGGATTATGCACACTGTGTAAAACCTCTGCTGATTAGCATAATTTTGTCTTTATCAGCGGTCTAGAGGACCATTTCTTGTTTATGTCCCACACTGACTGTGAAATGCGTTCTCACTTGTGCAGCCACCATGTTCCTGAAATCAAAATCAAGTCTGTGACTGCGTTCAACATTGGGGAGGTGAGCTTTTCTCGGCTATGGACTGGTGAAAGTGTAATTTCAAAGAAATTATATTCCAGATAATGACTTGTATGTACATACACATACTTATGCACACATACAGACAGATACACGCATGCACGTACACTTGCTAAGCGATGAAGCCAAAACTTATTGAAATGAGCCTCTCAGTTTGCTGCTTTGGGCTGTATGTTATTGCAACAAATATAATTAGGGGTGCTCAAATGGAAAACATTTTGGAAATATGGTGATAACACTCAAAACTGTGGTGTAATATTGAATCAATTGTAAGTGTTTCTACTTCTTAATGAGGGATTATGATGTTGGTATATTCCATGTGGGGAAAAAGAAAAAAGAAAAAATTCCCATGTGCTTTTTATTTCTCTTGTAGATAAGGTTGTAAATAATTGATACCAATTTTAATGTTCACCTGATAGATATTCAATGCTTACGGTAGGTGAAATGTAAGTCCTCAACAAGGCACGATTGCTGTACTCTACCGACAGTGACTAAACTGTCGTTAAAAAAACCCACACATATTGTTGATGATGCTAGCGCTCCCTTTGTTGAGAAAACTGAAGAGGAAGTATTGATTATGTCGCTACAGTTTGTACCGACATGTATCTTTGTATTCACGAAGGTAGGTGACATACAACTACATTGCAGAAACATTACAGCTTCACAAAAGAAGCTGTAACTTATGCATATTTGGGCAGCTTGCAATGCGTACTGATATTGGAACAATTTTTAGAGGTCTTCTTCCAGGCACGTTTCTTGATTAATTTGACAACATCTTCGTGTTCCCAGCGACAGGGGGCCGCATTACAGTGGGCCAGAATGCTAAAACGTCTATGTACACATACTTGGACTTAAGTGCACGTTAATGAACACCAGATGGTTATGATTAATCTGGATTTCCCCGTGTAATAATCATATTGTATTTTTGGCTTGTAAAACCCACAACAATTATTTCACTGGTTGCCCTTTGAGCTCTGTCTGCGTGGCTACTGTCAGTTCTCTTCTTTATTTTCGAGGTGCCCTTCACGACGGTTTTTATCCAAGCAGCTTGCCATGAAAAATCTTGACGAACTAGGCGCTAACTGCTTTGCTCTGCGATGGTAGTTCTCTAGATCTAGGAATCACATTGATGATTTACTGACAGATTTGCAGTCCTACCGAAATTATTGGAAGTTACTCGTTTTCATTGGAATCTTCAGCCACAGCTCTCCTATAGCTAATGCTACAGGTTCTCTGTATTGTAGCCTACGGCAACTAGCGCTTTGAGGCCTGTGCACATAATTTCTTTATTCTTATCCCTATGCATGGACTGAACTTGGAGGTACATATGTACATTACAATATGACGTGAGTATACATACGTGACAACTTGTATGTTGTATTTTACAGAGTGATATTTTATAGGGACTCTTTTATTATTTGCAGGAGTCCTACGTGCAGCTCTCAATACACAATCCAACACCACACGTGACTCATGTGACGCTACTACCGGTTGAACACTCTGTTGAGGGGACCACTGCCAAGGTAGGAGAAGGCATTGCTGTATCTTGCTGAATACGGCAGCACAATTCTTGTATGAAAAAGAAGAAATGGCATACAGCTATCTCAGAGATAGCTTGGTAAGAGGCGGCTAAAAAACAAATGTAGAGCGTGTATCGATATCTGCAGCTTCCGTTAGTACAGTTAAATGTCGAGCTATGAACCTCAGTATAACGGGAGTTCTCACCGTAACAAAGTGAGAATTTCCGTAAAATTTGGCTTTTTACAACTTCATGTCCATAGAACGCCATCTATTTTTTATCTCCATACAATGAAGCATGTGTACCTGTGGTTTCAGTATAATGAAATTTCACTGCTGCTGCAAAGGAAGACTGAGCCAATAATGAATTGCAACAGTTTTTGCAAACGCGTCTTTCTTTAAATCGTGCGCTGCGTGGCACATCTGTCGAGCTAGAATCAGAGTGCTTGTGCCTTCATCATCAGAGGAGGAGGCGATTCAGATTATGCCTGCGAACTTTGTGAACATCCAACATTTATAAAGTTTTGCAAACAACTGCATTCATCGTATTGCACAGCCAGCAGCATTCTGTTATCTTGGGTCGCCTGTGCCGTGCAATATTGCTTAAACTTGCGCCGCTATTGCCATGTGTGAAGTCAGAAGCATCTGTAGCAATAAAAGTGGCAGTACAGAATGCAGCAAGCTCTCATCCACCTTGCAAAGCAATGTGATCATTCCAGAAATGAATGTTGCCAACTAGCAATCCCTGTCAGTAAGACCTAAGACGTAGCTGCTTGTTTGATGACAAGCCACAGTGGCAGAATGGGTGCAATAGCTTTGCTTATCTTTAGCCCCACAGTGCATTAGAAATGCGTGTGTCTTCCGGTTTAGTGCGATGTTGAGCTGTGCAACGAGAACTCTGGTGGTTTGTCATCAACCCATTGTTGCCGTATCTGTGGTTGAACAAAATTTTCAGAGTTTTAAAATTAATTTTTGCAACATAAGCTGCTACGGGCTTGTTGTTAGAATGGCTGAAATTGGTGGCAACGGTGTCCATAACCGCTGTTTCTCACAAGGAGAAAAGCTCACACGGAGAAAAGCGTAAGCTAGATTCTGCTGCGTGCCCGGAGGGTGGTTCAGTCCAAAGTGTGGTTCACTGGCCCTTGAAAGAAGCACTGACACCAAAATTTTGCTTTTGAGATAGCCTGCTGTACCAGTTTCCCTGGCTATGAATATATCTACCAAATAGTATCCGTGGCAAATATAGCTTGGGAGGAAATTTATATGGATATTGATGTTCGACATCGACATGACGTGATATGACTGAAAGGGACTACCAAATTTAGTGACATCACTACGACAGCTGAGTGCCGAGTAGCAATTATGACTTCACGGCCACCATCGCCCCTTTTGTCGCGCTTGCCCTGGCAGATTCCTGGCGACACCAGCCTCTGGAAAATCGTCACCAGGCTATGTTGATTGCGACGACAACAACACGCAGGACATGCGGCAGGCTAAAGAACACAAGCAGGCATTACAGGATGCATGGGAATGCGTCCCAGTTCTGTGTGCTCAAGTGGTTGCAGTTGTTTACCTGTTGCAAAAGCTAGGTCGTGCTAGTTGTGTCTGGTAGTTTGTCATTTAGCACTCTCCCAAGCTGAAACTAAACACGGTCAGTAGTAGACAGATTGCAAATACTAATATGTTGCGCGTTGCCCCTATTGATGTTTGTGTTATGACGGAGAAGCACCCAGCTACATTGGTGCAGCAAAATAGCACCAGATGGGAATTTTTGTTGAAGTGCTCCTTTAATGTAAATTATCAATTATTTCTTTCCAGGACAAGGCGTAACCATGTAAGGGGCATGGTATGCCTTGTAAGGCTGTCATGTTGTCTATCATTATTTTGTTACAGCAAAAATCTATAGCTAAGGAAACCATCGGCAAGGAGTGAAAATTTTGGGTGGTCAGGAAGGCATTGCAGGAGTAGTCTGGAAATGTGTGGCAAACCAATTTTTATAAGATGTGCAACATTCATTATATGGAGTGCCATCAAGGACAAGTAGCACATGTTTGCTTTTAAAACTACTGAAAGACTGTTGGGGATTGGAATGCACTAATGACAAGAGAGCTTTATGTAAACAAAAAAAAAAAAAAAAAAAACCAGTTTCACCAAAAGGGCGAAGTAGTGAATGTGATAGCAAGAAATTGTAATGCTATACGAAGTGACGCTGGCAGCTTTTTAGATGCGGAGCATCTCTTGCTAGTGGGTATGTCACGCGTCCGGCGTCCGCACTCACACTACGCATGCGCAACTCTCCTCTCCCTTCCCTTCTCTCCAACAGCTGGTGCAATAAATAAAGCGGGTAGAGAGCGTGCGCGCGCTTCGCTTCAGTAGTCTCTCCTTGTTCTCCGATGAAAGAAGTTGGTGGTGCTGTGTGATGGAAGCAACAGTTCCGTCAGCGAGTGGCTCGACGCAAGTACGCATCAGCACCAACCCACACTCTGACAACGGTCACGCGATGTGTGGTAACGAACCAAGTTAACAACATAATAACACGCAAGGTTCACCGCAAAGGTAACACCGAAAACACTGCAAACCTGTAAACACCGCCGTTAAATGCACCGTTGAAAGTCCCAGCGATGCTCCGCATCACCCCATGGTCCCCTTCGGGAAGATGGTGTAATTTTTTTTGGATACGATCTCGCATAACTCTGCAAGACGCTGGTGTAAGAGACGCTGGTGCAAGACGCTGGTGTAAGAGACGCTGGTGTAAGAGACTTGATGAAGTACAGAAGGAGGACAATGTAGTGGGTGAAACAAGGTGTTTAGGCAAGGCTCTTGCTTGGCAAGATCGACAGAAAACAGTTGTGAATGAAGCCTTTGGAATCGCAGAGCCAGCACGTGCGTTGAGCTGTTCAGACATCTTCTTCCTCCGCGAGTAGTGCACCCTGTCTCTCTGACTAGCGTTGATATTCTTCACTATGTGTGGTTAATAGCAACAACAACAAATAACGAAAACTGTGATGAGTAATGGCAGCGCACATGCACGCTAGTCCCAGTGCTAATGAGATAGAAGCATATGATGATTGACAGAAACATGTTGTTCCAGGTGCTGCTGCCGAGCTGTGAGTTCATCTTGCCAGCAAGGGATGACACTGCTGAGTTTGATGATGCAGGTGACAGCACTTTCTCGGATGACCCAAGGTAGGTGCTCCAACCATGCACTTAATTAAACCTCGATATAAAAACCTTTGTTGTAATCAAATTGTCGATATAATGAAGTGCCATATTTAGTCGCATAATCGATGCACTCTCATAATAAACGCATCCTCAACTGTAGTAGTCCAATTCTGCTTTTTTTTCTTCCCCCCCTGCATAATAAATACACCCCCCAACCTTGAACCCCTGCTGTCCCGCGAGGGGACGTCCTGTGGCTTTCCCACTTCACTCGATCCGGCTGATGTCGTAGCAACAGTAGCAGCAGCCACGTGGCACCTCCTCGCTCTAGTGCCTTCTTTTTTTTTTCATTAATTTTTATTGTCACGCTTTCCGCAGTGTTCGGGAGCCATTCATAGTGTGATTATTCAAAACTCTTGTGTCCCAATGAAACTGCTTCGTCTTGCTGGGCGTAGCTGTGTGCAAGCAGCAGTTAACACCATTTACTTGCACTACTCCTGCATTCCTCTCTGCTATTGCAGTTCCCCCACACTGTTCGCTGTGCCATGATGCCACACAGGCTAGCGCAACTAAGCCTAGGCACAGTCAGGGCATGGTCTACAAGGCTGCCACAATGTGGTTTTAAACATCATGCTCAGACGTCATGCTTAATGTGTATGACAGAGGCTTAGCACAGATATTAGGCAGAATTTCGGTGGGAAACATCCATTCCAAATCTGGGAAAATATAAATTCATGTGTAAGCAAAGTCAAATACAGTAATGTTCATTAAAAATACAAATGCAGACTATTACACATTGTACAAGCAACTTTCTACTGCAAAAGTAATGCAAAGTGCTTGTAATTTCTTAATTTGAGTGTTGAACTCTCAACCCGTCCAAACGCCGAATATGTCTATTAGTCTATGGACTTGAAACATGTTAACTCCAACCAAGGCACTTTTTTACTGGAACTGTAAAAAAAAGAAATGCAATATTTTAGACATTCGAGCACTCCTAAAATGTACGCATCTTGTATGCTGGAAAGTGTAGTAACTGAAAAATTAAATTGACTAGTGTCAGATTAGCCTGCTGTGTAAAATTTTATTGGAAAATTATGTTGCTCATATGTAATTCAGTTTTTAACAAGTTTGCACTATTTGTGTTTCTGCGGCAAGCAGCCGTGTGGCCTACTACATGTGTGGGACCTGTTTGCCTTTGGCATTCCTTACATTTCCTCCTGTTGTTGTCCTGCCCTCTTTTGCAGTGTGGTGACATTCCGGAAAGCCAACAGGCTGGGTTTCTACATTCGAGTCATTCCTTCTGAGGAGGAGGCTGTCATTGTGAGTCTCGCCTCTGCATTTGTTTCAAGTGCTCTACATTTCTCAGCACATAACGGACAAGTGCAGAAGCCTGTACGGCATTCGTATTTTAAACTATTTTTATGGACCGTGAAGTCTGTGCATGTACTTCAGCTGCCACTGCGAACAGTGGTTTACCAGACATGGATGACATTGTGGCATTCATGTCCAGAAAGTCCTCCGGAAGATGGCATTTCCTGTGTGACATCCTGCTGGTTTTTCAGTAAGGGTGTGGAGCATCACAGATATTGCACAAGTTTGCTGCTCATTTGTTGATGCAGCTACACTGTATGCACCATTGCAGCCCTGATTGCATATGGAGTGCGGCCATTCGTAATTCTGGTACTAGTGATATCTGATGAACTTGCCCAGGTTTTGTTGCATGCCATGACTCTGAAACCTCTTTTCTCTAGGTACCGCTGTGTTGTCAGGTCGGTTGAAGCAGAGTGAAGAGAACCAGACAGCTTTAGCTGTCGGTCGTTGCGACATAATGCCAATTTTTGCATTGTGCACAAAACAGCTGCTGAGATGCTCTGTTCATAATTTGGTGACTCATTAGTGCTTGCAGTAAGCAAGGACTTCACGAGTTCACTTCTGCTGCAACAGTGCTGAAAGGAACTTGTGTTCATTCGAGGCACACTTTCCAGTACTGCACGCAATTTATTTTTCTTTAATTGAGTATGAGATTAATGGCAGGTCATACATGGATTGCAAAGTGGCTAGCAGGTTTCATTGCAGCATAGTTGTCACTGTTATATATACCTATCTTAATCCTTGACAATACAGTAATGCCATATGTTGAGGGTGGGAATGGGGGATTACATTCTTGATAGTTCATATTGGATTAAAAATAAATGTGAATGTTAAAATGGGTCCATGTAAGGGGCAAGTTCAAAAGGACTCTCAAGGTGTGTGTGTGTGTGTGTGTGTGTGTGTGTCTGTGTGTGTGTGTGTGTGTGTTTGTGCATATGGAAGGGTGTGGGGTTAAAATTTGAGACATGCCGCCTTACACTGAAATGTTTCAAGGGGCTGGCTTTGAAGATAAACTAAAGAAATTGGATTAGAACAAGAATTTGAAAAGCAGCAATATATACTGTAGCAGCTTCAAGGGGACGGGCCGTTCATCTGCCAGAATGCAATTTAGATGGAAGCATCATTTGGATAGCAGTCAAGATAAGAATTGAGCTGTGAACATACAGGCCAGACAAATTATGCCAATATTTACTTTCATGAAAAACAAGCAAAAAGTGACAAACATAATACCAGCCAATAATAGGTAGTACAGTCGAGCCCACATATAACGGCCCCACTTAAAACGAACTTCGTCTTAAAACGAACGATACCCACGTGACCGTGGAAATATACATTATTTCAATGGCACAAAATCACACTTACAACGAACGCCTTTGAACCCTGCCGATCGGTTACAGCGAACGGAGTCCGTGATCCGGCGACTGCGGAGACACCCCTTTCGACCACCTATAAGCCATCCGCAAGCCAAACGCCGACCCTGCCTCCGCAGGCTTCTCATTGTCGTTCTCCCCGACAGTCTTTTGTTACGCACCCCTCCGTCCTTTGTCCCCCTGCTGCTCCGAGCACCCCGCATCGCCAGTGGGTGCGGGGCGCTCACTGACTTCGATATTTCGCGATTCGTTCCGAGTTCTCGCTCATTTTGCACTCCGTTCAGCATGCCCTGCACGCATGCGGAAGGGTAAAAATGGCTTACACGGAACGAAGTGCGAATTATCGAAGTCGGTGGGGCCGCGCAAGTTCGACTTTTCACGATCTGTCCCGTGTGACAGCCGTTTTCACCCTTCCGCGAACAACCGGCGCCCCAATGAGATTCTCTGACCACTGCGCGCGTAGGCCACTCTCCCAAGTACAGTGACTCTATCCCAAGGCCGTTCTCCTCTCTTCCCCCTTTATCGCAACTCCTCCGCCTGTCTTCACGCCGGCTCGAATTTTCATTTCCTGGGTAGAAACGAGCTCAGACAGGGCGCGTGGAACGGCTCAGAGCCATTCTACGCGTACTTGCTTGTGTGTCGCACGTGCGCGTCTTGCTCGTTGTTGGTGTGCGTGTGTGTCAGGATGGCGGACGGGAAGCCTTCCACGCAAACAGATGGCACGAAGCGAAAAGCGCTGGACATTTCTACCAAACGAGTCATTCTAAACGAGCTAGCTCAAGGCGCTAAAAACTGCGAGTTGGTTAAGAAGTACGGCGTGTCCAAGTCAACGATATCGACGATTCTAAAGAACAAGGACAAGATAATCAGTGCCGATGCCAACTCGACGGACAGAAAGCGCCTGCGGAGGGCCACCTACGCGGACGTGGAGGAAGCGCTTCTGAAATGGTTTGTCGACGCGCGGGTTCGGAACATTCCGATAAGTGGTCCTATGATGCTGGCCAAAGCGAAAGACTTCGCATTTCTGTTGGATTTTCCCGACTTCTGCCCAGGAAATGGCTGGCTACATCGGTTCAAGGTGCGTCATGGCATTGTTTTTAAATCGATTGTCGGTGAGGCGGCCTCGGCCAGCGACCAAGACGTTGCCTCGTGGCTTGAAGCAAATCGAGACACTATTTTAAGCTATGCGGAGCGAGACGTTTATAACGCAGACGAAACTGCGTTATTCTACCAGATGCTGCCGGGAAAAACGCACGCCATGAAAGGCGACACATGTGCTGGCGGCAAGCACAGTAAAGTGCACGTCACAGTGCTTTTGTGCACGAACATGGATGGCAGCGACCGGCGCGTGCCCTTTGTAATCGGCAAGTCGAAGAAGCCGCGTTGCTTTCGGGGCTATGTGCCTGTGCGTTACAGGCATAGTGCTAAAGCGTGGATGACACGCGATTTATTCGCAGAGTGGCTGAGCGAGTTAGACCGCGACATGCACAAGCAAGGCAGGCGTGTGCTGCTTGTGGTCGACAATTGCTCCGTGCACCACGTACAAGCCTCTCTGACGGCAGTGACCCTGCTTTTCCTGCCGCCCAACACAACGTCGAAAGTGCAACCGCTTGACTTGGGCATAATCCGCGCGTTTAAGGCTTATTATAGGCGCCGCGTTGTGGAGCGCATGCTCATAGCTGTTGACCGGCCGGCAGCCAACCTGCCGCTTCGGGTCTCGCTGTACTCAGCTCTGGAGATGGTAAAGGCTTCGTGGGCGGAGGTAACGGCTACATGTGTGCAAAACTGTTTCCGCAAGGCCGGCTTCGCCGACGTCGGACCCGATGCCGACCCTGAAGCTTCCAAAGAGGACCACTCCGGCGGCGATTTGTGGCAGCGTGTTGTCGACTCTGACATGGGCAGAGTGTCGGAACGGAACGAAAAACGAAAACGAAAAACGAAAAAAACGATATTTTTGACCGGAACGAAAACGTAACCGGAACGTTATTTATTATTTCGTTCCGGAGCAAAAACGAAATATATTTATCGTTTTTCGGTTCACGGGAAAACTTTACGATCCGGAACAACCGAGGTCATGCAACGTGAGGAATAATGCATAACTCAGGGTTCAACGTCAGCTCGCATCTCGGGCAGGTATTTAAAAGGAAAGATGCGTTGAAATAATGCAGGAAACGAAGAAAGTGGCAACCATAGCTGTTTGTATTAGATTCAAGTGGAGTTTCGCGTGCCTCTCACACAGGCCGTCGTGGAGAGGGCTTTGTCGTCGCTTATGTGTTGAAATTTTGGGACGAGCGCAAAGATCGGCAACCGAAGGTGTAGATGTTAACACAAGTGGCCCTTGGTGTGCCAGCCACACAAGTCAGCATTGGCAGCGCACTTCCGGCACTCAAGTTCGTTTTGTAAGAGCAGCGGTCTCGCTTATCGGCGAGTACACATGATGACCTGCTGATTCTGAAATCGTGTGCCCCCCCTTGACGAAAATTCGGGATTGAAACTTGAGGAAAAATAAATACCAAGTTTTTCTTGTGTCCTTGCTCTGAAACTTTTTGCGACTTCCCTCAGAGTCACATCGTGGCTTTGGGACGTAAAACCCCAACAATTATTATTGCATTTTTATGTACTAGTTCAGTATTTGTTGCAGTTTTTAAAAGGTACTTTTAATATTAAGTATTTTGTTCGGTTTTATTATTGAAAAAAATAACGTTATGAACCGTTACGGAACGCTTTTTTTTCGTTCCGGAACGAAAACGGAACGGAACTTTTTTCTGTGGAACGAAACGAAAACCGGAACGAAAAACATTTCGTTCCGACACCCTGGACATGGGAGGGCGGGACATCTGCTGGGATGATTTCGTTACGGCCGATGATGATGCCGACACCGCGGAACCGTGCACGGATGAGGGCATTGTCAATGAAGTGCGCGACAAGAGCGACTCGGAGGAATCAGATGACGACGACGATGAAACGTTGGAGCCAGCGCCCACAAGCGTGCCTGTAGCAATTGGCTACATAGATAGCCTCAGGCAACTTGTCTATGCCAAGGGCCTCGGCGAGGAGCATGCTGTCGCTTTAAATAAACTGGAGACCACCCTTATCGCATCGGCACTCTCGAAGCAGACGTGCATCACGGACTTTTTTGCGAAAAAATAAATTTTGGGTTTTCACTTGTAACTTTTTAAAAGCTGTTTTTTCATTTATTATGAACTTCGGGATACAACGAACGCACGCCGCGTCACGCTCAGGTTCGTTATAAACGGGCTCGACTGTATTATGTGTCTATCACAGGTTAGTTCGTGCCATCGTAGGTAGAATGTACACTGGCAGAATCATCAGGGTAGGCAGTTTGGTGTCTTGATGACTTAACATATGTGTGAAGTAGTGCAGAGAACAGTACACAGTTTAGGAAGCAAGTGCATGCATGTGTATCATTTTCTTTTATCTGCCTTAAGAATGCACATTGTGATTGGGCAACAGTACAGGCTAGTAATAAAAAACAAAGTGCAAGTGAAAACACTATTCATGCTTCTTTTTTTATTGTGCTGCAAAACATTGCAATGTGGAAGCTTACAAAAAGTGTTCTTACGGACGTAACATGACTTAAAACTGAAAGCTTTCTCCAAAGAAGAACTTTTCTCACTTTTAGCAGCTTCATTACGATGTTAGCAACGGATGGTAGTGCACAGAAGTACGCACTGTGGCCACGGTAAAGCAAGCCCATTAGCAGCGTTTTACATTTCCTGTGGGAAACACCGGTGCATCACCGCATGCTTCGCACCTTCCCAGGTTTCGTGTCAATGGAGCTGTCATGATTTTTTGAACGTATTAAAACTGTGTGCGACTTTGAACACTAGCTCTTCACTGCTGCATTATAGATTGTTTACAGACATCCTTACGTTAATGTATGCCAGTTTACAAGATCTGTTATAGCAGTGGCGTACAGTGGTGCTGCAGTGGCAGAGCGAGTATCGAATTCTTGTGGTGTTTTGTGCAGGAACATTACACTTGACATCTTTAGTTTTTTTTTTTTGAAGAGGGGTCAGGTGGGGTTGTGTTAGTATACTTGTTAAAAGAAAACATTGGAAGTACCGTATATTGATGATCACATCTCTGCCAGTGCTTTTAACAGAGGTTACCTGTAATGTATAGGTCACAACTTACATCAAAGGGGCCCTGAATCCAAATTGTACTCACCGAGTTTTGCATTGAAACAAGTTTATTGCATTGTACTGAGGTAAACGCAAAAAGAATTTTCTGGATTGACACGGGCAAATGGAAGCCATTCAACTTAAAAAATTCAAAATAGAAGCAGACGGTAGATATCGGCATCCTCTTTCGCATTTAACTCAAGGCATGCTGGTTCCAATCAAAACGTGACTTGCATCTTGTGGGCAGCCTTCCTACCACAGCAACTCATTCGCAACGACATCGCTTCGCTCTCCATTGTCGCTGGGGTGGCTACCCCACTGACAGCACAGGAGTGGATCTGGCCATGGCTCGCGCTAAAATTCGGTATTCGGGGTGAAGTTACTAGGTTGTTGGCAGAGGGGAATTTGTTATGTCAAGGGTGTGTCCCACTGCCACTTCGTTATACAGAGGTTATAAATACGCATTCTTCTATGGAGTTGTGGTGGGAATGGAAAAAAATTACAGCATATCCACGGAGTGAATGATGATGAGTGGGCGAAGCTCAGGATGTGCATCGTAGATCGTGCCGAGTTCCGGATTAATTTAGTTAACGCGCATGCTACGAATCCTCACGGTTCAACTATGCACAATGCACAAGTGAAATCTCCCACCGGCACTTCATTGCAAGTCAAGATCCAGTGTATATATATATATATATATATATATATATATATATATATATATATATATATATGGGTTTTGCCGGTGAACGCTTCTCCAACGCGAGCAGTCGGTATTTCTCAATCAAGAAACTCGCTAGGAGAGGCTGCCTGCGCCAACGTTATCTCTCGCGTTTGCCGGGGCAGTGTCGAGTTTGCCGGGGAGCGCGTGGCTCCCGGCACTCGCGGCGAGGGTGAGCGCCAGGTGCCACGCGCTCGCCCTCGGCGCGTGCGTGCCCTCCGGCAGGCACGCGCCGGTGGCTACCTACTACTACGACTACTACTACTACTACTACATACATCGGGGACGCACGACCCACGCCTTAAGGAGCTTCGCCCCTAAAAGTTTGTTATATCAAGGTTCGTTATACCAGGTTTAACTGTATTTGCAATGCATTAGTGCGAACACGCATTGTGGTGGTAGTGCCAGTGTTTGCATTGTTATTGAGTTGTGCGAGGGTGATGCTTGCATTAGCCATCCATCAGTGCTATTGTGATAACTTCTCTAAGTGTAGTGGATAAAGTTCAGGTTTGCTTGAGCCAATGAACCATATCATGGCGGAGTTTGTGTACAGGCCTCCCAAGCTGGGCCAGGGGCTGCTGCAGCACACCCCTGAACACCGCCTTTCTGGCAGCTGGTGCAAACTCGCTGCTGTACACACTCATTTTTGTCTCTTTTGGGTGCAGCTTGCATGTACATGCACGTCCCAGGCAATAGCTTAAATCCATAAAACACAAGGAGGATCACATATCTTCCTCTGCCAGCCTTTTCCTTTTTATAAACATAGATTTTATTTTTTTATTATTAAAAAGTAATATGCTCTGAAATGGAAACCAGTCGAATGGCAGTTGTGTGCTACTTCAATGCAGCCTTACGTAGCCTCAGGGGTATGGAACACAGGTACACACTGCAAAATATGTACAGTAATTTACGCCACTGATGTCAACAGATGACTTTTCAAAGTACCATAGTAATGGTCAAAGAATTAGGTTAATAGTTCATTGTCAGTGGCTTCCACCAAATCGTCAACAGAATACACAAATAATGGTAGGTGATTGGGAATTCTGTACATTTACTTTGCATTTGAAAGGGGCCCCACGACACTTGTTGAGTGAAGTCAGAAAGTGGTGCCAATCAGTCATGTAGGCTGCTGTGATCATGTGAGCCAACCATGACAAAGATGAGGCAGGTAGCGCGCTCATTGTTCGCATCCAGTATCATGCGCTTCTGCTTTCCTAAATTGTCGTTTTCGGGCGGCACCAACGTGGCGGCCTTCCTTCATTTTTCGTTCGTTATTGTTTTGTTGATAGGTGCAAGAACACCCATGTATTAGATTGAGTCGCTCGTCAGACAATCTCTACAAGCCCCATAACAATATTGTGGCTTTCCCGCATACAGCAATTTTTATTGTTATTGTTAGCATTTAGGTGTTGTTCTGACAGTACACCTAATGTTGAAGCATTAATAATGGTGATTAGTTTTAAGCAAAGGACACTACTTTCTGATGCCCTTTTTGAGAGCACGGCTCCTAGTCCATGGGGTTAGGGGAAAAAGAATGAAAGAATAGAAAGGAGAGGAGAGCTAAGAAATTTTGACCAGCTAGGGTTCTTTAACTGACAGCGTGCAGTACACAAGATTTTTAGTGTGCTGTGACAGCTTCTATGGCAGCACAAGTGAACCAGCACAAAGCTTTGATTGAAAACAGCGACAGCGCATGTTTCACTGCAGATACGACGCTCTTTTCTTGCATTGTTGTTGCAGGTGGCATTTCGCATGAAGCACGACTTTACGAACATGGTGGTACAACTGCAGGCGGAACCCCGACGACCCGAAGTGGTGTGGATGACGCACACCTTGCTCGTCAACTTGGGCACTCGCTCGTATCGGCCACCTCCTGCCCTGGTAGACACACCTCGCGCTCAATAAAACTTTCCCGATTTGCATTTGCTTATATCTTTACTGGCAGTCTCTCTGTTTGGGCTTGGTATTTGAACTCTTCAAAATCGGGTGGTTGTGTGGAAACCTTCTGTGAAGTGCCTCTGTAGGCTTTATGCATAAGACATTTTAGCGTGTAGCATGGTGTAAACAGCACAAAATGTTGCAAGCGTTGAGTTTGCTGTTATAATGAAAAATGAAATTCTTTGTGAACCAACCTACCCCACCGACCACAGTGGTCTAGTGGCTATTGCACTTGTCTGCTGACTTCAAAGGTCCCGGGATCAAATCCTGGCCGTGGCAGCTGCATTTTAGTGGAGGTGCAATGTCAGTGCATGTTAAAGGGGCCCTGCAGCTGTACACCTTTCTGACTGCCTTCTGAAGCATTGGTGTGTGCGTTGTATTGAATACTGAGGTGAACACAAAAAGTGTGGTTATAATCAGTGCATGAAAACTGAAGTTATTAGTCCTCAAAGTCAAAAACATGAGCAGATTCCCTTTTGCATTTCACTCTTTCACTGACGTCGATGGTTGCTTTCAGTTGGCACATGAGGGCGTCACACAACAATCCCGAAGCATAGTCATAAAAAAATTTAAAGGAGAGAATCATGGGAAATGGGCCGTGGTCACGTGTTAGGCAAACGGTAGAATAATGCACAGTTATGCACCACTAAAGGCTGCCACTTGCAAACAACCTTTAGCAGTTTGGCAACTATGAAGGGTCTGGTCCTACCTGAGAGGCACTGCGCACAGGCTAGCAGAATTGCCTGATGCCGCTTCCTAGTATTTTTTTCCTCCATGCCTCTTGTAGAGATATACAGAAAGTTTGGCCTCAAGGTGCCCTTTACAAAGTATCTTGCCACAGCTTGTTTTTAACGGAGTTGTTATGATGGTTAGAACACAGACTATGTCACAACAACCATGTGCGCCAGTCAGGATAGGCAGTCTTCAAAAGACACTCAAAACGGATTTCCTCTTGTGTGTCAGGAATGTTGTTGTTTCTCTCACGAGCCTCCAACTCTTTCAATTGCATCGGCACATCGCTACATAGCATTACATAATAGCACAGCTGCAGCTCTCAACTGGTTTTTGGCTCGCCGTAGCAAAAGTTCTAATAGAAAAACCAATAGCCCATGAGGTTATTAGTTTTTACAATTTACTTGTATTATAGTAGTACAGTTTGCAACTGATTAGAATTAGTGATACCATCTTTAGTATTAGGCTAATAGCTTGTACAAGACTTATAGGGAAACATAATACCACTGTACTAATAACCTAGCTGTATCAGGCTAATAGGTCATACTGTAAGAATGGGAATTTCAAGAAGTCCTACCATGTACACTGTAGAAATATTAACACCCTTAAGGGTGTGAATGACCTGTCCCATGGATCACGTACCCTTATGAATGTATAGATACACCCCTTGCTTCGGTTTTATAGCTGAAATGGAGGTCATGCTTCGCGATCACACTGAATGGCAGCATTTGATTTTATCAGAGAGACAGTAACAGGAAGGAAAGGCAGGGAGGTTAGCCAAAAATCGACTTCTAGCTTGCTACCCTGCACTAGGGGATGGGAAAGGGAAAATCAGGAGGGATATGAGAGGGGAAAGAAAAGGAGGCAGGGAAGGGGGTAACGGGGTATTACAGCCTTTCTAAAATGCTGCGACGCTGTGACATCACTTTTGAGTGGCATTCTAATATAGTCTGTTCCAACAACGCCCTGTTATCAAGACAGGCCAGCGCAGCTACTAGTGACAGTCTCTGTGCGCTGTAGTTAGTACAATGATAAAAAAATGTGTTCTATAGTTTCCTCAGTGCCGCAGTGATTACAAGCAGGGCTATCGGCCATGCCTATTCTGAAAGAAAAAGATTTTGTAAAAGCGACACCAAGCCACAGCCGACAAAGAACTATGGTCTCTAGTCGAGAGAGTCCAGATGGAGGTCTAAATTGAAGTGTCGGGTCGAGTTGACGCAGATGTGTGTTTCAAACTCGGTGTGTTCCAAACGTTATTCTTTTTTTGATTTGCAAGCATGCAAATCCTTGTGGCTGCATCTGTTCTTGACAGCGGTATGAGATCTTGCAAGCTCTCCTCATGTGCAGATCAAGCAGCTGCGTCGGCATGTTCGTTTTCGTTGCCCATAATGCTCATCGAGGTGGTGTAACGGTCAGATTTCTAGAACAAGCCGTTCGTAGGGTCCACATCATATGTTACAGACTGATATGACATCATATTTTACAGACTGATATGACATCACAGGATCATCATACATGCAAACGTACACTCAGCCATTTCAAACTAATGCGCAAAGAATGCGCACTTTGCAACTGTACAGCGACAGTAGCGTACATAGACCAGGTCCATGTTCCCACATTTAAATTATATATATATATATATATATATATATACACACACACACACACACCAGGTGTCTTGACCTGACATGTAATGTAACACTCACAAATTTTACAGCTGTACAACCAAAATGGGTGTCGCTGGCAAGTCATTATGCCCTTAAGGGTGTAAATGGCATGTTATATGTGCGACACCCTTTTGGGTGTACAGCTACACCCAAGGCGAGGGGTGCACCTATACCTCCTTTGCTTGGGGTGTATAAAAATGGAGGCAGCGCCTTCTAATCGCAGTGTAGGTCAAACAGCATTCGATTTCATCAACGCTTATGGTCATTTTCGAACGCCCAACCATTAGAAATAAGGGTGTTCTAAGGTTACGACAGGCGTACTTACAAGGATGCTGGTAATGGAATTACCCATTTTTGTAAGCCTAAAGGCGCGAATTTTGCATTGCCATTAGGAAAATTACCGTTTTGCACAATCGCATACAAATTCACAGAACACCTGCCAGTTTAGGATGGCCTCACTGGTAGTGGTGTCTCGCACGGATCCCTTTATATAAACCCGCCTGATATTCAGTGCCAAACTGCCAAAAAGCTGCCATACAACGGTGCGAATGTAGGCGTGGTGCCGCCCTTGGCCGGTGATTGCACCTCCTCTTCGGGCGGACAACACCACCATGACCATTTACGGACAGCGCTCGCTGACATTTCATTTAGGCTTCAAAAGGACATTGCACTGGATTTTCACCGTGGCTTAGTTGAGGTTTGCCACCTTGGGTGCCTACTTGCTTCAACAATTTGGCCTTCTGGTCGATGTGCGCAACAGACGCCTCGACCATCCCGTGTGGCAAGTGACACTGCAAGGCAACCCTTCAAAACACCCTTTGCTGAGGCCTGCGCTGCTTGGGCCCGCCGGCGGCGAGCGCTTCACCCGCACCCTGCACGAATTTCCCGAACTCACGAGACAGCCTCCACCCGGCTCTGCGGTGAAGCACGACGTATGCCATTACATCGCCACCAGCGTCCCACCCAATCTAGTAACGTTGGTCGCACCTGTGCGTGCTCGGCCTCGGCATTTGTCCCCGGAGAAAAAAAAAAGTTAAAAATCGCTCGACGAGAATTCGACCATATGCTGCAACTGGGGATCATTAGACCCTCGTCAAGTGCCTGAGCATCTACACTTCACATGGTCTCAAAATCGTCATCGGGAGACTGGCACATGTGGAAACTATCAGGCGCTCAACCGTGTCACGACACCAGATAGGTACCCAGCGCCGCTTATTCATGACGTCAAGTTCACGGTGCCGCCATCTTCTCGAATAGACCTAGTGAGGGCATACTACCGAATTCCCGTTTCACTGGAGGATATTCCGAAAACTTCCATCAGCGTTGGCATCCGAAGAAACTCGAATAGTCCAAAGGGAGTCGCGATGGCCCATTGCGACTCCCTTTGGACTATTCGAGTTTCTTCGGATGCCATTCGGTCTACGGAACGCTGGTCAAACCTTCCAGAGATTCGTGGATGGCGCCCTTCGCGACCTCAACTTCTGCCACGCTTACCTAGATGATCTGTTGCGAGTAACACACTGGAAGAGCACGTAAAGCACCTGCGCATCGTCTTCCAACGCTTGGCTGAACACGGGTAGTCGTTAATATGGCCAAATGCAAGCTGTCATTCCTGAGCTGTCATTCCTGGGACACGTAATTTCTAGCTCAGGAGTTCGGCCTCACCCTAGCAAGGTTGAATGGATGAAAAAAAAAAAAAAAAACCTTTATTCATTCTCCCGCAGATTGAAAACCCAGCCTCAGGTCTCCCATGTCGGGACGTCAAGGCCTTGCCTTTCCGCCGCTACAGTGCTGCAGAATATTAATTCTGTACAGCCGCTTCACGGGCCTGCAAGGTTGAAGCGGTGCAAACGTTCCTGCAGCCCAACACAAAGCGCCAGGTAAGAGAACCACAGCCGTATCCCTTCTGGGGGATATACGGCTCTGGTATAGTTACAGTGCGCTGCTCTCTTCTCACCTTCAAACATATTACGACCTATTACAAGGATAGGCATCGCCAATACCCAAATCCACGAATGGTCGCTATACCCCATAACACAGCTCACCATGCTGGTACTATCAGCTTACCGGCATACTTTACTATTCTTTTTCAACCTATTATTCAAACGTTGCGGTAATGTGATGTGAGAGAAAAGGAAGAAAGTTGATTGTCGAAAAGGGGGTAAAAAAGGAGTAAATAAGCGACTGAAGTTTTCGTGTACCCTACACGTAGCCTGCCCTACACTCGCGAGTAGATGCCGTACTGTGTAGCGCAAACAAACCTAGCCTTTGGCAATTCTTCAGCCCGCAGATATCATCACAGCTAATCTGTCCATCTGCTTATGTCACGTCATATGTCACGATCTTTTTTTGCTTTCACGCAGGAAATGTACCGTAATTCTTATAGCCTACGTGGTAGTTATTTTTTGCCGTCTGTATTTTTTATAACTGCATTGCAAGCTTATTTTTGTGAATAGAGTCTGTTTTTTATGAACAATATAATTATGTACGCGATGAATATGCCTACCTTGTCGGTTCTTTTTCTTGTGCGCAATCGATGCGCCGTTTTGTTTACACTTTTGTTACCTGTATATTTCATGCATCAAGGAATGTATGCTCTCCTTTTAGATTTTAGTTAGCACCTGTTTTGTTTTGCATTTGTTTCTTCTATATTGTTTTTATGTTTGGTATGTTTATATACTTATACTTTGTATAATGCCCCCCTTACCCAATGCCCCCAATTGGGCCTGTAAGGTACTTTGAAATAAATAAATTAATATTTAATCCCGTATTCGTAAACTATCGCCTCTATAGCATAAAGGCACGGAAGGGCACTGAAATATGCTAATTGGTGCAAAAGACTTTTATAAAACTTGGGTGTAGGTACTGGACTAACTTATTCACGAAGTATAAGGGCACAAGGAAGATAAGGAAAACAAGCGATAAGAATAAGGTACGTGTCACAAAATAGTGCCTATTTCGACGAGAAACCCGGCGTCGAACTAGAGGGAAAGTCCAAAACAACTACAAGAAAAGCGGCGCGCACGGAGGAGGCGCCCAGGGTCACGCCGCGTCTCCAAAAGGGGAGAATATTGTGGAACCTTATCGCGACGAGCGCGCGCGCGGGACAGACGTAAGGAGAGAGAGAGGAGGCGGAGAGTACACACCGACCACGGAGAAAGAAGTATTGACACCGACGCTCCTCGCGCAGTGAGAGAAAGAGGCGCCGCCCCAACGAAGAACGACCTAGAATGGGCGAGAAGGTTCCCAATTTTGTGTGTGCTTGAGTCACGTGGGCCGCGCCGAACTTTCTAGCACAGCTTCCCAGGGCTATTAAGCAGTCGGACACGGGACACGGGGGAGCAAAGAGAGGCAAGTAGAAGTAGCAAGGAAGTCGTGCGTGACTCAGACGTTGTTCCACGAGCCAGCTTGCAAGCCCACCTGCAAGCTTCGAGTCGAGAAGACGCCCGAGTGACTTAGTGAATAGCACTCCTTTGCATTTTGTTCTTTGTTGCAGTGCATGAGCTTGTTCGTGTTTGTTGGTTTCGTGTAACGTCGTAACCCACCTGTGTTTATATCGTGAAGAGCCGTTTTGTGTACGTTTTCTGTAAGTGCCTATTTGATGAGAATATATTTGATTTGTTTGATAACCTTTGGCTCTGTCACCAAACCCGTGCTCTGAGGTACGGGACGCGATCCCCGGAAATAATTCCAAGAACCAAGGCTTAGGTTCCCCGAAAAAGATCCCACGAAAGCTTGGACAATAAGATTTTTGGTCCCCTTCAGCACGCTAGCAAAATGCCAGCAGTGGTTCAAAGACCGAGTCAGAGCTAAGGGTGATCAAACAAAACAAATATATTCGCATCAAATAGGCAGTCACACAAAACATACACAAACACGGCTTTTACAAACTCAAACACAGATGGGTCGCAAAGTTAAACAAGGCCAACCAACACGAACAATTAAGCTCATGCACTGCAACAAAGAACAAAACACAAAAGAGTCCTATTCACCAAGGCACTCGGCATCTTACTGTGCGTTGTCAGGGCACGTTAAAGAACCCCAGGTGGTCTAAATTTCCGGAGCCCTCCACTACGCGTCCTTTCTCTCCTCTCTATCTCTTTCACTCCCTTTCCCCCACCCCCACGGACGCTTAGCCGTGCTCCCTACATGGGCTGCAGAAATTAGCGTCCTTTCCTAACCGAAAACACATTCATCAGTCATCAGTTCGAAGCTTGCAGGTGGCCTGTCAACTGGCGACTGAGTCACGCACGTCTTCTTGCTTCTTTTTTTTACTTGCAACTCTTCTACTCTCTTCTTCTACTACTCTCGCGGTCCGTGCCCGACTGCTTATATAGCCCTGGGGAGGGGTGCTAGAATGTTCCGCAGGGCCACGTGACTCAAAACACACACACAGTTGGAAACCTTCTCGCCCATTCGCCAACCTTCTTCGTTGGGGCGGCGCCTCTTTCTCTCTCTCTCACTGTGCGAGGAGCGTCGGTGTGTACTCTCCGCCTCATCTCCTTAGGTCTGCGCCGCGCGCGCGCTCGCCGCGATAAGAAAGCTTCCACAATATTCTCGGCTTTTGTAGACGCGGCGTGACTTTGGGCGCCTCCTCCGGGCGCCGCTTTTCTTGTTGTTGTTTTGGCCTTTTGACGCCGGGTTTTTCTTCGAAATAGGCGCTATTTTGTGACAGGCTCTGACTCGGTCTTTGAACCACTGCTGGCGTTTTGCTAGTGTGCTGAAGGGGACCAAAAATCTTATTGTCCAAGCTTTCGTGGGATCTTTTTCGGGGAACCAATACATTGGTTCTTGGAATTATTTCCGGCGATCGCGTCCCGTACCTCACAGCACGGGTTTGGTGACAGTACGTTTATGAATACGGGCCTTAAAGCTTACATAAGTGCGCAATCCAGGCTTCTAGGAAGCACTTCCTAAACTATCGATACCATATACATCCTCTCTCTTATGCCAAAGTGCAACCTTTCCAATTAAGTAACGAGCAGTGGTTCCCCATTAAACGGCAACCAGCCGGTATGCATCGTTTTTCCTTAATTCATCTTGCATAGTTTTGCCATTTTTTCTATGTCTTCTTGAAAGTAACAAACGGCTTACATCTGCGAAAGCAAATAGCTACTGTAAGGCTATTACCACAAGAAAGAAGACGAAGAAACAGCTCGAGGAGATCGACCATTTTTTAACAGCTGAAGGGCAAGCTATATTATTAACTGGTTGTATGAGTTTTTAAATAACAGAAAGTTTTATTGTTCCCAGCATGGATTATCCTCACTGAAATATAATCAGTCCCGAGGAGTCCCTCAAGGTTCTGTTTTATCTCCTGTATTATTTAACGTTCTGTTAAGCTCAATACCATTAGACAATAACATTCAAGTGTATGTATATGCAGACGACATTGCGTTCTTCGCGTCTGCTGGTGATATTCACTCATTGCATGCAATCTTACAAGCTTATTTAGGAAGACTAGAGTTATGGTTTACTCAAATTAGCATGACTTTAAATGTTAGTAAAAGTTCTGTTATTGTTTTTCCCTTGAATGATCCAGTAAACATTTCCCTTCAGTATCGTCAGGCAATAATCCCTCAAACAGAGTGCATGAAGTATTTAGGTGTGTTTTATGATCATAAACTGAGTTGGCGCCACCATATTGAGCACATTAAATGTAAGGCTACTCGCGCTGTTGGGATGATACGCAGACTTGGCCAGCACCCCTCTGGGTTACGCAGAGACACTCTTCTTATGATATACCGTATGTATGTTCGTCCGATTTTAGAATTGGTTGCATTTTATACTCTGGTGGTCCGGCATACAAGATTAATCCTTTGGTTCTTTTAGAGCGAGAGGCTCTTCGGAGTTGTCTCAAGGTACCAAAATTTATTGCAAATCATGTTCTGTACCAAGAAGCCCGAATCCCCACGTTAGCTTGCAGATTCCGTATCCTCACTGTCAAAACATATTTGCAAATTTATGCGTCTGCACAGAGGCGGTCACACTTCGTATTCTGCACTGAAGCGTTAACATTTTTTCATGAGCCTTGGTCTCGCATATACAGACCTCAAGTTTTGTTTGTGCAGAATCAACTAGAGGCTTTAGATGTTAACATTTGCGATATCGTCTCAACGGATAAACCATTGGCCAATGCTAAAATTGAATTGGATAATATATTCCCTTCTAATGCCAAACTCCTACCTTCCAGATATTTAATAGGCTTATTAGAAGATCATTTATGTCAATTGGGAATTGATGATATAATTGCGACGGATGCATCCATGCGTGAGGAGAAAGCGGGAGTGGGCATTTTTTCAGAGACTTCCTCCTGGTCATATACCTTGCGCCTCCCGGATTATACTCCTATATTTGAAGCAGAGCTCTTAGCCATTCTTTTAGCCATTCGCAAACTTCCTGTACAAAATTCGGCAGTTGTTATAGTGACTGATTCGCTTTCGGTATGCACATCCCTCGCTTCAGCTTCTCCTTCCAAGTCTTCTGTTGTAAACACATTCATATCATTAATTCCTCCCCACGTGCGTGAAGTGCGATTGGTGTGGGTGCCGGGCCATCGTGGCATATTTATAAACGAGATGGCTGATGTTCTCGCGCGGTGGTCCCTAGATGGGCCGGTAATGTCCGTGGTGCCTACTACTGCCTTCGTTACTTTGTCGAGATTCCGAAAGTACTCTTTAATTCAAGATTCTTTAAAAATGAAGTTACCAATTGAAGAATATGGACATCTTTCTTTTGTTTGGGATAATAAGTGGTGTCCCTCTCGTAAACTGGAAGTGGCAATAACAAAATTTCGCAGTCGTATCCCTCCATTGAACTTTTATTTACACAGGTCCGGTCTGGTGCCATCTCCGCTATGCTGTTATTGTCGAGAGCCTGAAAACATTGATCACTTCTTAATTACCTGTCAGCGCTATAGTAGTCAGAGAAAAAGGCATTTTGAAATTTTATTCAGGAATTTAAACATTCCCCTAAATTCTCAGAACATTCTTTCCTTTGGAGCGTCCTCACTAGGTTATAGCAACAGGAACGTCTGCTTAGCCATGTGCAATTTCCTTCGTGACACAAAAAGAATTCATTGCTAATCATCATTCAATCCAAATCTTCGTACTGTGAGCGCCCGCACATACGGTGGCGTAGCGGCCTAGCTGATCACTAGCGCCACCTGCAGCGCCATTGTGGCAGCGCAACTGCAGGCCCAAGCGAGGGCCGGGACCAGAATCTCGCTCCCGCCGCCGGCGCGGACGGCACGTTTTTGGTTATGTGCGAATAAAGCGCATTTCTTCTCGTTTTTACCACGCCTCAGCCTTCACGCCTAGCTCTCCCATCCCTCACAACTGGCGCAGTCGACCCCGAACCACGCCTGGAACGTCGCCTTTTGCCCGCTTCGTGAAGTGAACCGCCGGACCGGCCGCACAGCGCTTCGTCCTTTGTGTAACGCCCGCCGCCCGATACGCCTCGCGCCCGCTTCGTCTGATTCATTTCGCGCCTTGCCATTTGTTTTCGCCAACCGTCGTGCTGACGCCCACACCCGCCCGCCCGATGAAGTAGCTCGCCTGCAGAGCCCAAAAGGTTTGACCTGCCCGCTTTTCGTCTCTCGTGACTCTTGTGCTACTTTGTTGTGAACGCCATGCCGCTCGTGAATTGGAGCGAGGCTACGCCTGAGGACCTCGCCGGCTTTACAGCGGATTTCCTCCGTGAAGAGTTGGTTCGCCGAGACCTGGACTCCGCCGGGTCGAAGGAAGAAGTAATCAACCGTCTCATCGCCGATATCGCCCAAAACCGCCTAACCACATCACAGTTGCCTCCCCCAGACTCCGCAGCGCCCAGCCAGCGCCCGCACACTACGTCGCCACCGACCTTCGATGCAGCCCAAAGTACCGAGTTGCTGACGGGTTTAGTTCAACAGCTCCTTCACGTGTCCCAACGCGCTGCTGCCCCAGTCCGAGTCACTACTCTTCCAGACCTGTCCGCATCGCTTCCTACTTACAGTGGAGACGGCAGCATTTCAGCGTCCCACTGGATTGAAGAGTTGGAACGAACTCGAAACCTAGCTTCGTGGGAGCCTTCAACCCTCCTCGCCGTCGCTTTGGGAAAGCTTCGGGGAGTAGCCGCGGATTGGAAAGCAGTCATTGGCCGTCAGTGCCCCACCTGGGAAGCCTTCAGGCAAGCTTTCTTAGATCAATTCAGCGCCAAGCAAACCTTGATACAGTGGCAACAAGCTGTTACTTGTCGCGTACAAGCGCACGGGGAGAACCTTGTGAACTACTCTCTGGCGAAGTTGAAGCTCATTTCGGGATGCCCAGTCACGCTCACCGACACTCAGAGCATAGAGTACGTCCTTCAGGGCATTGCCGACGTGAACCTGGCCACTACTATTGCAGCCCAACGACCAGAAACCGTCGCCGCGTATATGGACATCGTAACGCATCTTGACCAGACATTGAGCCACTCGTCTCGCCGACTCCCGCGCCCAGCGTATTCGAGCGCCAAGTTATCAACGCCAAGCCCAGAGGTGCCCCGCCACATTGAAGAGCGCTTGAATTTTCAGGCGGTATCAGACAAAACAAGAGCGCCACAGCGAATTTCAGCTCTACCAGTAGACCAACAAGAGGCTCGATACCTCACCATCTCCGCAAGGCATGGTGCTCCTGCCTACCGTCCTGGCCAGAACTTGGCCGAAGCCGTCTGCTTCCAGTGCCGCCAAAAGGGACATCTCGCATCCAAGTGCCCATCTAGAGCTACTGCCTCACCGTCTACAGCGCATCCTTCGCCAGCTCTACACAGCACCCTTTCCGAGACCCTTGATGGATCGTTGGTCCAGTGCGCCCTTGTCAACGCCACAATTGCTGGGATAGGCCAGGTGGACGCATTTCCAGACAGTGGCTCTAAAGTGACACTTGTTTCTCGTCACCTGGTCAGCTCCTTACCCCTCCTGCCCTGGACCAGACCCCCTCTTGTTGTCGTTGGAGGAACGACAGTGGCTCCTGCTGGTGCCATCTGCTTGAAGATCTCGGTGGGACCCATCACTGGTTTAGTTGAAGCTGCTGCCCTCGACAACAATGCCGTGCCACTCGTACTCGGCGAAGACTGGTTTTCCGCAAGTCACGCACAGTTGGTGTTCCAGCCACCCATGCCAACTGAAATTCGTCATTCCACCACAGGAACAAGTGTGCGGTGCCATGAACGACTGTTGCCCAGGATGTCGAATGCTGTTATGATCAAGGGGTCCTCCTTCAACTGCCATGTATCTGGACACCACAGCTCAGGAGGCCTCCAGCGAATGCCGCTCCCAGGCCCAGATGAACCCCCACGGTTAGCACTATCTTGCCAAGATGACGTTTCAAACACCAACCACCCGTCTTTTGAATGCAAGCAAGGCGCTTCTCCAACAACTGAGGTTTGCATTGACCCATCCTTGCCCGCCGCTCAGATCGGTAGCCACATGCCAGCACATCAACAACGGGAAATTAGGAGCATTCTGTCGAAGCACGCTGAAGTGTTCGCTCGTGAAGAGGGTGACCTAGGTCTGTACGTAGGTGTTGAACACTCAATTCACCTGCTTCCCGACGCTGTGCCATACAGTCGATCCCCTTACCGTTACTCTGCTGCAGACCGTCGTTTTCTTGAGGCCCAAACAAGCACACTCCTTCGGCAAGGCATCATTCTTCCGGCCTTAGGGCCTTGGGCATTCCCCGCAGTGGTTGTCAGCCGAGGTAGCAAGAAGCGCCTTTGCGTTAACTATGTGCCCCTAAACAAGATGACTGTGAGTGTCGTGCAGCCACTTCCACATGCGGATGACATCATGGATGACATTGCTGGTTCAGAGTACTTCGCCTGCCTTGACCTAAAGTTTGCTTACTGGCAAGTTCGCGTTCGTGAAGAAGACCAAGCAAAAACTGCTTTTGTTACCCACCATGGAACGCGCCCGCCCGAGCTCTTGAAGGACTATTCCCTCTCGCAGTGAAGCCACCCAGCAGTGCCCCTTTCCCATACCAAAGGGACTTGGTCCAACAAGGAGGGGCCAGATGTGAGCGCCCGCACATACGGTGGCGTAGCGGCCTAGCTGATCACTAGCGCCACCTGCAGCGCCATTGTGGCAGCGCAACTGCAGGCCCAAGCGAGGGCCGGGACCAGAATCTCGCTCCCGCCGCCGGCGCGGACGACACGTTTTTGGTTATGTGCGAGAATACGGGCCTTAAAGCTTACATAAGTGCACAATCCAGGCTTCTAGGAAGCACTTCCGAAACTATCGATACCATATACATCCTCTCTCTTATGCCAAAGTGCAACCTTTCCAATTAAGTAACGAGCAGTGGTTCCCCATTAAACGGCAACCAGCCGGTATGCATCGTTTTTCCTTAATTCATCTTGCATAGTTTTGCCATTTTTTCTATGTCTTCTTGAAAGTAACAAACGGCTTACATCTGCGAAAGCAAATAGCTACTGTAAGGCTATTACCACAAGAAAGAAGACGAAGAAACAGCTCGAGGAGATCGACCATTTTTTAACAGCTGAAGGGCAAGATGGTCGGCTCTTCGAAGAATTGTAAGTCCTCTCTGCAACCACGGGAGCGGCGTGTCTCTTTCGCAGTGTCCAGCACCGAAGAGAGCACCACGCAGATGAGTGGGCCGTCAGCGGCGTCGGTGCTCCAACCCGCTGCTGCACCGTACGCTTACAGAGGCGATGGCGCTTTGTGGAGCCAGAATAGCCCGTACTACGGGCTCATCGACGCGCCGATGCCTTCGTCTACGGCTGCGTTGTATGCAAGTCAGCCATCAGCAATGACTGACACATTCGCGCTACAAACGGCGGCAGCGCCCGGTTCGCACTGGGTAATAAGGCCACCGCCTCATGGCGGCAGGTGGTCCCAGACCTACCGGCCCTTCCCGCTACCGGTGGTCTTTCCGGAAGTGCCAGTGGACGAAGACGCCGATGGCAAGTCGGCGCTTCCGACCTTGCGCAACATCGGCGTCGCCTCGATCACGGCGGTTTTCCTAGCCGTCGTCATCGTGGTGGCTTTGGCAGTGGAGTCGTCGGTTCCGATAATAGAGACGGGAACCTCGGAGATGTCCCGCGTGGTGGAGAGGGTCCATTCGGGAGACATAGGTATCCCCGGCCCATGGCAGCCCATCCATGCTCCGATTGGAGCGAGAAAGAGCGTGGCCGTGCCTCCGAGACTGACGACAGCAAGTCCACAGAGGGTGATCGACCACAGCCGAGCATTGCCGCACGCACCAAGGAGCGCAGCTAGTACCGCGACACCGCGGGCGACTGTCGGGATGGCTAGCAAGCAACGGCGCAGTAGGAATCAAGCGGTAAGTAGCACCGAAGAATATGCGTTTCCATGATAATTTTAGGGGCGAAGCTCCTCTTAGTCTAACCTTGTCACGCGTCAGCTGTCAGGCGTAACCCGCGTGCTGGGAGGCACGCGCTCGCCCTCGGCGCGTGCCTCTCTCTCTCTCCCGGCGCGTGCCTCTGCTGTCTTGTGGAGAGACAGAGAGAGAGCGAAAGGTGCGCGTAGGCTATGGAAACGTTGTGATGATGATGGGTGATTGTGGTTCGGTTAGGAAAGGACGCTAATTTCTGCAGCCCATGTAGGGAGCACGGCTAAGCGTCCGTGGGGGTAGGGGAAAGGGAGTGAAAGAGATAGGGAGGAGAGAAAGGCCGTAGTGGAGGGCTCCGGAAATTTAGACCACCTGGGGTTCTTTAACGTGCACTGACAACGCACAGTACACGGGCCTCTGGCATTTTCGCCTCCATCGAAAATGCGACCGCCGCGGCCGGGATCGAACCCGCGTATTTTGTATTGTTTCTTAGAGGAACGCTCTACCGGCTCTCAAAGAAGGAGAACGCGCCCTCACCCGCGAGAGACAACGTTGGCGCAGGCAGCGTCTCCTAGCGAGTTTCTTGATTGAGAAATACCGACTGCTCGCGTTGGAGAAGCGTTCACCGGCAACCCATATATATATATATATATATATATATATATATATATATATATATATATATATATATATATATATATGCACTGGACCTTGACTTGCAATGAAGTGCCGGTGGGAGATTTCACTTGTGCATAGTTGAACCATAAGGATTCGTAGCGTGCGCGTTAACTAAATTAATCCGGAACTCGGCACGATCTACGACGAACATCCCGAGCTTCGCCCACTCATCATCATTCACTCCGTGGATATGCTGTATTTTTTTTTATTTTGTATTGGTCAATCTGTTGTGTTGCGGCACAAAGGCCGAAGAATGTCGGAGTCGTCTTGCACGCTATTTGAGGATAGAGGAAATTACAGCAGGAGGACCCAGTAACTATGAAAAAGTACTGTAGGAGAACCCACTGCCAACGAAAACTAGGTTTACGTGAGTGTTTGTAAGGCCCACAGGGAACTGAAAATATTAAAGTATGGTCGCGTGATGTTTTACCAGTCTAGGTGCGTTTTTCACTCAAATGTAGAATCGCACAAATAATTTTGTGTCTTGATCAGCAAAATAATTTACGCAATAAAATATTCTTCGTTGCGCCAGAGTCAAGTTCGCAGACAGTGATACATTATTAAAAATAGCAATATTTAGGCGCTTCAGACACTGTTGGACACAAAAGTGTTTTATGCATGGCGTCAACCAAAACATCATTGGTGGTATCTTCTTGCCAAGAAAGCGACGCCAGTAAGACGACACACGGATATCTCTCAAACGAAATTCGTCAGAAGAGAGAGAGAAAAAACAATTATTGAGCTCAAATGAGATGACGGCGTCTTCTCACACGTCGGATGGGGTGGTTCCCTGGTTTCAGGACCCATATACGACCAGCAGCTCCTGGCCCCCTGGCCACCAGCGCGAGCTGGATCGGCAGGGCGGAGCTGGACCGTGAGGTCTCCTATCGCTCGTGGAGTGGGGTAGTGGTGGAGGGGGGTGGAGGGGGGCGGGGGGTATAGGGGATTTGATTGAAGTGCACTCCGCCAGGATGTGTGCGAAGGTGCCTATGTCATTTGTGCAAAATGGGCAAACTTCCTCTTCGGTTTCCGGATAGAATTTATTCATCAGGGCAGGGTGTGTAAGTGAACCCGTCTGAATGCGCCTGATGAATGTTTGTTGTTCCCTGCTCAGGGCGCGGTGCGGCTCTGGGAAGGTGCGTCGATCCTTCCCATACTCGGAGGTAATTTCTCTGTATGTGAGCACCGGGTTGGTGGTGTCGGCGTCCTGCCCTTCCCGGAGGGTCATCGCTCGGGCAGGATAATCGGCTATGACGTTGCCGGCTACCTCTGTGTGGGCAGGCAACCATACGAGCTCTACGGCACGCTCCGGTGCCCCTTCCATTGTCAATGTCGCGGCTGCCTCTGAGGAGATCACCCCTTTCCTGTAGCCGCCGTAAGCGTTTTTGGAGTTGGTAACCACCACCCTGGCGCCTGGTTTGACGAGCGCCAGGGCTATGGCTAATTCCTCTGCTCTCGCTGACTCTCTGGTGTTGACTGCAGCGTTGTTTATCAACCGTTCCCCGTGGGTTACCACAGCGGCTGCTTTGCTGCTGCTCTTGACGAGGGACGCATCCACGTATAAGACTCCCTCCAGCCGCTGCATTTTGGAATTAATCGCCTGAGCTCTGGCTTCTCTCCTGCCATTATTTTTCTCCGGCGTCATGTTTCGGTGTAAGGGCTTGGTGGTGATTGTCGTCATCCATTCAGTTGGGATGTACCTCTTGATTATTGCTCTGTCCTTGAAACAAAACACTGCCAAAAGCGCTCTTTCAGAAAGTTCAAGTTCTAGCTAATGCAAGAGCGTTGAGAGTTGGGCCAGTTGGTGCATGATTGAAGAAAACAGCTAGAAACATTTATATGAAGGTTTCTTCGAAATAAATTATGTTCGTCCATCTTCGCCACGTTGTCTTCTTTTCTATGTCCGATAGGCTCGATACGATAAACATACCACGCTATCCAGGCAGGCTAATTCGCGGTCGTGTAAGTGCATCACATCTTTTCTCCTTGAGTGACATGACGTCCCAGTATATGTGCCTGCAGGGTGCAGCGCAACGTTTCCTTGCGGCTAGTTGCCGAGTGTTGTCACGTAGTAGAAAATGGCGCCGCATATTTCAGCCCAACGCTGAGAATCCAACCGTGAGAACAGGATAGCCACGGGACACCAGTGTTTTTCATCTGCATGGCCACATAGAGGGCGTTGCGACGATACAGGACAGTATTTTGCACACCCAAGCGCTACGCTCATTTAGAATACAATGCAATATTTTCTTTTGCGAAGAATGACCGCGAACGCAGGAAGTACTATCCTTTACAGCTCCAAGCACCATCTGTGTAACGCTAAAGTTACGTTATAAAGTTCACCACTACAGGCAACTGCCACCAGATTTCTTACGTGTACGACCTATACGTATTCGCCGACTAGCTCGCGTTCTTCATACCAGGCTCGCCCAGCCTCCGGCAGAGGCCGCTGATGGTGCGACTGCAAGATTAAGCGAACCATGCTACCGCATTCTCTGCTCCAACAGATCCCACACCAGTGCAGCAGCCACTTCTACACCTACTGCACCGCTGCCGTGAGCGAGTTCTACTACAGCGTCTCGTCGCGTGCCTGCCTCTCCACAGAAGTGGACAGTGTGCACTTGTGCAACCACGGCGCCAATCGCTTCCCGAACTTGGAGAGCTGCCTCGCAAGCTGTGTGCACTCGGGCAACGGAGAGCCTCACGACCGCTGCTACGAGAACGCCCTCTTCGGCACTTGCACCCGGTGAGCAGTCGGTACCCACCAGTGAAAAAGAAAAAAAAAGAATAGCGAGTAAAAAGTAAATATCCAGAAAACTATAATAATATTCATTAGTCTCGAAAGAAACGAATGGTGTGTGATGCGTAAGGAGGCTGTGGAAGTGGTAAGCAAATACATTTCCATAGAGCTGGTAATGGCCGTTGATGAAAGTGAAGCAACTAAAGGAACAACATTTGGATGGAGTGCCTGGGGTAGGTACTCTCAGATAATGAACGGTAGCTTACACATTGTCCCTCAAGAGAAAAGTGTAAAACAGCTGCGTCTTACCGGTTACTTAATTCTACGAAGCACATACCTGGAGGCTCAAGAAAGGGATTCAGCTTATGTTGGAGACGACGCATAAAACCATCCTTGTTTTTTCTCTCGCATCCCATTGCTTTCTCTCTAAATTTCCTTTTGGGCCCCATGCCCCTCTTTTTTTATATTTATTTGGCTTCAAGCTAGAGATACCTCCTGGTGGTGCGGGCTTCCCCCCACATTTATTTTAGTTTTTTTTTTATTTGGGGGGTACACTTAGCCATGGAAAGGAAAGCGACAGCTGTAACGTTAAGGCACAAGGAAAAAACGGTGTTGGCCAGGGAACAAACGCGTGTGAATGGCTGATTGCAGAAATCAAGAAATGGCACATAGCCAGGGCAGCTAATCAGAAAGCAACGTGACCGATCAACGCGAAATTGTGGCAGGATGCGGGAAACAGGTGGCAGAATAAAATCAAGAGTTTTGCGGGAATAGCGCAAGACCGGGCTAATAAGCAAACAAGTTCAGATAGCTAGCTAGCTAGCTAGCTAGCTAGCTAGCTAGCTAGATAGATAGATAGATAGATAGATAGATAGATAGATAGATAGATAGATAGATAGATAGATAGATAGATAGATAGATAAGCGCACTCAAGTTACGCGGTCAAGTAACATCGACGATGGATGGATGGATGTCATGAGCGTTCCCTTTATTACGGGGCGGTGGCCCTAGCGCCGCCGAGCTCAATATTAATGTGGCCTAATATATTCCCCACCTGAATTACGTTCGTTTTTGTTGAGGAGAATTTGGAGGTCACAACTTAACTTACCGCGCAATTTATTTCGTTCTCACGACACTGTCTTTTTGTTCGTACTCACTACTTTTCGACCACCAATCTTCCTTGTGGATATCTTATGGATAGCTAAAATAAAGATAGCTAGATAGATAGTTGGCTATCTATAGATCGCTAGAAGACTATCTACCGAGATAACCTTTCAGCTATCTCTATCGTGGGCCTGTTTACATGTGAATCTCGCTTTGTAACTACGCGTTCTAAGGCAGCACCACTTCTAAACAGTAAGCCGCATCCTGTTGAATTATCACCGAATGCTTCCATTATTATTACTTTTTTTTTTTTACATTTCACTGATGTTGTCGCGTCCCGCAGGAGAGATGTTCCAGAAACCTGGTGGTACTTCAACGGCTCTGCGTGCACCGTATGGGACTTTTCGCTCGGCAACTGCCCTTCCCTCGGCCGCAGCGTGCACCGCTCCCGCCAGGAGTGCGACAGGACCTGCCTGCCGCGTCAGAAAGGCGGCAACACCACCGCCGGTAGGCCCCGCCGTTGCGGATCACCCGTTGCGGCCACGTGCTCACCGGAACAGCTGAAGTACCCGTACTTCGCCGACATGCGAGTCCAGGGCAGCGCACGATGCGTCAAGGCATCCAGTCACACGCTGCGCCATAGGCGCTGCCTCATCGGGTCGAACCGATTCGACTCGATCGCCAGTTGCGAACAGAGCTGCGTCCACTTGTGATGGAGCTCTTGCAAAGCTTGGCGCCGGGCCCCCTCGTATATAGCCCTGGCGATTCGTCATAGTATAGCATGCTGGTATAAACTTCGCCGCGTGAAGTTTAGTCGTTTCGTGCTTTATTTTCTTGTAATGAAAGTTAATTTCGATGGTGGTCTCCTCTCTCGATGGTTCCGATGACCACGACGACACGTTGAAGGACGGAGTCTGGAGCAAGATGTCCTCACAGCAAAACACGCAGGTTTATTTACACTATTTACAAAACTTGGCCGTGGCGGCCAGTACTGTCACAGACATCACAACACAACTGGGCTCAAACCACACCAAGCGGTTCATTCCGAGCCCTTAACGTTTGCACTTAAACGTGAACAAGCACCAAGCTTTCAAACCTCATCATATCTCGTCAGAGGCAGCGCCAAGCTCGACCTCTGACCGACCACCTTGCCGCGTCTGCGAACCGAGTTCGCGCTAAGCTCTCCTTTCCCTCCTCTCTTCTCTGTTTTCCGTTAAATACGCCTGATCGCCTCTGCGACCGCCTTCTGGGGCCAACCCATATGCAGCACTTCACCAATAAAACCCCTGTTCACTCTCTCCACGAGAGCCTATGGTTACGCCTTCGCGTTCCCACACTTCGACCCGCTCGCTGCACCGAGCTTCTCCGAAAGATAGCATCGGTCACTAAATCCGTGATGCGTTATCAGAACTCCACAGCAGGCCCAAATTGCCATTCTATTTCTCCGGCGGCAGGCATCCAAGCCGCCGCTTCAACAGGACTGCTAGACAGGTCTGTTGTCACCAAAAGCACTTCCGTACATTTCCACGGCGGGGTCATCTCCTCCGAACGGGCAACCCCTTGGCGACCGTTCGACCGAGCAGAAAGGTCAAAGGATTACTTCGACAGCGAGCCCCCGCTGTTCTTGCAAGCGACTCTCCCCCTTTTGTTCCTCTCTCGGATGCCGCGTTTCCTTCGAAAGTGCTCTACGGTGCTGCGGTAGAGAGACCTGTCACTCGTCATGTCCCCTCTGCTGTGCAGCTATGTACGTCACAGCAATTACTACTGACCGCGTGCGTCGCGGGAACAAAGCCGCCGCGTTTACTGCGTACTGAGTGAATACGACGACGTTTCTACGGAAAAAAGCCATGCGCTGGGCCGCCGTCGCCTGCTCTTCCCCGTCGATCTACCGCCGAACCACCACCATGGTGCGTCGCGTAACCACCTCCATGTAGCGGTGGGTAGAGGGCAAGAGCTGGTCAGCTTTTCCCCTCCTGCGTTACACCGGCGCACGTCGAAGGGTCGACCTCGCCTTGCGCCGGGCACAACAGCGTTGACTGCCTCTCTTGTGTCCGTGCTTGTATACAGAGGCCCTTTGCCTAGCGTGCGCGAGCGCCGAACTTTTCTGCGCGTTAGCGCCGTACGACGGAGCCAAGCTGCAAAAAAAGGGTAGTAATGAGCGCATGCACAGAAAGCGCGCTCAGCTGGGCTCGTCGTCTCCTACGTTGGTCCTTCCTGAGGACGTCAGCACACATCTTCGGAAAATAAGATACGATTAAGACCATAAGAAGAGTAACGTTTTGGACCAGTGGGTAATGCATACTTGGAGGGTGAAGCGCAAAGCACGGGACAGCGGAGTGAGACGAACGATACGGGCGCCAACTATATCAACTGTGAAGGTTGCTAGTTAGCGCCCACACGGTACCACACGAAGAGCTATTTTCCGCTGTGAGCGACCTTATTGATCATTCAGGTACCGGTACCGTTGCCTTCCAAGATGATTGTGGCGTCTTTAAAGCACAGTTCCTTGAGCTACTCAGGGTGCTGCGTCAGTGCTACCTTTAGTTTCTTTTGAAAAGAAATCGTATTTGCAGAAGCAAGGTATCGGCATAGGATCTTGCGTAGCGCCCGTACTGTGCGAAATTTTTCTGGCTGGCTTTGACTGTCAGCTTAAACGCCCATTAGACGCAGCCAATCTAGGCGTAGTGAAGGTATTCAGATATGTAGACGATTTTTTGATTATTTTAAATTTTGACCCCTTGAATAGTTTATCTTTGATAGCTATGTCGATTGTAGAAGCTTTTAAGAAGTGTTTTTCTTCTTTGCACTCCATGTTCGAACTACAGAAAGGCCACACAATACAGTTCCTCGACCTTCGTTTATTTTTTAATGAATGTGACCACATCTGCTGTGCTTATATGCCAAGAACCAGGAAAGCCATTCTCCCCTTCGAGTCTTCGCTCAGTAAGCTCATAAAAAGGGGAATCACGAAATCTTGGTTCAAATCACCCTTTGCGAAGTCTTGTGCACATAAGTTAGCGGAAAGATTTGATCGTCAAGCAGCGAGGTTGCTAAAGGCAGTTTTCCCCCTAAACTCTCCTACAAACTGTCGCAGAAACGTTGCTAAACAAGCATCGGAAGGGGCATAGGCGAGACGTCGTATGTAACTCGCAGTACCGGCGCGTCTACAAGGTGCTCCCGTATGTGCACAATGTGTCGCACAATTTGGAGAAGGTCGCGGCGAGGCATGGTGTATATTTAGTTTTTTCCGCGCCATGCAAATTGACACAACTGTGCAAACGTGTTACGAGAACGCAAGCGAGGGCACGTTGCGCCACCGAACAAGGGGACCCATACGTAAGGTGCACCGAAGATGTGTACAGAATACCATTAAGCTGCGGTCGTGTTTTCTCGGGACAGACCGGTCAGTGCTTCAATGATAGGCTGCGTCAGCATCATAGGAACGTGGCTTCAGGAGAAGGCTTCAACGTCGCCTTACACAGCGACAAGCGCGGTAGTCATCCGCTGTTAAGGAAAGCAGATGTGGCTGGCCGGGGAGCGACTAGATTAGAACGGGGGATTCTAAAGCTACTTTGATAAATAATTGCGAGCCCGGCATGTGCGTTAGCGTTCCGTCCATTTCTCTGTTGGACAAAGAAATGCGTTTTCTGCGTAGCCGCGTTTAAGCTGTCATGCTCGCTGTTTGTTGCACATATTCCATTTAGTCATTCCCGCGCTACTCGTGTTTTGTTATGCTCGAGTCTGGCATCTTTTAAATGAGTGAATGTATAAATCTTTAACACGTGTCCTTTTGATGTAACGGTGGAGATATCTTCGTATTTTTGTTGCTATGTTGTTCAGGATCGTGTGCGCATGCCCATGTTGTCCTGGTGAGACGATGTATTTTCAATAAACCTTCACAGTTGCTAGTTAGCGCCCGTGTCGTTCGTCTCGCTCTCTTGTCCCGTGCTTTGCGCTTCACCCTCCAACATTAATACCATGCGAAGTGCAGACGCCACGCTGTAGTACTGAAGCGCCCACGGTGTAGATAACGGCCCTTCTACGGATATGAAGGGGAAAAAAGCGTTTGTGTCAGCAACAAATGAACGATCCATATTCGTCAGCTTATCTGTCTTTACGTTGCAAGGGGTTTGGCACTGACCTCTCTCTCCTCCGCCAAGTGTGCAGTAAAAGGAGAGGGGGACGTAGGAGGAGGTCCAGTGTGAAAGATTGTGATTTACTGTCAGGGATTCAGGGGCGGAGCAACCAGTGTTTATAAGGTAGCCCCTCGTCCCTGTCAGAAAGGTTGGATTAGGAGGTTGGAAGAGGGTGGTCAGAAGGCTGGAAGGCTGAAGGTTGACGAGGACGGAGCGGACAGTGCTAGAGGGGACATCTAGCACGAGTACGGGGGGTGGTTCTGGTCGCAGGAGCAGTGCTATGCATTGGTCGGCTCTGCCGAATGGAAGCGATCGTTCCACCTAAGTCATACTAACCGAGGCTAATACTGTCTGTCAATGTGTATATACCGTCTTGTAATAAAAATCAAGTTGTGCTCGTGTGAGAAAAAAAGCTGGTCTCCATCCTTCAAGTTGAGACAACACAACCAACAACGGACAGGCAGCAGGGGAAAGGCTTCCACCCATCCTTCTTCGCAGCGGCAACGTCAGCTGGGGGAGCTCGGTTCCACGAGGAAGTGAAGAAGCAGGACGAATGAGAAGGCGTGAACTGAGTACAAGTTCGCCACACCCAAATCACCTCCCTTCTTTCTTTTGAAAATTTACTATAGCGTTGACCGTCATAATTACTGCAAATACACAGCACGTGTTCAATAGTTTCATCAAGTGGCTTGGCGTGAATTATTGCAGTACCGAGGAGAACACACACTGCAAATTTCGTTTAGATCAGTGGACAATGAAAAATCGCCTGAGTTGCCCTTTAAAACGAAAATTATATCATATTCTGGTAATACTAGATTCAGGGATAAGAAAGAATCTCGAAGTTACAGGCGGTGTGGCAGTGGGATGGGACGAAAAGTGGTAGACGTAGCACTAAGAGAGAGGGCTGAGTGGTTAAGAAAACAACCAAGGGTAGTCTATCCTTGTTACAGTTAAAGGGACACTAATGCGAAAAACAATTTTTCTCGCGTTAGTATATTATATAGCTTTCCACAATACCAAAAAACAGCAATCTTGCGAGCAGAACACCCTCGGTAAGCTAGGAAGCACGCAAAAGATAATGCGTGAAGTCACAGATATTCGACGGCGTCTGCTAAGGCCTACAAACTATTTATCGGTGAGAAAGACAAGGAAGCGAGAGACTTAACACAGGGAGTGTCAGAAAATTTGATCGAGCGAATATGGCGAGAATACAAAAAAAAAAGAAAAAGAAATTGGCCTTCTGACATCATGAGGCCGAAGTTCCAGTGCGAATTTCAAAACTAAAACTTCATTTTCTGTTTGAATACGGAACATAAAATTTCTCAATTAACGACAATGGAGTTCTCGAAAAATAAGCGATCACTTTAAAACATTTTTTTTCACTTTAGTCTCAACGTAATGCGCAGAACAATCCATGGACAGTAGGAACGACGGAATGGATACCAGGGTAGGGGAAACAGCACGGGCAGTAGAAGGTACAAGAGGGCTGATGACATTACGAGGTGAGCAGTCCGGAATCAATTCGTACAAAACAGGGAAACTTGATGATCTTGGGACAAGCTTTTGACCCGCAGTCTACAACGATTAGGCCAATGATGATGATGATGATGGCTTCGCTTGTGGAGGGCTTTCGCTACTTGTGATCTACAAGAAAAGCAGTGCGGATTCACCGAAGGAGAAAAAAAAAAGAAAGAGAATCAAGCTGGACTGAATAAGAACAGCCATACCTCTTCATCGTTGACATTTTATGCGCATTTAGACTGAGCGGCACTCTAAATAATTATGCACTGGAACTAATTAATGAACATTTCAACGTGGATAAAAGCATATTTTAACTGTATAGGTATTCTATGTGGTACCTCTATTAGTGGTTTTTCTTTTTGCGAGCAATAAATACTTGACCCACTCTTCTCCCTCCCCTGAAAAAAAAATTGACGGCAGATCCACGAGGTGAATGATGATGAGATTGGGCGAAGCTCCTGGAAGTAATCATCGGTTAAACCGTGAAATTTCTTCCGTTAATTCGCCCGATAAAAATGACGTGAAACGATTGATTAAATGTTTTATCAAACTTTTATTGCTGGTTTCCGTTGTCCTTTCATTATGACCGCTTTGTGGTCGGTGAAATGTAAGCTAAGTGGTTCTTGCACTGCTTACACCATTGCTTTACCTGGCGTCTTTCGTTAAGCAGCTGGCGTCTTTTCGTTTTGCTTTAGAAACATCTGGCGTCTTTTCGTTTTGCTTTTAGAAAACATCTGGCGTCTTTCGTTGGTTTATTTCATCAAGCAACGGCGTTTTGAACAAAATTTTTATTGTTTAATCACGCACAGGAGAAATCTCACCAGGCACTACCTTGGAGGTAAACAATGGCTGCTACTGGGAATGAGAGACAGCAGAAGTCGGCTTTTAACACTCCTACTTCTACTAACGTTTCCTACTGGAACATGCCAATGGCTGCTAATGGGGAATGAGAGACAGAAGAATTCGGCTTTTAGTTAACGCGCACGCTGCGAATTTTTTTTATTGTTCAACAACGCACAGGAGAAATCGCCCACCGGCACCACCTTGGAGGTCAAAGCGTAAGACTGGTTACGCACTACGACTACGACTACGACTACGACGAGGGACGAACGGGTGCCGCTTTAAGGAGCTTCGCCCCTAAAATATCTTGGCTACGTGCCTCATGGCCATCGCAATCATCAGAAGAAATCTTCAGTACGATGAGAAAGCTTGCGCAGCGTATTTCGCAGGCGTTCAACCCCGCACCATCCCGTTCAGTCACTCACTTGGCACCAGAACAGGCGAGATGGTGCAGCCAGGACGAGATAGAACGCCGCATCGCACAGCCCACGCCGTCTATGCGAGCTGCGCTGACGCAAGACGAGATGATCCTGATGCGCAGGTAAACCCCTTTTGAGGTAGTACACGTAGCAGGTTAATGGCCATGCCGAATATGAGCGTGCTTGTGGGAGAACGAAGGCCTCTGGCTGATACTTCGTATATACAGGTATATATGGCAATCGTGGTGACAGCACAGACTTAGGCTGTCGATCGCGAAATCTGGCCTCCTTGAAAACGGGAAAAAGCGCTTTACAAAAATTGTAGCCCACACCACACTGATGCATAATTGGCTTAAAAGGGGCCCTAAAACACTTTTTTAGGAGGCTACTGTGGACGCGCGTCATGACATTTGGCCGGGGATCGTACGTGTAATGGAGATGCTACTTGAAGCGGTTTATTTAATTTATTGAATCTTTCCTCTCTTATGATTTAGAGCGCTATTAATAGTTTATTCTCGCCGGCGATCTGAATGTAAACTGCTTGGATATGCATAATGCAAAGAACAGGCTACACGGACACAAGGGAAGAGGAGTAGACAACACGAAGGCCGACTGTCAACTCATTTGATGTTCGTGTTGTCCACTCCTTTCCCATTGTGTCCAGTTTTGCACGCCTCTTGACAAAATACATGAACACGGCGAGATTCACAGACGCCGCACCATATCAGTCAAACGCAAAGAACATGGTAGCAGTGGTTACAGACCGAAAAGGAAAGGTTACCAGCTGTGCCTCAATAGCCCAAGCCTCCATAACAGAAGCGGAGGAGGTAGCAATTGCACTGGCAATCAAGGAGGGCCGGGAGCGCAAAGCCCCACTCACAATAATCACGGACTCGAAGGCTGCGTGTAGGAACTACCAAAGGGGTCGAATAGGTACGAAGGCATACCAAATTCTAACCAAAGCTAATAAGGACATCCCAATCGAATACACCCAGAACATAATCTGGGCGCCAGGGCATGAGGGTATCACCGGGAACCTATTTGCGGACGAGGCGGCTCGAGGCTTCACAAATCACCGAGCCTCCACGGACACTGCGGTAGAGGACCCGACGCCCTTAGACCCTAATTGCGCAACAATTCTGCAGTATTACAGAGATAGCAGAAAAATGTATCCAGCACCACATAAGAATCTCACGGCAATGCAATCTACGGCGCTACGCAGACTCCAGACAAATACATACACGAACTTACACAGGCTACATACATTCTACCCCACAGCATACAGAGATATATGCCCGTAGTGCGGGTCCACACCAACTCTGTTTCACATTACGTGGGAATGTACACTACACAATGAAGAACACCACAACATGAAAAACACAGAGCAACAATGGGAGGCACTGCTGTCCAGCTCGGTCTTTGAGGATCAGCTCTGGCTGGTCCAAAGGGCCGAGATGATGGCATGGGCCAGCGGAGCCCTGGAATAGGGGCCCCGACCATTTGTGATGCCCCGCCTTCAGGGGCAACAATTTCATTCCTATACTTTATAATAAAGTTTTGTTCTCTCTCTCTCTTTGCATTGTCAATCCTTACCAACTCGCTCAGCTTTTTGTCCTTTTAGGCTTGGATATGCATGCGTCCTGGCGAAAAGGACTTCACTCGATTATTGCAGACAGGGGGCTTGTAACATGATCAGTCTGTTTCCCCAGATGGCGAATCACTGATGTTTTAATGACAGATATTACTCTGCTTTCAATAAGACTTGATGCGATTTGTTGTAGAGTTAGTCACCTCCTTGTTTTTCCCGGTGTTGGTAAAAAAAATGAACTTCACGGGAAAAATATTCGACATTCACATTTCCGTGTGATGCATGATTTATACCTTACAGCAAGCTTCCCTTCAAAAGCCAGGCGTTATGACATCGGCCAGTTATATTTATCAAGAATTAATTGCCGATTATTATGCGCCGCACTTATATTAAGAATGGCTAATTAGTCATTGCTATCACCATGGTGAATGCGCAGCCCAATGACACACACACACACACACAGAGAGAGAGAGAGAGAGAGAGAGAGAGCAGCCAGCTTTAGTATAGCGGAAAGCAGCAGGCGCAAAGATTTAGCGTTCGCGTTACGTTAAAACGGGGTACACTTCGTGGCACAAACTAGCCCGTCGAAGAGATCGGAACGCTAATGCAATGGTATATGGTGCCATCTATAGGCCCTGGAACAACTACTATTGAATCAATGAGTGCGCCACTAAATCGAGCTTATGCAAAGTCACCGTTGTTGGTGTTGTGTGTCGACAAACGTGGAAAAACATCGCTTTCTTTCAACATGCCGCCACTGAGTTTCCTTCCTGACCCGTACTTCCTGCCCTCCCTAAGTTGGTATGACAGCACCTACATTTTCGAAACTATACAACAGCAACACGGGCAGTTCGTGTCCTCAAGGGGGAGGCCTCCTAAATATGGAGGCTATGTCCGACTAGACATTTCACTGACAGTTTCACTTAAAGGGGAACTCCGGCGGTTTTTCCACCATATTGTGACATCGTTGTTTTGCAATAGTACTGATAGTCCTGAAGCAGCCAGAGTCAGTCAGTTTGCTCAGAAACTCACCAGCAATTTTAAATAGCCGAATGAACGGTGTGTTCAAACCAAAACCAAAACGGGTCCACGCTTCGTGCAGCGTATGCGATGACGTCACAGCCTCCCCGCCATCAGAAATATGAAGCTAGGGAAGCTGGCGCCAAAGAAATGAAAGTCAGATGTCATCCAACTATGTATTAAGTTCTTCTGAGCTTGACAGCAACGATTTGAGCACTGAAGTATCGCCGTTCTGCTTTAGACAACCCGCCTGCTGGGGTAGGCAGCGTTGCAGGTAATGACGTCAAAAACACAGGGTGGCTCGCGTGGGAATCCGCTAAGGATTTTAAAAATTCATTTTCAGGAAAATCAAATGACTTGCAACCGCTTGGCTTGGCATAAATTATTGCAGTACGGAGGAGAAGATATACCGAAAATTTCCTTGAGATCAGTGGAAATGAAAAATCGCCGGAGTTGCCCTTAGGGAACGCGGGTTCGAAACTACCGAATCTACGAAAAAAAGAAAGAAGAAAGGCGCCGCTGCTGCCATCTCGACGCCACTACAGTAAACGATGAGCAGAGCGAATACACTCTAAGCCTTGCGCGCCGCTTACTGAGAGCTTATCTTGAAAACGTTGCATAAATGCTTTAAATTTAGGGTGTTAATTCAAACAACGCTTGCCCTAGAGAAGGCAAGCGTGGTAGGGAGCGGCAGAAAGTTAGGTGGAGAGATGAGACGAAGGAGCTTGCGGGGATAAATTGGGGACATTTAGCACAGGACCGGGATAGTCAGAGATCTATGGAAGAGGCCTTTGTGCTGGAGTGGGCGCAGACAGGCTGATGATGATGGAAGCAAATGCAAACATCAGTGGCGATTGAATGAGCTTAACGATGCAGTCCGACGTCTCGATAGATCTGAAACGAGCGGTCTCACTTCGACTGACGCCGCCATTAAACGCAAGGATACATCTTGCGAGCGTTAGCGCAGAATGGTATGTGCCGAATTATGTAAAGGTATGAACTGCAGCTGCCTTTACGTTCTGCGCACGCGCAGTGTGGTGCACTCTAACGCTAAGTCCTTGCGTTTGCTGCTTTCCGCTATACTAAAACTCGCTAATCACTCCGCCACGGTGGTCTAGTGGATATGGCACTCGGCTGCTGATCCGAAGGTCGCGGGATCGAATCCCGGCAGCAGCGGCTGCATTTCGATGGAGGCGAAATGTTGAGGCCCGTGTGCGATGCCAGTGCACGTTAAAGAACCCCAGGTGGTCGAAATTTCCGGAGACCTCCACTACGGCGTCTCTCATAGTCAGAGCTGGTTTTGGGACGTTAAACCCCACAAATCAATCATTAAAACTCGCTAATGCTTCAGCGCGACATTTCGAGACGTCTTCTTTAGAAACATTCGGTTTCGCGGCCTGCATGATGACGCAAATATGTAACTGACTGCGCAGGGCAGAGCTGGACCGGCTGCAAGAGGCGGCGCAGCACGAGATTCCGAGCTATGCACCTTGCCTGTGCTGCGCAGTCATTGTGGTCGCCCTTGTGCTGTCGCTCCTTCTGCTCAGCATCGTACCATATGCGCACGAATTTCCGCTGCACCTGTACAGCAGTCGGAAGACGACCGATGCTCCCACCACGTCCACCATGTCCATGGACACGGACGATGACGCGACCGCGGACGTGTTTTCCGCGGTCAATAGCTCCACTTTTGACGACACTGAGAACACGCGAGTGTTCCAAATTTATGACCGATGACAGCACTATAGTACGGCGAAATTTAGCGGGAAGCGAAACCTCTGAGGCAGGCGGTGAAACTGTTTCACCTATGCGGCATTTGCAGCGAAGAGATTTCTTGCAGCGCACGACGTCTTATAGTCAATTGTTTTCGATAAACTCACAGTTAAGGCAGCCACGTGTACTTGCTTTTCCTTTTCTTTTTTCGTGTGACCATTTGCACCCGCTCAAACTCTTACGCGTTTTGTCGCTGGACGCACGAGCCATGCATGTATAATATGGGTTGCCGGTGAACGCTTCTCCAACGCGAGCAGTCGGTATTTCTCAATCAAGAAACTCGCTAGGAGACGCTGCCTGCGCCAACGTTGTCTCTCGCGGGTGAAGGCGCGTTCTCCTTCTTTGCGAGCTGGTACAGCGTTCCTCTATGAAAGAGCGTTTCCATAGCCAACGCGCGCCTTTCGCTCTCTCTCTGTCTCTCTGTCCGCCGCGGTGGTGTAGTGGTTACGGTACTCGGCTGCCACCCAAAATACGCGGGTTCGATCCCGGCCGCGGCGGTCGCATTTTCGATGGAGGGGAAAATGCCAGAGGCCCGTGTTCTGTGCGTTGTCAGTGCACGTTAAAGAACCCCAGGTGGTCTAAATTTCCGGAGACCTCCACTACGGCCTTTCTCTCCTCTCTATCTCTTTCACTCCCTCTCCCCCACCCCCACGGACGCTTAGCCGTGCTCCCTACATGGGCTGCAGAAATTAGCGTCCTTTCCTAACCGAACCACAATCATCATCATCATCATCTGGCTCTCTCTCTCACACACAAGACAGCAGAGGCACGCGCCGGGAGGCAGCGCCGGGAGAGAGAGAGAGGCACGCGCCGGGAGGCACGCGCCGAGGCGAACGCCGAGGGCGATTGATTGATTGATTGTGGTTGGGAAAGGACGCTAATTTCTGCAGCCCATGTAGGGAGCACGGCTAAGCGTCCGTGGGGGTGGAGAAAAGGGAGTGAAAGAGATAGAGAGAAAGGCCGTAGTGGAGGGCTCCGGAAATTTAGACCACCTGGGGTTCTTTAACGTGCACTGACAACGCACAGTACACGGGCCTCTGGCATTTTCGCCTCCATCGAAAATGCGACCGCCGCGGCCGGGATCGAACCCGCGTTTTTTGGGTGGCAGCCGAGTACCGTAACCACTACACCACCGCGGCGCGTGCCAGGAGGCACCAAGGAGGTTATACATTACTTTTCTGGAGTGGAAGCGTTTGCCAGCTGTACCACCAGATGATCCCGGATCCACCCGTGCCTGTTGGTCCTCCACCGCCACACCACCGCCCACCTGAGGTCCATCTATCACTGGACGGGGCAACGAAGTGACGCACACCTGCGGCCGCTCTGCAGCAGGAAGCTTCCTGCAAACTACAGGAACAACTGAAGGGGCGGCTCCAGGTGTTCACAGATGGATCCGTGCTGCCAGACGGGACCGCAGCAGCAGCATGCGTCATCCCTGCCAGGGCCCGCAGCAGGCAGTGCCGGCTGCCTTTCCCTGCAAGCTCCACAGCCGCGGAGCTGGCGGGACTCCATCTGGCTGCAGATCTACTGGCGGAGGACATCCCTGAAGAACCGGTTGCCATTCTCTGCGACAGCAAGGCGGCGCTGCAGACCTTGGCTAACCACCGACGTGCTGGGCTGACCGGAAGCCTCCTGGCGACGAAATTTGAGGCCCTTGCTGCTACCGGAGTGTCCGTCTCCTTCCACTGGCTGCCCTCGCACGTGGGCATAGCTGGCAACGAGGAGGCGGATACACTTGCGAAAGCTGCCCACCTCCATAGTGTCCCGCTGACCCAGGCAGTGGCGGCGAGGGACTACTCCCAGGCCCGCCTCCAGCGCCTCCTCGTCTCGATTCACCCTGACCCAAGGGTGGCAAGCGGGCACGGCCCCAAGCCACTTCCCGAGAAGGGCCTTACGAGGAGAGCCAGGGCCACACTCCTGCGACTGCGGACTGGCTGCATCTGGACAGCAGCCCGCCGACACGCCAAGGGCCTCTGTGCCTCTCCAGCCTGCAGCCACTGCGGGGATCCTGAGACTCTCGAACACCTCCTCTGTGCCTGTCCCGGACTTGCACAGGAACGTTCGAGGGTCATCTCAGCCTACCGGAGGCAGGGACTTCCAGCCACCACACTCCACCACTCGCTGTTCCCGACTCGCCCCCGTCTACCAGCGCTGCAGACTCTGGTGGACTTCATAGATGAGACGGGCATCGCAGCCTATCACTGAGCCCGGGTTGCCCTCCCACGCCTCCCCTTTCCGCCGGCTTACTTCTGCAGTGCTGAGCGAACCCTGACATCTCTCATTACCTTTCTGTCCTCTTTATTTCCCATCATCCCCTCCCCAAGACGCTGCGCCGTGCTCCCAGTTTGGGCTGCAGAAATAAGCGTCTTTTCCTTACCATAATCACTACCACTACCAGTGGAAGCGTGCCGCCGAAAGTGAAGCCGTCGCCGCCATCTTGCTCAAGGAAACAGTAGCAGACGACCACGCAGACGGCGGAGCGCGTAGACAACGCGACGCTGTTTCGTGGTGTTTAAACACTGTGTCCTGTTTTTCCTAAGCATCTAAATATCTGAGAAGGCAACGATGACTTCGCGCGTCACTTTCGGCTGCACAAATCGCGTTGAGAAGAAGCCTGGAAGGACATTTCACGTGTAGGTTTTTCTCACTTTCTTCACGTACGGCTGCCCGTTTTCAGTGCATTTTGCTAAATAGAGGGCAATTTTAAACATTCGCATCCATATATTACCTCCCTACGCCTGTATGAAAGATAACTGTAAGCTTTAAATACTTGCTAGTGCTTCGTTTTCAGATGCGTGCGTACAGGATTTGCTACGGGCTCGTGTTCTGCTAAAATACACGTCTGATGCACATATTGGATAGTCAATGCAGTGTTTGTATGCGAACTTTAGAGGAAGGGCATCTTTCCGGAGCATAGACGCAGATTTGTTACGCGTACGTGTTGACGAATGCGCAAATGCAGCGAGCACGTACGTATGGCGTGTTTCTCCGTGCTACGTCTGGTTTCGAAAATGAAGGGGAAAAAAAAATACTGTGCGTAGCCTTCTGACTGAGAACATGTGGTGCTCGGAGGGGTGGATGGAAAGCTTAAAACAGCCGCTCGATCACCTCTGCTCTAGTGATACCGAACAACCCAACCTCTGTCTTCAAGTGCATGCTTTTCGGCGCGTATCCCGTGTAAGAAATCTCCTATGTACGTTTACAGTCAGAACTAAATGAGAAAGTTTTCCGAACGCACCCATCGGGTCTCGACAGACGCGGATCTGAGAAGACTTCGCAAACGCTAAGAGCAACGAACCATTTGGAAAAATGTACGTGAAATACGAAAAAAAAAAAAAAGAAAATAGAGCGTGCGCGGTTAGTTAAGGCAACATGCAGAACACATGCTCTGTACTCAATCGGTTGGATACATGCTTAAATAAAGGGCACGAATGCATTTCACGTCAGCTGGCAGTCGCACAATGCCGCATATTTGCGCTATATCGCATCACCACATCACAAAAACCTAGTTTCTACTAACAGACAGAGTAAGCCGGCAAGTACGATTTGCATAGAACCTCTCAGCCAGCGGTGTTCTTTTGTTTTCCTCGACGCCTGCAGCTGAGTACGGACGCGGGAAAATTTTTTTCTCAACTAGAAAACACCGTTGGTAATTGGCATAAGCATAAAGTTCGTTTCTGTCTCAATGTTTTATCGTGAGGTTGCAAAACAAGTCGAGCGCCTATCTTAATACATTGCCGTCTATGGCGCGCCCGCGTACTTTTTGCTCTAGTAACATGGCCGCCGCCGGCTTCACTTGGCCCCGTAGGAAGCTGCAGGGACTTCCACTCCGGAAGTTTAATGGAACCTCCTTGGGAGGCACGCGGGTTATGCCTGACGACTGACGCCTGACGACTGACGCGTGACAAGGTTAGACCAGGGTCCCTCAATACTTCTTTATTGAGGGACCCTGGTTAGACTAAGAGGAGCTTCGCCCCTAAAACAGTACCGGAGAGGCGGCGGCAAAGTGGCTCGAAGGTGGCTATCCTCTTTGTTGCGCTCCCAGCGAGTCAGGGTGCGTTCCTAATTGATTTACAAGCATGCGGCGCGGCGGTCATTTGTGGCACCGTGCTGCCCCACCGCCACAGCCGATTTCTCCGTTGTGGCTTGTTGAAACAGGCTGCAAAGACCTTTCACGCCCCACAGCGGGACCCGCCGGATTCATGATAATAAACGTTTGTTGTGAGTAGAGAAGACTTGGCCATCCCCCGGTGCGTGGTCTCCTCAGTCCAGGAAGCCACATGCTGTTGCAACTGCAGCCTAGCCCTGGCGTGAAAAAAATACGTCGCCATATTGTCTGACGACGTGTTGTTTACAACAACCTCGTTGACTGCTCAGTGCTGTCCTCGGCCGTTTGGCACTGCGCTGACGAAACTCGGAAGGCGGCTTTCAAGGCGCCGTTTTGGAACAGACATACGGAATTTGTTTCACCACGGAGTGTCGAAGCATCCAAGTCACCCCTATAGACATTTTGCAGGGAATTGATCCTTTTCGTGGCCGGTGGCCCTCCGCCACCCAGCAGCTGGATGTGCGCGCGGCCGCCGGTACGCTCTTTAAAATGATGATAGCTTGATTGTCTGTCGCCACATCGCAATGCTGCACGACTTTCCGACCATGAAAGCACGGTATTTAATCGTCACGATACGAACTTGCCCTCATCTGCGGCGGTAGAGTGACCTTTCTCCTGCGCGAATATTGTGTTGAGGCCGAACCGACCCTGAAGACAGCCTATTTGAGAAGCATATGTGCTATTGCGGAAGTGTAATTAGTGCGACAACCTTCTCAGCAAAGCAGTCTGCGTAAATAAATGTTTTTTTCTTCATTTGTTCGGGTTCATTAGTGATTCGAACAACACGCTTAAATATGCGTCGATTACCGCCGCTTAAACGACGTTACGGTTAGGGAGGCTTGTCCCTTTCCCTCCATTGAGTCCATACTGTCCAGTCTGGGTAACGCACGAGTATTTATGACACTCGATTGTTCGCGCGGCTTCTTGCGGATAGAGATGGAACCAAGTGACATCCCTAAGACCGCATTTAGATGCTATGAAGGGCTTTTCGAGTTCGTGCGCATGCCATTCGGCTTAAAGAACTCACCTAGTTCTTTCCAACGCCTAACGGATATCGTTCTCGACGAAGTGCGGTACAAATTCGCAATGGCATACATAGATGACGATGTCATCTTTTCGCGCAATTTCGAAGAACATTTGCAACACCTCACCGTTGTTTTTCGGAAAATGCAGAAAGCCGGCGTTACTGTAAATGCTCAGAAGGTCCAACTCGCATGCTCAAAAGTTGAGTTGCTTGGCTTTATCGTGGACGATGGGCAGCTTCGTCCCAATGAGGCGAAGCTTCGTGCCATTGCAGAATACCCGTGCCCTCACGACGTAAAAATCCTTCAGCGCTTTCTAGGAATGATTGCATTCTACCGTGGTTTCATACCACGTTTCGCTGAACTAACAGTACCGCTTAACCAACTCGTAAAAAAAGGCGTGGAGTTGGGGCGAATCTCAGCAAAACGCATTTAAAGCTCTAACCAGTGCTATTGCTGACACCACAGCCCTAAAGCTTCCAGACTTGAACAAGCCGTTTGTGTTGCAAACAGACGCCAGCGACTATGGTCTAGGCGCCGTTTTACTGCAGGAATTTGAGAATGAGTTACGACCAGTTGCGTTCGCAAGTCACACACTTACGCCTGTCGAAAACAATTACGCGGTCACTGAGCGCGAATGTCTCGCGATTGTATTTGCGCTTAAGAAATTTGACATGTACTCGGACGGTGCCTCGTCTACTGTACAAACGGATCATATGACACTGACATGGTTGCAGCGTCTACAGAACCCAGCGGACCGCCTTGCTCGCTGGATATTAATGTCGCAAAGATATCATTTCACTGTCGAACATCGCAGTGCGCCCAAAACAAAGTCGCTGACGCACTGTCTCGTGCACCTTTGCCCGAGCCTTCTTCCTCGCAGGAGCCAACCCCTCTGATTGCCGCCGTTGACACAGATTAGCAGTGGGGTACATTGGTCAGCAGGAAGCGTCTGCTCGAGGAGCAGCGCAAGGACGGCCTATGCCAGCGTATGGGGATGGTGCACTTGTAAGTGGATGGATGGATGGATATTAGGAGCGTCCCCTTTATAACGGGGCGGTAGCCGGGCCACCAAGCTCTAGCTTTATTTCTGTTTCCTCTACAAACAATTCTTTTCCCGAATCACACATATTTTCACAACAAATTTTTCTCCTCGTCTATTTATTTTTTTATCTATTATCGTTCCTCTGTGATGAAACAATCTTACCCGAACTACCTTGCGCTTTTGTTTGCTCCATACTTTTGCGCTACCAATAGCGCCTTTTACTTATCTCTATCGCCGGCATGTTCAGCTTTCCCCTGTTACTCCTGAAACCCATGGCCTCCTGTAGGGCAGTGTCCACAGCTACACCTGGGTGGACATCTGTACATTCAATCAAAATATGATCTGTCGTTTCCCTAGCTTTTCCACAGCACGTACATGTGTCCCCTTCTTTATTGAATTTCGCTCTGTAACTTCGGGTTCTCAGGCAACCGGACCTTGCCTCAAACAGTAAAGCGCTTCCCTTTGAATTATCGTAAAGCGACAATTAACTCCTCTCCCGGCACCCTCTCGCTCAAAGACCGCGTCGGCAGCCATGTTCTTCCTAAACACGTGGAGCGGAGCACGCGCACGCAGATAGCGTCCGGCCGTCAACACTCGCGTTCCTATCCAATATGATAGTGGACGTGCCATATGTAAGGAAACGCTTACTTAAACGCGCAACTTTCTTTGACGTTCTCTCGCTGCAGCATTCAAGTAACAGGTTTAGGAAGAACATGGAACATGACCGACCAATCAGATGCGCCAGCGGCACATCAAAGCTTTTCGCTACTTAAAAAAACGAAAAAGTCTCCGCCGACGGAAGCGCCGATCGCGGCGGCACGCTCGTCCTTGGGGTGATGGAAGCTCCGGTCGCAGGGCTGGCGGTAGTTTTAGAACCGGGTTATTCGCGTTTTCCTGCGGTTTTTTTTTTCTTCCAAACGTCGTCGGTACTACGGATCGGTGTTCAGCAACAAGATTTGTTGTGTCCTCGGCCGTAACAATACTTATATCAGATCACCAGGGACAAATATTTATAGCTTCCAGAAAGCCCAATACTGAAGGAGAAACGCGGTCGCTTGCGCGCGCGTTCCGTCGACGCTCTCTACTCAAAAGACGACATGTCGTGCTAGTTGGCAATGTAACGTGCATTCTGTCCACCGGCATTCTGCGTGGAATACGTGAAAGGTGGGTTGTCAACGGGAGGGAGTTCCGGCAACCCTCTTCTACTAGCAGGCGACATGTGTTGTCAATTTGCAATGGTTCGCGCTGTTTTTAACGAGTGGACTAAGGCGCTCCGTACATTTCGTTCGCGGCCCGCGGTGCTGCCCTTTTCTTTCTTCTTCTTTTTTTTTCTCCTAGAGCCCCGTCATGCATTTGAATGGTTTGGTCATTCCTTTCGTTGGTACTCCGACCAGAACAAGGATCGCGCCGTCAATCTACTGGAGTGTCTCTTGCAAAAAAAAAAAGAAAAAGGAAGGAAACAAAGAAGAAAAGCTCGTTAAAAACGGACTGTGTGCCTCTTGCATGCGCCTGCCGGAGACACCGCACGAAGGAGTTGAGGCACCGAACAAAAGCCACTGATAGGCGACCTGCCGTTTTCTTTCCAGTCGTGTTTCTCTTTTTTTCTTTTTGGTTTCTAACAGAATCTTTCAAAACGAGTTAGAACCGCATTGCTTAGTTCAGCCTTCATTACCGGTGAAAACGTGCAGCTAGGAATCTAACTGGTTTCAACAGGAAGTAACTGGAATGAACTGGTCCCAGTTCAAAGCCAACTGGTCCCATTTGGAAGCTAAATAGGAAGCAAGTGGTCCCAATTACAGGTGAACTGGGGAGCAACTGGCCCCAGTTGGGACCACTTCAACTGGGGACAACTCCAAGTGGTCCCAGTTGCGGGCCAAATGGTACCAGTTGGAAACGAAGTGAGGGGCAACTGGTTTCCGCTGCGCCCATCTGGACACCAACAGGAACCATAACCAGTTCTACTGGAACCAGTTGCATTGATGGTCGTTATTACTTTCGTATCTGATTTGTTCGAAGAAAATAGAGTAAACAATTAACAAATGCATGCGCGAAAGATATTAAAAAATGAAATTAATTTGCGCAAATATCGCAATATTTATTGACAACAAGAAGCTGCATAACAGAAAATTCAGAGACGCCTGTGCGCAAGTTTCGTAGAGCACATGTGGATGGGCCAAGGCGAGGCATAGGTGCGGGCCGCTGTGCTGTGGCACATGTGATGTTTTGCGCGGAGGAGCGTGTGGATGTTCGTTGCCTGTGTACTTAATTTGTGCTTAGTTATTGTTGGACGTGGCACCTGTGGAAGAGACGACACTTCGGACGAACGCATGACAACTGTTTTCGCCCGTGACAACACGCTTGTGGATCGATTGTGTGCAAACGACTTGGCGCTGCTTTCCTTGGTGCCGATGCTAGCATTTGAAGGTGAGAGATGCCTCCGTGTATGAATTTTTACATTGAAAAGTGCTTCGAAGTTACTGCATTGAGTTGAACTCTTAATATCAGCCAGTGGCTGTTTGACGTTTGGCGTTTTTAGTAGGGTTGCATGTTGATAGTGTAACGAAGAAACGCGCTGTGCACAGCCCCGCACCAGTGAATCGCAAGTGGAGCTTGGGCTGGATGTTGTTACGATTCCACCAATTATAATAAAGAAGTCCGACGTAGTCGCGGACGCAGCGTATGGCGCTAACGTAAGACGACACAGCGTAGGCCTCGCGGCCAAGATCGTAACAACATCCAGCCCAAGCCCCACTTAGGATTCACTGGTGCGGGGCTGTGCACAGCGCGCTTCTTCTTTACAATAGCAGTGATTTTCTTTTAACTTTGCTAACAGCGTGGAAATATACATTGCTTTCAGGTGGATATAAAATACGTTCACGGCCCACGAAACATCCAAGAGTTTGCCGCGTCGCCAAGAAAGCATTCAAGAAGAATTCCAGTCAGAAGCACACGCCGTGCTATATTCTTAATAAATGTCACGTTTCAGCACCGAGCTTCTTCTGCTGTAGGACGTGATCGCAGATTTCGCTGGGCCAGCCGTGTCCAACTCGGGTCACATGCGATTGGCAACGAAGCGATCTGTTCACTCACTAAAAATGATGTATGGTTACAGCTGAGTATATATAGTTCACACTCTGCCTACTTCACTGGAACCCGTCTCTGGAATACCATACCTTCAAGAATCAAAACCTCGTATTAAATCGACATATTCAAAAAAGCTCTGAAGACTGTCCTCGCGTCGATTACATAATCTGGTTTGTCTTGGTCACCTCTATTACTCTCGTTCCCTTTCATGCCTTCTCACAACGCACTGTTGACGAATCATCGCATGATAATCTCTCATTGGGGAAATTAGATCTTACTGCATTGTTTTTCTCCTTGCTCTCTTATTCTTCACTGCCATTCACCATGTAATTTTTTGAAAACTGTCTAGGATAGCTGAATTACCTTTATTTTTTCGTTGTCTATTTCGACTTTTGTTGCTGCTTTCTGCTATTGTTTATTTTAAGTAGAACTCTTGTTTTTGCCTGCGATGCATTTTATTGCTTGTGTTTACTGTATCAATTAATTTTTTCGATGTTCACTACTGTAGGAGGTCCCGATTCAGTCTCTGACAAGGGACCTCCTTCTGAATACACATATTTTGTAATTAATTTGATGACTAAATAAAACCATTTCTGATTTCTGATTCTGTTTCTTCCTTCTAGGAGCTTTTGTTGGATGATGTTTTCTATGAATGATCTGTGGCAATAGTTCGAGCCCAAACTCCCTCCTCTAAGTATACAGGCGAAGTAGATGTATGGAAGGGTTTATACTCCTATATCGTGTGATAAAACACGTACCACAGAACCCTCTTTCCATCTGTTATAGAATCATATCGCAAAGAACAAAATCTCTAAAGATTTCGTCCGACAGTTTTTGACGCAATAGACGTCTCCAAGTTACTCAGGAATGACAAGCACAAACAAATGATGCAACAAATTTTATTCCGTTAGTGAAAATGTATCAAATGGTGGTAACACATACAGCCGTGGATAGAGCGCGATTTGTGAGATTTCCTTATGCATTTGTACCGGCATATTCCCCTAGGGTGTCGATCATAGGCTTGTGGAGGAAGCTGTAAGTTTTCGGACCAAGAAAAAAGTCAATGTGGCGAAAGTCTCTTTGCGGCACTACACGATTGAACAGCGGCGGCGAACTCAAGCGCCCAATAAACACAGACAGATCATCAGGGTTGGCAAGTGTGTTACCCTGTGCCGAGAATATTGCCATGGGAACTCTGATGCGTTCCACAGGATACGATGGAGGCTTCTCCTGCAATATGACATGGCGGCAAAAAGAGTAAGAATTGCTATGTAGATCGACGTTTTCTTAGAAATCTCTCGAATGTCAAGCAGACTCTCGTTGCCGTAGACAGGGCAATCTGAGGAACGTTCGACAAGCTCTCTCTCTTTTAAAATAAATAACTCAACGGCTTAATATCCCAAAAACGTGATTAAACATTACATCGCAGCACAGACACATTTGTAGGCTACCAAATGATCATTATTTCTCAAATCTGAGAGTGATATTTAGGGATGAAGCAGCCCAGGCTGATAAAAAAGACGACGACCGAATAAGTGCAAGGGGGGCTGGGGCAGGGGGAAGATAATAAGGAAGAAGTTAGAAATGGGGACACGACAAGTGCTCTGTCTGGTTACTATGTGCAGTATTATTTCATAATTTGGCGCAGTCGACGGAACGAAACACTATGTGGGTGACTTTCTATCTGGACAACCGCAACGACTCTGCGGTGCTGAACAAATATCAAGTCGAGGATGAAGCTGCCGTTGAACTTCCTGAACACATCACTACAGGTGAGCTTCTGAACCTCATCATGAGTGAAGCCTCCGTGTCGCCAGAGGAACTTCTGAAGCGAGATTGTGTAAAAGTCAGCATTCCGCTGTGCATGTTCAACAAGCTGGTGTTCGCATCGCTCGAAAGCACATGCGTGCTCAGCCAATCTTCATCCGATGAGTTGCCGGCAATGCTGCGAACCATTATATGCCAACAGCGGCAAATTTCGCAGCAACGAGCCGCTATAGAGACTCTCGCTACCACGTTAACCCAGCGAATAAACCACTCATCACCATACCGAATAATACGCCCAGACACATTTAAGGATGCATCCGACAACCCAGAAGTATGGATAGATTTCTATGAGCAAGCTGCGAAGAACAATGGGTGGCTATCGGATGAAGATTCGGTGATAAATATAAGACAATTCCTAAGTGGGGTAGCAAGAAAGTGGCATGATTCGCGATTTTCGTCACCAGTAAGGCTCGTCAGCGAACGAGGGCTTTATTGACCCCGATGCAACACGGTGCGACAGTCACGGCTTGCGGGCAAAAGGGGCTCACCGCAGTGCCGATCGAGTACGCGTGCCCGTAGCGCTTACGGCTAACCAAAGGTGCCCGTATGCAAGGGTCCGCCAAGCGCACGAACGAGATGCAGCGTGCCAGAGGCTTCGCTTAACCACCTCGTCGCGGGTATCGTGAGCATCATCTGGCGCAAGCGGTCGCGCGGGTCGCGCGCGCGGGGCGCGGAGCGCGGGATAGCTCACGTGAAGAGGGGCCGCCGCCGGGGGCCAATCAGGGCTCGTCCCGATGACGTTAGCTAGCGTGACGACACGGAGCCAGGATTAAGAGCACCTGAGAGGATGCTGTACAGGAATGGCGGACCGGCGCGCTAAGAGAGCGCTAACCTTGAATCACACGCCGTTTCCTGGCGGCTCCTGACATCCGAGATGGCACAGGGCAGACGCCACAGGCTAGCTTGTGGGACGAGGCGCAAAGGGGCGCCGTCTCGTTTCCCACATTCCCCCCTCCTAACGACCGAGGCCGGCCTGCAAAGGAGGCTGACCGAGGGCCCTTGGCAAGGTTGACAAAGCCACAAAGGGGCTAAGCAACAGGGCAATGTCCGAGATGGTAGCGTCGTCTTCACCCGGGCCAGGTCTCGGGAAGCGATGTCACACAGCAAGGAGAAGCGAAGTTGTCGCAGTCCTTGACGCGAGTTCATGTCTTGCCTATGTCACACAAGGTCACACACACCAGTGAGAGTTCACAGCCACTGAGGTCAGCAGTCACGGAGCAAAGGGGGGGCGGGCTGCACAGTTGGTACTGCCAGCCTGCTTGAAGTTCATCGGACAGGAGAAGTAGGCTGCCCGGAACGTGCGAGGCGTGGCTACGATTTGCGTGCAGCAGCCACCGAGGTTGCCGTGTTTTACACTGACAGGAATGGCCGGCCGAAACCGCTGACAGTCGGGAACGGGAGCCGGAACGACCACGCTCGGGCCGCGGGCCAGAGCTTGAATGGTACGACCAGCCGCTGAGAGCGACTGCCCATGTTGCAAGGCAGGCCAGGCTGGCTGGTGGTGTTTGCAGGGCTGGAGACAGGAGCCAAGCCGCCGCATAGATGACCCGGAACAGCAGACTGCAGGAACCGCAATAGGCTGGTGACAAGGTGGAGCAAGGCGCGGGAGGAAGACTGGGCGACGCAGGAGAAGATCGGTATGCCCCCGGCATAGCCGGCTTGCCAAGAAGGGTACCTGCACGGCTGTATGGCTAATAAAGCAAGCACATGCGAGATGTAGGCTTTGGCAACACATCAGGGGGTATATTCGATCAAAAGGGCCGTTCACCTCATCGAGATGTGTGCCTGCGCACAGCGGCTGCTTCTCTTCGTTCGCTATCGAGATAGGAAATAAGTTCGACTATCTGTTAGCCCGAGAGAAAGCTGCTTCCGCGCACGTTGTGCGGAGGTACGTCCTGCTGCCTGGTTATAGACGCCGCCGAGGAGGGCGAGGACCCTTTTTGTCCTTGAGCGGCGAGCAACACAGACTGCTAGGCGCCACTCCGTTTGCGCGGGGCTCCAGCGGTGTTTACGCGAAAGAAAGCTCGCACACTCGTCATTGCCTCTGCGCCGTAGTAAACGCTTCCGTCGGTGGGTAACCGGAGCCGCGCGAAGGGCATATGAAGCCGAAGGCTCGACGTCGCTTCGGTGGCCGCGTATTCGCACCGTTCGTTTTTCTCTACCGCGTCGGCAGGAAATAAAAGTGCAGCTGCCTCTTGCAGGAGAAAAACTTCGTAGGAGTGATACTACTATGTTGGGTTCGCACGTGTGGGTAAATTGGGCTATGAAAAAGCCGCTTACCGCTTCTGCGCGTTCCCTGGCACCTCAGCTGCTTCTCTCCGTTCGCTACCAGAATAGGGAATCGAGTCCAACTATCTGTAGCGGGAGAAAAAGCTGCTTAAGTGCGTTTCCGCAGGTCGTACCGGTGGCGTGGCTTGGGGTCAGCCGTCTCACGGTTCTCCTGCGGGTCGTTGACCGCCTCCCCCTCTCCCCAGTCGCTACTGCGGGCAACGAAGGGTTTGAGGTCGGAGACGTGAACTGGACCGCCGACTAATTTCCCTTGGGAGTCAGCCAGCTTGTATACCAGAGGTGACATTTTGGTCTTCACTCGGTATGGGCCCAACCATTTGGCCGACAGGGAGGCTGAGATGCCTTTGGCCGCGTCACTCAAGACGTGGTTGCGCCTGAGGACGAGGTCGCCGACATCGTAATGCACGTCCCGATGCGACCTGTCGTATTGAGCCTTTTGTCCAGCTCGCGCTTTTGCCAGGTTGGAACGGGCCAAGTCAAGGGCTACGTCCATCCGTGAGCGCAGTTCCGCCACGTAGCCAGACAAGCCGGCTTTCGTGGCGCACGCCCCGCTGCCGGTCCGCAGAACGCGGTCCATTGGGTTTGGCAGCTCTCTACCGAAGTTGAGAAATGAGGGCGTGTACCCGGTTGAACGGTTCACCGTTGACCTCATGGAGAAGCCTATCTCGTTAAGACAGGCGTCCCAATCCCTGTGTTGCTGGGCAAAGGTCATCAGCAAGGGCTTGAGGTTCCGGTTAATCCGCTCTGTCGGGTTGGCCTGTGGGTGATACGTGGTTGTCTTGCGGTGCTTTATGCCAAGGGCGGCACGCGCATCCACGAACACCTTGGCCGTGAAATAGGACGCATTGTCCGTGATCAACTCCGTGGGAAAGCCGAAGCGGGAGAAGACCTCGATCAATTTGTCCCAGATTGCGCGTGCCGTTAACTTCCGAAGGGGATAAAGTTCGACCCATTTCGTGAAGTGATCCGTAACAGCCAGCAGATAAACGTGACCTCGACGGCTTCGGGGGAAAGGTCCCATAATGTCACAGGCCGTGAGTTGCCACGGTTCTTGGCTGTGGATCGGTTGCATGAGCCCGGGGGGTTTGCCTGCACGGGCTTTCACGCATTGGCACACGCGGCATGAGCGGGCATGGTGAAGAGCGTCACGCTTCATGCCTGGCCAGGTGGCAGAGCGGCACAACTTTTGAAAAGTCTTAAGGCCACTTGCATGTCCGGCCAACCGCGAGTCATGGAAATAGCTCAGAGTAGCTTTCCTTAGACTGCGGGGAATCACCACCTTGAAAGACTCCTGGGGAGCTTCTTCAGATGGGATGTAATGCAGGAGAACTCCGTCGGCGTCAAGCAGATACGAATCCAACGTGCCAGCAACAATACCAGCTGCATCGCACTCGGCGCCAACAGCAATACCAGCTGTCAGTTTGCGCCCGGCGGCTTGACCGCCCTGCCCCTCAAGGGAGCTCGGCTCTTTGAGCCCGTCAACGATTTGTTGACAAAACGGATCGCTCTGCTGTGCCTTGAGTAGTTCTGCTCTGCTAAAGACGATACCAGCCGACGTGACAGGATCAATCAGGTATACGTCCTTCCTCACGACGGTCGACTCGGAAGTGACTTCGCCAGCGGGGGTTGCGCCGTTCGAGGCATTGGAGGCAAATGCTCCGGTCTCTACTTGGTGCGATTGCTCTCGGGAGTGGCGGACAGAGGCGTCAGACGCCGAAACGGGGGCGCGCGACAGGGCATCGGCCACCACGTTTGAACTCCCTTTCCGGTAGCGCACAACAATGTTGTACTTCTGCAAAGTCAACGCCCAGCGCGCGAGGCGGCCAGAGGGCTCGCGCAAGCGCTTAAGCCAGGTGAGCGCCATGTGATCCGTCTCAACCACAAACGGCACTCCGTCGACATAGCAGTCGAACTTCCGGAGAGCAAAAATTATAGCGAGACATTCCCATTCAGTCACGCTATAGTTGCGCTCGGCGGCGTTCAGTGTCCGGCTCGCAAAGGCGACTGGCCGGAGAACGCCGTCGTGCTCCTGAAGCAGTACCGCCCCGAGACCCAGGTCACTCGCGTCAGCATGGACAACGAACTCCCTGTTAAGGTCAGGTAGCTTCAGGTCCGCTGTTGCCACTAGAGATCGAGAGAGTGCCCGAAAAGCACGCTCTTGCTCTTGCTTCCAGCTCCACCGTGCCGACTTTTTCAACAGTGCGTCAAGGGCGCTTGGAGATCCGCGCAGTTTGGGATGAACTGTCTGTAGTAGTTCACCATGCCCAAAAAGCGCCTCAGGCCCTGAATGTTCGCCGGGGTCGGGTACTCCACAATGGCACGTACCTTCTCTTCGCACGGCAGAACACGACCTCTGTCGATGGTAAAGCCCAATAGGGAAAAGCGGTTCACAGCTATGTGGGCTTTCTTCGGGTTTAAAGTCAACCCGGCGGCACGCAACCGCTCGAGGACGGCCTCCAGGTGGCGGAGGTGCTCCTCGAAAGTTCGAGAGAAGATGACTATGTCGTCGAGGTACGCCATAGCGTAGTGCCATCTAGCGTCCCCGAGAATTCGGTCGATCAATCTCTGGAACGTAGCTGCAGCTCGAGAACAGCCAAATGGCATGCGGGTAAACTGGTAAAGTCCTCGGTGAGAGGTAAACGCAGTTTTTTACGCGTCAGCCGGCTCCATCTGAACCTGCAGGTAACCGCGGCTAGCGTCTAGGGAGGTGAAGTAGCACGCATCACCTAGACAAGCCACGATTGAGTCAACGTTAGGCATAGGATAAGCATCCTTCCTCGTGACCTCGTTCAACCGGCGGTAGTCCACACACAGTCTAAACGAGCCGTCTCTTTTGGGGACCATTACCACTGGTGAACCCCAGGGACTGTTTGAGCCTTGGACAACCCCGGTCTCAATCAGCTCATCCAGCGCCTGGTCGATTGCTTTCCTCTTTGCCACACTGACGGGGCGAGGATTGCATTTCCACGGCAGTGCGTCGCCTGTGTCAATCCGATGTCGCACAAGTGAGGTGCAACCCGGACGTTCAGTGAACATTTCGCTGAAACGAGTCAGCAGCGACGACAGGCGGGCCTTCTCATTTTTCGACAAGCTGTCCGACAAAGGGGGCAGCGAGCGATCCGAGCTGCTGCTATGCGAGGTAGTCACCGGCGTAGCCGGGTGCTTAGCCTCCGCTATAGCGCATTGCCCAGGAGAAAGCGGTTCGCACGGACCGGTGGCGTCGGAGTGAGGAACACGGGCCGAAGCGGCCGCGCTAGGTCTACTCTTCTCCAACGGAAGTGTGGCGAATGGCTGAAGGGGGCCTACGGGGCCTCTCCTGTAGCCTGCGCTTGCGACGTCAATCACAATGCCCGTGCGCGCGAGAAAGTCGCGAACAAGAATCACAGGCACGGAAAGACCAGGGAGGTGCATAAAGCGCTGGCGGCGCACGCTCTTCTCCCATCGCACAACCAACCGCGCGGCGCCACACGAGGTAGCGATGCCGCTCGCGAGATGGAAGGCAGTGTCGCAGGCTCGCATGCGGACGGAGCGTCGACGCAAATGAGCCAGAACCTCATCGCCGAACAACGAGACCGAGGCCCCGCTATCCAGCAACGCCGCAAACTGTCGACCAGCGATAGTAAGGGCGATGAACGGCGCAGGCGTGGCGGGATATTCGGATCCAGCGCGACACGCCATCGGAGCCAGAGGTTGTGTTTCACCATCACCGTGCTCTCCTGCTGCCGCTGCCGCCGGCGACGGTGAGATCACCGGCGGCTCGCGCCATTTCCCGACGGGCGAGGAGGCCCAAGCGCCGGGCGGCGCGAGCTGCATGATCGGGCAAGGTGGCCGCGTTCATGGCAGCGATAGCAGACGACGCCTTTGTCCACATTGGGGGAACTCGGCATGTCGCGAGAGCTAGGTGTTTTCCGTTCGCTAGCAAAAGGGGCTGTGCGATCGGATTTCCCTCCGTGCACAGGGGCACGAGGGTCCCGTTCTCGTTGGCCATTCGGGGCAAAGGAGGGGCACGCCCGGGCGTACGAGTACGGATCGAGAGCGCGGTCAGAAAGGACCTGCATATCTCGGTGCTCTCTCGCGGCCGAAGCCACCTCATATTTGGGGGCATTACGGGGTGACGAGTCACCTCCAGCCCACGCACAACGAGGTTCGAGAGAAGCAGAGGGCGGTGGCGGCGGCAAGTGGGCTCACGCTTGACGAAAGTATCGCCTAAATGCGCATGAGGCAAGCGTTCGTCGGGAAACGCGGCGACGCTGTCGGCTGAGCACGGGGGCTGTCGCTCGACATTGTCAACCCGTTGCGCTCGGGCCATGGAGGGGCCGGCGAGCGATGTTGCGCCATTTGCGAAGCAGAGAGGGGGCTCAGCTGCGGCGCGCCGGACGTCGAACTGCGCTCGGGACAAGGAGGGGCCAGCGAGCGAGCTCACGCCGGGAGCAGAGCGCGAAGGCTCCGCTGTAGCGTACTGTGCCGTCAACGACGCTCGGGACAAAGGTGGGCCAGCGAGCGCGTGTGTGCCATCACCTAAGGAAGGAGCGAGTGGCTCCGGTTTGGCATGCGGCAAAGCGTACGACGCTTGGGGCAAAGGTGGGCCCGCGAGCGTTTGTTTGCTTGCACCTGAGTGAGAAGCGAGTAGGTTCGGTGCAGCAGTGAATGACGTTCGGGACAAGTGGGGTCCAGCGAGCGCATTCATGCCAACATTGAAGCGGGTAGGCTGCAATGAGGCGAGTTCGGCACTCGGCTGTGCTCGGCACAAAGACAGGCCAGCGAGCGGAGACAGCGCATTGGAGCGGCCAGCAGGCACTTGCTCCGCGTTTGTCTCAAACAGCTGAGAAAGCCGAAAATTGGCGAGGCTAGGACTATGATGCCACTCCGAGGGTTCATCACCATAGGGAGGCCCTAGAAAGGGATCGCTCCTGGTGGCCGACTGCAGAGGTGCACAAAGGCGGTCATACCTCGTGGTATCGGTATCGTCCTCATCGAATGACAGTAAGTCCGTAGCCAACGGGTCTAGCAGGAACGAGGGCCTTGAATGGGCCTGCTCGGATGCCATGCTAAAACCGCGTTGGGCGCCAGTTATGTGGAGATGGGTTTGCCCCCACGGCTTACCCTGCGAGCGTGGTCCGAGACGCGACGCTCCTCCACCGGGTTCGATGATTCGCCGGCACGGCGCAGAGAAGGCACCAGTAAGGCTCGTCAGCGAACGAGGGCTTTATTGACCCCGATGCAACACGGTGCGACAGTCACGGCTTGCGGGCAAAAGGGGCTCACCGCAGTGCCGATCGAGTACGCGTGCCCGTAGCGCTTACGGCTAACCAAAGGTGCCCGTAGGCAAGGGTCCGCCAAGCGCACGAACGAGATGCAGCGTGCCAGAGGCTTCGCTTAACCACCTCGTCGCGGGTATCGTGAGCATCATCTGGCGCAAGCGGTCGCGCGGCGCGGGGGCGCGGAGCGCGGGCATAGCTCACGTGAAGAGGGGCCGCCGCCGGGGGCCAATCAGGGCTCGTCCCGATGACGTTAGCTAGCGTGACGACACGGAGCCAGGAGTAAGAGCACCTGAGAGGATGCTGTACAGGAATGGCGGACCGGCGCGCTAAGAGAGCGCTAACCTTGAATCACACGCCGTTTCCTGGCGGCTCCTGACATCCGAGATGGCACAGGGCACACGCCACAGGCTAGCTTGTGGGACGAGGCGCAAAGGGGCGCCGTCTCGTTTCCCACACAGTAGACGGCGGCCACTAGGCTGGCTGATATGGGAGTACAAGCAATAGATGAAAGCTGTATTTCACCCGAAAGTTAGGGGACCATACCGAATTACCAAATGCTACAAGGTCATTTTTTTCAACAGAAATGGACTGGATGCTAGACGTTCGGTACCACTGCGCAAAGTTTCGGATTATGAAAAGTGACTATTAAACTTAGATGCAACTAAAGTGGCTTCTTTTCATTATGCGACTATTAGACCTTTATCATAATCTTCGAGTGCATTTCCCTGCAAAGCATATTCGTCCGACTAATGGCGGCCCCTGTGACGTTTCAAGTAGAGGCGAGGTCCCAGTTACCCGTGCTGGGGTTTGACTATTGCCAGTGTTTATGTCGAGAGAGCCGGGTCGACATTTTCCGCGTCACAGCACATTGTTTTGCAGAAGTGAATAGCTGCCATAAGTTGGGCTAGTTGGTATCAAGCGTAATGAAATATGATTACTGGCGTCCATGTCCCCTTTGCGCAAGCAGTCATGTCTTATTATGTATATACGGATCACTCATTCTTATCCCCATCCTCATGCTTCATCACTCTTCTTCCCCTGTTGCGTTGTCCCCGAAGTAGAGTAGAAGGCCGGGGCGTACTAGACCAGGCCACCCTCTCTACCTGTCTCCAGTGTATTGGACTTCAAGTACGCGAGTATGTAGCTTCATTATGAAACTGAGGTTGCTTCGATGTAACGTTGCTCGCTGTGACAGATTATGCACTGCATTGTGATGTTGTTCATTATAACGATTATATTTCACGCGATATTTTCTTTGAAGGTCACTTTGGTCAGTATTCATTGTCACTTGACTGATGCTTTTGGCAGTCTTTTCAAGCTTGCCTCTTTAATCAGCTGATGTCCTAGGCAAATTTTCACTTTGATACCTGGGTCATATTTGAGTTCCTCTGTTCATACTCATTGATTTTATGTGGCGAAGATACTGCATAACATGACTGAAAGCGGCTATCACACAGTCATCCATTATGCTGTCTGTGCTCATATAACAGGATGCGCTGCTCTCATGCTGAGAAATGCATTGTCGTTTGGCTTTTGATTATTGTTACTAGTGCGCTTTCTGTAAGCCTCTAGTCGTTAATAAGTTCCAGATATATTTAAATTATTTCTTCTGCAGTTCCTTTTGAATATTTGTGGTTTTATTTTTTTCGCATTTCTCTTTTTTTTAAACTACCATAAGTTAGTTTCTCAATGAAATGTTGAATAAAATGTTGTTGACGTCATGATCATTGGCAGTGGGGCCTCCTTGTTAGGCCGCTTGCCAAGAAACTTTCTATCCTTAACTGTAGAAAGATATGTCACTACTGTTTTTGGTAGATTTGCTTCATACTATACAAAGTACAAGCTATATTGATTTTTGTATGCACGACAACTAATTGTGACCTAAATGATAAGACTGATGAAGCCTTTGCAGACAACTGTGTGCCTACCTTACTGCACTATTGCTCTGTTGCACTCAATGCTGGTGCTTTGACCCACCAGAAAAAAAAAAAAAGTTCCACACAAGTGCGACACCAGCACCTCCTCCTAGGACGAAAGTATTCAGCTGGGCTGGCACTAACCCCCACTCTGCAGCACCCTAAACCTTATGATGCAGCTGGTAACGTAGCAGGTCGCAGCTACTACCATAAGGCAGGGACGACGTCCGTGGATCGTGGGTGCCCCCCAAAATTATTATCCCGTTGGCACCTTCAGAACCACAGAGTTAATGCCTTAGGGGTGCAAAAAATGCCTTGGCGTCATTTGAACCCCTAAGGCGTTAGCTCTGAGGTCAGATTATCATTTATATATTCTGAGGGTGGCAACCAGACCAAAATTTTGGTGGGCGCGCCCAGTTCCCGAGCACGATTCCTGCTTCTTTTTCAGATTACGGCTAACATTTCAGGAACAGCTTTTTGATGACGCACGTGCAAGTCTTTGAACGGATTCAGAAATCCCGGAAAATGGGATTATTGGAGTCTCCTCGAAGCCGTCGAAAAGACCAGCTTTTTGAAGACGCATGTGCAACGAGCCGGACATCAGACGATATACGACGCATCCACGACTAAGGCTTCTTACGCGTGCCGTCTGCAACGTTAACGTCTCGGATATCCGTTTCGAAGTCGTCATAAATCCTTTGTATGCTAGCTGGGCAGGAGAGTACCAAGACCGTGGCATGTAAATCAAGCCGCTCATGCCATACATGTCATGATTTTCATGTTATGACCTGTCATTTATGTTCGTCATGCAGTCATGTTGTGCCATACTGATTTTTGTATAGATCCCATTAACGAAACGGCCCAGGAGAGCACCAAGACCATTTCATGTAAATCATGCATGTCATGATTTTCATATAATGACCTGTCATTTTATTCGTCATGCAGTCATATGGCATAGCGACTTTCGTATACAATCCATTAACGAGACGGCCACGGATACATACATACATACATACATACATACATACATACATACATACATACATACATACATACATACATACGTACGTACGTACATACATACATACATACATACATACATACATACATACATACCACTCACACTCATTGGCACTCACACTCACTGGCACTCACTCGCACTCACACTCACTTCCACCCACTCGCACTCATTTCCACTCACACACACTGGCACTCACTCGCACTCACTTCCACTCACACTCACTGGCGCTCACTCGCACTCACTTCCACTCACACTCACTGGCGCTCACTCGCACTCGCACTCACCTCCACTCACACTCACTGGCGCTCACTCGCACTCACTTCCACTAACACTCACTGGCACTCACTCGCACTCACACTCACTTCCACTCACACTCACTGGCACTCACTCGCACTCGCACTCACTTGCACTCACACTCACAAGCACTCACTCGCACTCGCACTCACCTCCACTCACACTCATTGACACTCACTCGCACTCACCTCCACTCACACTCACTTGCACTCACTCGCACTCACTTCCACTCACACTCACTGGCACTCACTCGCACTCACCTCCACTCACACTCACTTGCACTCACTCGCACTCACTTCCACTCACACTCATTGGCACTCACTCGCACTCGCACTCACGTCTATGAAATGAGTGCGAGTGAGTGCACTCATGGGTGAGTGCGCCGACCTATGCATCTGGGACCCATTGCAACTGGTCCCCACTGGGAATTTGACCATAAACCACTTGAACTGGTCCCAGTTGTTTCCAGTTGCAATATTTTCACCTGGGGAAATAAATGAATGGACGTACGTAGTCGACGCTTCCTGGCACCGGCCCCGCGTTTTCTCACTTAGTAAGTGATATGCTACAACAAAACCTGCGCGCGGGTGCGCGAAACAAGACGTCATGTTTATATTATGCGTATCCACGCGTTTGCCGACGCGAACGACGCGATACAATCTGCATCCTACAATTTGTAAAAAGAAAAAGTGAACGTGGAAACAAGCCGTCTCGTGCACGTGTTCAGAGAAAAATGTCATTTATCACTTTCACAGAATTACTTGCTGTGATTTCGCCGCGGCGTACATCCTAACCATTAGACTAGCGGCCGCCGTCGTCTGCACGTGTCGCCTGACGGGCTAGCGAGGCTGCACCAAAACGCTGCACCCACAAGCTGGGGGGTGCAAAGGTGCACGGCACCGCGGCGGCACCTTAGCTGCACCCCGCCACAATCGAGGACGGAGGTGCAGCGGGCGCCGCTGTACCGCGAGGAATCGAGGACGGTGGTGCAGCGCACCGCGAAAAGGTGCAGAAGGTGCAGGGAACCTTGGCTGAATCGAATAGACCTTATAAGTACCATTAACGGAAATAAACAGATCAGGTCTTGCAGTCCGTGGCTTCACAGCTTCTCTTTCCAACACGCGCACACAAGCACTATGCTCACGCGTGATGGATACAGCTACAGTCTTTCACTGCTTTATTGTGGAGCCTTTTATGGCACTAATATATTGATAATAGTGTATGCATACCGATAACAAATAACTACAAACTAACAAGGATCACAATAAAAATCACTTTTGCTGTCCAGCCTGGCAAGCTTAGGACTTTTTGAGTATTTTTTGAAGTGTTTTGTCTCACGCGTTTGGGAGACACATCGGCCGGTCACCACGCTTCCATCCGCAGACACTTTCTTTAACTTGATGCACATGGCCTGCCTCGTATAAAAGAAATTTTTCAAACCTTCTACGGTCTTAAAACCAGCAAGAAGCTGCGGCGGAACATATGCAGACGACGCCACTCCCGCACAAGCAGGCACGCACGCGCAGCGGGAGGGAGCCTTATCACCCCAACGACGCGGGAGCGCCCGCATTGGCGCTGAACGCAGGGGGCGACGGTGAAGCCGCCTGGCCACGCAGGTGTTCTCTGACCGTAGTCCGCAAGCACCGAGCGGCGGTGAGTTCGACACCTACGTCATCGCTAGCGACGGCCTACTTCTACGGTACATTCCTCAAGCTGATGAGGAAGACGGTAACTCCCCCTTTCGCGTGGTTATCTCACGCAGCCTCAGGACCGATTTCATTCGGTACTTTCAGGACTCTGCCTTGGCCGGTCATAGTTCTGCCAACAAGACTTATGGCTACATGGCCAAGAATGCGGCATGATGTCTTACGCTATACGCGAGGTTGTTTGGTCTGCCAACGGGTTAAACCACGTGGTTGTCTGCCGCCAGGCTTGATGCAGCCTGCCTTTAGTAACAGCCCTTGGCAAATTGTGGCGTGGGATGCCATGGGACCTTTTCCCCGCACACCCTGGGGAAACGGTTACTTATTCATGGTTACCGACCACTTTACAAAGTGGACTAAGTTATACCCTTTACGAGCATTAACTTCGCGAAGGATTTGGAAATGCCTTCTCGGTGTGTTCTCGCGTTTCGGTTTTCCTGCACAATTAATCACCCATAACGCGACTTACTTCACGAGTCGCACGTTCACGAAGAAGTGTTCATCATTGGGCATCAAACGTAAAAAGACATCGCCCTACCACCCACAGGCGAACTAAAGTCCCTAGATCTTTTTTCCGTTTTTAAGTAGCGACAACTAACTCCTCTCCCGGCACCCTCTCTCTCAAAGACCGCGTCGGCAGCCATGTTCTTCCTAAACACGTGGAGCGGAGCACGCGCACGCAGATAGCGTCCGGCCGTCAACACACGGGTTCCTATCCAATATGATAGTGGAGGTGCCATATGTAAGGAAACGCTTACTTAAACGCGCAACTTTCTTTGACGTTCTCTCGCTGCAGCATTCAAGTAACAGCTTTAGGAAGAACATGGAACATGACCGACCAATCAGATGCGCCAGCGGCACATCAAAGCTTTTCGCTACTTAAAAAAACGAAAAATATATCTAGGGACTTTAAGGCGAACATAACAGAACGCGTTAACCGAAACTTGAAGACAATGCTCAGGGGGGCACGTACCCCATATCATACGGAATGGGATGTTAACCTTTCCGAAATGGCGTTTGCTACGCGTACCACTGTAAATAGGTCTACTGGTTATACAGCTGCATTTGTTAACTTTGGCAGGGAACTCTCATTCCCACTATGCCGCACCTTGGTACCGCCGGATTTGTCACATTCGGATAACCGTACGTTTGCTCAATCACAGCACAGGCGCCTCACCAAAGCTGTCACTGCTGCCCGTGAGCAATTAGATAATGCGAGGCTCCAACAAACATGTCAGTATAACGCACGGCGTCGTGACACTGAGTACGAGCCTGGTGACGTAGTCTTACGCCGCGCCCACCCCTTGAGCGACTCGGATAAGGGTTTCTCAGCGTCCTTAGCACCAAAATGGTACATTCCTTTTGTCATTACACGTAAGCTTAGCAGCTTAACTTACAGTTTAAGAGAGTGCACGACCGGCACGTCATTTGGACCAATCCATATTGACTGGAAAGTTTTGGTGCTCTGAAGCATAGCATTATGCTGTGCTTCATATGCGTCCTTGCGGAGCATCAGCGTTCCCAAAATAAAAAGAAAGTATTTCAGTATCTGTATCCCTGTATCTGGGATAAATTTCTCGCGTTTTTGCAAAGGTATCTCTCAAATATCCCGTTACATCATATACTAGCGTATCTTAGTATCTACATTTTCAGCTTCCAACACATGCATTTCGATATCTGTATTCCGGAATACATTTTGGTATCTCTGCCCAACCCTGACCAGTAATTAAGTAGTCTGTGACACAGCTCACAGGCTACTTAATTTCTGGTCCTGGACGAAAACAGCGCAGTCGCGCGTACTTCATTTATATAAAACGAGACTGGCTCTGGAAAACGTGCTCCCACATGAAAACGAAGTGTGAAATCCCAGCTGGAAAATCCTTTCCTAGTCTAGCTTTCAGCCGGAAACAGCACTCTAGGCTGGGAATTGTCCATATGCAGCTGAATTCCGAGCCGGGAATGGAAACTATTCCCGGCTGGAAATGCTATTTACAGCTGGAAAAAAAAATTCAGTTCCCATGTGGAAATGCTTTCAGCTGGAAATGGCAGTCCTTCTCAGCTGGGCAGCGGCTCTTCGTTGCTCAGTGTCGCTGTGTACGTCATCTGGAATACCTGCAGTAGAAGCCTTCGATGTCGTGATCCAGATTACTAGACTAACTGCAGGCTCCACAAGAAGCGCACGCTATACTCTTCAGCGGGCTTGCATTTTAAGGACGAGTAAGCTTCGCCTGAGGCCAGATGCCACTTAGTTTTTCGTCACCGCGCACCTCATCAGAATCCTATATATCCTTATGCTGGAATGGCATAAGGATATAGTCCTATTCTACTGTTGCATGAAACTCTCGGGCGTATGTGAGGAGAAGCTTGAAAGATATAGGCAAGGCGTACTGGTCTCCGTGTCGGCAATAGCCAACGCCGTGGAGTTACCAGACTCGCGGTTGTCGCGAAGGCGATGCTACCGTCTGCTTGTCGACTTAACTCCGTCGAACAAAGATATATTTGGGCAACGCCACATTTTCCCTAATTGGCGTATTCATGGGAGGTCATGGCCGTTACTGCACCAGGGTGGCCAGAGTCCTACTCTTGTGACGGAGTGCCTTACCGGCTATGGTCGCCGGGATCCGGCGGCACCACAAGCCGCCTTCTGTAATTCAGTAAACACGCGGATTTTTTTTAATCCGGTGGAGAACTGCACGGTACCGGGATTCGAACCATGGTCCTTCTGCACGCGAGGCGGATGCTCTACCTCTACGCCACCGCTGCACCGCTTATGGAGCCCTATATAAAACTACTAGAAGACATCTACAACGGCTCCACCGCCACCATAGTGCTCCATAAGGAGAGTAGCAAAATACCTATAAGGATGGGCGTCAGACAAGGGGACACAATCTCTCCAATGTTATTCACAGCGTGTTTACAGGAAGTATTTAGAAAACTGGATTGGGAAGAGGTGGGGGTAAGGGTTAATGGTGAATACCTCAGTAACCTCAGATTTGCTGATGACATTGCCTTGCTAAGTAACTCGGGAGATGAATTACAAAGCATGATTACTGACCTAAACAGGCAAAGCAGAACAGTGGGCCTGAAAATTAATATGCCAAAAACTAATGTTCAATAGCCTTGGGCGAGCACAGCAATTTGAGATAGCTGGCGAGTCATTGGAAGTAGTAAGTGAATACGTGTACTTAGGCCAGGTAGTGACC